>CM032626.1:18380698-19580698 GCA_019097785.1 Fraxinus excelsior
TAATGAGCGTAGCCAGGATAATTCACAGCATGTACCTGTCATGGCTCTGTATTCGGCTTCTGCTGAAGAGAGAGATACAGTTTTCTGCCTTTTAGTCCGCCAAGAAATAAGGGAAGATCCCAGAAAAACGCAATAACCTGTAGTAGATCTACGAGATATTGGACAACCAGCCCAGTCTGAATCAGAAAATGCTCTCAAAGATAAATCATTCTGAGAAGGGAAAAACGAACCTTGTCCTGGACTGCCTTTCAAATAACGCAACACATGCAAGGCAGCTTCCATGTGTGGTTTACGTGGTGCATGCATGAATCTACTTAGCACATGGACCGAATAGGTAGTATCCGGTCGGGTAATAGTCAAATAAATTAGGCGTCCAACAAGTCGCCTATATTGAGATGGATCTTTAAGCAATTCACCTGAATCCGAGAGTTTTGTGTTTTGTTCCATGGGAAAGTCCACGGGTTTAGAACCTAAGAGTCCACCATCTTTTAGAATTTCCAAAGTATATTTTCGTTGCGATATGGAAATACCTTTCTTCGATCGAGAAACTTCAATGCCAAGAAAATACTTCAAATTACCCAAATCTTTAATCCGAAAATGACTATGCAAAAATTGTTTGAGAGCTAATATGGCATTGTCATCGTTACCCGTAATGAGAATGTCATCAACATATATCAACAAAGTTGTAAATGATTTGCCTTTCTGACATGTGAATAATGAGTAATCTGCTTTGGATTGAACAAATCCAGCAGCTTGGATAGCTGTAGAGAATTTGGCAAACCATTGTCTAGAAGCTTGCTTTAAACCATATAACGACTTGTGAAGGCGATATACTAGATTCTCCCCCTGTCGCCGAAGACCAGGAGGTGGAGACATATAAATTTCTTCTTGGAGATCACCATGGAGAAATGCATTATGGACATCAAGTTGGTGAAGAGACCAATTTTGGGCAGCTGCTAAAGCCAATAAGCAACGAACAGTAATCATTTTAGCAGTGGGAGAAAAAGTGTCATGGTAATCTATACCTTCAAGCTGGGTGTAACCTTTCGCAACCAAACGAGCTTTGAAGCGCTCAATAGTGACATCTGAGTGCCTTTTGATTTTATAAACCCAACGACAACCAATAGGTGTCTTTCCAGGAGGAAGAGGAGTGAGAGACCAAGTGTTGTTAGCTTCCAAAGCGGCCAATTCAGAGTGCATTGCTTCTTGCCAATGGGGATGAGAAGCTGCTTCGGTATAAGATTGAGGCTCAATATCTTGACTGATAGCAGCAGTAAAGGAGTAATGTTGTGGTGAATAACGATGATAAGATACAAAATTGCAAAGTGGATATCGCGTACCTTGTTGTGGACCTAATGACAAAGACGACAAATGGTTGGGAGACGTCACTTGGTTACAGACATAATCACGTAAAGCCATGGGGGGGTTATGAGATCGATGAGAACGACGTAAAATAGGATCGGGAGGAGGTTCAGCAAGCGACGACTGAGAAGAAATTATATCCGGGGGTGAGGGTGGTGGGACGGGAGGAGGATCCGGATAGTGATCAGAAACAGGGAGAGGAAGGACAGGGGCTGATTTTGAGAAAGTGGAAGGAATGGACTCGTAGGGAAAAATGGTTTCATGAAAAACAACATCCCGGCTAGTGAACATTTGATGGGTTGTAAGATCATAGAGTTTGTAAGCTTTTTGACCAACTGGATAGCCAAGAAAAATACAACGTTTCGCACGAGGAGCGAATTTATGGGAGACGTGCACAGTAGTAGCATATGCAAGACATCCAAAAACTCGAAGGTGGGAATAAGAAGGGAGCTTGCCATAAAGTCGTTCAAAAGGGGTTTTATGAGAAATGAGTGGTGTGGGCAAACGGTTGATAATATGAACGGCAGTAGAAACACATTCTGCCCAAAAATGTAAAGGAAGGTGGGCTTGAAAACGTAAGGCACGAGCTGATTCAAGAATATGACGGTGCTTGCGCTCTACAACACCATTTTGTTGAGGAGTATAAACACAAGAATGTTGATAAGTGGTCCCGTTTTGTTTAAAAAAATCCCGCATAGAAAAGAATTCGCCACCATTATCAACCCGAATATTGGCTATAGAAACATGGAATTGGGTTTGAACAAATGAGAAAAAATAGGAAAGCAAACGATGTGTTTCACTTTTGTGATGCATAAAAAAAACCCATGTGAATCTAGAATAATCATCCACAATAGTCAAAAAATATTTCGCACCAGAAAAAGAGACAATTTTATAGGGGCCCCAAATATCACAATGAATTAATTCAAAAGGTCTTACAGATGCAATAGAACTAACAGAAAATGGAAGTCTATGTTGTTTCCAAGTGCACAAACATCACAAGCATTATTAGACTGGAAAGGGAAATTCAACAATTTTTTTGCCATAAAATCTAATCTAGAGGAAGATAAATGGCCTAAACGGCGATGCCACAAGGCGGTGGATGAGGTGACCTGAGAACTATGTGAACGACAAGAGATGGTTGCTGCAGATGGATGTTGTGGCTTCTTTGAGGCTAATGCAACCAAGTAATAAAGGCCGTCTCGTTGTTTACCCAAACCAATCGTCGTCTTCGTCCTCAAGTCCTGCAAAATACACCAATAAGGGAAGAATGTTACTGAACAATTGAGATCTTTCGTAATTCTACTCACAGACATTAAGTCCACTTTAAAAGTTGACATACCAAGAACATTTTTTAAGGTAACAGTTGAATTTAAAGGTAAATTCCCAATAGATGTAATTGGAGCCTGCTCTCCACTTGGCATAGTAACTGGTGGCAAAACAGTGTTCTTACGTTGGTTGATAAGCAAATCTGGAGATGAGGTAATGTGGTCTATTGCACCACTATCAATAATTAATTGATGGAGGCGCAACAGTCCTTGTAACAAACCTGAAGAAGCAGCAGCAGCATTAGCCTTAGGATTGGCAGATTGTGTTGTCCCTTTACCCTGTATGATAGATAGGATTTGTTGGAGTTGCAAATCAGAGAGTCCATTTGACACAGATGGCACATTCTGAATAACTGGACCCTCCTGGACATTGTTGACTGAAGAATGATGGCTTTGGTTGCGCTTAAAAGGGGTACTTTTGTGATTGGATTTATTTGATGCATGTTAAGGGTGTTCTGGAGGATACCCATTTAGTTTCCAACATGTTTCTCGCACATGATGATCACGGTCACAATAAGAACAATGCAAATGCTTTCGATTAGATGAATTGGAACGAAAGGAAGAACCTTGTCCATGTCGAATAGCCATAGCCACCGGTTCAGCCCTTTGGACAACCATGGCTGAGTTTTCTGTCGTCTCACGTGCAGCACCTAAGCTTCGCTGCTTTTCTTCTTGTACAATGGAAGAGTAAGCCTTGGCAACATCAGGTAGTGGATTCATCAATAGAATCTGCCCTCGGATTGCACTGTAGGACTCATTAAGTCCCATGAGAAATTGCATCAACCTGCGTCTCTTGTGGTCTGCCCCACAGGAGCAAACAGTGTCATTATAGGATCCTAATTCATCCCATAATTTCTTCAATCTTGTGTAATAAGTTGCAACAGTCAGCTGATCTTGAGCAAGGCAAGCAATGTCCCTCTCAATCTGAAAAATGCGAGGGGCGTTGCTTTGAGAAAAACGATCCCGAAGGTCTTCCCATACCTCCTGGGCAGTGGTTGAAAAAATCACACTGTCAACAAGATCCTGTGTGAGTGAATTAAGAATCCAGGAGAGGATCATATCATTGCACTTTTTCCATGCAGCATAATCTTCTGGTTTGTCTGTGGCAGAAGGCATTTCGGTAATCCCATCTATGAAACCTAACTTGGATTTGGCATTCAAAGAAATCTTCATGGCTCTACACCATGTAGAATAATTTTCCCTATCAAGGGGTTTGGAAACAAGCACCATTCCTGGATGATCGGAATGATGAAGAAAAAAAGGATTTGAAGCAACTCCACCTCCATTAGAAATCTGCTCGTTTGCCATGATGATGATGGAAATGGCAAAGAAAAAAAAAAAAAAAAAAAAGGAAAGGGAGAGAGCTAGGATATTATTCCTGCTCTGATACCATGTAAGGATGGAAAGAATATAATTGCCTGGAATAATTTCTATTGAATTAGGATACATAGCTTTATACAGGAAATTTCCCACTATCACGCTAATCTATTCTAGGAAATTAAAATACAGAAGGAAACTAAATAAAATACAATTAATACAATGAATGGCCGGTTACATGTCAATGAAGGATCCGGATATTCTGTCATTCTCAACAATAATACAATGCATTACGTATTATTTCTAGCTACTAATTTATCTCCCTACTGCAGAGAAAACAGTTCAATCAAATTGATAATAAGCAAACTATGTTATGAAACATAAAATATCAATCTTTAGGGTTTAAGATATTTTGTCAAGGGTTCAAACTAAAATTATATCCTCATAATTCTTTAATGACTATCTCAGTGCACTATGGTGGAGCGACTATATACATACTGCACTATAAAAAAATCATTAGATGAAAATATTGAACTCTGGTAATAAACCAAATATAAAATGGAGAATTTTGATGTTTGCATGATTCTATAAGTTTGTTAAATACGAAATAGCATTTCCTAAAAAAATGGAAAGTAGTTTGATCTCAATAATAATTATTTAAAATTAATTAAAGATACTTCAACAATAAATTCTGTGATATTATTCATCGTCATCCAAACTTATATTTATTAAGTTTGAGACGTAGATTTGCTAGAATTGAAAAGACATATCGTCTGGATGGCAAAATCTAAAAATTATTATCATAATTTAAAATTTGAGCAAATAATCTCGCAAACTTTAGGCCGCGAACATATAATGACATGCAATCATCTAGTACATTTATCTATTAGATACAAATAATATGTATAAATTTCTAACAATAGTAAAGTTTGTCACTCCATATCCTATAATATTAGTTCTTTTGGAGTCTTCATCATATATGTAGAATCTAATATTGGATTAATATCATTTCTATTCTTTTTTTTGGGGGGGGGGGGGGGGGGGGGGGGGGGGGGGGGGAGAGAGAGAGAGAGAGAGGTGCGAGATTAGTTATTCCAAATGTTTCACTAAGAACAGTTTTAACACCGTACAGTATGGTGTCAAATTCATTGTCACAATATTTTAATAAATACTTTGTGACTTTAGTATTTTCACATTTTTATTGTCGAATAAAATAAATCAATTAATCCCTTCAAATAAAAAACAATGCAGAAAAGAAAAATCAAGTTGATGCTGCAGCTATTGTTGTGATCCATTGGCCTGTTGTAATTTGGTTTAAGAATTGAAATTTTGATTTAAGTATAAATCTTGAAAACTAACTTTATGTCGACTTCGGTAAAATATGCGTATTTGTTCAAATAGTCAAATTACGAAGTAGATAGACTAACTTGATATACTCGTCAAGAATATCATTGTAGTATATTTGGAACCTAAAAACTAATTCCGGATAAATGAAAAATGTGGTCTAAAGTTTGAAGGAAAAATTGGAATTCAGCATGTGAAGCTGTTGCTCTAGCGTCAGGCGAGCGATAGCTAACTGCATTGTGCCACTTGAGAGCCATATGGGTGGTAGGCGAGTAATGGAACGGGTTGTATCCCTTTATGAAAAATGTTGAGTTTTGGGGCATGTCTTTCTACCGCACCCCTTCACCTTCTATATAAAGGACCCCTAAAACGTTTATTATTAATTCCATTCCATATTTACACTTTGTAGGAGTGATTACTTTTTGCATCAAAGTCATGATAGAAAGGAAGTTGGTTTAAGTCATTTGAAGTGCTCTTATGGCTTAGACGTAATCGTATCTTGTGAGATGATTGTTGGAAAACCTTTAGCACCGATATGGGGCAAATTCATATTAAGAAAAGAGTGTTTCACTTGCCTCGACCAATCTTACACTTGCATCTTCTTTTTCTTCTTTCTAATTTCTTTACATTTTATTTTGATCTCTGAAATATGAACTTTCTTATTGTTATATGAAAGGTTTTAAATTGAAGAGTGAAATGGCTTTCATCGAAGTATGGAAATGCAAGAATTCATCTACATATATATAGTCGGTTTTGTAAGTCAATTCTATATTCAACTTCATGCTTATATAGAAGATGCGTTGAATGTATATATGCACATATTATCGATAACATGTTCAAGAATTTATATGCACCTATAATATGTGTAAAATTCTCAACAATCTTAAGATGAATTAGTACTGTTCATATTTTATTTTACTTGCAATAGTTGCATGAATAAAAATTATAACTTAAATTTAGTTTGACTATGAATGGTTAAAATGTGCGTGATTTAAATCAACTAAAAATTATTTACATATTTTTTGTGCATGGATTGATATATAAGTATATGAAAGTGTATGATTTTATGAGGTATCTATTCACTCAATGATATATATTTAAATGAAGTGGTAATATATATTTGATAGTTTCAACAAAGGATCACCTCATGACAAAACAGTGAAATGGTGTCTATTAATAAATAATTTTGTGCATATGGTTTTGCAATGAATCGGTCCATACATCTATTGATTTATCCTATTGAACGGTACATGTGCAAATTGACGGAAAAGATGGAATTTTGTGCAACTCTTTTGAACCGTAATTGTTCGATTTATTATTCTAAATTAGTTTAATTGATGCCTATTTAATTCTAAAAGATGCAATGAAGATATATGTCTTTTAAATTATGTATGCGATACTAACCATTGTGCATGTTCATATTGATTTTTTATTACATTAATGTGATGTATAAATCATGTATGAAATTTATGTGAAAGATTGTGTTTTTTCACTTAATTTGAAGAAAGTTGTTTTAAATGATGACTTTTTGATATGGAGATAATGAAATTGTATCCATTCATATGATTGAAATTTCTTTTTGCTATGTATTGTATTTTTTGAATCTATACAATTATTATAAGCAATTAAATATGAAAAGTGTGTACTTTCATGAATTGCAACTAATGGTATTTAAAATAAAATACTTATTTATTTGCATGTTTTGACAATGATAATTAAATTGATTTATGCATCAAAAGGATGTGTCTCTTCATTCTAAATCCATTTTGGTGGGAAGGAGTATACAGAATGGTAACTTGTCAATAGAAAATTGCTTGTCTCTTAATATGAAAATTCATGGATTTACTTGTTAGGTATTTGATGTAATTGACAAGTTTGTGAACGAAAGGGAATAAAATTAATATGTTGTAAAAATCAAGGAGTTAGTTGTAAATAGTAGAAATTGTGTTATATTAAGTCCAGGGTTCGAGAATGGAAAAAAATGAAAACAGGCGCCGAAATTTCGTTAGATTGTCGCCAAGAATTGACTCTAGCGTCGAAACATAAACTGTGTCGCCGAGACTTCGTTCGAGTGACACACTGTCGCTTAGCTTTCGCTTGAGCGATAAGAGTTATCCGAAAAACTCTAATTCGCGTTTTAAGACTTTTTATCAGACCTATTCAACCCCAAAACCTAAACTATAAACATCGAACACCTCTAAAAGTAAATTCAAAACGTTGAACACTGAGAAATTATACTCTCCATATTCTCTTCATAAATTAGCTTTCAAGCGTCATATTGTGATCTGTTCTTGGCGGTGAAAACATCACATCCACAATCCAAATACCAAACTGCTTTTTCCTACACATCTGTCAAAGATCTGAAGATCAAGGAAAGGTGACTGGGGTTTCAGACGTTAAGAACACAGAGTTCTTCGTTGATCCACAAGAGATAGATGAACTCATAAAATCAAAAATTGTTGTAGGATCGCACAATCTAGGAGGGCTTTGAAAACTAAAGTTGGGAGTTGGTGCAGGAGCATGAAATCCATGAGAGTTGTGGGAATTACAATAAGGAGGTTAGCAAAAACCAATGATAGTCGAGTTTGACGGACTGTAAGTTCTAATTTGTTTATAGTGGATTGTTGACCGGAAAAGTGCCCGGAGTTTTTACCCAATTGAGGTTTTTCCTTGATCGGTTCTTGTGTTTATTTATTGCTTTCATAACTGCGATATTTCAATATAAGAAAAATTGAATTGTTTGATTAATCATCTACACATAGTTAATACTGACTTGTTGTTAATTAATTATTAAGTATTTAATTTTGCATAATCACTTATTCATCCCTTTTAGGTGTAGTTTGGGTCGAATCTCGTTAATTCAATTGGCATCAGAGATTTATTTCGATTCCTGACCCTTAATTAATTTTAGATGAGGCAGTCCTTATCCGTGCCTCCGTTTTTTGACGAAAGCAACTATGCTTATTGGAAAGTTCAGATGGCAGCTTTTCTTAAAGTATTGGATGAGCAGTTAAACTGGGTGGACTGCACCTTCAACTACTGTTGGTGATGTAGCTATACCCACTGATATTTTACTCTGGACTAAAGATGACTTAGTTGAGTGTAACTTGAACTGTAAGGGCATTCATGCCTTGTTCATGGCTGTGTCTGCTGAAGAGTTTAGGAGAGTATCAATGTGTGAGACTGCTAAAGAAGTTTGGTACATCTTAGAAACCACACACGAGGGAACTAAAACTGTTAAAAATTCTAAGATGCAGATATTAACATCTAGGTTTAAAGAAATTAGAATGAATGACGATGAATCGTTCGATGAATTCTATGTGAAGTTGAATGATATAATAAATTCGAGTTTCAACCTAGGTGAAAAGATCCTCGAGTCCAAAATGGTTAGAAAGGTCCTTAGATCCCTACCTGAAATGTTTAGACCTAAAGTCACCATGATTGAAAAAAGTAAGGACTTAGACGCAGTTAAGATATAAGAACTCGTATGATCCCTTCAAACCTATGAACTCACCATATCTCAACCAACAAAGGTTAAACACATAACCATGAACACTATTAGGGACGATGAAATAGCTTATTTCGTTAAAACAATTCCAGAAAGTCATGAAGAATAGGAATAAGCCTCAAGACCAGAAAAATGAAGTTCTTAGTAAATTCTCGAAAGATAAGCGTGAGAAGAATAACCCTAGGACCTTTAATAAGAAAACCCAGTCTATTAGATGTCATAAGTGTTAAGGTTTTGGTTACTATAGGAATGAATGTCCTAACTTGAAGAACAATTTGAATAAAGAAAGGCGTAAGGCATTAGCAGTGGCCTTGAGTGATGATGCATCAGATTCGAGTGTTCAGAGTGATACCTCTAGTGGTGAATATGAACAAAATTTTATGACCTTCACATCTATATCTACAATTGAATTTGATAAAGAGAATGAAAAGGTTGAGAATGATTAACAGAGTGAGAAATCTAGGGAAGATTCTAAGGATAAGATTAATATTCATTAGTCTTATCGTGAATTATTCAAGGGGAGTCTTAAAATAAAGAAGGTCAATAAAGCTGTGTTGAAAAAGGTAAATGCACTTGAAAGAGAGAGAGAGAAACTTATTGGTGACCTTCTAAACTCTACCAAAAATCTGAATGAGTTGAAGCTTGTTAATGAGAACTTAGAAGCTAAAGTTAAATCCTTAACAAGTGATCTTGAAAAATCTAATACTCAACTTCATTCTTTCATAAATGGTATGCAGAAACTCGATAATCTGGTAGGGATAAACAAGTCTACTGGAAATAGGCTTGGTCTGTGTTACGTTGAAAATGGTAATACTAATTCTAGTACATTCAAGACCACGTTCGTCATAGCCACTAACAAAGCTCGGAATATTGTTAATCTTGAACCAAAGGGCAAGAATGTCTGTGGATCAAGACCTACTAGACATCGTATGGTCAATCGTCCTATATATCAGCAACAAACTCCGAGCATGTTTGAACCTAAGTTTATTCCCACTTATTACCATCATGGTGCACTGTGACACACAAGACTTAGGTGTCGTAAGCTCACAACTAGAAGTAAAAGTCAGGATATTTCGAGCAATGTTAACTTCCTCGCTAATCAGGTTAGCCATTTCATTGAGATGATGACTCAGCCATCTAGAATCACTTCTACTTCTAAGAAGGTTTAGATTAAGAAGAGTGACCTGAAATGTCGTGAGATTGATCATGCTCTTAAAGGTAAGAGCATGCATATAGATATTTTGGTGCATGCATGTGCAATTCATTGAATTCATTCAACTTACATGTTTCTCACTTATTTGTGTTTGTGTTTTTTTTTTACTTTAATTTTTAAAAAGTTTAGGTTTTTTTATTATTAAAAAAATATGTTTCTGTGCTAATAAACATTTCATGGCGCTCTTAAATATTGCATTTGTGACTGGGTATGCATTTATATGATCTATACTGGTATTTTCATTACTTGATTAAGTTTAATGTGAAGTATTGAGTATATGTTTCGTCATGTAACATCTATTGGTAATGTCAACTTGAACGTGAATTGGCCTTCATTTCGATGACCTCTGCTCATATATAGTCCCCCTAATATATATATATATATATATATATATATATATATATATATATATATATATATATATACTCTTGTTTGAAATCTATTTGACTAAGTGGTTTTTCATAACCTGGTGCTTATTGTCAACTGACTTGAGTTAACCAACATAAAGCTCATTATATGAGTTAGTTTAGTCGTTTAATGACCAAGAGTCTGCACATAAGATGTAATATTTAAAAAAAATGACATAAAAAATTATATATTCAAATTTAAGGGGAGAAGAAAAATATCCGTGTAATTGAGCTTATTTTAAGGTCCTAATCATCTTATGAGTTTGACCTCCATTAGTAAGAGAAAATACTTATTTGACAGTAATGTTCGCTTGCCTTTTCTAACAAATTTAAAGTTTGAAGTCATGTTCACGAGAAAATAGTGACACTTAACACACGTGAGATACTTTTACACTTGATTCCATTTGAATTTGATTTGAGTACGTGAAATTTTTTATTTTATTTTATTGATAATGTGTAACTTGTGAACACATGCATGGTTGAGTTCATCCGTATGTCGAGGGTGTATTTTTTTTTTTAAAAGGGGCTATTTTTTGTTATTTTCAAAAATTTAGAGCTATTTTTGTTAAAGATTTTTCGTCAATTTATCGTTGAGCCACGCTTGAGAGATAGAAGTAGAGACTGTCTCGCTCACCTCTCATTCGAGCGATAGCTCGCTGTTTGAATTTAAATGTTCTTTTTCACGATCTTTTTGCAAAAAATCTCAATATGAATGAAATGATTAATCGCAAATCTTCTCTGGTATACTGATATAATATATCGGATTAGTATTATATGGATTGTGTTTGGTGGGATGGTATTGTTGTGAATCAATAACAACGTAAATCTTTGATGCAAACAGAAGAGAGAGAAAACAATAATAAAGAATCACTAATCGTTGATTCGCACACAAATACAGATTAAATCAAGATTTTGAAGAACTCTTCAATGTTTTATTAATATTCAAAATCAATAAACTTATAATAAAATACTAACTTCTATTCAAACACGAAAATCCTAATTAGACTTCTAAAATAAAAGAACTTCGAAAACTTATCTATTTTAATAAAACTCCTACTCGAATTAACATCTTATTATACAAAAAATAAAAATAAAAACTAATTAACAATAATAAAAATTAACTTGCATCAATCTCTCTCTTGGCTGCACAATTTCCAAATGAATTATGGACACCGACTCAAAGTACTTATAAATTGAGTACTCATCGGTGTGACAATACATATGGTTCATTCGATTCTTGATCGTTCTTTTGTCATACAGTCATCTATGTTCATTTAGATCAATTGAACGACTAATTAATTGGTTTTCCAATTTGATGAGCCGTTCTGGTCCAATTTACATGGGGTGTTTACTTTTTAAAATACTGTCCGTACCATATTACACATTAAAAAGATGAATAATGCTATATGTACATTCTTCCTTACCACTTGGATGACATTCTTTCCTATATGGAGGAAATTTGTGCAATGATGTAATAGATGAGTTCAAAACCAAGAGTATAAATGTTGCCACATGGAAGCATGTAAAGGAATGTGTACATATAGCGTGATTGTAAAAAGATGGAGTAAAAGTTCACATGTCAAATAATTGTGAAATAGTTGTTTGTTTAATTGACAAAGTAATGGTTAAATTTAATTCGCAGGAACATAATAAAACTCTATGTAAAATAGAAATGAAAAGAAAAGGAGAAAGAAAATAAAGTGAAGAAAAGAAATTCGAAGCAAATAATTAACACTTTCTCTTTAAGACAAAATTGTCCAACGGTGCTAATGGATTACGACACTTGTCTCCCAAGATACAATGTATACAACTTGTGGTAGAAGCAATTCAAACCACAAGCAACAACGAACTCGAACGAAATTTCTCTCTACAAGAAAACAATATTGAAATGATTTTTGGAGAATTTTTGTAAAAGATTTTGATGTAATGTTCGATGCAAATAATATGTGATGCATAATGGATGTCCAAATGATCCTATTTATAGAAGATGAGGGATTGTAAGTGAAGAGACACCCAAAAACTTTACAATCTTCACGAAATGAAGTATCTCTTGTTGTCGCTAACTTGCATTGACCTCTCGTTCGAGCGCAATGATACATATTCAATAGAAAATTTTTCGCTCACACGTTGCTTGAGCGACATCTTCGCCGCTCGAGCTACGGTGCTATATGATTTTTTCCTCGTTTTTCTTCCAATTTTGGACCACAATTTATCATTCATTCAGAATTGATTTTGAAATTCATAATATACTATAATGATTTACTAGACGAGTAGAATAAGTTAGTTTATATTTTTATAATTTGATTATCGGATCAAATCTGACTATTTGGCCGAAGTTGACACAAAGTTACTTTTCAAGTTTTATACTTAAACAAAATTTTCAATATTTAAACAAAATTCCAAAAATTCTTCACATGAATGAAAACTCAAATATGTTCATCCTATGCGAAAATATGATGTATCGTAGAAAGAGAGAGAGGAAGTAGAAAAACATGCATCAGGTAAGGTAGTTTTCGGCTTTGAACCTTCATAAGTGAAATACTATCGAATTTACTTGGTTAATTGGTGAACGTGATTTCTTTAATTATTTAGCCGTTGGTGTAAACTAAAACAATAATACTCATACATATGTCTTTCTTAAATCGTTCATGGTTATTAAGACTTGATTCACTTTGGTACTGGACCACTCTTGGGATTCATAAGTGTTTAAATTTTTTTAGCCTTGAACAACATTTGTTGAGGCGGCCCTACCTCACATTTACATAGGTGACTTCCTATTAAGAATATTCGGCCATATTCCACTTGACTAGATCAAGATATATGAATCATTAAAAACATATCTTAATCTTTAACATTTTGTAGAAAACACTTTAATTATCATAGGAATGATTTAGGAAGTATTTTTTTTTCAAGTGCTTTATTGAATTTTTATAACTTAGTTGTTCCATTGAACCAAAATTTTGGGATCTCTAGTCAACAAGATAAGGTTACCATGACAAAGATTCTTACGTAATAGCTTTAGTCCCATTCTTTTTTATAGACACCATACTTGATCTCTCGGTATACCTTTCGTAATTGGATCCACAATATTTTCCTTTGACTTCACATAATCTATGTACATGATATCATTAGATATTAGTTGCTTAATGATATTGTGTTTACGACATATATGTCCCGACTTATCATTATCCATGCTACTTTGAGCCCTTCCAATAGCCGATTGACTACCACAATGTATACCTATTACAGGTACCGACTTAGGACAATATAAAATATCTTCCAAGAAGTTACGAAGTCATTCTTCTTCTTCTCTAGTTTCACCTAAATCAATAACTTCGATTCCATAAATTATATACATTTGCTTTGTCGACTTCCATGAAACAACAGCTCCAACAGTGTTAAATACATAACCACTAGTAGATCTAGAATCTTTCATGTTAGATATCCAATTCGCATAACAATATCCTTCAAATACCAAGAGATATTTTGTGAAGTGTAATATATAGGTTAAAGTACATTTCAAGTATCTAAGAACCATTGTTAAAGCCTTCCAATGATCATGATTTGGATAACTTGTGAGCCTATTAAGTTTATTTACAGCAAATGCTATATCCGGTTGAGTGCACTTTGTAATATACATTAGACTACCTATAACATGTAAATACTTTAATTGTGATACACATTCACCCGTATTTTTTACTAAGTGTAAACTTGTGTCAATATGAATTTTTGCAGGACTTTCCTCAAGTGCATTATACATTTCAAGTAAACTCTCAATGTATTGAGATTGAGAAAGTATAATTTCTTCCAATATTCTAGAGATCTTAATCTCTAATATCACATCAACCACACCCAAGTCTTTCATACCAAAATATTTTGTTAATATTCTCTTGGTGTTTAGTATTATTTTGTGACTATTGTTCATTATCAACATATCGTCTACATATAGACATACAATCACATAGTATTTCGATGTGTGTTATGTATATATAGTTGTCACACTCATTTATCTTAAATTCATTAGACAACATCATTTTATCAAATTTTTGATGTCATTGTTTAGAAACTTGTCTCAATCCGTACAAGGACTTAACTAGTATACAAGCCTTTTGTTTATGATTAGGAGAGACAAGCCATTTGTATTGTTGAATATATATTTTCTCTTCTAACTCACCATTTAGAAATGTCGTTTTTACATCCATTTGATAAATCTCAAGGTTATGTAATGTTACAATTGCAATTAATAATTATCGAAGTGATTATAATCACGAGTGAGTAAGTATCAAAGAATTCAAGTCCTTCCTTATGTATATATCTCTTGTCAATCAATCTAACCTTATATTTGCTAATGTACCTATACGGTTTTAATTTCTTTTCGAAAATCCATTTACACTCTAAAGGCTTATTTCCGGGAGGTAAATCTACCAACTCCCAAGTATGGTTTAACATTATAGAAACTATCTCACCGTTGATAACTTATTTCCAATGTGGTGCTTTAAGTGTACACATTATCTCATCGAAAGTTTTTGTATCATTTTCTACCATGTAGGTTAGAAAATCAAGATCAAACGAAGTAGATGCTTTAGCCCTTTTACTATTCCTCGATTCTTTTTCATTTGAAGTGTCATTTGTAGTTTCATAAGTTCTTTTACTTGAACTTACATTTTTATTGTCTTTGCATGGAAATACATTCTTGAGGAATGATACATTTCTTAATTCAATTATAATTTTCTCATGTACATCTTAAATTTCAAATTTGTGTACAAGGAAAAGATATGTACTGCTATTATTGGTGTATTCAATAAATATGCAATTAATCGTCTTAAGATTGATTTTCACTTGTTTAAGGTTAGGACTTCAACTTTAGCCAAACACCCCTACGTTTTCAAGTGTTAGTAGGAATGATGATGACATTTTCATAGTTCATATGGAGTTCTTTCCATTTTCTCAAGGGGTATCTGGTTAAGAATACTATTTGCTGAAAGAATAGTTTCCTCCACAAGTTCTGGGGTAGACCTGAAATCAACGCGTTCATTTTTTCTTTAAAAGTTCGATTTTTACGTTTAAAAACACCATTCGATTGGGATGAGTGTAGTGAAATTTTTTTATGAATGATTCCATGCCCAGAACAATATTGCTCAAAAGGTGCATGATATTCACCACCTCTATCACTATTCATTTACCAAGTTAATTATCAACTTCAGTCTTATAATGTATGAACACATTTAAGGCTTCGTCTTTACTTCGTAGTAGAAAGACATAACAATACTTTATACAATCATTAATGAAAATTATAAATTATTTCTTGTTGCCTTTAGTTTGAGCGAATTTCAAATCACATATATCACTACATATTAATTCTAAAAGTGTTGTGTTCCTTTGAACTGAGTGAAAAGGGGGGTTTTGGCCAATTTTGTTTCAACACATGCTTCACATTTATGATTGAGATCAATCTTAAGTGTCAGAATTAAACTTTTATTCATAAGTTTGAGCATAAATTTGTAATCAACGTGTCCTAATCGACTATACTATAAACAAGACAACTCAAGCATATAAACTGAATTGGAACTTTTATTCATAATGCTTTTTTTAATACAATTGTAAGGACCTTCATTTTGAATATTCATTCACTAAGAAAATCCTTACCAACATACATATCATTTTTGGTAAGTACAAATTTTTCCGCTATAAATATAAGTTTAAAGTTGTTCTTGCTAAGTAGAGACCCCGAAACCATGTTCTTGTGAATGCCAGCACATGGAGGACATTATTGAGGACTATTTCTTTTCCGGAAGTCATTTTTAATGTGATCTTTCTAAGTCCTTCAACCTTTGAACTTCTAGAATTCCCCATAAATAATTGTTCTCCTTTCAATTCATGATAGTTTGAGAACATGGTCTATCTGCACATATATAACGGGTAGCACTACTGTTGACCCACCAATTCATTGGATTACCAATCATGTAGCATTCAGAAACAACCACAGATAGACTAATCTCTTGAACCCCTTTAGAGAGAGTGTCTCTTTCAACTACATTTGCTTGTGCAGTCTTCTTCGACTTTCGACGTTCCTTTGAACGATGTTTGACTTTTTCACAATTGTAACATTTGCCTTTAAACTTCTCGACTTTCTCGAAGTTGTCTCTTCTTGGTGCATTATCGGAGATCTTACATTTCTTGTTGGCAACTTTCGAACCAGTTTCAACAAAATTTGCTCCAAGTTGAATAATAGATTATCTTTCGGTGTTTCTATTGTCTTCCTCAATCCTCAATAGGACAATCAATTCCTCCAAATTCATCTCCTTGCATTTGTGCTTGAGATAGTTCTTGAAATCTCTCCACATAGGAGAGAGTTTATCAATGATGGCTGCAATTTGGAAGGATTCACTCAATTGCATCTTTTTTGTGTGTATGTCATGAAGTAGAACTTGAAGTTCTTGTACTTGGCATATCACGGTTTTGGAGTCTACCATTTTTTAGTCCAAAAATTTGTCGATGATGAACTTCATTATTCTGACATCCTCGATCTTGTACTTCTTCTCCAATGAATATCATAGATCTTTGACTGAGTCCATTGAACTATACGCTAAATAAAGTGTATTGTACAATCCATTTAAGATATAATTTTTGCAAAGGAAATCCGAGTGCTTCCATACATCTAATGCAATAATCGACTCACGATTATTTTTTCCTATTTATACTGCATGAACAGTATGTTTTAAGAACTTTGTCAAATTCAAAGTAGTAAGATATAACTTCTTTTGTTGCCATCTTTTGAAATCCATGCTTCCAAACTTTTTCAAATTTTCTCTATGCGAGATATGAGAGTTTGGTATATGTATAACCAAAGACGAAATTACATGATGCGTACCATTCGTCATTTGACTCAAAGTAATTTCAACAGTAGTCATTTCGTTACTTGATTGATTGTGTTCTAGTATGGGTGTGAGTTGA
The DNA here is from genome assembly GCA_019097785.1 of Fraxinus excelsior. Lineage (NCBI taxonomy): Eukaryota > Viridiplantae > Streptophyta > Magnoliopsida > Lamiales > Oleaceae > Fraxinus > Fraxinus excelsior. The sequence goes on from CM032626.1 coordinate 18,398,129, forward strand.
ATGTTGGCCACACACACACACACACACACACACACACTAAGTCAAGCATCGGATAAGTAAAAATTTATTTGTGAAGTTGTTTGAATCTTTCTAAAGTGTTACTTAAATTTGAACTTAAGGCATATGGGAAGCAGCTCAACGTTGAGTCTGTTATTTGTAATTTATTTTATTTAGAATATGGTTTATGCCTAAATTTCATTTTGTTTCGTTCAATAACAAACAAAGGCTTTAGTTTATGGTGTTTGATAAGTGCATTTTGTGTATTTATTTGTGCCATATTACTAAATTTTTATATCATCAAAGTCTTCATTTCTATTTAACTTAGGTTAATTTCCTTTTGTTTTCAGTGTTGGACCCATTTCAGCAATTAGAAAATAAAGAAGGGTCAATTGGCCATTGAATGGAAAGTTTGGGATCAAATTCCACACTCTAGAAATTGGAGGACTTGAATTGAAGTGAAGAGAGACATGAGTACAAATTTTTCAAGTTATTTTTCAATCTTTAAACCAAATTCCAACACTAGTACAATTTTGCATGTACATACATCAAATGAGACAAAAAATAAAAAATAAAAATAACTAATGTTAAATTATATAGGATAAACATTCATTAGGTACTTGATTCTCTTGAACGAAAATGGTTCTTTCCTTGTACAAAATGGTAGTTATTTGTATAAAAACTACATAAATCAAACTCGATTTACAAATCTCCAGATATCGGACTTTCTTTCTTGATAAAACTAAAACTTGTTAGATTAACTTTATCAAGAAAGAGTTTAGCTAAACATGCTTAATAATGTTAAGACTAGATTTTATCATCTGAGAAAATTTTAACAATTTGAATCCTATCGATTCCAACATGTTCATTATGACGAAAAGTTAGCTTTCTCATGATTCTAGGTAGCAAACGAAAAGAAAAAAGAAAAAAGACAAATGAATTTGTGCTTGTACATAAATTCCGTCTTTATTAGATTCGTGGATAAGATGAAGTGATAGTATATTTAGTACACAACTCGACAAAACCTGAACATATACATGAATGTATAATTCAATATTATGAATGGTGAGGCTTCATTCCTAGGAAAGGTGATTAACATGGCTAGAACATGCTTAGCATAGTATTTATAGCATTGAATTAAATGAAGAAAAAAAAGAAAGTTCATCTAGCTAATTATCATCCTCGACTCTCAATTTACAACTCTGTTGTGAAACAATTTTCAGTTTTATATTTGTAATTCTATCTGGATTTTTAGAAGTTTGGCAAATAAAAAGCATCTCCAGTGGATTAAAAGAGAGAAAATTCCAGAGTAAAGGATAAGATTCGTTATATCAGGTACAAGTGTACGAATCCAAAAATTCGAGCATAACACATGCAAAACCAACACAGAATAATCCAATTATTTGATGCCATAAATCACTACACAAGGACAGACAAAATTTTAAGTTACGGAAATCTACAGAAGGTTTGCTGCCGTACTTGTTATGATTCATTACGCTATATTACAATGGACGATCTTTTAACTTTTTTTTTTTTACTGTCGATTATTGTACAGTCCACCCTAGGAAGTAGCAATAGCTGTCTAGTAAGTTGCTGTTGCTACTGCCGTCTCCATCAGCGGACCTCTCATTGCCCTCAAATTCCAGTACTCCATAGAGCCAAAATTGTATAGGAATTTACTCACTATCATCGTGCTCCGCCTCGCCACCAAATTCTCCCATGCCTTGTCGGCTTCTCTGCCTTGTTTTCTGAACACATCGGTGGCATCAATCCGGTGCATTTTCCATCCCTTCACGTCTCTAAGTCGATATATTTTCTCCACTTGGCGACATGCCAATTTGCTAGTGTTGAATTTTATCATGTTTATTGCTTCTTCGAGTATTCTAGCACGAGTTTTATCATCAGAGGATGATTCAGCCCGGAAGTAACGATCCAACTCAGGGACACCAATTGCTCTCCTAAGTCCTCTTGAGTAGTTTGCATTCAATCTAAAAAATTTTCTTACCTCATTTACCATTCCCCTTTCCACCATTCGATCAACTCGATCGGACAAAAACGAGTTGAGCATAGGCATCGATACATCCATCCAGAGGAAGCAACATTCGTACTTGGAACGGAATTTATCATTGTCCTTATCATCAATGAGTGCCTCGATGAATGAATTCGAGCCTCCAACGATGATTGGAAGCCTTCGATTGTTGACTACAGACTTTATAGCAGGGGAAGCCATGTTACAAAAATTTGTAGCTGTGAAATCCATGTTAGGATCTACTCCTCCTAAGAGGTGGTGGGGTACCCCACAACACTCTTCTTGAGTAATCTTGTTCGTTGTTATGTCCAGTCCTTCGTACACCTGCATTTTATCTGAATTTACAATCTCAGCCGGAAAACGGGTGGCTATGTCGATGGAAAGCCGAGATTTTCCAGTCCCGGTGGCTCCCAAGACCACCACCACCTTCTCCTTCTGTGGCTGGCTACAGTGGACTTTCCCAGTTTGAGGAATGTGCAGCAAAAATGTTGTTTGTTTGCACATAGATAGTGACATTCTCTTTCTTAACTGATTAAGAATAGAAGAAGAAAAAAAAAAAAAAAAAATACTTTCAGCAAGGCACTAGACAAAAAATTGATTTATTAAAGAGCAATGCTATTCATATTCAACGACGCCAATAGTCATCCTTTTAGCATTCCAAATGCGGCAACTTGAAAATGCGTTGGGACCCTTTGGAACAAATTCAGTCAGCCTTTTTCTGGCCGTTCAGATTGTTAAATCTCCTTGAAACGAACAAAAACTTTTGGGGTGGCTTCAATTGATGCCAAATTTGATCAAAATTCAATAATTAATTGAAAGATATGACAAAATCAAAAGATCAAAAGAGGGAAAGTTTGAGGAAGTGGGATGAGATGAGAGATATGTATAAGTTAATAGTGAAGCCAAAAGTTCTGTAAGCAGAGATGAATGCATGCAACCTAATGAGAAATATTTTGAGTATTTATAGTCAGTTTTTTGAAAGCCAAGACAAAAGACATCAAGTTGCAAAATGGTCCAGTAAAATGAAGCCATAAAGGTTCAGGTTTTTGTGCTTATCTAGTAACTCTAAAGAATAAAATTTGGAGTCCATATATTTTACAACGAAAGTTTATGCACTAACCTAATTTCGACTTTCCATTGTACAGAAAAGACTACGAGAAACATTTCCGTGTTTTTAAAGAAACTAGACGGTGTTATCCTTGCTGTTTTTACAAGACATCTTTTTGGACTTGAGAAATATGTAGGATTGAATATATAATATCAAACATTATTAAATTATTAAGAAAGAAAAGAAATTAAAATCTTGATCATTGTATTGTCCATACACTAAGGGTTTGCTTGAGAGTTTTTTTTTTTTTTTTCCTTTTCACGAGTTTCGACTGATTATGGGTGACACCGTTAACAAGTGGTTGGAAAAAAAAAATCATCCAAAATCGGTGTGGTGTAATTCTGACCGATTTTCTCAACCCACCAAATCGTCAAATTTTGACTGTTTCTCATAGGGGTGGGCAAAAACCCGCCCAACCCGATCAACCCGCCCAACCCAACCCAATCCGATTGGGTTGGGTCGGTTTTTTCCATTTTTTTCTTGAGTTGGGTTGGGTGGCAAGGTTAAGTTGGTTGGGTTGGGTTGGGTTGTGGGTTAACACATCCAACCCGACAAAAACCACCCAACCCGACCCACTAATTAAAAAACTAAAAAACTTTACCAAACTAAAATAGAATAAAGGTGAGAGACCCGGTAAAAAAAAGTGAGAGACAAAAAAAAAAAATACTAACATATCTTCCATCATCTCTCTCACGCGGCGGGCGTCGTCTCACCAAATCATCAACATTGGTTGTGATTTTGGATGAGATCTATCTTCCAATCCATCTCTCTTTAACGCAATATATTAATGTTGCTTTAAATTTAGTACTTTGGTGGCTTTAATGTTTGTTCATAGGTCGTCCCAACTCCCAACCTAACCCGACCAACCCAACCCAACCCGACCGACATTTGGTTGGGTTGGGTTGGGTTGGGTTTCAATCTTTACATGGGTTGGGTTGGGTTGAATTTATGTCAAACCGACCATGTTGGGTTGGGTATGGGTTGGGGGAAAAACCGACCCAACCCAACCCACGCCCACGCCCAGTTTCTCATATTCTTTTCTAATTTTATATTTTATAAAATAATTATTTCCAAGCAACACATTTTCTTCAAAAATTACTTGTAAATAAAAACATATTAACTAAAAAATTGTTTATAAGAAAAAAATTACATTATAATTCAAAAAATACTTATAAGTAAAATATTGCTTATAAGATAAGAAAAATTACATAATAATTAAAAAATTACTTATAAGTGAAAAATCGCTTTTAAAGAAAATTTGTTTATAAAATAAAAATACTACTAATAAGATAAAAATTCACTTATAAAATATAAAAATTTACTTATAAGTAAAATTCACTTAAAATTATTTAAAAGTATAAAATTAACTTAAAATTATAAAACTTACTTATAAGTAAAAAATATTAACTTATTTGTAAAAAAATTACCTATAAGTAAAGTATCAGTTATGAGAAAACAATTTCGTATGAGAAACAATAAATTAAAATTTTTACTAATAGATGAATAATAAACTTCCAAACATAGGTTGGGAAGTTTTAAAAATCACTATTGAAACCACTTAAAAATCAATCCGCTTATAAACGCTCAAAATCAGTATTGTAAAAAATGTTCATAATTGATATACTGAAACTCCCAAATAAGCCCTAAGACGAAGAAGTTCAAGTTCATAACTAAAAGTATCTCCAAGAGACTCTCTATTTTTAAAAAGCATATACTATCATTTGGAGAGTATCTATAAATTTAAAGAGTTAAAATTTTGAAGTATTCCAACAAGCTTTTTAATTGAACACTTAAATTTACATCTCTCAAAAAACATTTATTATTTTTCTTTATCTTTTATTTTAACTAGCTTTTCTTTAGATTATTTTATTGTTGTCCTACATTGAAAATTGAAACACTTTGAATGCATTTAATTATAGAGAGTGTGTTTGGCTCTCCAAATTGGGAGAGTCAAACACACTCTCTAAATTAAAATGTTAATTTAAAGAGCCTCTTGGTGCATGATTTTAAATGTTGATTCTTTAAAATTGAAAGTATCTCATGTTTAAAGAATCTCTTGGAGATGTTCTAAGCGTTTAACTATAACACATTTCAAAACTAAGATAAAAGGTTTAAGATTTCAAAAATCAGATAATTTAAATTTTATTTGTGAAATAATTAATTAAAAATATATTTTATAAATTAAACATAAGGTCACAATTCTATTTAATTTGATCACGATTTATGGAAGTAATTGATTATATATAATTCCTCAACCACAATTACAAATTTTTTAGGTCACAAATTATTTTATGGTTACTAATCCAAATTTTATAAATCATAACTTATTTCATGATCACAAAGTATTAAATTAATTGACCACAAATTATGTTAAGGTTACAAATTTTTAAATTATTAGTCACAAATTAACGAATTTTTAGGCTACACATTATTTATTGATCATAACTATCTATTTCATTGGTCATATACTGTTTATTGGTCACACACCAACCAATTTATTGGTTACAATCAACCAAATCATTTTTAACTATCACTAACACTTATGACCACCACCTTACCACTGCCACAAGTGCATCATCGTTGAAACTACCGCCGCCACAACCACCAGCTCTCAAAAGCAAAACCATAATCTCAAACCCCGCATCACCACCACCATCGCCGCCACCCATCAACAACCACCACACCACCAACACTACCACACGCAAACACGTTAAAATAGCCATAACCACACAACCACCATTTATACCATCTCCACCGTCCCTGAACACAATCATCACCACCACCCAAACACCACTAAAACCATCGTGACCACCATCTACACCATATCCACCATCGCCAAGCACAATTGCCTGCACCCACCATCTACACCATTTCTACCACTGTTGAACACCTCACATATACCACCATCTACACCATCTCTACCAATGTCAAACACCATCACCATCACCTGCACCACCAGTCGAACATGATCGCCCGCACCACCATGACCACCCAAATAAATGGACAAAATCACACTCCCTAACGCATACCACTACCAAGTCGCACTGCATACCACCACTACCGTACACCGCAATGTGAAATCGCACCCACATAAAACCATAATCAAACCACACAAAAAACTATTGGCCACCAAACTTGAAAAAAAAAATAGATATGGGATTGAGCAAGAAGGAGGAACACGCAGCAGCAATAGCAAATCGCGTAGCGATGTCGATGGCGACACACTCTGGCAATGGCTTCCAACGACAACTTCCGATGAGATGGAAAGAGGAGAGATAATAGAGATGATGAAAATAATTAGGGTTTTGTATGGGTGGTTGTGTATAGGTTAGGTGGAATGAATTAAATAATTATTAATATTTAAAATATCATTTATCATCTGAATTGAAAAGAAAACGAGTAAATCTTAATTTTGAAATTTGAAGTTTAAAACTCTGGTCTACTGTAATTTCCACTAAACGATTTTTTTATTAAAGGACATATATATATAATTTTATTTGTTTTTTAAAAATTTCAAAGCTGGTGAATAATAAATTTCCAAACATAGGTTGGGAAGTTTTAAAAATCACTACTAAAATCGCTTAAAATAAAATTGCTAATAAACGCTCAAAATCGGTACTTTAAAAAACGTTCATAATCGATACGTCAAAACTCCCAAGCCCTAAGACGATGAAGTTCAAGTTTAGGACTAGGAGGAGTGGGAGAGAGTTTTGAAGCTCGACGCGTTTTAAATGCAATAGGGAATATAATTTAAACAAAATTGTGTCTTCTTATCAGTTTTTTCTTGTTTTCTTGTTTTGATCATATAATTTTTTTTTTCCTGAAATCTAATAGAGAAGATATCTAGCTTATTTGCTTTTTTTTAGTAAATCTCCACTTCATTATAATGTCAATTGGAAGATTAATTATCTCAATTTAATTATAATTGTGCAACACTTAAAGACAATATGGTTTTATGCGGTATAGCAACAAACGCAAGAATACAAGTTTAAATTCTATTACTATTCACTCAAAACTTTTATGTGTGAAATCTTTAATAAAAATAAATTCGACCTTCACGTCATAAAAGTAAATAAATTTCTCATTTACATATATTGAGAATTCATTTTGTACAATGACTGTGTAATGAATTTATCGAAGGTAATTTTAGGTAATGAAGTGGAATAATATTTTCCTATCTTTTTCCTAACATTAAAAAGTTGATAAAAGTTATCCATATAGAAAGAATGATTCTGAAAATGGCAAGGGAATAATTAAATTCGTCAAATTCTGATTCCCTGGTTCAAGTTGGTGACAAGATTGAACAATATTTCCTTTGTGGTTGTCACCAACCAAATGGAATTTTCTTTTTAATATTTTCCAACCAATTTATAGCATAAGGTAGAAAAATAAAATATTTAAAAAGAACGTATGTAAATTCAGGTCCGGTTTGACAATCATTAAAATGAGTGTATATATATTTTTTAATAGAAAAATGGGTTTTGGAATTTTATTTTTAAAGAATGTGTGGTCAGAAAGTAGGAATTTTTTTTTTGTTTACATATAAAATATTTTATGGTGAAAATGTGGTTAAAAATGAGTTTGAAAAAAAAAAAAAGGAATTATTTTAATGGTTGTCAAATAGGGGCTCAATTTTGTAATCGTCATTTATGAAAATAATGTGCCGGACTTTTATTAAAGAAATGAAATCGATTTGTACATGAATTAGCACGTTAAAGATAAAATTTAAATGAATACATAAACTCGTATCTAACATCATGTAAGGGTTAATGCAATGCTTCTAAGAATGTTAAATTGAAATAATATTAGCAGGACAAGAAAAGAAAGGTATACGATCACTCCGTAACTAATCATTCATAATGTTAAATAAATCATTCTTCTAAGATAGAGTATTGAGATGTAGATTGTATCTATTCTTTTATACTTCGGGTTACTTGCTCTACACCAAGTTGGCAATTTAATGCGGACTACATGTTTTGAAAAATTATCATTGTACTACTATAAATGAAATAAATAAATAAATAAATTTAAGGTGGAAGGATAAAGGTTACCTGCTGGGGATCTAAATATGATGATTTTAGTCCACGTATTTCCAAAAGGATAGCGTAGTGGAATTCGATCGATCACATAATAACGGGGTTTGTACTAGTTGATGAAAGACATGAAAGAAAGATTTATTCTTTAGTTCTTGTGAATTGTGGATTCTTAATTGGAACTCAAGAGAGCAGAGGAATAATATATAGACAAAAGGGTACACACTTCACTCAATGATTTTGTACGACTTTAACGCAAGAGTTCAGTAACATATTGACGCCGGGCAGAATAACGATTATTCTGCAGGCGGGGATCAATAGACTAGAATAGGGAATAAAGCAAGAGAAAAATCAAAGAAAACGATAAAAATTCTTTACTATTCAACAACTGCCTGAAAATTAACTCACAAGCCGGGTTATATAGCCGAATATGCGAAATTAATGAACATTTACCAAAAATTGTAAATTCTAATTTTCCTACCAAAATAAAAGACTTAATAAAAGAAACAATATCACCAAAATCCGGCTCAAATCGAGCTCTTATTCTATTTCAAAAAGGTAATTGAAATATTACCATAAACGACAAAAAATAACTTAAATTGATGATTCGGAAAGGAAAACAGCTGAATTTGGCTTCGAAATCGATGCTCACCAAACAAAGCTGGGTGACCACGTCGTGCACGCCGAAAAGACCTTTTCGGATTGGGGTCATAAGCGTGATTCTGACAACCGTAACAAAAGTTATGGCCAAATTACCGAAACATGCCCGTAGATGGGCCCCAATTAGGAAATATCGCCAATTATTTGCTAATCTTGTGCTGATCTGCCAACTTATGGTATTTCAACGCCATTAACGTACTATCAGACAGCTCGACCTCGTCTGATTTGGATCCTCCTGCATCACATATTAACTAAGTATAGCACTAAGGAAAAAATGTTCTCATCTATCGGTAGACACCAAGTCGAAGAAAGACTTACTTACAATCGAAACAATGTTACATTGGTTATTTATTTTTTGAATGATATTATCATAATTATGTAAATGTTTGACTTTAAAAATAATAATTATATAATTCAATTTATTTATTTTTCCAAAATTTTAGTTACAAAATACATGACTAACTTATATTTGTCATTTGATTGATCACAAAATTAAGTAGAATATGGATATATATGCTTTTTAGGACAATCTTGCGGCGTGCTTTCTCCACAAGCTCAAAGGACCCGCCTTTGCTTTTTATATGGTTAGCATCATATCATTGCAAATTATTTCAAGCTTATGCATCCTTACATCATCCATTATCATTTCTTGATAACTTTCTTGTTGTTTAGCATACATGAACACACACACACACACACACACACACACACACATATGTTATGAGGATTCTTTTACGATTTATACTTTTGCTCCATGTATGGTTCCTCGAACCACATCTCCTTGACGAACAAGAGCTTATCGGAAATGATCTTGTCACATTAATAGTTTTTTAGAATAATTTTAATTTACCTTTTTAAAAACTATAGTTAATTGTTCAAATTTTATTTTCAATTTGTCCCCACTTGATGTGATTTTAAGGAAGAACAAAAGTTAATTGTTCGTATATATTATTGGTCATATTTTACTATCATCATTTTCAAATCTATTAATCAAAAGTAATTTGATTCGCGAGAAGAATTTTAATATAGCAAGTCTTCCTTGTTTTCTCGCCTTAATATAAAGACATCTTCCTCGTTTTATTTCATTAAAAAATCATAAACTAAGATATCATGTTAAAGAGCATAGTCATATTTCGTTGGCACATAGTTCTTTTACCAAGGCCACCATCTTATAAGAGAACACGCCCTCGCCCTCGTATCTAATATGGTGACAAATGTTAGTTTTGTTTCAGTCTAGTTTCAAAATTGAGCTTCAATGATAGCAAAATTGAGTTTAAGCTCAAAGTCGAGCTTGAAGTGATTTGACACAAACTTGGCCCATTTCATGTTTGATTAGTACAGTCAACTAACTGATTTTTTAGGTAGTATATCCAATCTCAATCTCCACATTTGAATTATAAAGATGAGAACAAACTTTTTTTAGACCATTAAATGAAAAAAAAATTGAGTCATGGTAGACTTGTAATGCAAGTGTAACCATCCTCAATGCCAGAAATATAAAGATAACAAAAAAATTTAGGTTGAATCAACAAAGTTATTTTTAATCCGTTTCTTAACATAAAATTGAATTGGATTTTCGATTCTTAGATCAAATCACTTTGTGAAGTTCGATTCTTACAATATTGATAATTTCTTAATTTATAGTAGTTATAAGTGTTAATTATCGTGTCATAACCGAAAAGAAAAAAACTACAAGCTTGAGCATTGAAGAATTGGATGTGTTATTGTCAATATAATTCGTTTTTCTTGTCAATATTTTCTATTTTAATTCTAAATTCCTTAATTTTAATAAAATATAAGGGTCCGTTTGATTCAAAGATGGAATTTGTGGAAAGAAAATGAATTGTCAAAGAAAATGAATTGCAAGGAATTGAATTGTTTAGAACTTGTTTTACTGGGAATTGACAATTAATTGTGTTTGATTTGTATAATTTTTTACTTGGAAAATGTTGAAATTTTCTATTTTTTAGTGTTCGTTTGACTTTATTTTTTCATGAAAATTGTCAATTAAATGGATAAATTTTTTTATGCCAAAAGTGGAAAATGAAATTTCAATTCCATTTTCCATGGAAAAAAGCCCTAAATAGTAAAGTCCAAGTGATACCTCCATAAATACGCGCGCATGATAAGTGATTTCTTATCAATTCGCAATCTATGCACTACAAAGTACAATCACATCATTTTTATTAACAAAACTATTCACCTTTGACCTTTATAAGAAATCCACTTTTTTTCCCTGCATTATATCCACCAAAAGAAGAATAGGTCGAACGTCTCAGTTTAATTTTGATTTGGATTATCCACATACTATCCATCATTTCTTCAAAATGAAAAAGTGAGCCTTGTCTAAAGCATTTAAACTCTAAAAATATTTATTTATATTACCATTGTAAATATGTTACAAAGCTAGATTGTCGAAGGCTTTCGCATCGCATGTTTTGATCATGTCAAAATGGCTTCACATGCTAGAAAATGCGGTACCGTTAAATCAATAAAATTTTATAAACTTGATATCAAGTTGAATCACTTCAATAGAAAACTAAAAACCGTTAAAAAAGGAATAAATTTATTTACTTATATTTTACAATCAATAGATATAAAGTGCAATAATTTGAATCAACACAAATAAAAGCAATTGCAATATTGGCTTATGATGTCCTACCAATCATGTACCACGATCACATTAATTATATATATCACAATTTTATGACAAAATAATTCACTTTATAATTATTACTTTTATGGACCTTTTTTCTGCATTAATATCCACCAAAAAAACAATCATTCGGACGTCTGAATTTAATCTTTATTTGGATAAGAACTTGGAAATGCCATTACATATCTTCTTCAAAACTCAAGCCTCCTAGAGCAACTACCCTATGCTACTCTCGTCTAAAAATTTGAACGGTGAAGGAAAATTTAGTTATTTATTTATATTAGATGCCGTATGGTATATATAAAGAGCTATGCTGCCATGGGTCGAGATGGCTCGAGGTAGAATTTTGCTTTCTCATTAATGAATACATGGAAGTTTCATAAATAGACCAAGTTGAATAAAATTGTCTAAAAAATGAAACTAATGAAAGTTAAATTATGTGTATTTTATTTTCAACAATTAATATATAATAATTTGAATAAACTCAAATAATAAGAATAACAGTAACATTGACTTTCTGAGTTAAACCGCCTATGATCAAATTTATGGACTTTCAAACAATAACACATCATCTTTCATCTCAATTTATAAACTAGCAACGTGCCAATGGATGAACATATCTTTCTCGAAGAAAACACTTGTTCTCGTGAAGAAAAGAGACACACTGCTAGCAACAATGCCATTATCTCCATTTACTGTTGAGCATTTAAGATGTGGGTATTAGGTCAGTTGAATTTACGAAGACATAGCTGTATTGAAAGATTAAAAGACTAAGAGATATTGGACAGAAAATTAATGCATGCAGAATGAGAGACTTGGGTAGTGAAAATGAGAGATGCAAATAGAACTTTTTAAGATTTTTGAGATTTTTTTAACAATTAGGGTTTTTTCTTTTTTGTTGGGTAGGGTGTGTTTTTGGGTTCATATACAGTAACAATTATCATATCATTTAATCAAACTAAATTAGTGCTGATGAAGTCACGGTTGTAATTAAATTGATGAGCTCCACAGAGGCCAAAGATCCCAACGGATTTCATCAACATTTTATTGAAAGTACTGGATATCCTTGGCCTGCAGATTAAATTTTTTTTGTGTACATACATATGCATCTGATTTTCGGTCCATTAGCTTGTGTAAGTTGGTTTACAATTTAGAGGTACTTACAAAAATACATTTAAAATTAGGGATGTTTTGAAAAATCATATGAAATGTTTTAGGAAGTAAAAAATAATGTGTAAAATGAAAAGGTGACACAATGTCACTTTTTTTATTTTTATTTTTAAAAAAAGTGACACTCAAAAAAGTAACAAAACTAAAAAAAAAAGTAACACACTCTTAAAAAGTGATACAAACTCAAAAAAATGACACAAACTCAAAAAAAGTGACAAATACCAAAATAACATCATCCATTTGTGCAGCACCAGCAATCATGTTCTTAAAATAATTAGCACATCCAGGCCAATCCATATACTGATTATGTTAGGAAAATCTATGCTAAGGTAAAAAGTTGGCTACATGAACTGAATGGTTTTCTTAAACCAAAAAAATTGTCTCATCCTTCCTATTTTTCCGAGGTTCTTCCCATCATTTTGGTTAGGAATATTGAGCCTAACTCCACCTAATAAAACCGGCTTATTAGGGAAGGATTGCCCTCACCTTATTAAGTGGATCATTTATATTTTCCCAAGCAATGTGGGATTCTAATACGCTCCCTCACGCACAGCGTGGACCATGCCAAACAACTGTGAACAAATCGATATTGGGTAGCACCCAACATTGCATAATTGGGCCTAGCTCTGATACCATGTGAAGAATATTATAAATTGTATATAATAAACTTGTTTCTATTACAAAGTAAAAGACCCTATTTATAGGGTTACAAATAACTGTAAAAGGAAATAAACATAAAAGGAAATATTATGCAATCTACTACTAAGGAAAGTAATCCTACACTAAAAGGAAATATTATAATTGCAATCTTTGACGATCTCTGGAATCTTATTCAATATTCTTGACATCCCCCCTCAAATTGATGCTGGTAAAATCATCAATTTGTAATCATGAATTGACGACGATAACAATACTTGTGCTCACAAAGAAGAAATCCAAATCAAAGCAACCAACGACGAAAAGTACTGACGATGATAGATCAAGAACAACAAAGAACCACTCCAAAACCACTTCAAGAACACTCCAAAGAACCAACAAGAAACCACGAAAAACTACGAGAAACCACCAAAGAAGAGTCACGCGTTGACAAAAATTCAGTCAACCGTGGACGACCAGAAGAACCCACACCTAAAAGGCTGAGTTGTGACCCAAGAGAATCGAAGATTCAACCACTCCAAAGACACTCCAGAGAGCTCACTCACCAGTAAGAATTTCCAAAGGAAATTGACGAAGTGTGCCGACACACACAGCGAACTCTATCTGTCGGGAAAACTTAGTTGAACATATAATTCATGATCCAACAAAAGTTTTAACGCCAAAACACCGGCCAAAACTCCAGATGAACTGGACATATACAAAACCAAATTCCAAATAAACTGGACCAAATTCCAGATGAACTGGACATATACTAAACCAAATTCCAGATGAACTGGACCAAATTCCAGATGAACTGAAAGCTGAAGAAACTCCAAACAAACTGCAGAAACTGAGTTGTGGCCACCGGAATGTGATGCGACTTTGTAGTGATACATCCGAAAATAAAATAAAAAAGAAAAACAACATTGGTAGCCGGACGAGCGGCTCAAAGCCGCTCGCCGGAATCGAAATTCAAATGTTAATTTATTTAGGATCGAAACTGCTCTGATACCATGTGAAGATATTATAAATTGTATATAATTAACTTGTTTCTATTACAAAGTAAAAGACCTATTTATAGGATTACAAATAACTGTAAAAGGAAATAAACATAAAAGGAAATATTATGCAATCTACTACTAAGGAAAGTAATCCTACACTAAAAGGAAATATTATAATTGCAATCTTTGACGATCTCTGGAATCTTATTCAATATTCTTAACAGTACCAATTCGAGTAAAAGCCCCATTTCTTGTCAAATGGTCCCCTCCTAAACATGGTTGTTATAAACTTAATATTGATGGGGCAAGTGCTGGAAATCCAGGCCCGTCTGGTTGTGGTGGATTGCTTCAGGATTGGCAAGGGAATGTAATTTTTGGATTCTATCACTATCTTGGGGTTTGTACTAACACTTTAGCGGAGGTATCAGCTCTTAAGATAGGCCTCCAAATATGATATGCCCTTGGCATTGACAAAATCTCTATAGAAATAGATTCTAATGTGGTGGTCCACTAGTTTCATCATGATATTAACATGCCCTGGTATGTTCGTCAAATTTGGGAGACATTTTGGAGCTTGCTCATGTTATATCTATTGACATATCATGTATTTCTCGAGAAGCAAACCAAGCGGCAGACTCTTTAGCACGTCTTGGAGCTCAGTGTCATTCCGATTTCTTAGAATCAATCTATAGCTTCCCGATTCATACAATTGGTTGCATTCGTTTAGATAAAAGTAATTTGCCTTCTTTTCGCTTCTCATAGCTGGAATTATTGTAAGGGAAGTAATACTTCATCTTTTACGGTTTTGCATTCATCTTTATTTATTGTTTTCATTATAAGAGAAGTAATACTTCCTTATTTACTGTAATATTTTGAAAAAAAAAAAAAAAAACTTTGTGACAAAAATTTAAAAGGCGACTAAAAAAAAAAAAGTGACAAAATTTAAAAAAGTGACACAATGTCACTTTTATAAATTTGACGAGCAACTTTGACATTCTTAGATGATAATGCATAAAATTAAATAAATGACAGTGTGATACAATCTCACTTTTATAAAAAAAAAATGATTTTGTTAGTCAAAAAAGTAGCTAAAAAACTAAGGGTGTGTTTGAACCACATTATTTTAGAAGAATATATTTTGAAATAGTAGATTGATGGAGAATGTGTGGTTGAAAAAGAAGGAAAAATTATTGATGTGATGCAAAATATTATTTTATTGAAAAATGTGTAATTAAAAATGAGTAGAAGAATGAGAATAAAATTTTTAATGTGGCTCAAACAGGGACTAAAAAGTAATAGAAAATAGTAACAAACACAACAAAAAGTGACTGAACATAAAAAAGCAGTAGCTAGTTAGCAATCAAGAACATGAGGCGGAAAATGGAAAATAAATATTTCCCCATTTAGATCCATAACATTAAAATGGATTGGTTTCTCTAGCTTGGAGTTGCAGCAAATCTCTCGATTGAGGAAGACCAGTTGGTAAAAATCGAGGAGGTAATGAGTAAATAATGTCAAAGCATTCGGTTGAGGCTTCACTTTCAATACCAACACAAACAATGTTATGGAATTTCATTCCTCTACAGTACAAATATTCAAGGCTTCATAACTCATATATATTTAAATGCTTACAGAAATGTGGTAACCTTTATCTATAAATTGAATATTTAATAAATTATATTGACATTCACAGTACCTTAAGACCAACAAACTTAAACAATACAATACAGTCATAATTGGTTGCTCTCTTAGACATCATATGACAATATCATAGCAAATAACCGATCATGTTTGAGCTTGATCTTCATTTTTCTTACAAGTTTGATGAATATTTACTAGCAACCACTTCATATTGCATCGTGTCTCTGTAGTATTCACTTCCAAGACAATCTACCACACACCGCACAGCCAAAGGCAAAGGTCCCTTTACTTCCACACACAATTTAGACATCTCAATTATACTTAACAAAAACAGTAAGCCAACTAGAGATAAAGCCACTCCAACTCCTACACCACTAATTACTACGCTAACCATTGATATAAAGTAGCTCATCATCATCAGGTGCAGCAGTATCTGAAGAAGTGTGGTACAGAAGTTCCACTGGAGAAGCAGAACAAAAATGCATTTGGAGTAATTAATCGAACACTTGATATTTCCCCCTTTAGATCCATGGCATAAATCATGACATAATTCACTCAAAAATGCATTTGGAGCAATTTGTCGAACACTTGATATGAACATTAATTGAAAGGAGTAAAATTTCCTCATTATTCTATGCTAAATCCAAATATTTCACAATCAATCCGCAAAACCAACATCAACTACACCTATACTCCCAACAAAACTCAAAAAATTCCAACCATGAGCAAGAGTTTAAGACGAAGAACAAAAATTTCGAAACCCATAAAGTTGAGTCAAATACCTTTGATTTCTTGAAATTTTATGGATGGAAGTGCGAATTCGTGGATGAATGATGTTGGAATATAATTAATCTTCAAAGCCACAGAAATTTAGAGAAAAATGGGATGATGTTGATGAAAAATTTGAAAAAATCGTGAGCGAAGCCGAGTCTTGTCTATGTGCGTATGTAATTGAATGGGGTGGGTTTTGGGAAGTATAAATTATGGTGATTAGAGGTTTTAATTTATGTTAAGTGCATTAATCTATAAAAACCTCTAATCACAGTAATTTATATGTCCCAAAACCCAATTAGATTAATGCACTTAAATTCCTCCAATCTCCTCCTACTTCCTAGCAATTGTGCAATTCAATTCAATTCTTCTTCTTCAAATCTCTTCATTTTGCTTGATTCATCTCCGAGGTTGGGAAGTTTACCTAAGAAAAAAGAAATATTCTAAACTAGCTAGAATTCTGCCCAATTAATCAATTTACTGTTAATTTAAGAGTTTAGATAAGTGTATAAAACATCCTTGTAATATATGATGAGTAGCTTTTGGGTGCCTATCAGTTTGTGTGCAGACATCCAAACCTTGATTAGATTTGATTGGATTTATTTGTTGCCAAATTTGGGTCATTCGAGGATAACATAACAGCATATTGCATGGGGGAATGAAGAAGGCGGCTAAGGTTTTAGTTGACATTGCCAACCGACTAAAGCAAGATCTTTGATTAAACGGATAACATGATTAATGAGTGACAAGCGATAAGTGTGTTTTATACATTCATTTAGGTTTTTAAACTTGATAAAAATGATTGTTAGTGAGGATTTTTACTCAAAAATTGTGTATATTTTGCTTTTTAGGTGAAGATCCCAAAATTGAAGATTAAATAAGCAAAGAAAACTATTTTGGAGCATAAAAAGATCAAAAGATACAAAATGAGTAACTTCCGTGCAGAGCTTGCGAGGAAATTAATGCACAAACGAATAGCAATTTGTGTATCAACAATTAGGCATGTTTGAAGCTCAGTGCCAACTTGCACAAATTGTGGAGCTAAAGGACTCGAAGCATATAGGAACCCGAAAGAGGGGACCAAAATGCAGACTTGAAGGACTGAATGTGAAGAACTTCGAAGTTGAAGGACCAAAAAGAATGAGTTTGGAAAATGGAGGACCAATTTGGACATGAACAGAAGTTGAAAAACTAATTTAAAGAAGATTTAAACTTCAAGGGCCTAGGCTATAATTTTTGGCTGCTTAGGCCGTTCCTTGGTGCCTTCTCATCTGGGCAAAAATCCTTGGCCCATTGCAGGTTTTTGGTATTAGCCTCTCTATCTCGGAGGGAATTGGGATCGCCTCAGCGCCACCTCTGCTACACAATTATCGGGTGCGATTTGAAAATCGTATATTTGGTTTTTTGGACGTTCCAAACTTGTTTTTTTGGCTTTTGAAGATCTAATAACTTAGAAAATCCTCAAATATATTGTCTGGACACACACACACACACACATACACACACCACAAGATAGTGACAATTTTTGAGAGAGAATACATAGTAGAGGATAGGGTTTGGAGCAATTTTGCAAGAAGATGAATAATTCTTGGTGCAAGATACTGATATTTTCCTTGTTATTCTTCAAAACTCGATTATATAATCCAACTATTTTATATGATTTTCTTCATGATGAGTAACTAAATCTTCTAGTTGGAATGATAGATGTATCCTAATTTAGAATCTTTAATTTTCAATTATCAAGTTTTGCATAGTCAATTGATGCATATATTGATTTTACTTCTTGTTATTAATGATTGGATTACTTGATCAATAATTCATGATTTGTAAACTGTACAAGATGAGAAGTGAGTTATTTGTTTATACCACATAATAAAATTTAATAATTTTGTAGAAGGTAGAGATGCGCTCTATTGTTACGGTCCTTAATTGAATCCTTAAGTGATCACATGAAGATATAGTGAGTTGAGTTAGTTAGATAAGATTGATTTAAACTCTAGAGGGTAAATTAATTAAATTAGCGAATCCCACTGCATACAAACTTATGAATTGAACTTGAAAAGCGAAATTAGAGGGATTAACTTTGGTGAAATTGTGAGTCCTAACTGTGAGGATTTTTTAATCGATCATGCGGGCTTATATGTGAATTATTATGTATTAAATTAAAGGCTATCAATTTTGATTAAATCCATTTAAAGTGATCTAATAATGTTTCGGTATTTTGAGTTTTAAAACATCTAATTAATATTTTACTTTGATCATTAAATTATAAGAAAATTATATTATTTCCCAAACATGCTCTAAGTAATTAATATTATCTATTAAAGTTACGTTTTCTTAATTTTATAGCATAAACTCATTCATTGGCTTAGACCCAAAAAAAAAAAAAAAATCACATTTAACACGGCAAGCCCAACTCCCATTATGGTGGCATCTAATCTTGTGGCCACTTTCCACGCACCAATACATTTCCAAGTGGATTCTTATCTTTTTGTTGTCATATGTCATAACAATTAAACCGTTTGGTAGCCACCAGCCATTCAAATCCGCTTTCTCAAGGAAAGATTGATTCAATTATAATTTCTCCATGTACATCTTGAAGTCTTAGGACTGGTTTTCACATGTTTAGGCTTAGGACTTCAACTTTATTCAAACACCCCCACACTTTCAAGTGTTGGTAGGAAGGGGATGAAATTTTCATATTTCATTTCCATTTTCTCATGTGGTATCTGGTTGAGAATACTATTTGCAAAAAATAAGTAATTTCGCCCACAAGTTCTGAGTAGACACGAACTTATCAATATTGTGTTCATTTTTTCTTTAAAGTTCGATTTTTACGTTCAGCAACACCACTCGATTGAAATGAATAAAGTGATGTTATTTGATTAATAATTCCATGTTTAGAACAATATTGCTCAAAAGGTGCCACGTGTTCACCACGTCTATCAATATGAATATTTTTTATTCATTTATCAAGTTAATTTTCAACTTTCGTCTTATAATGTATGAATACATTTTAGGTTCTTAGTAGACATATATAACAATACTTTATACAATCATCAATGAAAGTTATAAACTATTTCTTGCTACCTTTAGTTTGAACGAATTTCAAATCACGTATATAGCTACGCATTAATTCTAAAGGTGTTGTATTCCTTTGAACCAAGTGAAAATGTGTTTTGACCAACTTTGCTTCAACACAATTGTAAGGATGTTCATTTTGAATATTTCTTCACTAAGAAAACCCTTACCAACATACATATCATTTTTGGTAAGTACGAACTTTTCCGCTATAAATACAATTTTAAAGTTGTTCTTGCTAAGTAGAGACCTCGAAACAAGGTTCTTGTGAATGTCTGGCACATGGATGACATTATTGATGACTAGTTCTTTTCTAGAAGTCATTTTTATTGTGATCTTTTCAAGTTCTTCAACCTTCGAACTTGTAGAGTTCTCTATGACCAATTGTTCTTCTTTCAATTGATGATAGTTTGAGAACATGGCCTATCTGCACAAATATGGCTGGTAGAACTATTGTCGACCCACAAATTCCTTGGATTACCAATCAAGTTGCATTTAGAAATAATCATAGATAGACTCATTGTTTTAACCCCTTCAGAGAGGGTTTTCTTTCAACTTGCTTGTGCAGTCTTCTTCGACTTACGACATTCGTTTGAACAATGTCTGACTTTTTCACACTTGTAACAGTTGCCTTTAAACTTCTTGGCATTCTTGGAGTTGTCTCTTCTTTGTGCATTACCGGAGATCTTGCACTTCTTGTTGGTAACCTTCGAACCGGTTTCAATAAAATTTACTCCAAGTTGAACAATAGATTTTCTTTCGGTATTTCTATTGTCTTTCTCAATCCTCAATAGAACTATCAATTCTAACAACTTCATCTAATTGCGCTTGTGCTCGAGATAGTTCTTGAAATCTCTCCACATAAGAGAGAGTTTCTCAATCATGGTTGCAATTTGGAAGGATTCACTCAATTCCATCTTTTTTGCGTATATGTCATGAAGTAGAACTTAAAGTTCTTGTACTTGATTTATCACGATTTTGGAGTCTACCATTTTTTAGTCCAAAAAATCACCGATAATGAACTTATTTGTTTCAACATCCTCGATCTTGTACTTATTCTCCAATGAATCCCATAGATCATTGACCAAATCCATCGAACTATACACTCCATAAAGTGTATTGTCCAATCCATTTAAAATGTAATTCTTGCAAAGAAAATCCGAGTGCTTCTATACATCTAATGCAATAATCGACTCACGATTATTTTTCCATATTTGTACTGCAAGAACAGTATGTTTTAAAAACTTTGTAAAATTCAAAGTAGTATGATAAAAAAAAAATTGTTTCCATTTTTTGAAATTCACGCCTCTATACTTTTAAAAAAATTTCACTACAAGATATAAGAGTTTGGTATATGTATAGTCAAAGATGGAATCGCATGATGCGTACCATTCCTTGTTTGACTTGAAGTAGTTTCAACAGTAGTCATTTATGTTACAAACAAAATTCCAATACACAAAAATGAAATGAATGAATATCACACAAAGGCTTATTCTAAAAATGAAGAGAAGTGATTTGTTTTCAACAAACAACCATCAATTTTGTCATAAGATTGTTGGTGAATTTGTGTAGTGAAATGGTTGTTTGTTTAATTGACAAAGTAATTATTAAGTTTAATTCACATGAGCATAATCAATTCTATGTAAAATAGAAATGAAAAGAAATCTGAAACAAGTGATTAACACTTTCTCCTTAAAACATCTCGAAGATATGGAAAGAATAATTTCTATGATATTTTTCCAATAGCGTATAATTATTTTTCTTAATAGTTGATTGTATAATTATTATGCAATCTTTCATTTAAGAATTATTTATAACCCTATAAATAGGGTCTTTTGCTTTGTAATATAAACAAGTTTATTATATACAATTTATAATATTCTTCACATGATATCAGAGCAGTTTCGATCCTAAACAAATTAACCTTTGAATTTCGTTTCGGCCTATCAATGTTGTTTTCCTTTTTTCTTTTTATTTGGAATTTGGTTTAGTATATGTCCAGTTCATCTGAAATTTGGTTTAGTTCATTTGGAATTTAGTTTAGTATATGTCCAATTCATTTGAAATTTGATTTGGTGTTGGTTCGGTGTATCCGAAATTTGAAATTTACATCCAGTTCATTTGGTATTTGTCGAGCTGGAATTTGAAATTTGCATCCAATTAATTTAGATATGAAATTTGCATCCATTTGGTTTAGTAGTGGATGCGTTGGTTACTTGTAGATATGAGTGTTCCTTCTTCCTCTCCAACCTGTATTGAGATTCATTATCATCTGATTTTTCTTTCAAGTCTTGGAGATGGTTTGGTTAGATTGGTGGATGATGATTTTCATTATCATTAACTTTGAGTTATTTGTTCAGTTTGGTTGGCACAAGCAATTTTGAAGATTTGATTGGATCGATTTATCTTTCAAACTTAATTTGATTGCTGCTACACCATATTAAGTTTGAGTGAGGGTATTGAAGATATAGAAAGAATAATCTTTATGATATTTTTCCAATAGTGTATGATTATTTTTCGTAATAGTTGATTGTATAATTATTATGCAATCTTCCTTTTAGATTTATTTATAGTCATATAAATATGGTCTTTTACTTTGTAATAGAAATAAGTTTATTATATACAATTTATAATATTCTTCACACAAAATTGTCCCGCAACGGTGCTAACGTATTATAGCACTTGTCTATCAAAATACAACGAATACAACTTGTGATAGAAGCATGTCAAACCACAAGCAACGACAAACTCAAACGAAATTTTTTCTCTCTACAAGAAAACAATTTTTGGAGAGTTTTCATAAGATATTTTAATGTAATGCTCAATATAGATGATATGAGATGTATAATGGACGTCCAAATGGTCCTATTTATAGAAGATAAGAGGTTGTGAGTGAAAAGACACCCCCTAAAACTCTGTAATCTTCATGAAGGGAATATCCACTAACCTGTCGTTGGCCTCTCGATCGAGCGTCGGTGAAACTTGTTTAACAGAAACTTTTCACTCCCCTATTGGTCGAGCGACAATGCTATATGATTTTTTCCTCTTTTTTTTCCTCGTTTTTCTTCCAACTTTGGACAACAATCTTTCATTCATCCGAAATTGATTTCGAGATTCCAAATATACTATGACAATCTACTCAACGAGTAGAAATTAGTCTAGTTATTTTTATATTTGACTATCGAATCAAGTCCAAATATTTGGTTGGAGTTGACACAAAATAACTTTTCAAGTTTTAAACTTAACAAAAAATTTCAATCTTTAAACCAAATTTCAAAAGTAGTGCAATTTTGCATGTACATATATCAAATGAGACAAATTTTTTTTAACTGATCTTAAATTATATGTGACAAACATTCATTCGGTACTTGATTCTCTTGAATGAAATATGAATCTTTTTTTGTACCAAATGGTAGTTATTAGTATAAAAACTACATAAATCAATCTCGATTTACAAATCTCCAGATATTGGACTTTCTTTCTTGATAAAACTAAAACTTGGTAGATTAGCTTTATCAAGAAAGAGTTTAGCTAAACATGCTTAATAATGTTAAGACTATATTTTATCATCTGGGAAAATTTTAACAATTTGAATCCTATCGATTCCAACATGTTCAAAATTATGACGAAAAGTTAGCTTTCTCATGATTCTAGGTAGCAAACGAAAAAAAAAAAATGACAAACGATTTTGTGCTTGCACATGGATTCCGTCTTTATTAGATTCATGGATTAGATGAAGTGATAGTATATTTAGTACACAACTCGACAGAATTAATTACCTGAACATATACATGAATGTATAATTCTATATTATGAATGGCGAGGTTTCATTCCTAGGAAAGGTGATTAATATGGTTAGAACATGCTTTGCATAGTATTTATAGCATTGAATTGAATGAAGAAAAAAAAAGTTCATCTAGCTAATTATCATCCTCGACTCTCAAATAGGACTAGACTTGAAAACCACTGCCTGAAAATCCGACCCGAAACGGGTCGGGTTGGGTAAAATAATTTTAGGCCTGGTCGAGTTGCTCAAAACTGACTCAACCCAATAAAACCATATTATTCAGCTCTTCCATCAAATTTTTTTTATTTTTATTTTTATTTTTATTTATTTATTTATTTTTGTTTCACCTTTCAAAATTCCGGCAGCCCCAATAGATCCCAATGGCGCATAATACTAGAGAGGTAACTCCAACAAAAACAAGAATTGCTGTCTAAACTCTCGTAGAAGTACCCTTATCATTCTTCTATATCTTGCGCGTATAAGATGGTGGTGGATGAGCCGTTCCGATCCTAGGTAACTGATTCTTCATCTTCCTCCGCCATAAGTACTTATCGTGGGCACCCCTCAGCCTCACTGCCATCGCCTTCTGTCAGTGAAGACAGGGGCAACAAGTCAGTATATTATTTGTGTTTTTTGGACTTCTGTTTGTGTTTCATACTTACCTATGAGAATGAGAATGAGAATGATAAATAAAAATCAAGTGGAGAATCCGATTGGGCTTTGGATGGTGAGAAATATTGTATAACAGTAGAGAATCAGAGAAATCAAATTAAAAAAGGGGAGCTCAAAATCGAGTATGTCGGGTTAGGTCGGTTTTAGGTCAAACATGACACGACCCGACCCGACCCATTGCCCTCCTCTAGTTATGATCAATAAATAATGTGTGGCCTAAAAATTTGTTAATTTTTGACTAATAATTTAAATTTTGTGATCATTAATTTGATATTTTGTGATCATGAAACAAGTTATGACTTATAAAATTTGTAATTTATGACCAATGAATAATATGTAACATTAATTACTAATCATAAAATAATTTGTGACCTAAAAAATTTGTAATTGTGACTGAGGAATTATATATAATCAATTACTTCGATAATTTGTGATCAAATTATATAGAATTGTGACCTTATATTTAATTTATAAAATACATTTTTAATTAATTATTTCATAAAATAAAATTTAAAAAATATATGATTTTTGAAATCTTAAACCTTTTATCGTAGTTTTGAAACGTGTTATAGTTAAATGAACTTGAACTTCTTCGTCTTAGGGCTTATTTGGGAGTTTCGGTGTATCGATTATTAGCGTTTTTTAAAATACCGATTTTGAACTGATTGATTTTTAAGTTGTATTAGTAGCGATTTTTAAGACTTCCCAACCTATGTTTGGAAGTTTATTATTTACAGATTAGTAAAAATTTTAGTTTATTGTTTCTTATATGAATTTTTCTTATAAGTGATATTTTACTTATCGGTAATTTTTTTACAAATAAGTTAATACTTAACTTAAAATTAAATAAATTTAAATATTTGCTTAAAATTTTAAATTAATATTTTTTACTTATAAGTAAGTTTTATAATTATAAGTTAATTTTTTTTCTTTTAAATAATTTTAAGTGAATTTTAGTTTATAAGTAAATTTTTATATTTTATAGTTGAATTTTTATCGTATTAGTAATATTTTTATTCTATAAACAATTTTTTTTAAAAGCGATTTTGCACTTATAAGTAATTTTTTAATTATTATGTAATTCTTCTTATCTTATAAGCAATATTTTGCTTATCCGTATTTTTTTAAATTATAATGTAATTTTTTTTCTTCTTATAAACAGTTTTTTAGTTAATATGTTTTTATTTACAAGTAAATTTTGAAGGAAATGTGTTGTTTGGAAATAATTATTTTATAAAATATAAAATCAGAAAAGAATATGAGAAACAGTTGAAATCTACCGATTTGGTGGATTGAGAAAATCGATTAGAATTACACTACACTGATTTTGGGTGATTTTAAAATCATCCAAAATCGATGCCAAAAAATAATAGCAAGCTTTAATTTTCCAACCCCTTATTGACTGTGCTACCCATAACTCTCAAGCAAACCCTTAGGGCCTGTTTGATTGGCCATTATTTTCTATGAAAAATGGGAAACAAATTTCAACTTCCACTTTTACCTTGTTCGATAAACTTTTTTACATGAAATTCATTTTGGCTCACATGTTCCTTGGTTATGTGGAAAACCAATTTTCACCAATTTGGTGGAAATTCATTTTCTAACATTTTTTTTTTTTTTTTTTGGCAATTGAGAAAAATTATAGACACGATGGTAAACAAAATTATCACTTTTATTAACAATTTTTATGTAAAATAAAGTCAAACGAATGGTATTCAGTATGAATTTTTTATTTTTATTTTTTTGGCAATTGGAACAAATCTTAAATCCAATGGTTAAAAAAAAAAAAGCTAAAATTGTGGACAATTTTCATTAAAAACGAAGTCAAACGGACACCAAACTTTCAACATTTTTTAGGTATAAAATTATATTAATCAAACACAATTAATTACAATTCTTAGTAAAATAAATTCTAGGCAATTCAATTCCTTATAATTTATTTATTTTGCCATCCAAATTCCACATTTGCAATCAAACGGACTCCTTAGTGTATGGACAATACAATGATCAAGATTTTAATTTCTTTTTCTTTCTTAATAATGTTCGATATTATAAATTCAATCCTTCATATTTCTCAAGTCCAAAAAGATGTTTTGTAAAAACAGCAAGGATAACACTGTCTAGTTTCTTTAAACATCAACAGAAGGCTCATCTACGCTGCCTTTTTCTTCATCTTCATCATCGCTTCTTGTGCTGCTTCTTCCTCCAATTCTTTCATTCCTTGATAGCTGATTCCTGTTGTGCATAAACATCAGAGCTGAAGAAAGAAGAAAAAGATATATAATAGGTCGATCTTTCCTTCCTTGTAAATTTATTTGTTTACTAAATCAAATTCAAATATTAATTACACTCTTATCGATGATATCAGCAGGGGCGGACCCACGAAGGGCCCAGCGGGGGCGGCCGCCCCCACTGAAAAAAAAAAAAAAAAAACCAAATATTTTTTTTTTTTTTTAACAGTTTTTTTAGATTATTTTCTATCTCAAATGCAGCCAGGATTTGGTGAAACTCATGTTTTGTATATAATCTTTTTCTCTTTAATCTTGTTACATATTCTTCAATCTCATAGAGTTGGATGGTTAAATTTCCTTCCCACTTAAATACAGCTTACTAGAAGGGCTTGGAGATGATTTGATAATTAAAATCCACGATTCGAAAGGAAAGTATTTTGGCCACATAGTAGTTCAGGTGGCTAATATTGCTGAAGAATTGGTATGTTATGTAAATCTTATTTTGACCACATGTGATTGCAAAAAGTATTGCATGGTCAAAGTGAATATATTTGTGGGTTTGATGCAGGGTGAGAGGCTTCGTTCATGGCCTATATAGTATGAACTAGTTGGAAAAATGCAACTAAATCTAAACTATTCAACAACTCCCAAAAAAAATTTCGGGGGCGCTACCCCCGAACCCCCGTAGACCCCCACCCCTTCAACTTTGGACCCCCCTACTTTAGCAGGCTGGCTCCACCTCTAATCTCGCCCCCACTCAAAAAATAATCTGGGTCCGCCCCCTGAATATCAGAGCAACAAAAAGTGAACCCGGAAAAAAATAAAGCAGGTGAAAAATGAAAAGTAGTTTGCACAAGAAAATCAACATTATGAAAGTTATAGCTTTTCTACGTTTAAATATGCTCAAGTATTCAAATGAGGATCTTAGGTTTTTGTTTTCTTTATAGCCCTGTCTCTGGTTTTTTTTTTCCGAGAAAATTAGGGTTTTTTAATGGTAGGGTCGCATGCGCGTGGGCAGGTAGGGATGTCAACGAGCCGAGCCGAGCCCGAGCCCAAAAAAAAAGCCCGGGCTCGGCTCGAGCTTTTTTGTTCCGAGCTTTTTTTGGCCCGAGCCGAGCCTGGTCAAAAAAAAATAAGGCTCGGTCCGAGCTTTTGGTCCGAGCCTTAGCGGGCCGAGCCGAGCCAAGCCTGGGCCGGCTCGGTTTTTTTATTTTTTTTTAATGTCAAATCTACATTTTTTACTTAAAAAATTTAAAATTTGTATGGTTTATACGTATTATAAATTAAAGAAAAAAGTTCGGGCTCAACTCGAGCTTTTTTGTACCGAGCTTTTTTTGGCCCGAGCCGAGCCGAGCAAAGCCTGGCAAAAAAAATGAGGCTCGGCCCGAGCCTTGGCTCGTTGTAACCGAGCCCGAGCCGGGCCAAGCTCGAGCTTTTTCCGAGCCGAGCCCGAGCCGTCCGAGCCGATGAGCTTTTTTGCCATCCCTATGGGCAGGTCACTATCCCAACATATCAACACGACAACATTTCATATATGATATACACGTTTCATTTTCCTGCTTACCATATGAGTATAGAAAATTGGGTTTTATTATTATTATTATGGGTTTTACTTACATCCGACAATCAAACATAGTGGGTGTTTGACGTTGATTAAATTAAATTTTTAGTAAATTATGATAGAAATTTTTGAAATGTGTGATTGAAAGCTACATGACTCATGAAAAATATGATTAATATTGATTGTTTGACTTTAATTTAGATTAAAATTTAATTTTATTACGAAACAAACAGGGCTATAGTTTTGTGAGGATTTGTTATCTAATCTCCGATAGGTGGAGATTAAAATCAGAATTTTTCTGAATTTTGATAAAAATTGATGAGAGGTGTGGTTGAAAAGTTGTGGGTCATATGAAATATGTTGTTAAAATTAATTTTTGATTTTGATTTAAATTAAAATCTGAATTTTAATTTCTACCAAATAGGGACTAGTATTTTTTGAACAAATATGGAGTTATTTTTTGTAATTTTCTCAACTTTTGCACGAACAATCTTTTAAATTTGACTGCTTAGCCCGTTATTTTCACGTGGAAAAAATATATTATTGATTTCTAGTAGTCATAGTAAAATTTGCTAGTCTTAGCTCTGAAGGTTTCTATCTTTTATTAGCTGATTTATCGCGGTTGTTACAAGTCAAACCGGATTCGAATGGAAATGTTTTCCTTTTCAGTTTTAGCACATGTTTTTCACCTTTTAAAACACAATTCGTTAATTCTCATATTCATTTTTAGCCACACATTTTGCTCAATAAATTATTTTATCCATAAATCCAAAATGTTTTCCTATTTTTTAACTACGTATCCTTCAAAAACTCATTATTCAAAACTCTAAGGGTCCGTTTGATAGAAAAATGAAAAATGGGTGGAAAGAAAATGTTTTACAGGGAAAAGATTTTCCTAAAAATTATTTTGCTGGGAATTGTAATTAATTGTGTTTGATTGGTATACTTTTCTATGGAAAATATTGAAAGTTTGGTGTCCGTTTGACTTCATTTTTTTATGAAAATTGTTCATTAAAGTGATAATGTTTTCTACTATTGGATCTAGAATTTGTTCCAATTGCAAAAAAAAAAAAAACAAAAAAAAAATAATCATACTGAATATCATTCGTTTAGCTTTGTTTTATATGAAAATTGTCAATAAAAGTGAATTTTTTTTTTACCATTGTGTCTAGAATTTTTTCCAATTGCAAAAAATAAAAATTGAAAAGTTGGAAAATATTTTCTCACCAAAATATCAAGAATTTATTTTCCTCAAAAATGTGAAAAATTTAGAAAGTTGGAAAATATTTTCCCGATAAAATTTTGCCAATCAAACACTATGAAAGTTGGAAAAGGGAAAAGATTTTCCTACTTCCCTAGAAAACTTTGCCAATCAAACGAGGCCTAAGGGGTTGTTCTCTTTGTATTTCAGTTTTGTGTTTCGTGTTTTGTGTTTTGAGTTTTGAATTCATTTTGGATTTTGTGCTTTGAGTATCCATTTTGAAATTGTTGAAAATGTATTCTTTTTGACATTTTGAAAAATTGTTTTGAAAACACTAAAAACACGTTTAAAAATTTTGGTTTGATTATAATTGAAAACACTTAAAACAACAAATTTGTTTTTTTGGAGTTCTCTTTGTAAATTTTTAACTTGTTTTCAAAAAAAGGAAAAAAAACATGTTTTCACTGTTATGAAAAATCGAAAACAGAAAACGACTTGAAAACGATAAAGAGAACCGGCCTTAATTTTTCATAATAATGACTTTCAAATATGGGTTTAGTTTATCTATAAATTAAAATCTCTTAGTAGGTTTGATATTATTTCAATCCTTGCGGGTGTCGAATTGAAAATTCATTTCGAATCAATTAGGTGTCACCTTGACTTGATCAAACGAGCCATTTTCGTGGAAGAAGCCAGCCAAGTCAACACAGGAGGTCGATCCAAGGCCTATCCATGTAGGTTGGCCCACGAAGACATCATCTAAAACATCATCATGATATGACTAAAAATGTGTTCCTTTGGGTGATAGCGTCGTCCCTAACCACCAATCAACATAAAGTAATGATGGTCTAAAGTACATGTCTACGATCTAGATATAATCATGACCCATCGCAACCATTCTCCAACCAATTAAATCTTTTGAAAATGGACGATGGGCCCATGTAGAGATGTCAATCCGGGTGGTCGGGGTCGGGTCGGTCCGCCAACATATGAGCCCGGTAACAGCCCGCGTGAGAAAAAAAAACATGTCCGCTACGGGTTATGGGCTGGTTACGGGTCGGCCCACAATTTTGGACTACAACCCAGGCCCGCCCGCTGACCCATGCGGGTCGAGCCCATGCGGGTCACGGGTCACGGGTCACAGTTTGTTCCGGTTTGCCATGTATAATTGTATAAATAAAATTATAAAAATATAGAATTTTTCATATTTATAACCAAAAATTTTTTTTAAAAAAAAATATAAACTAAGAATTGAACAAAATGATAAATTCATATTTATACCAAGAAATGTTTACATATAATTCAAATTTAATGTTACATGAATTATTTATAACTTTGAAAAGTTAAATTTAATTTAAACAAATAACAACTAAATGCATTTCTAATTATTATTATCAAATATTTATAGTATAAGTACATCCTAACTAGGTTGATACCTACTTTTACTATAATTTATAGTTTAAGTACATCTCAATTAGGTTGACACCTACTTAACTATAATATTTAATTTTTTTTCAAGGGTCATGGTTAACCGCGGTCCCGTGAAGGTGCAACACATGAAACCCGCAGGTCACACCTACTTGACCCGTGAACCGCCCCCTCGGGTCACGGGTCGGCCCACGGTCCTGGGTCGATTCGGGCCGGTTTTCACAGGTTTGGTCGGCCCGTCCGTCTTGACACCTCTAGGCCCATGGAACTAGGTCGAACCCTATATAAAGAAGTAAAGATCCAGCAAGAAATGTCAATATTCTCTTAGTAACATTAATATAGCATAATGTAGATCATTAAATGAAAAAATTGAGTCATATATGATATATTTGACTTGGTAGAATTGTAATGCAAGTGTAATCATTCTCAATGCAATAATTATAAAGATGATAATAATAAAATAAAAAAAATTAGGTTGAATCAACAAGGTTCTTAACATAAAATTGAATTGGATTTTCGATTCTTCAATCAAATCACTTTGTGAAGTTCGATTCTTACAATATTGATAATTTCTTAATTTATAGTAGTTAGAAGTGTTAATTATCGCGTCATAACCGCAAAGAAAAAACTACAAGCTTGAGCATTGAAGAATTGGATGTGTTATTGTCAATATAATTTGTTTTTCTGGTCAATATTTTCTATTTTAATTCTAAATTCCTTAATTTTAATAAAATATAATAGCAAAGTCCAATTGATACCTCCATAAATACGCGCGCATGACAAGTGATTTCTTATCAATTCGCAATCTATGCACTACAAAGTACAATCACATCATATTTATTAACAAACTATTTGCCTTTGACCTTTATAATAATTTACACTTTAGAAATCCACTTTTTTCCCCCTGCATTATATCCACCAAAAGAAGAATAGGTCGAACGTCTCAGTTTAATTTTGATTTGGATTATCCACATACTATCCATCGTTTCTTCAGAAGAAATTCTAGAGAATGATAGAAATTGGAGTTGTTAATTTATTCAAAGAGAAACCATCAATATATAGTACAACTCAATAAACAAAATATGTAAAGATAAATAACAATTCCTAAAATTAAGCACATCATCATAATCATCAATCATCTTGATCTTCAATGATTTATCTTGATCTTTAATGATTCCTTGATTTCTTCCATCATATATTTTGTTGCTGTTAATACCCTCCTTCAAACTTTGCCGGGGTTGGAGACAAAGTTTGTTGTTTAAATCTTCATTCTTGTGAAAATGTCACATGTTGTGATGGTCTGAATTCGCCCTTTTTTTTTTTGCGAATCTTGTGTATCCCATATTGCATGGGTTGTGTCTCTGAGAGTTTGTTCAGAGAATGTTCCGATGACTCGGACTTTTGATAAGTAATGGATTCATACATTGATTTTTGGTATGAATTTTTGTTGTTGTTGTGCTGTTTGAATTTGGTGCGGGTAGGATATTGATTTGTATTGTCTAGATCTTGAATGATATATATGATAGAAGATAACTTGAGATGAGTGAGAATCAAATTGTTATGGGTAGCAAAGTGAACTCATGATGATTCATATAGAAGCATTGATGATGATGATAGTTTTTTTTTTAAATAGAAAAGTTGGCCGGACGAGCGGCACTAGACCACTCGCTGGAAGCGGAAGCTCGAAACTAATACCAAGAAGAAATTATAGAGAATGATAGAAATTGGAGTTGTTAATTTATTCAAAGAGAAATCATCAATATATAGTACAACTCAATAAACAAAATATGTAAAGATAAATAACAATTCCTAAAATTAAGCACATCATCATAATCATCAATCATCTTGATCTTCAATGATTTATCTTGATCTTCAATGATTCCTTGATTTCTTCTATCATATATTTTGTTGCTGTTAATATCTTCAAAATGAAAAAGTGATAGCCTTGTCTAAAGCATTTAAACTCTAAAAATATTTATTTATATTACCATTGTAAATATGTTACAGAGCTAGATACTTGGCTCGTAGCTTAAGAGTACACCAAATTCAAACGACTATGTTCTTATACCACTTGTTGGGAATCTGAACATATTTTCAGATACACCCCAAGATCAGAAAATCTGAAGAAGAAGAAGAAGAAGAAGAAGAGAGAAATAAATTGTAATGATAATAGACTATTCACGTAAAAGAAAAATGAAAAACACTTGCTCATAGATTGCAAAAGATTTTCAAGTTCAAGTCTCACTCAAAGATAGTTCACAATCTCCACAACCTATCAATAGCTAGGTTATATTGCCCTGTCGATAGAATTAAATCAAGTCAAAGGTTTCAACTTGCTCAACAGTATGCATAACTTTAGGATAACCTAACTTATAAGTGCTCCAACATTAATGGGAAAACTTGATAACACGGACAGAGAAGAATTATATAATTTATTGGAAGCACGGCTTAAAT
The DNA here is from genome assembly GCA_019097785.1 of Fraxinus excelsior. Lineage (NCBI taxonomy): Eukaryota > Viridiplantae > Streptophyta > Magnoliopsida > Lamiales > Oleaceae > Fraxinus > Fraxinus excelsior. The sequence continues at coordinate 18,431,246 of CM032626.1, forward strand.
TATAATAAAAAAAATTGAAACAATATAATAGTACAAGTAATTTTGATACAATTATCGGGTTTCCATCATCATATTAAAAAAAAAAAAAAAAAGTATTATAAGTATACACTACTCTCAATATTAGTAACATATCTAACGAATTCGATTGATAATATGAGTAACAACTAGCTAGTAACCATTTTCACATTTGTGAGAACACCGGGCAACCAGACGAAAGTTCTAGAAAAGTACAAATTAAAACTAGTAACATGTAATGCTTAAGATGTGGGTATTAGGTCAGTTGAATTTACGCAGACATAGCTGTATTGAAAGATTAAAAGACTAAGAGATATTGGACAGAAAATTAATGCATGCAGAATGAGAGACTTGGGTAGTGAAAATGAGAGATGCAAATAGAACTTTTTAAGATTTTTGAGATTTTTTTAACAATTAGGGTTTTTTCTTTTTTGTTGGGTAGGGTGTGTTTTTGGGTTCATATACAGTAACAATTATCATATCATTTAATCAAACTAAATTAGTGCTGATGAAGTCACGGTTGTAATTAAATTGATGAGCTCCACAGAGGCCAAAGATCCCAACGGATTTCATCAACATTTTATTGAAAGTACTGGATATCCTTGGCCTGCAGATTAAATTTTTTTTGTGTACATACATATGCATCTGATTTTCGGTCCATTAGCTTGTGTAAGTTGGTTTATAAAATTGTGACCAAGACCCTTTTTATCAGGCTGAAATTAGTCCTACTACATATTATTTCTGAAAATCAAAGTTACTCAATATATCTATTTTATCTTTTTAAGAGTTCGATCCCGATTCATGGATTGATGCTGTCAACAGTCCATCTAAGGGTCGTGTTTATGGGTTTTGTCCTCGACAACCTGCTTCACATGTTCTTGATACACCTAATTCACCTAGAAATTCAATACTTGCACGTGATGAAGATGTTAATAATTTGAAGTCAGAGCTAGCTTTTGCACGAAATACAATAAATGAGAACAACGAAAAGATTGATAATTTCATTGTACATCTTGAGAGAGTTGAAAGAAATCATAAGGCCGAGATGCGAGAAACAGTACGAAGCATGCTTTGAAAACTAAATATTCTTAATTTTCAATTTCCTTTTGGCCCAGGATCACGACATGATGATGTGTAAGACAAGATATTTGGAATTTTGGTATAATAATTTATAATTTTTTAAAGATTTAATGTGCTTTGACGATTTTGATTATTTAGTGCATTTTGAAATTAATGATTATTAATTAGTGGTTTATATTAATTTTTTGTACAAAATAATAAATTAAGATTCACCAACGGATTTTTCGTTGGTATTAAAGCCGAATTAGAAAGTAATTTCAGCAACAAGTATTTTGTTGGTAAAATACAATATTTTTATCAACGGATATTCTGTAGGTAATACCTATTTTACCAATTATGACTATATTTTTACCAATGGAATCTTCGTTGGTAATGAAGACTTTTTACCAACTCATATTCTGTTGGCAATTACAAGATTTTTAGCAATGGAAATGCCATTGGCAATAAATGACTTTTACCAACGAAAATTCCGTTGGTAAATGGAAAGATGTTTCCCCACGAAAATTCACTTGGTAAAAGTAATACACTATTAGACACCCTCAAATTAGCAACGAATTTTCAATTGGTCTTTTCCGTTGGTGAAGATTATTATCAACGGATATCGTGACTTCAGGCACGAATATTCCATGCCTAAACCCATGTTTTTTGTAGTGTTGCTATCGATTTTTCCCTACATATATACAAACCGTAAACAAGTGATAAAGAAACACTACACCAAAAATGGCTTTTGGCAACACACAAAATGCAACATTTGTTGATTAAATGTTACTAAAGGGGTCTATCGTAACATTTTAGTAAGTGAATGTTGCTATTGGCTAACATAATTGAGATTTCGCAATATTTTTTAAATAAATGTTGCTAATATCGCATTTTGCAACATTTTATAAATGTTGTAAAAAGTTTAAGTTTTTGCAACGTTTTTTGAACGTTGTTGAAATTTGGTTCTATAGCAACGTTCATGACATATTGTTGAAACTCTCAATATAAAGCCTTTTGCAACGCTCATTGATTGTTGCGAAAATTTTCACTTTTTGCAACGTTGCAAAAAAGTTCACTTTTGGCAACATTTTTTTATTGTTGCGAAAAGTTCACTTTTGACAACGTTTTCTAAACGTTGCGAAAATTTTTGTACATTTTTCCCAAATTAAATTATATACGTTAACCAAAAATAACCCAAACTCTGAACTAATCCTCTCCTCCCTCCTTTCATTCCTCCTCCCTAGCTACGAAACAGAGGCTAAGAGAGTTTACAGTATTTTCTCTCACATCTTCGCGGCCACCTCCTTGTTCTTTGCAAGATGAAGTTGAACATCGCAAATTCGACAACCGGGACTGAAGGTAAGGGTGTAAGCGGTCCGATTTTTGACAATTTTTCAAACCAAACCGTTTAGACCAGTTTGAGAAAAAAATCAAAATAAACCAAACCATTTTGAACGGTTTGAAAAAAACTCAAACATAAATCTAACAGTTTGGTTCGGTTTTAAACCGTCGATTTCGTCGTATATTTTTTTGTCTGTCCACTTTTATGATATTAATTCATTGAATTCAATATATATTTATATCTTACTACCAATAAATCTAAAACAAACTAAATATATGTACTACAAGTTTAAATACCAACTAAATCAAAGTAAAATCACAATAAACTAAAATATAGTTTTTTGTTTGCTATTTTAGGCTAAGAATTTACGATAACGTTACAATACAAGTTTACTAAATTACATATAAAGCCCAAAAAATATAATGATGTTCTACAAGACTCGTGATCATCATATCTGAAAAATAAAACTACTGATTAGATAGAGAGAATAACCAACCATAATAATAAATCAATTGTTTATAATATCTAAACATAACAGTTACACAAGTTTAGCGTTGCATATTGTTACGAATTCAGTTTCTCACATATATTCAAACATCAATTGTTGTCTCACATGATTCATAGTCTCCATTGTCAAACAAATGCATTTGTTACATCATCATAGTATTGGATACTAGATAGATAAGAGAATCTTTAAAAATACGGTAATAGAAAATATAAACCACCAGCCACAACTTTCGTTGAATCATCAAATGCTTCCACTTCATCTAAATATTGGTGCATCACTATAAGTTCATTCTTAATTTGCAACCAATTCTTTTCGCATATACAAGCATCAACCATTCTTGCACCTAATAAACTCCTAAAGGAATCAAGTATCCGACCTCCAATTGAGAACGTAGACTCAAAAGCAGTTGTAGAAATTTGAATTCTGAAGAGTAAATTTTTTTTTGATAGTTTATGTTAGTTTTGAGATTATTAGATATAAATTAGAATTATTTTGTGATAATAATATATATGTAATAGAAAATTATAAATTGACAAAAACACACACAAATGACAAAACTATTGAATTTTACATATTTGGAAGAATTTTTTTTTTTTTAAATCATTATTTTTTTTTTTATATATTTTCTCGCCGGTCCGGTTTTGTTTTAAACCGCAATTAAAATTCTCAAACATAAGCCAAACCATTTTTGACCGGTTTGGTTTGGTTTGGTTCAAAACCATTTCGTTGACGGGTCCACGTGGCACTAAACCGACGATTTCTAAAATACGGTTTCGGTTCGATTTGACGGTTTTTCCCTAATTGAAGGAGCAGAGGGAGAGGCAGAGTGAGAGCTTGTCCAATAAGAGATCTAGACTATCTGTAGCCTCTAAGCCGTCTATTGCTGCCTGAGCTTTCTATGATGAATGATTAATCACTTTTTGGGGGTAATTTTGACTGTTCTTCAGATATGGAGTTTTTAATTGGTATACTATTTGTCGCTTTCATGGATTCTGAGATTTTGTTTCATTGATAATGTTCGTCCACTTTGTGATTAAGATACTATTTGTTTCTTGCAGACTGATGCCGTATGGTTGTGTTGTTGGGTGGCATTAATGAAGCAGTAGTTAGTTTATAAAAAAAAAGAAAAGCATTCCTCTCCCTGCACACCTCCACTCCAGACTCCTATATCCTCACACTTCAATGGCGGATTACGAGGCTACCACCACCACCAGCACCGCCTCCCATGAGAGGATTTTGAGATTCATTAATAGGAGCCGCCGGAGAGTTATTTTGGTAAGTTTAAGAGGAATTGGGCTTCGCATTTTGGGTTTTTGATCTTGATTTATGGGTTTTTAATTAGCTTGACTGTAATGGGGTAATAGTTGGTTTTTGTATGACGTGGTATTAAATTGAATGATGCAATTCTTGAAGAGGAAAAACACGCTCCTATGTAAGTGAATACTTGATAGTTTGCAGTTATTGAAACTTTATTTGCAAGTTAGTTTAGTGATTGGATTTCTTCCCAGGATCTGCCACTGTTGTGCTGCAATAATTTCGTCATTGTTGGTGTTTATTTACTTGATAATACTTGTGAATTTTCTTATGCACAAAGTCTTGAAATTTGTCACTCTGCAATTGTAAGATATAAATTAGAAAAAAAATTGCTATTCGTAGCAGGTAAAGAATTTGAACTGTAATAACTTTAAGCTACCACTCGTCTAGTGAGTTTGAGCAATGTGAAGATGACATTAACCATGATTAGGAACTTTTCAATTTTAATCTCAGGTTATCGCCATTTCCAAATCGTCACTTATTGTGTTGACGGTTCTCAATGCTTCAAAAGTAAGTGTTACTTTAGCTGTAATTGTAGTCTTATTGTCTGGAGTCTGTTTAGTAAATAATGATCTCTGTTTGTCCATGTTACAGCTGTTTTGTGCCTCTTAAACACAGACTATTCATAGCTGTGTATACCTCCATGAGTGTGTCAAAGTGCAATGAAGAGCAAGAAAGAATTAGACACTGATAATCTTCCTATAGTTCCTGCTCCCTGTAACCTGTGTGTTTGTTTTCTTGAAAGCATATCTATAAATAAAATGTTATTCTGATAACTGATAAGGAATAATATAGTTACTGGCTATTATTATTTCAGGGTGATGCCTTATTTGGCTGTTAAAGTTCAATTGTTAGGAAGAAGTTATTTGCATTACCTTGGCTGTTTGATTATGTTGATGCAATTATGTCTTGTTCATTCTTCTTTGACAATCGTGTTGGATGGATATCAATCTTCCGTTGCCAAATTATCAGATTTTATTTCCATAAATAACAGCCCCCTTTTTATTGTTCTTATCTAGTTGTTGGCCTCCTTAAAATGATAGACAACCTGAACTAATTTGTAATTTTTATGTGGATGTTGTAATTAATTTTTGTTTGTGATAGACAACCTGAACTAGAAGACACTGGGTGTTGATGTAAATGATTTTGGCTATCCCCCTCCCCCCTCAAATCGTTTCCATTTATTTGTTTCTTGTTTTGGATATGTCAGAGAATTCAAGTTGGTTTGTGGGTTTGCTAATAGTTATATCATTTGGATGTCTCTTCGGTGTTCTCTCCTATATCAACTTTTTCATATTCAAACCTACAATTGACAATGGATAACCTTTTAGCACAGTATGAGGTCTTTTTGTTTTTATTTTTGCCCCCTTTTTCTCTTGTAATTCTCATCCATTGATCTCATATGATTGCCTTGACAGACAATACAATTATTGAACAGGCTGGGGAAGGGAATCTGTAACGCCCCAAATTTTATTAACTTAAATTTTGAAGTGTTATCGATATCATTTCATAATCCAACTCGAAGCGGGAACATTTAATTGAGAATTTAAACTCTTAATCTATTTAAACATTCAAATATTGGATTAAATAACAAGTCACGAAATAAATGAATAAACGTAGTGTCAAGAAACATATAATATAAATAAAAAAATACAAGTAACATAACCAAGTTTATTGTTGGGTGTTTTCCTATAAATTTTAGTTGCCAACCCGTGCACTGCTCAACTATCATCCACGTTGACCGATCTAACCAGAAATATTAAAATTCGAAGGAATGAATAATTTAAACTCAGTAGGATGAAATAATATAATAAGTTCTTAAGCATATATTTATAACATTCCATACCGTCATTTCATTAAGAGTAATCGGAGATCAATCGAATGCTCTGACACATTTCTGTGCAACATTTGAGAAAACCTGAAGGAGATTTCACATTTCATTTCGTTAAGACCCGTAGGTCAATTAGCATTTCATGAAATAAAATTACGTAAAAAGAATTATAATGCTGTAATGACGGATCAACTTGCACATAGTATCATACCTCGTTGATAACATAATTGTTGGAAGAAAGTAAGAAATTCGCGTTCCCAAAACATTTTCTTTCTTGCCGTGTCAATATGTGTGTTCCACCACAAAATCCATCTATAATATTTATATTATATTCTACATGTTTTCTACCAAAAAAAAAAAGGCTAAATTTGTTGTTTTCCTTTTAAATTTATACACGTGCATGAAAATCCGACAATTTTCTTGATTCCAAGTCGAGGACAGTTGACAGATTGTTAGTAAAAGGTCATGATTGCCATAATTCATGTCAAGAGATTTGTCCAAAATATATTGTATAATAAATCATTCAACTTTCAAAAAAGGAAGCTAGTTTATCTTCCCATCAATCAAGTCATAGCCATATAAGAAAATTCTCATAAATTTCAACTAGTATAATACGTGACAGAACTGGAAGGATTTCAAACCAAACAAACATATAATTTTTTTTGACTTCAACAAAAAGTGGTCTTCCAACTAAAAGGGACGTCAGTTTAGTTAGTTCCCTAAAATGTATATTGCCAATTAACACGTGCTTAATTAAGTATTCAATTTGCTAAAACAAATATGGTAAATAAAAGAAATAGATTTTGATTATCGTGAATCTTAAAATCGATTAACTGATTTGATAGGATACATATGAATAAATCACATTTTAAAATATAATACTACTATACAATACACATGGCCACACACCATTTTAAATACAATATTTAATTAAAAAATCAATTAATAAACACTTCTATAAACTGTAATATTTTGGGTCTAACTTATCCGATTAAACTTGTTCTCAAGTCTAATATACATGATTACTTACGAGCCACCCAACAAGCCCAATATTGATATGTTTCTTATCACTTTGTCAAAATTTAAATATTTGGCCCAAATAATATGATTTTAATGTATATCACTTTGGCCCACCAACTTTCAAAGTACAAGATATGGTAGATGGAATAAAAAAATCTATTTATAAAATTTTCGGGGCGTTACGATCTCCCCTCCTTAAATTAATTTTGTTCATGAAATTATCTTATCTAGGTGAAAAGTCCTAGGACATTGATCTCTTCTTCTTCCCCAAACTTCAAAAAATTTACCTACTTTACAAACAGTTCTATATTTAGTAATAAAATAAATGATGAACGAGCGGCTCTAAAGTATATAAGAACATAAGCAATTAGTTTGGATATTGATAGAATACCTACCATCATGTCTTAATTCTCAGTTGCCTCCTGTTGAGTTAAGGCAAACACTCTGGTTGTCTCCCTTTTTTGCTTTGTTCATTGTTTCGCTTTGGTGAGAGTTCATGGCAATTGGTAACAATACGACTGTGCTTTCCACATTGATAGCACACATTCTTTCCATACTTACACTTGCCTTATGGGCCTTATTGCACTTAGGATATGGAGTAAGAACATTATTCGGCATTCTTAACCTTGACCACTTTTTGAAGCTAGCCCTCTTATTTTGTTCATTTTCCTTACCTTCGTTCAGCCCACTTATTTTCTTTTTTCTGAAAACTCAGTACTTTCCTTGATGTCTGATTGATTTTCAATCGATTTGAAATTGCTTGAGTTCGTTGTAGAACCTGACTATACATGGTGAATTCATGTGATGCCATGATTCATTCAATCTCATGGCGTAGTCCGATTTCGAACCTTCTAGCTTTCTTGTACTCCGTATCCACCAGATGTGTCGCATACCTAAAAGGTTGTTCGAATTTCCTCTCATAATCGACGAATGTCATCCTTCCTTGCTTAAGTTGCAGAAATTCTGTCTCCTTACGATCTCTCGAGGTTTGTGGGAAATATTTTCCCATAACCTCCTCTTTGAAACCTGTCTAAGTAAAGTCACGTTGTTGTGCCTCAGTCCTAGTGTATGAAACGAACTCTCACCAGTGGCCCACTTCATCAATTAGCATGAACTCTGCACATAAAACTTTTTGGGTATCAGTGTAGGATAGATGCTTGAAGATACGTTCTAAACCCCTTATTCATGCATCGGTTGACAAAGGGTCAGCCACCACGTTAAAGGTAGGGGGCTTGTAACGACGAAACTATTCCACGACTGAGCTCATGGTGTTGGAGTTAGCCTGTGCATTCCAAGGAGGCGCTTGTGTTTGCTGTCTACCAAGATCTTGTACAACTCTCAACAAATCCTTAAACATATCAGTTTATGTTGGTTGACGTGTCATTTCAAATCCAACAAATAAATTTCGTCTTAAAAATAGTCGACATCTTAATATGTTCGAATGAAAAATTTAGTTTCATAAAATTTTAAATCCTAGAATATATGAAGGACGATTGGAAGAATTAAATTGTAGACAATTAAGAAAACTTATGGATTATTCCAAGTATTGGATACAATATTTTTTTTTTAAACGAATTCATTTATTTTAGCTAAACCATATATCTCTATGTTTGCTTGTCTTCATCTTCACATTTTGAATCTTACATGGTTTAGACGGAGGGGGCTTCGTCATCCAACGATATACTTGACTAAGGCGCAGATTCCTGGTCAACTTCTAGCTCGTGCTCTGGTTCTGGCTTTGGTCCTGGTATATACTCCGGCTCGTTCCCTGGCTCCAAATCAAATTCATAATACGGCTCCTCTTCTGGGTCTACCTCTGGGTCCTCATTTGGTTCAAGTTCAGATTCGAGAGTAGATATCCACATATCTAGGAAGGTTTCACAATACAACTTGAACTCAATCATTTTTGGGTGCTCCGAAGGATTACGCTCTAATATTTCGTCCCTATCCACAATGTCCATGTCTCCCCCACTGAGGTGGCAGTGTGTGGATAAAATTGTTAACAGCTTGAAGAGGTTCAACATCATGTCCTACATCCTTTGTCTCAGTCTACCTAGCGAAAACTTTCTCCACGTGCTCAATAAGTGTGTGAATCGAGTCTGCCTCATAATTCTCGTAGGCTTGGATAATCGTTGCCCTATGGTTTAGAACAACCCTACTAGCCGTTGTCTTCCTAACGGTCTCTCTAATTCTAGCCATGTCTGCCACATATAAGCCAAGTCCAATTATGCTTAATATTTTATAAATGGTAGTACTTTGTCATTTATGCTTGCATAATTCATTTTAGAGATAAAATAAAATATTATGCTTCTATTGAAGTTTGATTAAAAGTATGTGAGAGAGTAATTTATAAATGGTAACAAATATATTAAACATTATACTCACAATTTATGCTAGAATATAATAATTCAATTCATCTCGAACATTTCTCAAATTAAATATATGGACGTATATCTCATTTTCAAAATTTTAAATAAACATTTTACGTACCTTCAGTCTGTCACATGGTAGTTGATTGGTGAACGCTAGGTGTCAAGAACCTTGTTCAAGTTCATGTTTGTTAACTAAAACGTTCATAATAGCATCATATCATATAGTTTAATAATTTTCTTTTTGATGGTTTGAATAACGTGCAACTAAAAGGCTTCCAAAATAGGAGGGAGATCACTTGGACCACTTAAATCCCAAGATTTCCTTATACCATTTAGGGCTTTTTGACAAAGCCTTTTAGTCTTACAAAAAAAAAAAACTCAAGCAAATGAACTAAATTGTATTTTGAAATCAATTTTTTGGAAACATTGTTATTATCGTTTATCATCATCATCATCACACACACACACACACATTAACAAACATTACGCAAAGAAACAGCTAAGTAGATAAGTATTTATTACACGTAACATAAATCAATATTCTCGTAAATGATTAAATTTGTTTATGAACATTTAGTGATATCGATTACTAAACAAAACGCATGAGTCCATTTATATAATAAAATATAACATTAATCACAAAATCATGGCAAGGCAAAATAAATTAACTATTCTAATACCTTATTGAGAGGCTTGAAACATGATTAAAAATTTTCAAGAATGTGAAGGAAAAGTGGGTGGAAATAAATTTTTTTTGTTCACGTGAACAGTGACACACGTCATTGTTCATGTCATTTTTTTTTTTTAACAATTTTTTTAATTTACAAGGCACACATAAATTATTCTTTAGCAAAGGAAGGTGTAAGTTATTTAAGGGCAATATAGTAATAATTTATTAAATAGTAAAATCATTAGAGTCAAAACATAAAATGTATATGGCAAAGCGACAAACTTTGTGTTCATAATTAATTCTTAAAAAAAATGAATTAATAGACTATAACTTGAGTGACATCTAAGAGCTTCAAAATAAGCAAGTTACTCTATGGCAATGGATTCCAATAGTTCACAATCATATATTTGTTCTCAAAATGCTTTGTAAAAGATGAAGTGTACTTTTGTAAACATCAATGCAAGATGCAATATACATAAACCTCATTAATTCATTTAAATTTTCTCAAATGGTCAGAGATAAGAAATCAAATTGAAGTTTTAAGGGGATAACAACTACTACCCAGATCCAAGTACTATTTTTGAAACCCCACATTGAATCTTCTTTCATTGACAATCAGTTTGTCCTAGCTACTTAAATTGCATTATTGACCCAACATTTGACTCCATTTCTTCTCTACTGTCCAAATATGAATTCGACAGTGAAAGCATTAATAAAACAAGAAAACAGTGAACGAAAAGTAAATTTTTTTAGTCTACAGAAAAGTAAACATTTGCTCTTATACCATACTGTAACCCCCCAAATTTTATTAACTTAAATTTTGGAGTGTTATCGATACCATTTCATAATCGAACTTGAAGCGAGAACATTTAATTGAAAATTTAAACTCTTAATCTATTTAAACATTCAAATATTGGATTAAATAACAAGTCACAAAATAAATGAATAAACGCGGTGTCAAGAAACATATAATATTTAAAAAAAAATCAAGTAACTTAACCAAGTTTATTGTTGAGTGTTTTTCCAGAAATTTTACTTGGCAACCTGCGCACTGCTCAGCTACCATCCACGTTGACTTATCTAACTTGAAATATTAAAATTCAAAGGAATGAGTAATTTAAACTCAGTAGGATACATGCATCCAAAATAATATAATAAGTTCTTAAACATAAATTTATAACATTCCATACCATCATGTCATCAAGAATAATCGGAGATCAATCTAATGCTCTAATACATTTCCGTGCAACATTTAAAAAAATTCAAAGGAGATCTCACATTTCATTTCGTTAAGACCCATAGGTCAATTGGCATTTCATGAAATAAAATTACGTAAAAAGAATTGTAATGTTGTAATGACGGATCAACTTGCACATATTATCCTACCTCATTGATTAGGGCTGTAAGCAAAGCAAAAAATCGTCAAACCGGAAAATCAAACCAAAATCGTATTTTAGAAACTGTCGGTTTGGTGTCATGTGGACCCGTCAACGAAATGGTTTTGAACCAAACCAAATCGGTTAGAAACGATTTGGTTTAGGTTTGAGAATTTTAATTGCGGTTTAAAACCAAACCAGACCGGTGAAAATATATATAAAAATAAAAATAATGATTTTTTTTTTTGAAAATTCATCCAAATATGCAAAACTCAATAATTTTGTCATTTGTATGTATTTTTGTCAATTTATAATTTTCTATTACATATATATTATTATTATCAAATAATCATAATTTATATCTAATAATCTCAAAACTAACATAATCTATCAAAAACATTTTTCCTCTTTAGAATTCAAATTTTTACATTTGTTTCTGAGTCCGCATTCTCAAATGGAGGCAAGATACTTGATTCCTTTATGAGTTTATTAGGTGTAAGGATGGTTGAGGCTTGTATATGCGGAAAGAATTGGTTGCAAATTAAGAATGAACATATAGTGATGTGCCAATATTTAGATGAAGTGGAAGCATTTGATGATTCAATGAAAGTTGTGGCATATGATTTATATTTTCTATTACCATATTTTTAAAGATTCTCTTATCTATCTAATATTCAATACTATGATGATATAACGAATGCATTTGTTTGACAATGGAGACTACGAATTATGTGTGACAACAATTGGTGTTTGAGTATATGTGAGAAACTGAATTCTTAATAAAATACAACGGTAAGCTTGTGTAATTGTTATGTTTAGATATTATAAACAATTGATTTATTATTATGGTTGATTATTCTCTCTGTCTAATCAGTAAATTTGTTTTTCAGTTATAATGATCATGAGGTCTTGTTGAACATCATTATATTTTTTGGGCTTTATATTTAATTTAGTAGACTTGTATTGTAACGTTATCGTAACGTCTTAGCCTAAAATGGCGAACAAAAAACTATATTTTAGTTTATTGTGATTTCACTTTAATTTAGTTGGTATATAAATTTACAGTAGATATATTTAGTTTTGTTTTAGATTTATTGTTAGTAAGATATGAATATATATTGAATTCAATGAATTAATGTCATAAAAGTATACAGATAAAAAAATATACGGTAAAATCGACGGTTTAAAATCGGACCAAACCGTTAGGTTTAGGTTTGAGTTTTTTTTCAAACCGTTCAAAATGGTTTAGTTTAGGTTTGAGTTTTTCTCAAATCGGTTTAAACGGTTTGGTTTGAAAATTTGTCAAAAATCGTAAAAATCGAACCACTTACACCCCTATCATTGATAACAGAATTGTTGGAAGAAAGTAAGAAATTCGCATTCCCAAAACATTTCCTTTCTTGCCGTGTCAGTATGTGTGTTTCACCACAAAATCTATCTATAATATTTATATTATATTCTACACATTTTCTATCGAAAAAAAGGTAAAATTTGCTATTTTCCTTTTAAATTATACGCGTGCATGAAAATTCGGCAATTTTCTTGATTCCAAGTCGAGGACAGTTGGCAGATTGATAGTAAAAGGTCATGATTGCCATAATTCATGTCAAGGGATTTGTCCAAAATATATTGTATAATAAATTATTCAACTTTCAAAAAAGGAAGCTAGTTTATCTTCCCATCAATCATGTCATAGCCATATAAGAAAATACTCATAAATTTCAATTAGTAATACGTGGCAGGATTGAAAGGATTTCAAACCAAACAAATATATAAAAACAATTTATTTCAACAAAAAAGTGGTCTTCCAATTAAAAGGGACGTCAGTTTATTTAGTTCCCTAAATTGTATATTGTCAATTAACACATGCATAATTAAATCTTCAATTTGTTAAAATAAATATAGTAAATAAAAGAAACCGGTTTTGATTACTGTGAATCTTAAAATCAATTAACTGATTTGATAGGATACAGATGAATAATTTGCATTATATAATATAATACTAATATACAATAAATGTTGCCACACACCATTTTAAATACAATATTTAATTTAAGAAAACAAAATCAATTAATAACCACTTCTATAAACCGTAATATTTTGGGTATAACTTATCCGATTAAACTTTTTCTCGAGTCTAATATATATGGTTAATTACGAGTCACCCAACTAGCCCAATATCGATATGCTTCTTATCACTCTTTCAAAATTTAAATATTTGGCCCAAATAATATAATTTTAATATATATCACTTTAACACACCAACTTTCAAAGTACAAGATATGTTAGATGGCTTTGTTTCGTATGTTAGCTTTGTTAAGGTTCCATTTTACATTATGTTTTTTTAAATTATGTTGTCAGGAACTTGAGTTGAAGAAACAAGCTGAATTTGAAGCAAAGTGGTGGAATTAAAAAAAAAAAAAAAAAAAGCCAGAGAAAGAGCAGTTGATCCAGTGCCTAAGAAGTTGAAAGAGATGCAATTCGAATGTATTGAATGTTAAGAGATTCTACTAAGTTTGTGTTGAAAATCGCTGAGAATAAATTAAGAATGTCGATAGTGCAATTTCACTTACTACTTAGGGTTTATGGTATTTCTTCCCTTTTTTTTGAAATGTATTGAATTTTTAGACACTTCAAAATTTTGGATATGACTTTTGTATGAATATTGTTACATTTTGGAGTACAATTAATAATGATTATTAGAATTGTTTGATATTGTCATCTTCCATCTTATTTTGTGATTGATTTGTGCAAATTACTGTACAAATAATAAAAATGTAGAATTAAAAAAAAAAGTAAAATGATATATGGCAACGGTCAAAAAATGTAGCAAAAAAAATAAAAATAAAGATATAAGCGTAAACAACTGGCAAAAAACATTGCGAAAGGTTATTAATAACCTTTAAAAAATGTTGCGAAAAAATTATTAATAACGCTCAAAAAACGTTGCGAAAATGTTATTAGCAACATTCAAAAAACGTTGCAAAAAGATTGTTCGCAACGTTCAAAAAACGTTGCGAAAAGATTATGACAACACTCAAAAAACGTTGCAAAAGAATATTCGCAACGTTCAAAAAACGTTACAAAAAGGTTACGACAACACTCAAAAAATGTTGTCGTATCCTTATATTCTACAACAACATCGAGGTTTGTCACATACTCAAAAACGTTGCCAAACGTTTTCGACAACGGTTTTTGAACGTTGCAAAAAGCTTTTTTTGTTGTAGTGAAAGAGTAGACTGTGTTTCCACAAGGATTGATTATTTGTTGCACTTTTAAGTAAAATCAAACCAAACCTAACAAGAACACAGATTTTGTATGAGATAGAATTTTCCTAATTAACAACTAAAATAAGCAATTTAAAATCGTATTTTAAGCTGTAGAGTGAAATTAAATCAAGCAAATCAAACTAGGACCCTTAATTAACCGTTGTAATCTTATTTTAATCATCAAATTCTTCAGTACTTTAAAAATCAATGATCCCATTTTAATTAAATGTCTTAATCAAGATGAATTGAATTTATACTTATATGTGAACTTAATTATTTTTAACTAAATTACAATCAGATAAGCATACATTATATCACAACGATGACCTTTCATATTTTCATAAAGCATAATAATATATTACTATCTATTATAGGACCCTTTAATAACATCTCGGATGCAATATAAATCACGAAAATATCTTAATGGTTATAAAGCATGAAAATGATATAATTTAATAATAAACAATAAATTCAATAACAAGAATTAACAAAAATGAGAAACTTCGAATTAAAATAGTTCACAAAGTTCCATCGCTAATCCTAGTAACAAAGTGTTTAACTAGACATGAATGAATGCCAAGAACACAAGGGTTCAATGGAATACATAACCCTGATTAGAAGATGAAAATGATAAGCACAAACCTTTAATCTTGAATATCTTCAATGATGTTAATCGCGCCTTCTTCGCCTTCAATTTGGCTTAAATGTGGAATGTATATTGCCTTGTTCTGTGAGGATGTATATATGAGGTGTAGCATATAAGTTTGGGACTCTCCATATTTAAATTGGGCATGAAAAAGCCCTAAAATGTGTTTCAAAAAGACCTAGAACTCATTTTTTTATTTTCCTTTCTTTCTTGGTAATTGGCTCATACATGTCAATGGCTGGAGAGTACGCACCAAGCAATTGACAAAAAGTACTAAGAGGCCCACAAAATTCTCTCATCTCTGGTTCACTTGGTGCCTACTCGCCATGTCCCAAATTAATATGATGGTCCCTGAGCTTCCAGCTTTCACCAATGGAGTCTTCAACTTTTTTAGTTTCATCCATTCTAGTCGTCCAGCTTTAGGTTCCATCTATTCTGTCCTTCAACTTTTTGAGGTGTCAAAGTTGATCCTCAAACTTCTGAGTAGTTAAATTCAGTCTCCAAAATGTAAGAAATTTTCCAATTGACTTTTAAATTCCTCCGATCTCCTCCTACTTCCTAGCAATTGTGCAATTCAATTTTTATTTTTCTTCTTCTTTTTCAATTAAGCTTCAAATCTCTTCGTTTTGCTTGATTCATCTCCGAGGTTGGGAAGTTTAACTAAGAAAAAAAGAATATTCTAAACTAGCTAGAATTCTGCCCAATTAATCAATTTACTGTTAATTTAAGAGCTTAAATAAGTGTATAAAACATCCTTATAATATATGATAAGTAGCTTTTGGGTGCCTATCAGTTTGTGTGTAGACATCTAATCCTTGATTAGATTTGATTGGATTTATTTGTTGCCAAATTTGGGTCATTCGAGGATAACATAACAGCAGATTGCCAGTGGCGGACCCAGCACCCGGTGAGCTCCGATTGACGCGCGTGCTGGATCTGTCGGGAACAAAAAAAATTTTTTTTTGACAATGAATGAACTTAGATTATATTCATGTTAATGTGTTTTGTTTTCAACATTTTAGGTAGCTTGGCTGTTTAGAGCTCTTATATTTTTATATGAAGTCCCAGTTTCGAATCTTTTTTCCACCTCTTTTGAAAGATTTTTAATTCTTTAATTTGTACCAAAATTAAATGGGAAGGGTGAAGAGATTCGAAATCGGGACCACTCCTTTAGATATTGAGAGTGAGACCATTGCAACACTAATTGAATTTGATATTAAATTTATCAAAATAATATATGTTACAATTTAATGGGTTTAATGCAATTCTAGAAATTTGGACCCATTCTCCTCCTTTGAATTATATAAAACTTGGCCATAATATCATTTGGTGAATATTGTTAATTTTTTCAACAAAATTATATATGTTCAGTTTGAACAAAATAATTATTATATTTAAATTTTAGACCTTGTTTGATTCTTTTTTTTTTCAAAATACATTTTCTTTATTCATTCAACCACACATTTTTCAATAAAATAATATTACTTTTTTTCTTGTTTTTAACAACATATTCTTCATTAAATCACTATTTCAAAATGCACTTTTTGCAAAAAAAAAATGTGCATCAAACGGGGCTCTTAATATTTTATTGCTGACAACGGTCGACGTTCCACGGTCATCCGTGCTGACTCAAAATCTTGGGTTCGTCACTGCAGATTGCATGGGGGAATGAAGAAGGCGGCTAAGGTTTTAGTTGACATTGTCAACAGACTAAAGCAATAGCTTTGATTAAATGGATAACATGATTAATGAGTGACAAGTGATAAGTGTGTTTTACACATTCATTTAGTTTTTAAACTTAATAAAAAAATGATTATTAGTGCGGATTTTTACTCAAAAATTGTGTATATTTTGCTTTTTTAGGTGAAGATCCCAAAATTGAAGATTAAATAAGCAAAGAAAACTATTTTGGAGCATAAAAAGATCAAAAGATACAAAATGATCAGTAACTCCCATGTAGAGCATGTGAGGAAATTAATGCACAAACGAATAGCAATTCAAAATTGTGTATCAACAATTAGGTAGTTTGAAGCTCAGTGCCAACTTGTACAAATTGTGAGCTAAAGGACTCGAAGCATATAGAAACCCGAAAGAGGGGACCAAATTGCAGACTTGAGGACAGAATGTGAAGAACTTCGAAGTTGAAGGACCAAAAAGAATGAGTTTGGAAAATGGAGGACCAATTTGGACATGAACAGAAGTTGAAAAACTAATTTAAAGAAGATTTAAACTTCAAGGGCCTAGGCTATAATTTCTGGCTGCCTAGGTCGTTCCATGGTGCCCTCTCATCTGGGCAAAAATCCCAAGCCCATTGCAGGTTTTTGGTATTAACCTCTCTACCTCATTGGGAATTGGGGTCACCTCAGCGCCACCTCTGCTACACAATTATCGAGTTCGATTTGAAAACCATATATTTGGGGTTTTGGACGTTCCAAACTCGTTTTTTGGCTTTTGAAGATCTAATAAATTAGAAAATCCTCAAATATATTATCTGGATGAATAAATCTAAGTGTACAACATTGATTGACAACAATAGTTGACAACCATGTGTTGTCAAAATCTTACCATGTGATTAAAAAAATAGTTTTTTTAAAATTGATGGATACGATGATGCCAACTAAGATGTTGTCAATCAATATTGTACATGTAGTATGATCATTGTCTGGATACATCTCAATATATATCATAATCTATATACCACTAGATATTGACAATTTTTGAGAGAGAATACATAGTAGAGGATAGGGTTTGGAGCAATTTTGCAAGAAGATGAATAATTCTTGGTGCAAGATACTGATATTTTCCTTGTTATTCTTCAAAACTCGATTATATAATCCAACTATTTTATATGATTTTCTTCATGATGAGTAACTAAATCTTCTAGTTGGAATGATCGATGTATCCTTGTTTAGAATTTTTAATTTTCAATTATCAAGTTTTGCATTGTCAATTGATGCATATATTGCTTTTACTTCTTTTTATTAATGATTGGATTACTTGATCAATAATTCATGATTTGTAAACAGTAACAAGATGAGAAGTGAGTTATTTGTTTATACCACATAATAAAATCTAATAATTTTGTAGAAGGTAGAGATGCATTCTATTATGGTCCTTAACTTAATTGAATCCTTAAGTGATTTAATGTGTTTAGTTCAAGTTTATCCAGATTCACATGAAGATATAGTGAGTTGAGTTAGTTTAGATAAGATTTTAAACTCTAGATGGTAAATTAATTAAATTAGTGAATCCGACTGCATACAAACTTAAGAATTGAACTTGAAAAGCGAAATTAGAGGGATTAACTTTGGTGAAATTGTGAGTCCTAACATTTTTTTAATCGGATTAAAGTTAAAAATCAAAATTGTGCAACTCGTGATATAGATTAGTTAATTAAATACAATTCTACTTGTTGACATCAAAAAATGAGCTCAACAGATACCGGGCCCGCTCTTGTCACGTTAAGTGCGGTTCCGGCGCGTTCTTATTAGTGTAACGACGATAATTGGTCGAAAAATAGACATGGGAGGCACTTTACTGCGAGAGACAAAATGTCCAAACTCCGACGGTGTAAAACGAAAAATAATCGCACTAACAACAATCGCCAGAAATAAAGTACCAAAGTAATCCAATGTTATAATCAACAAGAATATGTTGAAGGATAGATAGAAAATTGTGAATTGAGATTTCTTGCATTCAAATGTATATTTTTCACATCTCACTGCCCAAAAAATCCCCTCATTTCTTACAAAGAGGACCTACTTATACTATCCTGACTAACGTGGTGATCGTTGGATCAGAACCACGTGATCTCATCTTCTGAATTGGGGTTTCACATCACTGTCTATTCATACAACTAATACATTGATAAGAGGTCACCACTCAATGTAGTAGGCTGACACACTGACAAACTTTATCACAGACGTTATATCAATCACTTCTAAGAGATTTTCGAATCTACTACAAGAGACAGCGTCGACATCATTAGCTTCAGACGAGTTTGAGAGCCTTGAAGAGATCTTTGAGGTGGCTCTCTAAGTGGAGAGCTTCGGCTCCTTTCTTTATTTTCTTAGGCAGTGGGTCAACCCAAATTGTAGTACTTCGTCCTTGAGGTAGTGCATCAGTATGGACTTCGGCTTTGCAATGCAAGGACTTCGATTTTGTTTGATTTCTTCATATTTTGACCTTATGGGTCTTTATTTGACTTTTTTGTTGATTTTCCGCTTACGTAGCTTGCTACGTAGCGCCCATTACTTTGAGCCTTAAAGGCGAGACGTAACAATAGTCCTCCAAGTCTAGGCATGATTATTTATGTAATGCATGGAATTGAAAGTAAAATTGAGATAAAAAGTTTATGTAGGAGGATGGTCTTTACCATACCTCTATAGTTGGAAACATACCTAATTCGTGCAGACCCTCTGCAGGTCATGTCCGAAATGGTTTACTTGGTAGTTTTTTTTACTTTTGGAACTATCCTGGGAAGGGTTGCTGAAGCATAGCAACTCCCAGCTGTATTTCCCAAAGTGCTTTTAAGCATCCGAAGCTCTAGTTGAAATTGATATGTATGAGCTGGGTCTCTTTATCACTTCAGAATTTAGTCTGACTTTATTTATAATTTGCATAAGTATAGGCAATTCGCTTGCCTTTCTTTTCGTAAGTATGGGGTTGAGTGGTTCGCCCATGCTGAGGCTTCCTTAACAACTTTAGTTGTTCAAGGCATGGCTACACTTCGCGAGCGCAGATGTAGTCCTTTTTGGAATCCAGCTCCTCATCAAAGTGCCCACACATCTCTTCATAGGGATGAATTGATATGATCTGGGACAGGCAATCACTAGGTCGAGTCACACGAGTCAAGGGTTCAAGCAATGGAGTTCAGATAGGTGAAGTTGACAAGCCAATGTTCAAGTTTCGTAAAGGGCTTAGGAGCTTAAATGAGTTGGATTCAAGATTTGGAAGATATTTGGAAAGAAAACGAGTAGCGTGGATTAAAATGGGTATAACTTTCAACTCGGGTTGTCAGATTTTCGTCCATAAGTACAATTCGGAATCGTTACGAAATTCTGCACAAGGCCACGTGGGCGTATGGTACTTTTAGGCTTGCGGTCTCACAAAAACATGTCGAGAACAAGTTGGCAGAAAATCGTATAACCATGTGACCGCATGGTACAAAAAGAGGCCGAAGATTTCCAATTTTTTGAAGTTTCCTAATTTGACTAAAATATAATTTTTTGATATCTATTGTAATATTTAGCCCCCGTTTGACACCCATTAATTTCTCTTTCTCTTTCTCATTCTCATTTTTCATTTCAACCACACATTCTCCTAATAAAATAATATTACACACAAATTAAAAAAATTTCATCACTTTTCCACCACACATTCTTACATCAATCACTATTCCAAAATTTCTTTTCTACTCAAAATGGGTTTCAAACAGGGGCTTAGAGTTATTTTCTATTTTGACTACATTAATTAGGTTTTAATATAAATAAGTTTATTTCCTTCATTGTAAAGAAACTAAGACTTTTGACATGAATATAAAATTGAGAATTTCTCTCTAATGGTTCTTGAATGAACTACCGAACTTATCAAATATTATTATATATGTGGTGTTCAACCCTTAAAACTTATCAAATGATTAGACACTATTTGTGGCGTTTGAAAATCGAGGTTCGTTGGTTTTGTAATCAATAAATCATTCAAACTTTGTTTTTTTTTGTTATTTGGTTCAATAATTTGCGGGTCGAGATTCTACTGTCTACAACTTAAATTTGTGCTTTCTCGGCATTTTCAATTATTC
Source organism: Fraxinus excelsior (assembly GCA_019097785.1). Classification (NCBI taxonomy): domain Eukaryota; kingdom Viridiplantae; phylum Streptophyta; class Magnoliopsida; order Lamiales; family Oleaceae; genus Fraxinus; species Fraxinus excelsior. The sequence goes on from CM032626.1 coordinate 18,452,468, forward strand.
CGTGATTTCCATGTTGATCCCGCTCTCGATTTCGCGTTACAGATCATCTATGAAGAGGCTTTCCCTTTGATCTTTGTCAAAAAGAGGTACTTTATAATTTTTTTATGAGCTTGCTTTAATAAGAGTATTTTTAACTTTCCTGATCATGAGGTTGATCAGTTTGCCTATGTTGAGGCTTCCTTAACAACTTTAGTTGTTAAAGGCATGCATCACACTTCGCGAGTGCAGAAGTGGTCCTTCTTGGGATCCAAATCCTCATTGAAGTGCTCGCGCGTCTATTCATATGGACATATCGTCTATGAAAAGGCTCCCCCTTTGAGCTTCACAATAGGAGGTTCTTTTTATTATTTTTGAACTTGTGCAAATTTAATTTTTCAGAATGCGAACTTTGTTTCTTAAATGAGGACTCCAAGATAATGCCAAATCTTCCTTTACTAAAGGAATGAAGACCACCTCTTCTTTATTCAGGGAATGGGGTCTTCATGATAGTGCATCTTCCTTTATTCAAGGAATGAGAACTTCATGATAGTGTTTCTTCCTTTTTTTTCAAGGAACAAGAACTTCATGATAGTGCCTCTTCCTTTTTCAAGGAATGAGATTTTCGTGATAGTGTTTCTTCCTTTTTCAAGGAACGAGGTCTTCATAATAGTGTCTCTTCCTTTTTCAATTTCAAGGAACGAAGTCTTCATCATAGTGCTTTTTTTTTTATTCAATGAATGAGGTCTTTATGATAGTGCATCTTCATTTATTCAAGGAATAAAGACTTCATGATATAGTGCTTCTTCATTTTTCAAGGAACGAGGTCTTCATGATAGTGCATCTTCCTTTATTCAAGGAATGAGGACTTCATGATAGTGTCTCTTCGTTTTTTCGAGGAACGATGACTTCATGATAGTGCATCTTCCTTTTTCAAAGAATGAGGTCTTCATGATAGCGCATCTTCCTTTTTCAAGGAATGAGGTCATCATGATAGTGGCTCTTCCTTTATTCAAAGAACGATGATTTCATGATAGTGCATCTTCCTTTTTCAAGGATCGAGGTCTTCATGATAGTGCCTCTTCCTTTTTCAATTTCAAGGAACGAGGTCTTCATCATAGTGCCTCTTTCTTTATTCAAGGAATGAGATCTTCATGATAGCACCTCTTCCTTTTTCAAGGAACGAGGTCTTCAAGAGATCACCTCCTCCTTTATTCAAAGATCAAATAAGTATTGGATTTTCTTTTGGGCTTTCCAACGGTTATTTCTTCAAGAACACCCATTTTTTCAAGGGTTTGAAATTCCTTGTCGAAATATTCCAAGATAGCTTTTTCCCACAAGAGTTTTAGCGGTTTTATGTAGGTTTCCCACAGACGACGCCAATATATTGACCCCAAAAAATGAGATCAACGGATGTTGGGCCCACTCTTGCCATGTCAAGTGCGGTTTCAGCGTGTTCTTACCGGTGTAACTATGATAATTGGTCAAAAATAGAAGCGAAAGGTACTTTACGGCGAGAGACAAAAATATTCGAACTCCGATGGTGTAAAACGAAAAACGATCGCACTAACAATGATTGCCAAAAATAAAGTACCAAAGTAATCCAATGTTATAATCAACGAGAATATGTGGAAAGATAGCTAGCAAAAATGTGTATTGAGATCTCTTGCATTCAAATGTTATTTTTCACATCTCACTGCCCAAAATATACTATCGTGACTAACGTGGTAATCGTTGGATCAAAACCACGTGGCCTCATCTCCTGAATTGGGATTCACATCAGTGTCTATTTATGCAATTAATATATTGATAAGGGATCAGCCGCTCTATATAGTAGGCTGGCACATTGACAAACTCTATCACAGACGTAACATCAATCATTTCTAAAAGATCTTTGAATCTACTACAAGAGACAATATCGGCTTCATGAGCTTCGAACGAGTTTGAGAGCTTCGGAGAGATCTTTGAGGTAGTTCTTTAAGTGGGGAGTTTCAGCTCCTTTCTTTATTTTCTTGGGCAGTAGATCAGTCTAAGTTGTAGTGCTTCATCCTGAAGGTAGTGCCTGAGCATGGACTTTGGCCTTGCAATGCAAGGACCTCGATTTTGTTTGATTTCTTCATATTTTGACATCAAGGGTCTTTATTTGACTTTTTTGTTGACTTTTCGCTTACGTGGCTTGCTACGTGACGCCCATTTCTTTGAGCCTCGAAGGCGAAGCGTAACACTAGTCATTAGTTTAATTAGATAAAATTCTCTTTTCTCCAATTCGTAGTTTAAATACAGTTAGGATTGACAATTTATAAACTTAATAGTACGATTTCCATGAGAATGATACTTGACTTATCACTATATCACTTGTGTTGATTCGTATACTTTTCAAAATTAAGGAAAGCCGAGCAAAAGCAGCCAGGTAGATGGTAATATCCGGGGATGGGTTCCATCTCGCTTAACATGGATGCTACGGCCGTATGATGGTGTTGGACACTTTGGAATGTGATCATTAAAAAAAAAAGAGGAGAGAGAGAGACAGTTCTGGTTGCCGAAGCTTACATGCTAATAGGAAGATTTTATGTTGAGGATGCGGAGAAAGTGGTGATCATAGAAGACTTGAGATTTGATTGCAATGCAATGCAACTCCTTTTGGTTGGTGCAAAGTCTACTGTCCAATTTTAGTTTGGCCTCGAATGTGGCCATTTTGTTTGATATATTTCGTGTCATTATATTTTTAATAATAGGAATAAAGTCATACACATGTTAGTTTATTTTGGGATAATAAATATTAGTTTGATTTCATAGACGAACTGTATTCCTTTATTTATTTCGCCCATTGCTAGGGACGATACGATTGAACGAGTATTTTCATATTATATTATCATTAAAAAGAGCATATTAGATGAGGTGGAAAAGTTATACAAAAATTGTATATACAATTAAATGACAACGATGAAGTTAAAAGGTATGTTTTATAGTGAAATGTTTATGAAATTGTTTTCCATGTCTACCTTATCGGGTGCGGTGGTCCGGCTACTCCGATCAGTTTTCCGTGTCTACCTTACCGGGTACGGTGGTCTCGTTACTCCGATCAGTGGTTGTTACCTGTAAAAAGAGGTCGGGGCTTTCTCCCCCGTTGTACCTCCAGCGTGAGAGTTAGCTAACAGTTTAGAGAATACGGGAAGATAGTATAGTGTAAGTTCAATAGTTCAGGGTTTCAAGAGACCATACATTTCTCACCTTGGAGGTATTTATAGGCATATGTTGCAATGCACGTGTTCGACAGTTAATGGTGACACATGTTTCACGTAGTCCTTTCCACTTTCCCTACGTTCTAGTGTGGTAACCCACACTCGTCAAGCGGTTGGTTGTGTCCATATTCGCTGTTGGGTGATTTGCGTCCTACTCATTGTCATTTGTATGGTTAAGTATAGTATTTACCTCAAGGTGGTAGGCGGTCTACGTGAACGTAGAGGGCATTGTGGTAGTCGACAGCCTCATAGTGGTAGACGGCCTCATGGTGGTAGACAATCTCATGGGGGTGGTAAACAACCTCATGGGGGTAGACGACCTCATGGAAGTGGTAAGTATAGTATTGACCTCAAGGTGGTAGGCGGTCTACATGAACGTAAAGGGCCTCATGGTGGTAGACAACCTCATGGGGGTGGTAGACAACCTCATGGAGGTGGTAGACGGCCTCATGGTGATAGACAACCTCATGACGGTGGTAGACGGCCTCATGGAGGTGGTAGACGGCCTCATGGGGATAGACGACCTCATGAGGGTGATAGACGACCTCATGAGGGTGATAGACGACCTCATGAGGGTGATAGACGGCCTCATGGGGGTGGTAGACAATCTCGTGGGGGTAGAGGGCCTCATGGAGGTGGTAGACGACCTCATGAGAGTGATAGACAACCTCATGGGGGTGATAGACAACCCATGGGGGTAGACGGCCTCATGGAGGTGGTAGATAGCCTCATGGTGGTAGGCAGTCTACGTGAACGTAGAAGGCCTCACGGTGATAGACAACCTCATGTTGGTAGACGGCCTCATGGGGGTAGACGACCTCATGAGGGTGATAAACAATCTCATGGAAGTGGTAGACAACCTCATGGGGGTCGATGGTCTCATGGAGGTGGTAGACAACCTCATGGGGGTGATAGACGACCTCATGAGGGTGAGAGACGACCTCATGGGGGTAGACGGCATCATGGTAGTTGACAATCTTATAGTGGTGCTCAACATGGAGTGAACATCAAGTTGTTCTCACCCCACTGAACATCTTGAATAATTACTAATGTCATCATGTATCACTAGCCCCCTTATCCCTTGTCGATGTCCATCGACATGGGATAGCATCTTCACTTCTTCTGTGTTGATTAAAGTTTTTTTTTGTCGACATTTAATATAAGTGGGTCAAATAGCATGTTTAACGTCAAGCTAAGTAAACATAGTACAAGTGGCACCCCGTAAGTAGGCTTTAGTGTTGGGGTAAATTTTCCCAAAAAATTCAAAATCTATCAATATTGAAAGAGGTGTATGTCTCCCCATCTCCCTTCATCTTTTAATTTATTGAAATCTTCATCTTCCTCATCTCCCATTTTTCCTTTATCTCGCATATTTTCCATGTATAAAACGTCTATCTCTTCATCTTCCGATGAAAGTGGGAGTGAGGGGCGAGAGGGTCGACCGACCCATCTACGGATGGGCAGGTCCACGTTTGTAGTCAACTAGCATGGCTAGTCGATCGTCACCTCGCCTTGCTGCTAGTCGACCAGCAGGGCTAGTCGATCGTTGACCTCGCTTTACTGCTAGTCGACGTTTGGAGTCGACCAGCTTTGCTGCTGGTTGAACTCTGTCAACCAACAACGTTGCTGGTCGACGGTCGACCAGCCATTTGGCTGGTCGCGAGTTGCCCGTCGATGGTGACCTCCCTTATACTCAAATTCCTTTCGAGTCAAAATTTTCAATTCGTACGATTAAATTTCAAGTTTTTCAATCGACTTTCACAATATGACAAGTCGGGTCGACTAAATCTTTAAACCAAAATATATATATAGAGCAAGATATCGCAGGCGATGAGGTGATTCTTGAGATTCTAAGATGTTATAGCCCTTATAACTCATCATCTAAATTGAAAAAGTCACTTGGTTGCTCACCACTATGCATTGAGCAATCTTGGGTTGTCGAATGCAGGTTCCGGTTATTTTGAGTCTTAACCATTTTAGGTTTTGAAAACTCACCACCCACCCTTAGAGTGATTTCGATCTATTTTATATTGTCGAATGCAGGGTCAGGTGATTTCGAGCCTTAACCATTTCAGGTTTTGAAAACTCACCACCAATCCTTAGCGATTTTAAGCTAGCCAATTTTTAGGCTTTTTTGCTCAAAGCTATATGTCGAACTGCATTGGATCATCGAGGTCGAGGTGAGGTGATTTTGAACCTTAACCATTTTTGGTTTTGAAGAACTCATCACCAGCCCCTAGCGATTCTGAACTAGCCAATTTTTAGGCTTTTTTGCTTATCGCTGTGTCGAGTTGTCTTGGATAGTCGAGGTCGAGGTCGGGTGATTTTGAGCCTTAACCATTTTGGTTTTGAAGAACTCATCACTAGCCCCTAGCGATTTTGAGCTAGCCAATTTTTAGGTTTTTTTTTGCTGACCGCTATGTGTCGAGCTGTCTTGGATCGTCGAGGTCGAGTCGAGTTCGGGTGATTTTGAGCCTTAACCATTTTTGGTTTTGAAGAACTCACCACCAGCCCCTAGCGATTTTGAGCTAGCCAATTTTTAGGCTTTTTTTTGCTCACCGCTATGTGTCGAGCTGTCTTGGATCGTCGAGGTCGAGGTCGGGTAATTTTGAGCCTTAACCATTTTTGGTTTTGAAGAACTCACCACTATTCCCTAGCGATTTTGAGCTAGCCAATTTTAGGCTTTTTTTTTCTCACCGCTATGCGTCGAGTTGTCATTGATTCGTTGAGGTCAGGTGATTTTGAGTCTTAACCATTTTTGGTTTTGAAGAACTCACCACCAGCCATTAACGACATTCATTAATGCTGTTACCATTGCAGACATTTGAAGGTCTTGTATACCAAGTGTTGCCCGGCTGAACTTAGCCAAATACTCTCTCAAGGATTAATCTTTCTCTTGCACAACCTGCATCAACCTAATGATGGTCTTATGCTTCCTTTTACTACTCATGAAGTATGCTACGAAGCTCCTGGAAAGTTCATCAAAAGTTTTATAGACCTGAGTGCCAATGTGACCACTCAGTCTCTAGCATCCCTCTTGAGTGTCGGGGAAAATGACCTGCACATCACTGCGTCTGGGGCTGCATAAAGTCTTATTAAATTGATGAAAGTCCGCAAGTAGTCCGTGGGTCCATGACATATGCTTCTATAATCGGCTATTTAAAGCCTTTCGGCAAATGAACATCCATAATTTCGGGCACAAACAGGTCTTCCTCCAGAACCATTTGCTTATGTCTGTCATTCCTCTTAGTTAATGCATCATCTATCTTTTGGGTCATCATCTCCTCTATCTTTCTTTCCAAGTCTGTTACGGGTTGGGAAACCTGTGGAACCATAAACCCTGAAGCCCCCATATCTCATGTTGTTGGCTGAGTAACGGGCGAGATAACCGCTTGCACCACCTGGGATGGTTGCTCATGCACTGCCTTCGACGAATTCTGTGGTGGGGTGCGATTTTCTGTGGTTGACTCTGTAAGAGGTTATCATGGCTGCCATTGTATTTCCAAGGTACTAAATTGGCTTTGCGTTACGTACTGTGGTGGCGGGTTGTTACCCCTTGCGATAGATTCTGACTCCATCTCTGTTGCATTTTGACCATGTGCGTTTCACTCCTAGCCCGTTTCTTTGACATTGCTTTTTTGTTCAGTGGTTTCCCACAAACGGCGCCAATGAAATGTTTATGAAATTGTTTTCCGTGTCTACCTTGCCGGGCGCGGTGGTCTGTCTACTCCGATCAGTTTTCCGTGTCTACCTTACCGGGTGCGGTGGTCTCGTTACTCCGATCAGTGGTTGTTACCTGCAAAAAGAGGTCGGGGCTTTCTCCCCCGTTGTACCTCCGACGTGAGAATTAGCTAACAGTTTAGAGAATACGGGAATATAGTATAGTGTAAGTTCAATAGTTCAGGGTTTCAAGAGACCATACATTTCTCACATTGGAGGTATTTATAGGCATATGTTGCAATGCACGTGTTCGACAGTTAATGGTGACACGTGTTCCACGTAGTCCTTTCCACTTTCCCCACGTTCTAGTGTGGTAACCTACACTCGTCAAGCGGTTGGTTGTGTCCACATTCGTTGTTGGGTGGTTTTCGTCCTACTCATTGTCATTTGTATGGTTAAGTATAGTATTTACCTCAAGGTGGTAGGCGGTCTACGTGAACGTAGAGGGCCTTGTGGTAGTCGACAACCTCATAGTGGTAGACGGCCTCATGGGAGTAATAGACAACCTCATGGGGGTAGATGGCCTCATGGTGGTAGACAATCTCATGGGAGTGGTAGACAACCTCATGAGGGTAGACGACCTCATGGAGGTGGTAAGTATAGTATTGACCTCAAGGTGGTAGGCGGTCTATGTGAACATAGAGGGCCTCATGGTGATAGACAACCTCATGGGGTGGTAGACAACCTCATGGGGGTAAACGGCCTCATGGAGGCGGTAGACGGCCTCATGGAGGTGGTAAACGGCCTCATGGGGGTAAACGACCTCATGGGGGTGATAGACAACCTCATGGGGGTGGTAGACAACCTCGTGGGGGTATTCGGCCTCATGGAGGTGGTAGACGACCTCATGGGGGTGATAGACAACCTCATGGTGGTAGGCGGTCTACGTGAACGTAGAGGGCCTCACGGTGATATACAACCTCATGTGGGTAGACGGCCCCATGGGGGTAGATGACCTCATGGGGGTGATAAACAACCTCATGGAGGTGGTAGACAACCTCATGGGGATCGATGGTCTCATGGAGGTCGTCATGAGGGTGATAGACGACCTCATGGGGGTAGACGACCTCATGTGGATGATAGACAACCTCGTGGGAGTAGACAGCCTCATGGTAGTAGACAATCTTATAGTGGTGCTCAACATGGAGTGAACATCAAGTTGTTCTCACCCCACTGAACATCTTGAATAATTATTAATGTCATCCTGTTTCATATAGAAAAATGGTAAGCAAACTAAGTGTTCTTTGTTGTTGGATATATTGAAGAAGGTAATTTAAAACCGTGCTTTGTCGAGGAATATATTCAACAACGAAATGAATATATTACTTATAAAGTTTTTGTCTCGATAAAATTTTATGTTATTGAAATTATAATACGATAGAATGAGGGGTACATAAATTTGTAGTACATAGTTGTGAATGTTACTAAATGTGTAGATAAAATTACTATTTTACTTTGATCATTAAATTTTAAGAAAATTATAATATTTCCCCAACATGCTCTAGCCTCTAAGTAATTAATACTATCCATTAAAGTTTACATTTTCTTAATTTTACAGCATAAACTCATTCATTGACTTGTAAAAAAAAAACACACACACACACTTAACACGGCAAGCCAACTCCCACTATGGTGGCATCTAATCTTGTGGCCACGCACCAGTACATTTCCAAGTGGATTCTTATCTTTTTGTTGTCATATGTCATAACAATTAAACCGTTTGGTAGCCACCAACCATTCAAATCCTCTCTCTGTATAATAAAACAACCTTCCTACTATTGTCCGCTGCTAGGGTTGTAAAGACAAGTAATTAATGTAGAAGAATTGGCACGTGAATTGTGGGGGTTAGAGTGAAATGACACTTGAATTATTTCATTTTCCTTGAAATGCTTTGAGGTGTCAGTCGGAGTTAAACGTGCACTGCACATTATTTTAAAATACTTTATAAGTATTGTAAAAATAATATTCGATACCAATTTGTTGGGAGGATTTGATGAGTTTCAAATGAATTAAAGAAAATAAAATTTAGGACATAAGTTTAAGAGAAAGAAATTGTATTCTCAAAACTCAATTTTTATGATTCAAATTTTTTTGTGATGATGAAATACTATAAATTAGCAACATTTTTTTATATTAAATTTGGTACACAATAATTAATTGTTAATACATGAATTTAAATACCCATTAAGATTCCTAGATACATGGATAGAAATAAATTCATTTACAATAACTCTAGATACATGTAAATCAAGACTCATCGAGTCTATATTAATGTGAATATTCATTAATCGAAAATTAATAACACGACATTCATATGTGACAATGATTTTGTAGTATTTATTACATATTGAAAAAATAAAAAAAAAAGTAATGTATTATTGAAATAATTGAATTGTAGTAGGGTTAAAATTGTCCAAAAAATTATTTCCACTCAATGTGATATTTAATATATTATTGATATTATTGAAATAATTAAACTGTAGTAGGGTTAAAATTGTCTAAAAAATAATTCACACTTAATGTAATATTTAATATATTATACATATAAGTTGAATTAACATGTTTTTTTATTGTAAAAGTAGTAGCGAATTTGTCATGGTAATTCTTAATACTAGACAGTAAAATGTTATAACTATAAACGAAAATATTATGAGTAAATCCACTTTACTCGAAAATGGTTGACATGCGCGTGGGTCCCACGTGAATAAAATAATGTTCGATCCACGAGATGTGTGTGTTCAATCATCCCCTATTTTCATGTAGCATTACTCAAATGTTATTATATTAAGGCCTTCTAATGAACTAAATATGATATTGACATGGAGTTTGGTGTCCAGCAATAGCACCACGGAGAAATTAGGATAATGAAGATGGACACGCAAAGCTCGACACAAGCATAAAAAAATCTATACACGAAATCTCAGAACATCTCAACATCAAGTCAAATCCTTAACTAACTGTCTCCCTTAAATGTCTTGAAAGAAAACCGTGCAATGCAAATTCTCTTCCAAATATCTCTCTCTAATTAACTCCGAAGCCAACGACCATTCTTGTGCCATTATTGCTTCATCATTCTCTGATCATTTCTTGATTTATCAGTGTGTGGAATTTCCTCTCAAATAAATGCATCCCTTAAAATCCTCCTGCACCTACTTTTTCTTCTAGCCTGTAATTCTACGTCTCCATATTCCAATTTTGCTGCCTAGATTTATATACCCTCTCCCCATTGTCTACCTCATTTTTCAGCTGATTTGCGTCCAAATCTTGCTAATTGATTAACATCAAATTGTAAACAGAAGCAGTTTCAATGATATTTGGATAGATATTCATATTTGAGGGATATAATGGCTGCTGCGACTCCTGGAAAAAGACTGCAAAGCATGTTGCAGACTGCAGTTCAATCTGTTCAGTGGACATACAGTATTTTCTGGCAACTGTGTCCTCAAAAAGGGTAAGTTTTACAATAATCAGATCTCAGTGCATGATTGATGAAGCTTCGAGTTTTAATTAATTTGAATATAAGTTTGGCTTCTTTTTCTTCCCGAATCTAATTCACCATTGACGATTATTAATGGCAAAAATCTATTTCTTTCAAAAGTATTCTATTGTGGAGTGATGGCTACTACAATGGAGCAATTAAAACCAGGAAGACTGTACAACCAACAGAAGATAGTGCGGAGGAGGCGTCCCTCCATAGAAGCCAGCAGCTTAGAGAGCTATATGATACCCTCTCGTCTGGAGAAACAAACCACCAAGAACGGCGGCCTTCTGCCGCCTTGTCGCCGGAGGACTTAACGGAATCTGAGTGGTTCTACTTGATATGTGCTTCCTTCTCATTTCCTCCTGCTATCGGGTAAAAATAAATCATCCCTGCTGTTTGGTACATATTAAAATTTTCATTATAATTCTTTTACTCGTTTTCAACCACACATTCTTTAATAAAATAACATTTTTTATCACATCAATTATTTTTTCTTATTTTTCAACTACACATTCTCCGTCAATTTACTATTCCAAAATACATTCTTCCAAAATAACGTGGGTCAAAATTCCATTTTTTTTTAATTATTATTAATAGGTAGTATAAATGCATTGCACTGTTTAATCATTTTCCAAACATTAATACTTACCGATCTGTGTTAAATCACCTCGTACACTAACTTATTTAATTGAACTTTTATCTTCACATTCCTGTTCACTATAAGATTCATGTTCTCGACAAATACCTCATACATGCACAATTTTCGTTAACAAGTCAACCATCCTCGTCTTAAATGTAATTTATTAGAAAGGATAATGAAATTTATTTTATTTGAATTTTGTGTTCAGAAATTAATATGGATCAAATTTTAATATAAGTCAAAATCAAACAATCAATGTTAGCTATATCTTTCATGGATCCCACAACTTTTCAATCACGCATTTCAAAAATTTATATCACAATTTACTAAAAATCTAATTTTAATCCCCACCAAACACTCATATGTCTGCAAGAGCTATGCCTGTCATGCACACATAGCCCATGTTTGTCATCAATTTTCTCAAACATTGTTTGCTACAGTAAACAATCTCCACTACATATTCACTCAATAAAATATTCTACACACAAACCAATAAAATTACTTTACTTTTCAACCACACATTCTCCAAAAAAATACTATTCAAAACTCTGTTTCTTCTCCCAAAATGAGAGACAAACAGGCTGATAATATATAAATGCATACCTATACATGCTTAGTGGCTTATTATAAATGAATTCTCATGCAATCTTATGATGCTACATCTACTTTTTTTTTTTTTTACATTATTTTTGACATTGTAGCACGTGAGGACACATGATTGGACAATTTAAAAAAAAAAACTTTCCCACCATTTTTTGAACACCAATGAAATGTACACACCACCACAATGTACATTTAGCATTATTCATCTCATATGTACTTTCTAAAACCGTGGATGGTCATTCATACTTTTATAATTTAGGATAAGAATATTTAATGCTGTGCCAGAGTAAAAGAATAGTGTGTACATAACAAATTAGAAATAATAAAACATGTGTATGGTTTGTGATGTGTAGATTACCAGGAAAAGCATACGCAAAACAGAAGCATATATGGCTTACTGGTGCAAATGAGGTTGACAGTAAAGTCTTCTCCAGAGCAATTCTTGCCAAGGTACCATGATATATATTTGTCTTACTCCAATTTGACAAGAAGATTTTTTAACTTGGTAGTAGAATTGAAAAAAAAAAAAGGGGGGGGGGGGGGGGGGGGGGGGTTAGTTTTTGAAGTATTTAACTGGAAATTTTTTACTTGAACAGACCTAGCACTCACACTTAATTTTCTCACTGATCTCTCTCATTTATTTAACCTCGATTCGGTAAGTATTCATATCAGTGGACACCTCCTCCATGCTAAATCGAGAAACTTTGTCTATGATAAGCAAAAACTAGTGAATTCCGGGTTTTTCTTAGAAAATTATGGAGCCTTCAAAACAAAGTTGGCGGTGAATGCTACTAAATTTATGTTGTTCGGAAATATGTTACATCCGCAAGATAAACTTCGAGTTAAATCTCCACTGTAATAATAAAGGGTTACTAAAAGGAACACTACAAAATATACTGTCTCCATAGACGAAAAATCATGGTCCGTAAAGTTTATTTTTGGTCGTTAAAGAAATTTATGATCATTGAGTGGTCGCTAATTCACCTTCGGTGAAAGTCTTTGTGACCAAAATAACGTGGTAGCTAAATAGTGACATCCCACAACCAAATTTTGGTAGCTAAAGGGGTCCATTTTGGCAGTTGATAAGAGTAAAAAAAAAAATGGTTGATTTGCACCCTATTGCGATCAAGCTTTGGTTGGTAAAAGCATCCATACAAAATATTTTCATAACTACAGCAACTAATAATTGGTTAGTGAAAATAATGAAATCACGATCAACATGTGGTTGATGAATAGTGTTCCCTTTAGTGACCAATCATTGGTCGCTGAATGTACAACTCTCTAGAGCAAGTATTCGTCGCGGAAGGTACACCATCGACAACCAAGTATTGGTCACTCGTGGATTTCTTCATGATGGAAGCATCTGCAACTAAAATCTTGGTCTGTGATTGTCAATAAAAAGTTTTTCTTATTTTTTGGTTTCAGAAAGACATTTACTTTGTCGATGGTCTTAACATTTAATGGCACATCATATCGTGATCATATGTAATGGAGATAAATAACATTAATCGTTATCAATGACGTCAAGATATCATGCTTTTGTCGATCTTCTTATTCATCAGATCCCATAATATCTCAAAGAAGTACACTTTGTCTTATTATAAGTTTGGACCTCAGATCTTTAGGAAGCTAACAAAACACTCTACAACCTAATATGTTTAGATAAAGGCAGTTCAAGTCTTTCATGTTCTATACTTCTCTTAATTTGAGGCTTGCATCTTTCTTTTTTGTTTTGTGACTTCTACGTATATGTTGCTTCTCTTCCATTCCCTTCATTTGTTTTCCAGTAGAACTTTACCACGTGAGAAAGCATATACTCGCATACAGAAATTTCACTTTCACATAAATATATACGATAAATATGCAGGGTGAAATTTTACCCCAAATTAGGTATATACTTGTATCTAACTAATTTCCTCAAGCTCTGAGCTATTAATCACGTTCTAGTGAAAATGAACTTATAAACTTGTATCAGTTTAGGCTAACAGGCTTAGCTTTTGTATACCAGTTTAAATGATTAATTCTATTCTCTTCCTTTTCATGTGATTGTGGAAATGACAAGAGTGCTCGAATACAGGTAATGATCTTCTCCCCCATTCATTCCAAGTTATTGATTTTTTTTTTTTTTTCTTTTTTCTTTAATATCTAACGTTTCCGTTAAATGTAATCTTTCAGACTGTCGTGTTTATTCCTGTCCTTGATGGGGTAGTCGAACTTGGAACTACAGAAAAGGTAATGTCCCAGTTGAGTACGCACGTCTGAGTTAATATAAATAGTAAAGAAACTTGAGAAGATTGAACAAAGTGAGTTATGCACGTAGATAATGTCTATAAGACAGATTTCTGCCATGATTAAAAAGTTGAAAAGATGATGCATGTAGGTTAAAGAAGACATTGGATTTGTGCAATATATGAAGAGTTTTTTCATTGACCAATATCAACATCCTCATCCTCAAAAACCAGCCTTATCTGAGCATTCTACTTCCAATCCTGCTGCATCATCAGAGCCACAATTCCACTCTCGTCCGGCAATGTTACCTATCCTCACGCCTATTCCACCAGGAAACACTAGTCAAACGGAGGAAGAGATGGAGGAGGAGAGCGATGCGGAACTTGACTTGGATACAAAAGCGGACTACATTGATAGCCACTCTAGAGCTCAAAATACTGATAATGTACCTCAAAGTGGTTGTGCTGAACAGATCATGCAACTTGACATGTCTGAAGATATTAGAGTTGGATCTCCCGATGACGGCTCAAATAATATGGATTCGAATTTCCACCTAGTTGAGGTGGCGAGAAATAGCGCTCCGCCACCAAATTCAGGTACAATCATGTTTGGTATACAACATGGTGTGCAACATTATTTACATTTTGCAACATGGCATTATTCAATTAAACAGTTTAAAAAAAAAATCAGTTTTTTCATCTAATTATTTGTTGACAACAATGCAAATATCAACAATGGTGTAAAAAATCAGTATACAAATGACATAATCCATTTCATGTAATATATGTACTACAAAAAGCAATTTTAAACTTAGAATATGGTACATTTTTAACTTACAAAGTAAAATGTATTATTTATTTGAACGATGCTTGTGGGTCAGGCTCAAAGCCAGGTCCAAAAACACATTGCCCCCTATTGGAGGGAGGGCTAGCAGACCCTCCAATAGGAGGGCGACACATCGCCCCTGTTTCTTGGCCTGGCTTTAAGCCTGCCAAGAAACATTGCCCTGTTTATTTTTAACAAAGATAATTACTTTTTAAAAAAAAAAAATCATTTTTATCTTTTGCATCCACTAGTTTATTCATTTTAAGACTTGACTCAAGTTCCACTCCCATTTTTTAAAACTATGTTTTTTTATTCGAATTCATTTCAATTACACGTTCCCTCAATAAAATAATTTTGTATGTAGATCTATAGATTATTGTATTTTCTTACTTTTTTAACCACATATTGTCTCAAATAATCATTTTTCACAAAACTTATTTTCAAAAAATCTTAGCCAAACAGGGATTTATTTGTATGTAAACTTTTGTTGATGCAGTAGATCCACTGTCTGATGAACTAAGCCACGAGGACACCCTTTATTCTCAAATAGTCTCAACCATCCTTCAACACCAATCAACCACCTTTCAACACCAATCTAACCGGTGGTCGGAGTCTTCCTCCACCTCCTCCGCGTTCTCCAACTGGTCTGCCACCGCTACCCCATCCTCCACCCACCTGGACGGCGGGTCCCAATGTCTCCTCAAATATATACTTTTTACCGTCCCTTTCCTCCACGCCAAGTTAACAGACGCCACTACCTCCAGCTTCCGCAAAGGCATGCCACAGGAAGAGCTCAATGCTAACCATGTTGTTGCTGAAAGACGCCGTCGTGAGAAACTCAGCGAAAGGTTCATTACATTGAAATCTCTTGTACCCTTCGTCACAAAAATGGACAAAGCATCAATTCTTGGCGACACAATAGAATACATCAAGCAGTTGAGTAAGAAAGTGCAGGAGCTGGAGGCTCGTAAACGAGAAATGGAGGCCGAGCAACGTTCTAGAACGTCTGTTATGGACTTGGCTCAGTCAACTAGGGGAGGACCAGGGCCAGATAAGAGGAAAATGAGGATAGTTGGGGGCAGTGGTAGTGGAGGAAAGTCGAAAGCCGTGCATCCAACTCCGAGGCAGGTGGCTGCGACGGCGGAGGTGGCGGTGGTGCAAGTAGAGGTGTCCATAATAGAGAATGATGCATTGGTGGAGCTGCATTGTCCTTACAAAGACGGTCTGTTATTAGACATAATGCAGACTCTTAAGAAGTTAAGAATAGAGATCATGGCAGTGCAATCATCTGTTAATAATAATGGGATTTTCCAAGCTGAATTGAGAGCTAAGGTATGATTTACTGATCAAGATTTTAATTTTTAAAGGTGACACCAATATGGCTCCCTTGATGTACAACTAGCACTGCCTTTTTTTTAAAACTAATTTTTTTTTTTAACCACACATTCTACTGATAAAATAATTTTAGAGGTGGACCCTTAGGTCCTGTTTGTTTCGGATTAAAATCAAATTTTAATCTAAATCAAAGTCAAACAATTAATATTAACCACATATTTCATGGATCACACGACTTTTCAACCAAACATTTTAAAAACTTCTATCACAATCTACGAAAAATCTAATTTTAATATCTACCGAACACCCACTTAATTTTCACATTCTTCAAAAAGTATCAATTTTTATGAAATCTATTCTAAAAAAAATCTATCAAACATGCCATAAATTAATATCCATATGAATTAGCTAATATTTCTCACGGTTTTTCTTTTCTTTTTTTCAGGTGAAAGAGAATGTAAGTTGCAAAAAATCAAGCATTGCAGAAGTGAAAGGGGCAATAAACCAGATAATTCTTCGTCACTGACTGTCGATTTTAATTAGAACTAAACTGATGAAATTATTCTGCGATGATATAGAATTTAAGTAAAAGGAGTTACGGAATTTTTTTCACGACTTGCATCTATTAATACGTATAGTTGTGAAAAAAATAAAATTCCGTAACACCTGTTACTCAAATTATTATCATTGCAATATATCTATTTATATTAATTGTGACTAATAATGTTAATGTTGAACAACAATATGTTTAGGAGTAAAGCCACTTTGCCCGAATTTGGTGCCACCTCAGTTGACCGACCCTCACATTACACCGTGGGTCCCGCGTGAATTAAATAATGCTGACCCCTATATGTGTGTGTTCGGTCAACCAAGGTGTCATCCAAGATGTTCGTGTAGCATTACTTATATGTTTAGGCATAACATATCAGATTCATTGAATTTTATTTAATATCTTACAGAAATGATCTCCTATCCATGGTAGGTACGATAAATCATGTCTACTGCTGACGTTGCATGTTTTTCCATGGTTAATTGTCAAAAATTCTAAGATTAACCATTGTCACGTCAATGATGGGTAAGATAACTCTTACACATTATGGATAGAAAATCATTTTTGTACTATCTTAGCCCCGTTTGGCCCTCATTATTCCATTAAATTATATTCATTTTTCTCTATTTTTTTATCGATCACACATCTACTATAAAATAATATTACTTGTAAACCCAAAAACTTATAATGTGGAATAATGGGGCCAAATGGGCGCTTAATGCCTTGTACACCTAGAACTCACAACTTATACTCTCGGGATATCTTAACATAGGCCCCGTTTGGTAGGGATTAAAATCCAATTAAAATTGAAAATATGACCGTTATTGAATTCCATTTGTCTAATAAAAGTCAACAATAACGGCTTATTTTTTAATTTTAATCCGATTTTAATCTCTACCGTCCATAATACATTTAATAGCCCTATAGTTTAATATTCACCCTATTATGTTTGGTGTGCGTGGGTTGCACTAAAAAACAACCTAATATGTGACAATTACAATTCACCCAAAATGTAATATGGCTCGTGTCTTTTTGGTCTTTTCATTACAATTAATGAACTTTTTTTTTTTAAGTGTCCTAAGAGTAAATTTATTGCATTTGAACAGTTGACCCTAATCTTGTAAAACACCTAAGGATATTGGCTCCTTCTAAACATTCATATCTTAGAGTTATTAAGGGCGAACATACAATCATATTTGGTACCACCCATAGCCTCCTTTTTAACATCTACTTATCTTGATCTCAATGCTTCAATTACAACGGCTTAAGTCGAATCATCTCTAGCATAATTAATTGCATTTCTAGCATCTCTTTGTCTAAGGCAAGGAATTTAATAGGATGATCGCTAGATCCTCATCTTCAAATTTGTTATCAATGTGTGCCTAACTTACGAAAACGATACTAAAGTCACTTAAATTTGATTCTCTTTTCAATTCATCTTAAAACTAAATTACTTTCAAATAAATAATCAGTCTCATAGTGTCCTAGCAAGAGCAATCCAGAAGTCTCTAGCGCTTTTAGAATCACCAACTTGCCTCACTATATTGTCAAATATGTGAAACATTATAATTTTATATGCAATCTATGTTATCTCTTCAATTTCATCTGATTTAGTCTCATTTTCCAGGATCTACAAAAGTCTTTAGGAAACTTTTCAGGACTAAAATAGCACTAAGTCGGGACGGATCTGGAGCCCGGTCCAGCCCCCAGTCCATTGATTTTTTTTTACGTATTAGCCCGACTTGTAATTCGATCTTGAATCCATCCATGCACTAAGTCCTTTGAATTGTGTTAATTCGACCCTCAAGGAGGGGCTATTTTGAAGGTCATCTAATGATTTTATCCTAGAATCATGAATGGTGAGAAGCAAAGGTTTTAAAACAAACAACGAAAGGATTTATCCAAGAAATTGAAAATACCTCCAAGATGACAGCAAATATGACTCAAGAAATCACATATTGACTTAAATTGTATCTCAAACTTAATCACAAATTAAATTTATTCAGTATTAAGAGAAAGTATCATGAAGTTCACAATATTCTCTGTTTCTCATGATCAGCTACACAATAGAACAATTTATGAACTCAAACATCTCCAATACTAGTTTTGTTGGGTTATGCATACCCAAAGTTAATGAAATTGCAAACAAAGAACATTAAACGGAAAGCAGAAAATAAGAACACCAAATTGTTCACCCAGTTCAACCATAGCCTAATTTGGAAGGCTCCGAGGTAGCCCAAATACTAAGCACAAGAACCTTCAGGAGAGCGTAAACAAGCAGCCAACCAGAAAATGATAGAATCCCTCTTTACCCAGTTCACAGAACCAATCTCCAAATCAAATAACACGCTCTCTTGCTTTCACTCTCTTACAATGGGAAATATCCAAAGAAAAGAAGAAAGGAAAAAGTACGTAGAATTTACAAAGAGAACCAGAGATGATGACAGAGAAAAATGGAGGTTGAAAGAGTGAGGTTTCAATCGTTTGAAACAATCCAACGACTTAGATCTTTCTTCAACTAGCGAAATCCCGCAAAACCCCGCTCAAGTCCCAACTATCGATCATATGTTGACACACAGCCGTCATCCGAGTAACAGTGCCACATCATTGCTAACCACTCTAGCAGTCAATAACATCTCTCATTGGATCAATTAGGTTTTAGTTAATTTTGTGATTGGCTTATTCCGTAGACAAAAAGACTAAAATTGATAGTTGATGACAGTTCAAAGAGTAATGTGCAAATATGTCAAAAGCAAGTTTAATAGGTTTAGGGTTTCGAGTTTGGAACAAAGGAGGAAAACGGCGCAGATTTTTGCTGGACTGCCGTCAAGGATTGACTCGAACTACAAAAACAGAAACATCGTCGCTAGACTATCACCCCTCCTTCGCTCGAGCGATAGCTTTATACGGAAAATTTTATTTTCACATTTTAAAGATTTTTTCTTGGCCATCTGTTTTTCTACCCTACCTATATATATCCTAAAACTACATAACGAGAATTTCAAGGTTGAACAATAAGCAAACATTGTGCTGTCAAATTTCTTTCATCCTTGAAACTTTCAATCTTCGTGTTTCATTGAGATTCGTTCTTGTTAGTCAGAAAAACATCGAACCCAACATCCAAATACCAAACAGCTACTTCCTATACATGTGTCAGAGAGTGCTGAAGATCAAGGAAGGCGACGGAGTTCCAGTCTGTGAAGAACGGGTTGTTTTTCGTGATCCACATGAGATAGACGATTCTACCAAGCTAGGGGCTACTGCAGGATAGTGGAGTTCTAGGAGAATGTTGGTTATTGCAGCTAAAATTGGTGTAGGGGAGCATAGAATTCAGGAGATGTGTCAGAATTGCAGTCGGAGATCAGATAGTTCGTGTCGTCATCTAGTCTGGTGGACCGTAAATGTTGAATCGTTTATAGTGGATTGACTGGTAAAGTGTCCGGAGTTTTTCCCAGTTAGATTTCTCCATGAACAATTCTTGTATTTTTATTACTTTATATTTTACTGTTTAATACATTCAAACTGTGTTAATTCAACATAGAAAAATTGGACTTTATGATTAACCATATATATAAGAATTAAAAGTGACTTGTTGCTATTTAATTCATATTTGTTTTTAATTCCGCATTAAATACATATTCACCCCCCCCCCCCCCCCAATAGGTATTGTTAGGGTCGAACACATGTATAGGAAGTAGCAGTTTGGTAATTGGATGTTGGATTCGATGTTTTTTTGACTAACAAGAACGAATCTCAATAAAACACGAAAGTTGAAAGCTTCAAGGATGAAAGAAATTTGACAGCGCAATGTTTGCTTATTGTTCAACCTTGGAATTCTCGTTATGTAGCTTTAGGATATATATAGGTAGGGTAGAAAAACAGATGGGACAAGAAAAAATCTTTAAAACGTGAAAATATTGAAAGTACCCCGAACTCTTCATCATATAATATTATTCTTGATTAGGAGACATGTTTATGAAACGGATTATTTTACAGATCAGGAATATAAACCTCAAGCAAAATTTTACTAGCTTTCTATTAACCTTGCTCTTCACCATAGCATTCGTTTAATGATTTGGAGACTCCTAATATATCAGTTCTTGGTGTTTTTGCATCTTCTGTGTAATCACCATTAGTATCAGACTCCTCTGCTGGAGATGAAAAGTCTACGGACATTCCCATTATTAGATTCTCATAAGAGGCGGAGAGATCTTGTGAAGTGAGCTGATGGTAGTCCAGAAGCTGGTTGAGGCATTGGTTTTCCCTTTTCAAGTTCGCATTTTCATTTGCCAATCTCGATTTCTCAGCAAGAAGTGCCTCCAATTGAAGCCTTACCTGCAAAGAAGTTTGAATAAAGGTGCAAGGTATCAGTGTTATCCCTAACGGACATATTTAAATAATAGTTGTTCGTTTGTGTACAATAGTGAACATGCTAAGAATATGCTTTATAAAACCCGTCAAGAGTACGGTGGTGAAATTTTCCCAATATTTGAAAGTCATTGATTAAAAATAACTCCCAAGGCGCGGTTAAATGTTTTAATCCAAAATGCACGATCCATTAGCAGCATAGCAAGCCCCCAAACCCCTCAATTGTTGATGAACTACAAAGAGCATAATGTGAGCAAAGATAAGCAATAAATAATAAAACTACAAGAATATTGAAACTAGCAAGAAATTAGCCAAAACAAACATTTGATGCTCAAAATCACGTAATAATTCAATCAGATACGAATTTACATATTTATATTAAACTCCACCACATAACTCAGACATGTCAATCATTTGAAGTACAATGCAGCATACCATGAGTTGTGAAATACAATGCAGCGTACCATTAGAAGGAGTGCCACGGCAAAAGTAACATAGTTTATTGTGATATATTACTAGAATATATTTGCTTTGGATCGTCATTAGTTCTACCAATGAACTGATGCGAGTGATGAAAATGATTCACATTCCACTAATCGTTCCCAAATCACAATATCTAAACCATAGCATTTTTGAACAGAAATTTTCAGTTTTTTCGAAAGAATATGCAAAGGTACTGAAGGAGAGTAAATTATAATTACCAAATCATCTTCCTCCGGCTGGATACCTTTACCAAATCCATCACGAAGCTTCCTGTTCTCTTCCTCTAAAAGACAGCATCTTTCTTGTGTAAACCTTAAATCTGACTTGATTGATTTCAATTCTCTTGCCAAGCCGGCCACTTTTGTTGCCATAGAAATTGCCAGCTTTAGACAAAATCACAATCTGTCAATATAAATCTCCTATAATAATCAATTATCATCAATTATAATCAAAAGTAAAAGATACCAACATTTTTAGCTTTCTTGAGCTGCCCCAATTCTTTTGGGCTCTGTGCATTTTGGTTCTGGGAATCCTCAGTTTGATTCTGAGGACATTCTGGAGAATCCAACCTCCTTTTCAATCCTCTTTTGTTTTCTTCACTCTCTTTTGCTTCTTCCTCTTCCTCTTCATCTTTATTTTCATTTTTCAGTTTGTCTTCACTTCTGGCTTTTTCCAGTGTGGCCTGAAGCATTTCAGTCAATGTGGGAGGTCTAGCAAGATCTTTAGCTCCCTGAAAAACGAAAGAATTGTTAATAAAAAACAAAAAGCTTCAAAGTTAAAGTTCAAGACACTTGTCTTTTGTTACCTGTAATGCATTCTCAAGATTGTGAGAAAGCTGAGAAAGAGACTGAGAAACAGAGTCAAAGCCTCTGAGCAAAAGCATGGAATCTTCCTTTAGTCTCTTCTGCCGTGGCATTGCTTCATCATTCTACACAATTTTCACAAAACCCATAAAAATTCATCATCGAATCGGAGAAAAAAAGAGTGCAAAAACCCCCCAACTCGAGTGATAAAATATCAAACCATTTGAACGGGCAAAGATTGATCTATAGGCTTTCGATTCTCGAGAAGCGAGTCGACCCGGCTGCGTAGGGTACTCCAGAATCGCTTATCGGAAGACGGACTGAAGATCGGGGATGAAGATCCCATAAAGCTTGGCGATCTCTGTAAAATAGCAAGAAATGGTATGACATTAACAGAAAATTATTTAATTAAATGAAAGAAGGGTTTCAAGGAGTAAACATACCTCTTTGAATGAAGAAGGAGATAGAGATTCCATAGAAGTCGCCATTTACAGCTATCAGGATTCGTTAGAGAGAAAGTGAAAATGAGTTTAATATAGAGTGAGAAGACGGAAGAGAAAGTGGAGTTCGTAACGGCTAGTTCGTGGGATACGGTAAGGTTCATTTTAAATGTTGTGGCGTGTGGACTGTAGAGAGAGAGAGCGGCGTCGTTTCATTTCTTAATTAACTGGGAAAATTAATTACAAAAACAGAAAGGGAAATGTGTGGCTGCTGGGATTCGAGCCCAGGTCTCCACGGCCACAACGTGGAATTCTTACCACTAAACTACAGCCACATTCGTTGTGCATTTTGTCCTATGTATTTTAATAATATCATTCCATTTTGTTGCTTTGTCAAACAATTTTCCACCGACAGCATGATGCAATCATTGGCTTCTAGCTTATTCATGGTAAATAGTACAAAACATTTCTACCTTTCAATATTTTTGTGCAAAACATTACAACCTTTTATTTGTTGGCATTTTCACCCCTACCTTCCACATTTGATTGCATATAAATGTCATTTTCATCCATTTTTTCAATAAAATAACGATTTTACCATCATATTCAAATAAAACAAAAAGAAAAGAAAAAATAAACAATTCATTGCAATCATAATCCTAAACTTTTTAAAAAAATACAAATGAGTCATTCATTGTACCCCCAACGTGTACAAATTCCTCCGCCATCGGCCGCTGCTTCCGCCTTCCCTCACCTCAATTGGAACTACCGTAATCATTCTTATTTAAGCCGTCCACTCCTCAATGCCATAGCCGAAGCTTCAAAAAATGAAGAAACCTTCCATCTTCTTCCTAATTTGCTTTTTATTGTAGTATTTTTGCTCTTCAAGTAAGTAGATTTGCACTTTCTATTTTCAATTTCACTTTGTGGGATTGCTCTTTTTTTCATGCAATTAACCGACAGTCCACCTAGATACTGGCTCAATACTATCCAATTTTTATATCAAATCTTGGCACTGAGTCAACTCAGTTAGACTCACTCTTTTTCTTTCAATATTTAGCTTTACTAGTCTTTAAAGAGTAGAGAATATGCTTGGTGGTAGCTCCATTTGGAGTTTATTTAGGGGCATATCAATGTTAGTCATTGATGCTATAAAAAATCGCACCTCCTGATTTTTCGAGTTTGACGACTGAGAACAAGCACGAACAAGACCAAAAATCGCACCTCCTGATTTCTCGAGCTCGACGACTAAGAATGAGCATGAACAAGATCTTCCAGTACCTGAAACAAAGGCGTCGAGGTTTGGCCTCGTCGTCCCTCCAATGCTTAAGTCAAAGAGAGAATAAAGAAAGAAGATATATGTTGAAAAATATATGTGAAAACGTACCTAAATAATGATCCAAGGTCTCATATTTATATAGCTAGGTAGTAGTTCACTCCTAATAGGACTCGTTATCCTTATTTTTAGGAATGACTTATGGTAGGAGTTAGTGTTGGATTAAAAGTAGAATTCTCACCTTACCTTATCTTACCGACACTATGTTTCAAGATAGACTCCTTACAGTCCTAGG
Source organism: Fraxinus excelsior (assembly GCA_019097785.1). Classification (NCBI taxonomy): domain Eukaryota; kingdom Viridiplantae; phylum Streptophyta; class Magnoliopsida; order Lamiales; family Oleaceae; genus Fraxinus; species Fraxinus excelsior. Next base: position 18,476,734 of record CM032626.1, read on the forward strand.
ATTTCTTGAATATTGGTAATCAATTTAATCCCGAGCTCGAGAAGAGCCTAGTTCATAATTAAGTCATGAACTCGACGATAGCTCATTTAATCAATTTAATGCTGAGCTTGAAGATAGCCCGATTTATAATTATTTTTGATCTCCAAGTGTTGAGCCCCGACGACCATAAGAGTTTGTGGCCCAATTTGATCCCGACGACACCGCTACCTATGACGACAGTCCCGAGCTCGAGGACTATTCGATGAAATTTGGACTGGTCGAGCTCGAGATAGGTTTTTAAGGTGTTCGTTCATGGTATGTTTTGAGGTGCATGCGTATGATATGACTTTGATGAGATCATGCTCGTAGCATGTCTCGTAGGTACCAGCGCGTGACACGACTTTTGTGATATCATGCCCGTAGCATGTTTCGAAGGTGTCTGCGCGTGACAAGGCTTTGATGAGATCATGCCCGTAGCATGTCTTGGAGGTACCAGCGCGTGATACGACTTTTGTGAAATCATGCCCGTAGCATGTCTCGAAGGTGCCTGCACGTGACAGGACTTTGATGAGATCATTCACGTAGCATGTCTCGGAGGTGTCTGCACATGACAGGACTTTGATGAGATCATGCTCGTAGCATGTCTCGAAGGTGCCTACGCATGACAAGACTTTGATGAGATCATTCACGTAGCATATCTCGGAGGTGCCTGCACGTGACAGGACTTTGATGAGATCATGCCCGTAGCATGTCTCGAAAGTGCCTACGCGTGACAGAGCTTGGATGGGATCATGTATGTAGCATGTCTCGGAGGTACCTGTATGTGAGGGGACTTTTATAAGATCATGCACATAGCATGTCTCAGAGGTGCCTGCGTGTGATAGGGTTTTGATAAGATCATGCCCGTAGCATGTCTCAAAAGTGCTTGCTCATGACAAGTCTTTGGGAAAAACACTTAAAAATGTTTGTTGGGTTATTCCCAACGGTTGCATCATATAAGCTTCCCTATAATCTAAAACAAGTATAGGCTCGAAGGCCTTGATGAATGAACTACTAAAAATGCGCGGGGCATGCAAGCCCGATGAAAAGATTAACCAACTATATAAAAAAATGCATTAACTAAATTAAATAGACAAGGTGAAAACCACTACTTGTAATAAATCTTTGTCAGCATTCCAAGGCCTTGGCAATGGTCTTCCGAACATATCCCTCAAGTTATGATATTGATTGTACCAGACGTTGGTTTATTACCTCCTCCAGAGTCTGAAGTCTTTCCTTTGTCATGATCATTCCTTGGACGTTTATCATGTCCGACATACGTCTTCAAGAATCCTCTTCTAATGAGTGCCTCAATTTCCCGCTGCAATATTATGCACTCTTCAGTCGTATGCCCATGATCCCTGTGAAGTCACAATATTTGCTCTTGTCTCTGGTCTCCGGGAGAGATCGCAACCTTGGAGGCCATTTGAGCTCCTTCATGTCCTTGATTTCCATCAGTATATTGGACTTAGAATTGTTCAGAAGGGTAAACGGCCTAGGCAGACCTTCATGCTTTTGCTTGCCTTGAGCATGATCTTGCCACAAGTTCGACTCGTGCGACCTCTTAAGTTGGGAATTTTCAGAGCTCAAGCAAGCCTTCATAGCCTCTTCCATGTTAATGTACTTTTCTCATCAAGTAAGAAGCTCAGTCACAGACTTCGGGGGTGTCTTAGACAAAGACATCTTGAAAGCCTCGCACCTCACTGCATATGTGAGAGTTGAAACAGCCGCAATGATGTGAAGATCGGGTATTTGCAGGCTTTTCTTGTTGAACTTCGTCATGAAGTTGCGTAGGGTCTCAATCGGGCCTTGGAGGAGCTGCATGAGGGTGGCCGCCGTCTTCCTGATGCGCTTACTACTTGCAAAGAAGGTGAAGAACTTATCAGCAAGGTCAGATAATGATGATATAGAGTTAGGCTCTAATGTAGTGAACCAGTCCCTAACAGCATTGGTCAATGTGGTCAATGTTTGAGGAAAGGCCTTGCACATTACTTGATCTGGTGCAACCTGTAGGTTCATGACGTTTGTATAGACATTTAGATGGTTGATGGGGTCGGTGGTCCCATCGTATTCCTTTATGTGGGGGGAACTTAAACCTGTCCGGGAAGGGATATGAAAGAACTTCCTTCATGAACAGAGTGTTAGGGGTGAACCCCGTCACTCTCTTTGTATTCTGTGTAGCCCTGCTGCAATCCCATCTTGTATAATTCGCCCAAGCTCGCCCGAGTCCATGATCATCAATCTCGAGGCCGAGGCTGCTGAAGGTATGCCCGATGCCCCGGATCCACCATTGTCATGGGTGATAATTGCGTTTTGCGCACTTAATTATGCGACAAAAACATGATTAATTGTTGATATAAATGCTTGAATACGGCTTAATCCAATATGAATTGTGGTTGTATGATTACTTTGATGGAAATAATGAAATGTGCGCGAAAAAATGCGAAAATGACCAAAATGGAAGGAAATGAAAGTTCAGGGACTAAATCGCAATTATTCATAAGTTGATCCGAACGACGAGCCAAGCATGGAACCGCTAAAGATCTAATTGTCAATATTACGGATAACTAGAAGAAGATGGAAGAGGAAGAAATTCCAAAAGTGGAATGAAAAGAAGATTGGGGACCAATTTGCACTAGAAGCAAAAATTCTTCCATGCTATAGCATGAGATTATACCTTGCTATAGTCCAAACCTCAACAGATATTTTCAGGAATGATTTACTTTGCCCATGCTACAGCATGGAAATATACCTTGCTATAGCAAGGGGTATTCTGGGCGAGAAATTCTTAAATTTCCTTATCCAACTACAACTCTTATGGTAATAATTCTAGGGCAACTATAAAAGCCTAAACTCGTCCTAGACTAGGTTTTTGTGCATTCTTAGAGAGAAAAACACGATTGAAGAGCAAGGAAAAAGGCGAGAACAAGGGTTTCACTTCAAGATTCAAAATTCAAGCTTTAAACCTTAATTCTTTGGTGATGTCTTCTCTTGATTATTTTTATTGTTCTTTAATTCTATTCATGCTAGGCTAGACTTTTTATGTACTAGGTGAATGATGAACCTCGTATTGTGAACTTTTAATTTCTATTTTGCAATTTGATATTTAAACACGTTTGATGGATGTTGAATGATTTATATACACATTCTTGTCTCTACAATTATATGCGCAATAGTTGTATGAGTTTGGGTGATTTATTTTATGCATTCGAAAAAAGGGAAATAGATTCTACAAGGTATAAATCATCGTAAGGTCCGATAGGGGATAGAAATATACCGCTATGCTTTATGTGAATCTCTAAGTGTTTACAAAACGTCATGCATTCTTGTATATTGCATTTGTCATAGAAATATAGTCAAATGGTATGCTAAAATAGGCTCAATTCTACTCGAAAGAGATTATTGAATAAGTTAGAAACATTGATTCTTCAACCAATTCATCGTGTTGTCAAATTGTGAAATAGGAGTTAAAAAGTGAACTTGTTTGGTGATTCGGGATCCTAGTACGCTTTTTCATATATTAATTTTTTCAACTTTTGCATTTAACCATCACTCTTGCATTTAGTCGTAATTTTAGTTTAATTTACATGTTAGTCATAGTTTAATCATAAAATCTAGAACAATCATCTTGAATTTAATAGATTCGGTTAAGGTCGAGATAATAATAATCACGTTAAATCAATTCTCGTGGCAACGATACTCGAAATTCTAGGATTTCCACTTTATTACTTGTCAACGAACCGTGCACTTGCGATAATTTAAATTCGAAACATATTTTCGTGAACAATGGGCATCATGGGTAGCCCGAGCTCGAGCATCATTCATGAAGCCTTCCGGTTGGGCCGGCGTTGTCTCCGGTTTCTCTGGGTGAGCAGTTAAATCAGCGTTGCAACTTGCGACGGAGCTCTTCGAATGCCCCGGCGGTAACCATTGTTGGTGGAGGATCTAACATCCTGGTGATTCTTCCTAATGAACTTGAGGATCAGCAATGGGTGGTTGGTTTGGAGCGGACGAGCTTGCAAGAGGAAGACCTGAACGTGTATTCACCATAACTTTTGGTAGCGCTTCCCACAGATGGTGCCAATGATGCTAGCAAAAATTGCACATCCTGATTTCCTAAGCTTGACGACTGAGAACAAGCACGAACAAGACCAAAAATCGCCCATCCTGATTTCTAGAACTCGACGACTGAGAACGAGCACGAACAAGATCTTCCGGTACCCGAAACAAAGACGTCGAGGTTTAGCATCATCGTCCATCCGATGCTTAAGTCAGAGAAAGAAGATATATATTGAAAAATATATGTGAAAACGTACCTGAATTAGGGCTGGACAAAATGTCCGAACCGAACCGGAATCGAACCGAACGGGTTTTCTTAAATTAAAAACCCGAATGGGTATTCGAATCGAGAACCGACGGGTTTGGTTCGGTTCTCGGTTCTAGACCAAGAACCGAATTTTTTTTTTTTACAATTGGGCATTGGGCTTCAAGTATATTGAATATAACTCAAACCGACCAACATAAAAAAAATTGAAAAAAACCACTAAATATAAAAGGGACAGAGCCCTAGAATTTTCGGTCTTCTCTTCTTCAAAACCGACCAACATAAAAAAAATTGCAAAAAAAAAAAAGTCACTAAATATAAAAGGGAAAGAGCCTTAAAATTTTCAGTCTTCTCTTCTTCTTCTCTCTCCAGTCCATTCCCGCCGCACAACATGTTTCTCGTCCAGTCATGAGTCATTTTCTCTCAGCTTGAAGAAGTCCTCCTCCTTCTAGTTCCCACATTAAGTTGGAGTACTCTCGTATTTATTCTTTTCATATTTAAGAGACGTGAGATTTTACCCTCTTAACGCTGACAATGCTTTCGTTCTTTTATCGTGTTTACAATGACAAGTTTTTTAAGCCTTCCAAGAGCTTTGTACAGAGATTTCCAGCTCTAGTTACTGAATTCTTTTTCTTTACATGGTACTCAAGAAATTGTTAACATTTTAATGGTACATAGCAAGTCAAGCAATCGATGATTACATTACATAGTTGGTAAGTATTTTTAATACTTTAAAATATTACGTTCATTTGTAAAAGCTAAGATTGAACCTGGTCAATATTCACACACAGATTCACTCGGTGAAAGTACTGAGCACGTTGGGATTGCCTCACTTCTCACAATGTTTTCAGAAAACAGGAATGATTTTGGTATCACTTCTCAAAATAGAGAATATAGTTAGATGCTTTTATATGTTACCTTTTGGTGGGTAAGCAGTGGAGCAGTAACTGTCTGAGAGAAGCAGCAAAAACAATTGTGATCTATATTGTCTAGTACTAAAGTGTTAGCATTTTGTGAAAACTTTCTAATATGTTATGGATTAATTATTCAAGACGCACTGACAAAATTTTCTAAATGTATTTATATAGTGTTATTATAAATGTTAAAAAAATTAATTATAGTAGTTTTTAATTATAGAATAGAACCGAACCGAACCCGAACGGTTCCAGAATTATATCTGGAACCGACGATTCCATTTACTAAATACCCGAAAAATTTTGGAACCGAAAAAACCGAACCGAACCGACCCGCGCCCACCCCTAACCTGAATAATGATCCAATGCCCTATATTTATAGAACTAAATAGTAGAATAAGAATGTTATCCTTTTTTTTTTAGAAATGACTTATGGTAGGAGTTTGTGTTGGATTTAAACTAGAAGTCTCACCTTACCTTACCTACACTATATTTCAAGATAGACTTAGGTATGTCAACGAGCCGAGCCCGAGCCCAAAAAAAAGTCCGGGCTTGGCTCGAGCTTTTTATAGCCCGACCCGAGCAAAGCCTAGCCAAAAAATGAGGCTCGGCCTGGCTAGGGTTTTTTTTTTCATTTTTTTGGATTTTTTTTAATATACTATATAGGCAGATTTGCTACTTGCAAAGGCAGCAATAGTTAATTTTTTTCAATTTAATATTTTTTTTTAAAGTGCAAGCTCATCCGGGCCCCGAGCCGAGTTGAGCTCGAGCCGTCGAGTTTTTTTGTCATCCCTAGATAGACTCCTTACATTCCTAGGATTTCTTGAATATTAGTAATTAGATAGGGTTAGAGATCTTTCGGGATGAGGACTGGTAACGCTTGATCGCGGAGCACTTTGAGAATTTGGCTAAGGTAAAATCTCGAGCACATACCCCGAGGACTACTGATGTGATTTTGGAGGCATTTTGGAGGGTCCATCCTCGATGTATCTCGAGGACTATACAGGCTCGAGAACTTGGGTCCGATAATTGAAAGAGCGGACTCCTAGAAGACCTTGTGCTCAAGTTGCCATAATAATGACCACATCAATCATGAAGACAAGTTGAAAAAAGATGAAGGGATGGTGCCACACAATTTGTGAGGCCAATCTCCCCATGCTCAAAATTCCTCGACCAAGAGTATCAAGTATATTTTCAAAATTATTTCTTCTGTAGAAATCGAAAAAAGGGATGAAATACTACCCAGATAAGGTGGTAACTGTCTAGTCAAATTTTTCAAGTAAATAAAAAATACTTTCATATTAAACAAGGACTGAAACTCCATCGAAATTATGCCCAAACCGAGTTTTATCAGATTGAAGCACCTCGATATATTTTTTGGGGCAACGTAAAACGGTCTGTCATGCTTCCAGTAAGTACAGATCTTATGGATATTCAGAAGGGTGAAAGGAAGATCAAGAGATATGGAATCAAGAAATGGTTTTTTGTTATTTTTAATATTTTCATAAATTTTGGACTCATTTGCATTTTTTTTAAGTTTAGGACTATGATTGTAATTAGTTGTTTACTTTTTTTTTTTTTTTTTTTGTTTCATTCGAATACGAGGGTAAAATTGTCATTTCATTGGAAAATTATTGAAAATGACCTTTTGTGCAATGAAACGTGGAAAGTATGAGTGAAAATGCCAAAAAATGAAAGGTGTGTACGTTTTGCATAATGACATTAAAATGTATGAATGTTTTTTGCTATTTACCCTTTATTTATGTAATTGCAGCTCAAATCTCTCAGTTAAGATTTACTCAAGGACATCTTCAAAGAGGACACCAAAACATCGAACCAAAATTTGTAGGGATGACAACGGGGTGGGGGCAACCGCCTCACCCCAACAAGCCAAGCAATTCCTTGCTCCGTTACCCGTTTAAGACAAGGCGAGGCGGGGCTCTTACCTAGTTTACTACCCCGTTTATTTTTAAAAAAAAATTTGATAATTTATTTTATTACCTCATCCATTAAATTGAGACAAATAATTTTAATTGTCATTTTCTATTAGAATTAATGAAATTTCGTGAAATTTTTCATTTAAACTATTGAATTCTTAAAAAATAATAATAATAAATAAACGGGACAGGGCACCCGTTACCTGTCCCGCCTCGAGACAAAGTTTCATGTTGTCCCCGACCCAAATACCCGATTAAGCAGCTGGCCCTGCAGGTATCAGGTTTGTCTGATCTTTTTTGTCATCCCTAAAAATTTGGTGCAAAATGGTGTAAAGTGAGTTTTAACTTTTATTTTTATTTTTCAAACAAGTTGATTAAAGATATGTGTCATCTGTGTTATATATATTTTTAATACAATAAATTATTATTATTATTGTTGTTGTTATGTGCATTTATAATAAATTTTAATAATGTAAAAAATAATAGTTAATGAATTAGTTAAAATAAGAATACAAAAAAATTAAAATACAACAAACACGATTATTCATAGTTAACACGAAATATATTACAACAACTATATATATATATATACACACACACACACAATAACTTTTCCTTCTTTTTCAACCATATTCTCTATCAATCTACTATTTCAAAATACATTCTTTCAAAATAATGTAGCTCAAACACACCCTAGTAACTTCTCCTAATAAATTGTTTCTATACAATTGTAATAGACGCATCCTGCAAGTGCAAACATATCCACACAAGGAGAACTGGTTCAAATAGAAGACTAATATCTTGAAATCAACTAGATGAATTATTTGACTCAATGGTTTCTATAGCACTGGTAAAGTACCAGGTCCATGAGAGAATTTGGACTAAGAAATTGTACCTGTGCCGTAGGACAAACTCGAAAAAAAATAAATAAATAAATAAGACACGCACATGCTTCAAGTCGATATATTTACATTTTACAATCAGAAACTACAAAATACTTGTTGAGCCACGCTTCTACACCATCTATGTAATCGAACCTTCTTATAAATATAGAATATCATAGTCATAAATATAGAATATCATAGTCACCGCGTCATGCTAAACACTTGTGGCCTTCCTGGGATTAGCTCATCAGTAGTAGTTTTGAAGAAGAATTTGATTATAGCCTTCCGTGTTAATATTCATACTACTTGGGAGGCCTCTCCAAGGCTACCCAGCCGAACCTTCCTTTCCTGAAATCTGATAGGACGCGAAATGCTGCTTGATGAGAGTCTCCATTAAACAACTGAAGTGAGAGCTTCTGAACAAGACTGACAATTCGAAAATTTTATGCGCATAAAATTAGCCCATTAATTTAGATGAGATGAAGGGTACGGGATGAGCAGCAGTGTAATGTGCATTCTCTAGCACCAAATAATACAAACCAAAACTTACATTTCACCAACACGACCGTCAGTATCAATTTTGTAGCGATCATGTAGAGCTTTATTTCCTGTTGCAACAATGAAAGAATGTGAGCACATGAAACATTCTCTCTCCCCCAATTTTACATTTGCTTGGATTATCTGGCAAGAGATTGGTGCAACAGTAGATATTTAAGTAAAATTCTAGAACATAATAATCACATGCATAAAAAATTTGCACATATTAAAGATCTTCGCGTCTTTTTTTCCCTATCCTCCAGGCAGGGAACTAGATTGATGGGGTGTAATGTGCACTGCCAGACTTCCATTGTCAACCCACAGGAGTAACTTAAATGGCTACTTTTGCTCATTTTTTTTAAATCTTTAAAATCTTTTCCCAAGCTTTTCAGCTATTCCCCCACAACTTGTGCAAGAAATTGGAACCATAATTTTTTGTTAATCAACATCTTTTCTTCCTCACTTTTGACAGTCAAAAACATACATATCGAAAGGATATAATCAAAGGACTATTATGCTACATATCTACTTTCATTTTATTTTCAAGTTTGTATTTCAATTCTCTCCTTTTTTATGCGAGTTTATAAATACGTCAATTGGACACAAATCTTCAGCTATTCGAATTTTTATCTTCCCAACACATGGGATATCTTGCTAATTCAAACGTTCGAAATCCCAGCTTTGTTTTAATATGTAGAGTCAAGTATATCTGCCTATTACTTGAAATCTTCATATTTACGAAGATAGGAATTGGCTTTACGAATCATCCACATGATGATGTCCAACTGTAAGACCCGTTTTATCTTAAACTTGTGGGATTAAATGCATCACAATTTCCAATACTTGCGTGTGTGGAGTCTATCCCATCAGAACATAATCAGATTGAAGCTACAAGTAGGATATGTTGATAAACTATAATCTGATCCCAGTGAATCTGAAAGAATAGCAGTGTCGCAGCAGACCAATTTAAACAGATATGACCACTTGAGTAAAGATTTATGTGTATGCTACATAAATATGCTCACTTAGCCAACTTAATACAACTTGGGATATTTCTTGAAGTCGCAGCAGACCAATTTAAACAGATATGACCACTTGAGTAAAAATTTATGTGTATGCTAGATAAATATGCTCACTTAGCCAACTTAATACAACTTGGGATATTTCTTGAAAATTCTTCAACCAAAGAAATCTAAGCTTATACAGAATAAGAACTAACCTACTGTTGGAAGCCTTGAAAGCATCTGAACAAGAATTGCTGCAACATCAGAAACATCATAAGATCTCTCCCCAATGTCATCGCATATAGCAAGTTTAATGGCAGCTGACTGATCATTGATTCTCATTGGAATTATTCCAGGAGAATCCAGCAATTCTAAGTCTGTCCCGAAGCGGACCCATCTTTTCTAGGCAAAACTTGAAGTTAGAAACTATAACAAGTAGAGTCCATCCAAAAACAGTCATAAACTATAAAATGGGTAGAAGTGCTTATAGCTAACATCTGAAGTTCCTGGAAAGAAACAACTAAACTTTATCAATTCTTACAACTTGAAATTTTCTAATTTATGATCTTCCTGGACCTTACACATCAAAATAAATTCCAACTAAACCCTAATGCTTACATTACTACTAATGCCAGAATCAAATTCTGAACCTTCAAATGAATAGCCATATTTGTATTATTTATTGTATACTTCAGAAATTTGACAACATCAGGTATAAGACATACTTTAGTTCTCTAGTAACACCAGGTCTTGGAGCTGCAGGACACATTCGTCGCTTCAGCAAACGGTTTATCAAAGATGATTTACCAACATTGGGATAGCCAACTATTCCAGCTCGAACCTGCAAAAATTTCAAAAGAACCTCAGAGGAACCTGTAACAGACCAATTGCAGACGGGTCACCATAACCAAAATCCAGAAGCATAAGAACTTCGATTCTCTTAATTTACCTATTATAACGTCAAAAACATAATGCCTGCTTCACAATTACTCATTAAAAAATGGTGAAAATCGCTTTTTTCTTTCGAAATTCTCATACTGGCAGGAAACTGATTTCTGACCCACTGACCAACTCACTTTTTCCCAAACTGAAATGGTTTTATATCATCCAAGTAAAAAAGTAGAAAGAGGTATATGCTACAACTTTGGAATATATATAAGTTCAGTAATTTGGCAAAAAATATAAATGAAAAACTAAACTAGCGTCTGTCAAATAAATAGAACTTCTAATTTATGTCATAACTTTGGTGGTTGAGCAACTAAACTGAGCTTTGAATATATCAAAGAAAAAGTAAAGAACCAAAAAAAAAAAAAGAACATTGGCAGTTGCAAGAAACTCACAGGACGAGGCAGTAGTCCTTTTGCTCTGCGTTTTTCATTAACACCACCTGCCAATGACTTTGCCAACCTACTTAGCTTCATGGCGCCCTGAAGTTTCCAAAAGACGGTAACCATTAAAATCATCCTCATAGTTGTGCTCTTCCAGCCAATAAATTCAAAAGGTGTTTTTTAAATACCATTCCGAGCTTCCCATTGGAGAAGACGACTCTTGTCCCCTGCCTAGCATAATAGCTAGCCCAAGTATTTCGGTCAGCAGTGGATATCATGTCCTCTCGATTCAAAACAATAATTCTCTTTCTATTACCCAGCCATGAATCCATCTGTTCATGAAAGCATAATAAAAAATTATGCAAACATAGATAATACAGCCATTATTCAATAAGGTAAGAAATAAAATCTCAAGGAGAGGTTTGCAAAGTAATGACATAAATTTTTGGCATTGGACCAATCAGTTGCAGTGTACAATACATAGAACTGTTAATTACTACAAAAGAAACCAAAACTATGCAGGAGATTTTTGTTATGGTTCTTTATTTTCCTTTCTTTACATTATTTTGGGGGAAGGTGTTATATAATTGAAAATACTAAAATTCCTTCCCTCGGTATAATAACAAAAATATTAGAGCCGTGAACAATAGACTAAGCCTTAATCTCCAAAATTAGGGCTCAGGTGCATGAATTCTTTTTGCAATTATGCTCAACCCATTGCTATATCTACTGGAAGATCAAGTGTAAAATCATTTGCAACGACGTCATGAGATGTTATTTTATGCCCACATCTCTCTCTTTTAACATGTTTTACTACAAAAGCTTCGCTTTAATAAATAAGAGTTTTAGGTCTTTGTTAGACATGCTCCAACCTAACCTGTCCTTTCATGTTTTACAACAAAAGCATCACTTTAATAAATAAGCGCTTCTTTAGGTCTTTGTTAGACATGCTCCAATCTAACCTGTCCTTCCCTTAATTCATTTTGTCCTTTTAATGGCCCAGCACTCAGTATCATAAAGAATAGATGGTGTAGTAACCGTTCTCGAGAAGATGTCTTCTGATCCTATACGCACCGTTCTAGTTACGTTGAACAACTACTGCACTTCTCTATATTACTCGCTCTAATTATTTGGATTGCTTCCTCCTCAAATCCTCTTTCCTTGTTAATAATCTAACCTAACTACCTAAAAGTACAACTCTTTAGAACAATGTGATCCAATATAGCAACTCCACTAATATCATCTACTATAATTGAAAGGGCATTTATTTCTAGTTAACGTAAAACCTTAACATTCCTAAGTATTCCTCCAATCCTTCAGAGTTCTGACTTAAAGTATATAAATTGAGTTTGTTGCTAATCAAACATGGGGTCTATTGATTGGAAGGAAACTACCTTAACCGTCTGACAACAAAAACCAGTAAAAAAATATTAGTCCCATGACCTAGAGAAAAGTTCGTTTACATTTTAATTCAGCGACTCAACAAGCCAAGCATGTGAGTTCTTTCATTCTTTCCCATTATCAGGTTACATGAACCTTAATAAGCCTGCCAAACCCCGCAAAAAACTAGAATATAAAAACACAAGGAGTTGCATGAACTGCAATTCTGGAACTTCAACATTTTGTGCAAGTAGCAAAATTGAGTATCATTACTCAGTGGTCATAGTCTCATAACTACCCCACCCCGGATGTACGTTTGCACCATTGGTAAAATGCAGGTATTCATCAGTGAACTTATACAAACAGTGAAGAGTGAAAGAAAAGTATAAAGTGTACTCTCACAAGTCACATATTTGAAAAATAAGTTATACGATAAACATTGACTGAACACTTAAAGATACATTTGTCACCCATAACCATTACATTTTTATCTTGCAGTCATAGTTAGTATTGTTATTATCGCTGCTGCCATTCTCATCATCATCAAAATTTAAATTACAGTGAACATATATTTTCCTCATATTCACCAAACAACTTACAATTTAATAACCAATTCAAAAGGAATATTTAGAGAAATAAATTGTCCTAGACAATTTGGTTGACAGTCAATTTCGTAAATTCCCATTAATTAGGTTCATTGTCAGGATGAAAACACATCAACAATGGTCCAAACTCACAAACAAAGAACTCACATCCAACAACTCAAGAAGAATTATTTTAAGTACTTTTAGTAATACAAAGGATAAGGGTTCCAATGATCCATCAGCACTTATCCAACAATGTAAAGAAAGCACATCAATTGTGTAAAACTCCTAGGCAGAAACGTCAGCAACAGCAGTTCTCAGATTTTCACGAATAACTTTATATTGCTAGGCAAGGTACAACTAATCAATTACTAAGGAATCATCAAGAAGCCACAAATACTGCATGGTGGACATATATCTAGACAACCAAGAAGATAAAATTGAAGAAACAGATATTAACCTGTGGATGACTTGTGGACATAGGTATCCTTGCATCTCGAACCTCTATAACAACATCCATCAGTTTTAGCTGATCCTTGAGTTCTTTTTCAGTTTTTGCAATGTGACCTGGATACCACTGTCAAATTACCACCCCAACAAGAGTACAAAAGCAAATATTAGATATATTTGAAAAACTATCAATCAGTTTGCATCGTAAAAGATCAGCAGCAAAGTCCAGATCTTATTCCTACCTGAACTGGGCGTAAAGTCTTTGTCCAGTGATAAAGATCAGCCTCTAAATCTATCCAATCAAATTCTTCAGGGACACTCTCTAAAGTACTACTAAGCTTTGAACGTTCATTGCCATAAAACCCACCCCCAACAATCTGCAAGGTTCCAGAACGTAACCATGTCCATTATTCCACCAAAATGTAGAAGGATATTACATAGCTATGAAGTGAGAAATCCAGAACTGGAGATCCTTCATACTTTCATAATGACAAACTCACAAAAGGTTGTTAAATTAAGCCATTCACCAGAATAGTGCCAAGTCATACCAAATGTTATCAAGAAGCCGTTAATAATAAGGAGATATCAAAAGATGATGGGGAAGTGATGCCTGATATACGCTAACGCTACAACTATTGAAGTAGGAAAATAAATATCCAAATAGCCATCTCAGAAATGCATAAGCAACAAATACATGTAATCATCCTTTGGGCCTCATTTCATAGTTTCCGAAACTCGGATACTTCAACAAAAACAGAGTTAGCTTCCTCCAAGCTGATCTGAGTGGGAAACACAACAGTGACCGAAGCATTTTTTTCAGTTACCACCATGGACATTCTCTCGATGCAAATCATTTAGTAAGCCTAGTATCACCATCAATTTTAATTTTGAAGAAGTAAAAATTAATATTATGCCCCTGTTTGAGCTACATTAATTTTCTCATTCTCATTCTTCTACTTATTTTCAACCATACATCTTCAATAAAATAATATTTTCCATCACATTAATAATTTTTCTTTCATTTTCAACCACATATTCTTCATCATATCAACAGTAAAAATGCATTATTACTCTTAAAATGTGCACCAAACAAGCTCTATGTATGCATATGGGTTTTACCTGGAAAAAAAAAACAAAGTTTATCACGCATCTCATAATGATAAAAAGGAGTACTTGGTAAAGCTCATTCAGACTGCAGGAAATAAAAATAATTAAATAAATAAATCCTGAAAAGAAAAAGGACGAAAAAGAGTGGAGAGATGCCATGACAATTATCTAAAGCATCATATAGTACAGAAACATACAAGCCTAATATTGGATTAATCTGGTATTGCATATATAAGTAAAATTTATATAGTTACTTGGCCTATAAATTCCAAAATACTAAGGCCATCTCCAATGGCAACGCCAAAACACAAAATTTCACCAAATTTTGGTGCAAAAGTGCTCCAATGTGGCACCAAATTTTGCAAAAGTGAATAGTGTTGCACCACAAAGTCCAATTTGCCCCCTTTTTTCATTTGCCAAATGAATTGTTGGAGGGTATTTGTGTTGTTGTTATTATTATTATTATTATTATTATTATTATTATTTGCATTTAAAATAAATTTTAAATGTTCAAAATAATAATTACTGAATTAAATTTCGACTTCATAATATCATAATATTCAAATTTGAAATGTAGTGCGCTATTTTTTAATGGCATGATTTAATATTTTTCATTTTGAAGTGATTCTACTAATTGTACTATGTTTTAATAATATATTTATTAATGAATTTAATATTTTCCTTAATTTAACGTAATTATTTATTTAGTAATTTGTGTATTTCTAAAATAAATAAATAAATAATATTTCGAATAAATATATTACTAAAAATAAAAATAAAAGAGAGAGAGAGAGAGAGATTTAAGTGAAAGTTTTGATATAATGGGTGTGGATGAATTTTAGTTTGATGCAGCTCTCGAGAATCGAGATAGCCTAAGTCCCCCCATTATTTTATTGCAAAAACCAGCATTCTCAGAAAAAAAAAAAATCATAAATAATCGAGGCAGCTATTCTGCAAGAAATACCCAGCTCCAAATTTAAATTTAAATAAAAATAGTTCCAGATTCATCAAACCCTTTCCTTGGTCAATTTGAGAAGTAGCTGTTCAAAAGAAAATCGTACTGAAGTTCAAATATGCAGAGTTGCATTACTTTAACCACTAAGCCAATAAATTTATGTACAAACATAAAGATATTTAATAGAAAAGTCTCTAATTTCTTGCCTGGATGGAGGATGAAGACGTAGATTGACGCGCAACCGTGAGAGAGGCCGAGGGTGGACGGTGACGGCTGCTGAGGCGGTGGAGTGATTCTCCGGTGAGTGTGCCTGCAAGGCTGTCAAGCCAGAGACCAGAAAGCTGAGCTGTCATCGGTGGAACTCTCAGTTCGCCAGACTGAGAAACTGAAAGGATAAGTTATCTTCAAGGCCTGCGGCTGCCTGGCTAAGCTTAAGAAGCCTCTTGATATAAATTTCCAAATGATTTATAAATTTAATCAAAATTAATTATTAATTTTAATCTATATTCTTAGCGGTTGCTTATAATATTAACGGTTGCTTATAATAAACTAGGGGTGTCCGTGGGTCGGTTCGGTTCGATTCTGCTCGGTTCCAGAATTTTCGGGTATTTAATAAATGGATTCGTCGGGTCCAAATATAATTATGGAACCGTTCGGGTTCGGTTCCGTTCCGTTCCGTTCGATTCCGTACCATAATTAAATTTTTTAACATTTACAGCAACACTACATAAATATAACTAATGACATTTCATTTGTAACGTATACAAATTAACGTAGCTAAATTCAAAAATATAAAAATAACTAGATATCGAATAACATTAATTCAATGTGTACAAATACCAAAAAATAGATATTAATACTTACCAACTATTTGATTTAATCATCAATTGCTATTGGTTGACTTGCCATGGCAAAAAATTCTACAAGAATTGAAAAAGCACAATTAACAAACAAATAAACTAAAAAAATATTCAACTAATAAGATTTGATAAAAAAATATATATATAATATATATCTATTACATGTCTCAATGCCCTCATAGAACTCTGTTTCTTCAATGCAAATTTTATCTTGGGAAACTTTCAAGAGTTTAGAATCTTCTCTTAGCCAGTTTTGTGTACAAATTAAGGTTTCAACTGTTTTAGGAGTTAAAGAACTCCTAAATGGATCAAGAATGCGCCCTCCAGTACTAAATGCTGACTCAGAAGCAACTGTAGATACAGGAATGGCAAGAACATCCCTTGCAACCTCAGATAAAAATTCAAATCTTGATTTATTAATCTTCCACCAATGTAAAATGTTAAAATCTCCATCAGTAGCATCTTCGGTGGGTTCCATTAGATATCGTTGTACCTCATCTTTTCCAGAAAAATCCATTTTGCTAGTTTTCATTTTCTTGTACCCAAAATCAAAATTACAATCATCCCAATCATCATCATCTGAACACTCCAACAAAGTGGCTCCATCATTAAATTCAGCGACAACACTTCCACTTCCACTAGCTCCATTTTTTGAACAATGTCATCCTTTGTATTGGTTATACAAAGCATACAATAATTTCATGACCTCATTTTTTGTGGTTTCAACCTTCACACAATCATACAAGATATCAATGCAATGTACAACAAACTCCAACTTATACCTAGGATCAAGCACAACAGCTACAATTAAAATATTGTTTACTTTATCAACATTGCCCCAATACTTGTCAAACTTAATCTTCATGCTATTCGACATACTACTTAGCAAATAATCTTGCTTATCACCCATTTTCCTCAAAATTTGCTCAATTTTACAAACTTCATGAAAGTAAATATTGGAAGTAACACTCAATGAAGCACTAAACTTCAATGTGACATCGTAAAAGGTTTTTAGAAACTTGGCAAATTTTCTAGTCTTCTCCCAATCATAACTTGTAGGTGGACTCTCCTTTGCTTTTCCACCTTCAGTCTCATCAAAATATTTACAATAAAATCCATCCTCTTCATCCATTCTTTCGAAAGCTTTTTCAAAATTCAATGCACTATCTAACATTAAGAATGTTGAATTCCATCTAGTAGGCACATCTAAAACAGCAAGTTTTTTGTATGCAATCTTTTCCCTTTCAATACAACATTTAAATTTATGTAATCGGGAAGGAGATGATCAAAAATATTTTACCGCATTACGAATACTGTCTATAGTTGGATTGAACTCTTTCAACCCATCTTTAACAATCAAATTGACTATGTGTGCTGAACAACGTACATGCATATAAGAGCCACCTAAAATCATAACATCATCAGTTTTCCAATTCTTCAACTTGTTTTTCACATAAATGATCGCTGCATCATTTGTACTAGCATTGTCTACAGTAATGGTACCCACACGCTCTATGCCCCAATCAAGTAGACAGTTTTCAATAAGCTTCCCAATTGTATCTTCTTTATGATTTGGAACAACGGAGAAGCTTAATATCCTCTTATGCAGTTTCCAACTTCTATCAATGAAGTGTGTTGTGACTACCATATAATTGATGTTTTGAATTGATGTCCAACAATCAGTCGTTAAAGATATTCTTTGTCTATCATTAATGAATTTAATTCTCAATGATTCCTTTGTTTCATGGTAGAGATGGAGCACATCTCTAGCAATCGTTTGTCGAGAAGGAACCTCAAATCTAGGGCAAAGTTGATGTACAAATTCCTTAAAACTCACACCTTCCACAAAAGAAAAAGTCAATTCATCAATAATAATCATCTTAACCAATGCTTTTCTACACCTTTCTTTATCAAATACCACAGACATAATACCAACATCATTGTTTTCTCGAGTGAGTATTGTTTGGTTTTCATTAACCGTTATGTTCTTATATGCATAACAAGAAGTTTTTAAGTGCTTCCACATACTGGAAGTTCCAGATTTAGTATCCGCCTTAAATGTCTTCCCACAATAATTACATTTTGCTCTTTCCCCACCAAGTACCTTAGTGAAATGATTCCATATTTCTGACCTCTCAACATTTTGTTTCTTGTCTTCCATTTGAGCATCCAAATTGGAGCTAATACAAGCTGCAAACAATAAAGTACACGATAGAAAATGTTAGGTGATCCTCAACTCTATAAGGTACCAAATTTTATGACAAATGGTATGGCTTTGTCACCAATAACTTGATGCATCTCCAATTTATATATTATTTAAAAAAATTGGATTTTCTAATTTGTTCTTGCAGGTGAAAAACAAATGGAAGTTGAGGCTGCAAAAAAACATATTTAAACAAATGGGAATCCAAATGGCTACATAATTTTCTCAATCTGGGGTTGAAATCAAATGGCTTAATGCCTTAATCCCTTAAACAATCTCAATTGAACAAATTCAAATTTCACCAATCAATTAGGAATAGTAAAGACTGGTGAAATTGGGTTGAAATTGATTGGTGAAACTGATTTAGGAATTGTATAAGAAATCAATTGATAATTTAACATCCTTCGTTCTCAAGTCCAAGAAATCACCACCCGTTTCCATCCACTCCTTACAAAAGCCAATAACCACCATCACTAAAACACCAACCAAAAAAAAGGGGGCAGGAGCAGTTTTTTTTTTTTTTTGTTATGTTCTTTTTTTTCATTAGTTGGATCCCAGCCCAGAAAAAAAAGATGAAGAGATCGCCGAAATTGTTCACCGACTAGCAATTAGTTGATTATGTCAGTGCTGTTTTAAGTTTCCACAAAAAAAAATGAATAAAATAAAAAAATTGTTCGATAGTTATTGCTGCATGCGTTGCTGCTGTCCACTACAAAATTCCAACCCTACATACCTCTATTATACCAATAACCAAGCTCAATATCCACACAATCCCACACCCCAAGTTCACCAAGTCTGGTCCATTCCACATAAATCATGCAGCCCATTCCCTATACAGAAGTCTAGCCCAACCCCAAACTCCCCAAATCCAGCCCAAATACCATCTTCTTTGGTCCTTACCCCGTTTCCAGCTTTCTCTCCACCTCGACTCAACCGTCTCCACTCTCCAGCAGCCTTTCTCAACCCACCACTTTCACTTCACCCAATCCACCAGCACCTCAATCAATTTCACCAATCAGTTAAATTCCAATTTCCAATCTCAATTGATTTCTTATACAATTATACAATACTATGAATTAATTGTTAAATTATCAGAATTGAAACATTCAAACACGGTATTGGTAAAGTCAGTAGTTATAATATTTCAGTTTCAGCATCAAGCTCCAAAATACTGAATACATACACTATAGCAATATACCTGAGAGAGAGAGAAAAGTGATTGGAAGTAGAGTAGAATCACGCGGAATGGTAAGCCGACGGTTTGGTGGCGGACGGCGACTGAGGGTTGAGAGTAGCGGTGGCGGTGGCGGTTGACCGTTGATGTAGCGGCGGTGAAGAGAGTGATTGGTGAAGAGGAAACGGCGAGATTAAAGCTACAAACGGCAAGTTTAAACCTATGCAGAGAGTAGAGAGGCGAGAGGCATGATTCGTGAAGAGGCGAGAAGAACTGAAGAAGAATGAAGACTGTGGAGGGTTTTATTGGGCCTTTTCTTTTTGGGCTGGGCCTGGGAGTATTTTTATTTTGGGGCCCAATCAAACTCTTTAATTTTATTTCTTAGATTTTATTTATTTAATTAATTTGTTAATTTATTTAGAAAAAATAATTTAATTTAATTAATTTAATAAAAAATATAAAAAATTATTTAGTTTCGGGTCTCATTCGGTTCTTGGCCTAGACCCGAGACCCGACCCAAACTTTTCGGTTCTCGATT
Source organism: Fraxinus excelsior (assembly GCA_019097785.1). Classification (NCBI taxonomy): domain Eukaryota; kingdom Viridiplantae; phylum Streptophyta; class Magnoliopsida; order Lamiales; family Oleaceae; genus Fraxinus; species Fraxinus excelsior. The sequence continues at coordinate 18,496,931 of CM032626.1, forward strand.
CGGGTACCCGTTCGGGTCTTTTAACTTATGAAGAACCGTTCAGTTCGGTTCGATTCGGTTCAGTCCGATTAGGTTCGGATATTTTGGACACCCCTATAATAAACACTAGTGAATGCACGTGCCTTGCACGTGTAGTGAGTGATGCAGTCTAACTAATAATGTTGGAATTTTGAATTCAATTATAACATGATATTTTTCTATTGGAGAACAACTTGATGTAAAATTTTTAAATTTTAATCATTTAAGTTTTCAAGCTAACATAGTTAATGATTTAAAATTATGTACTTATTTTACATTACGTAATTGGATTGAGCAAGACGTTGATTTGTTGATTGTATTTAATTATTTATATTAATTGTATGAATGCGTTCCTGTTATAGTTTTTGATTTTTTGTGATTTCAAAAAAGTTGCTTTCATTTGATAATTTTTTGTAAAATTATTTATAAAAAAATAGGTGGATCCCTGTTAGATCTTTTGACCCTTGACCTTTACTCTTTTACGAGTCGATTTTTAAAACATTTGTTTTTATGTATAAGATGTGTTCATGTGTAGTTGTTGTTTGAATTGTAGAGTTGTTCTCCATATGTTCTTGTTGGAATGTTTATCAAAAGTAGTTAATAGTACATTTAAAGGGGAAAATAAAAAGAATGTATGTAGAAAAATTTAATTTTGAGATCTGTACCTGAGTTTCACAGACTCCGGGTGGACAAATGTAACAAATCTAAACACAAAATTCACCAAAAAATAATAATAACTCATTGAATTCATTTAATATCCATTTTAACGCCATAAATTTACCGTTTTTAACTGCACAAATTAAAGAAAATGAAATTGAGAAAAATTGGTGTGAGTATGAGGGTTGATGATGGGTAGAAAAGAAAAATTAACAATTATGATTTTACGTTTAATAATTTAAGATAAAAATTTAAGAAAAATGAAATTAAGAGAAATTAGTGTGAGTATATGGGTTGAGAGTGGGTAAAAAGGAAGAATTAACGATTATAATTTTACATTTAATAATTTAAGATAATTTGTATATTTAAACTTAATCGACAATATATTTATTATTATCACATTTTAAGTTCTTTCAAAAAAAATATAAATTGATTCAAATGGATATTCATATTGTGAAATATCAAATCAAGCGTCGTGAGAAAAATAAAGTTCGAAAAAATGATATTAGAATGTGGTTGAGATTGAAAAGAAACATAAATAATCACGACTTTACGTTTCACAATTAATGTAAAATTAGTTTTCATATTTAAAATTTATTGACTATATATTTATCAAGGTCGTACTTCAAGATTTTCAACAAATTTTAAATCGCTTAAAACGCATATTTGTAACTTCAAATACTGAATCAAACGTATGAAAAAAATCGGCTTAATTTAGGATAAAAATTGAAGAAAAATGAAATTAAGCGAAATTAGTGTGAGTATGAGGGTTGAGGGTGGGTAGAAAAGAAAAATTAACAATTATGATTTTACATTTAATAATTTAAGATAATTTTTATATTTAAACTTAATCGACAATATATTTATTATCATCACATTGTAAGTTTTTTTATAAAAATTTAAATCGATCCAAATGGATATTTATATCGCGAAATATCGAATCAAACGTTGTAGAAAAAATAAAGTTCGAAAAAGGATATTGGAATAAGTGAGATTGAAAAGAAATATAAACAATCACTACTCTACGTTTCACAATTAATATAAAATTATTTTTGATATTTAAAATTTATCGATCATATATTTATCATCACCGCACTTCAATATTTTTAACAAATTTTAAATCGCTTAAAACGTATACTAAAAATAAAAAAACTTGGTCAAGCCGAGCCAAAAAGCCATTCGACTCGGCTCATAGCTTGTGAACAGTAACTGTCATCCCACTCTTTTATATATAGTTAGATTATATTTGTAGAATTTATTAATATTTCTCTTATTATATCTCTCTGTAAAATTTTTTCAAATTTGCCAAATGAGGCTCCAAATGTGAAAGAATCATCGTATGCCCTAAAAAATAGATTGTTACTAGCCATACTTGACATTTATACCTCTACTTTAAAAGAAACTTATTTAAAACTACCTATAGGTGGTAGGGGTTGGGTTATTGTTGAGATTTATAATAACCTTAAATAATAAATACCAATTATATAACGTTATTCATAAATTAAAAAAATGATCGTCTATTTATAGATATTTAGCTTATAATAAGAATCGACGATATAAAGCATTAATTCATTGGTGGATTAGTTAATGATGAGTTTCAAGAATCAGATTCATTATTGACCAATGGATTGATGTGTCATGTCAACAACGTTTAGTCAGTATAAGCTAAGCACCAATACTTCATAGATCATTTCTCGTCATAAATAATTTTAGATGATTGAGTTGTACTTGATGAATCAATTGAGGTGTAGGAGAAAATGCTTCTACCTGTCGATCCAAGTAGGAACAATATATATCCAAGTGACCGGTCAGAGTAGAGCTTTCACTTCATAAGAGAAATAGGAAAAATATGTATAAATGTCATTTTGAAATTGAATGGAAAATTTTCCAGTATCTTCATGAGATGATGAAGATCTTAAAATTTTACATAAAGCTTATTAGGAAGGATGCATAACTCAACCTAACAAAATCGACTTGTTAGGGGAGGATTGTCCTCACCTTATTAAGTGAATCATGTAAATATCACCAACTAATGTGAGACTCTAATACGCCCCTCACGCACAACGTGGACCATGTCAAACAATTGTGAACAAATCGATATTGGGTGCACCCAACATTACAAAATTGGGTCTGCTCTAATGTCATACTAGGAAGGATATTGGGTCTAACTCAACCTAACAAAATCGGCTTGTTAGGGGAAGATTGCCCTCGCCTTATTAAGTGAATAGTATAAATATCACCGGTCAATGTGAGACTCTAATAAAACTCAATTTGCAAAAGAAATGAGAGATTGTAATGAAAGAAGAGATTGAGTCTATGAAACCCAATCAAATTTAGGACTTGGTTAATCTTTCATCTTTTCTGGAAGTTACTGGGAACAAATGGTTTCGTTTGGTGGACTATAGAGAGTGTAATGCTCATTTGGTGGCAAAATATTAGACTCAACAGAAGGTATAGTTATGAAAACACTTTTTCACCAATAGTGAGATTTATTTATATTAGTGTACTCTTAGCCATAGTAATATGTTTAAATTTAGAATTACATCAAATGGGCACAAAGATAGCTTTTTTCAATGGATAGATGAAAAAATCTTCGTACAACAGCTAGTGTTTCATTTAAAAAAGAATAAAGTTTGTAAATTTCAAATTTCATAGCTATGGCCTAAATTGGTCGTCTAGACAGTGGCATTTGAGATTTGACGCATTTTTATGAAAAGTGTTAAGAAATATAGTATTATTTTATTTTATTGTTTATTAAGGGTAAATTAATCTTTTTAGTTTTCCTTATTTTAGACTATATATACGTTAGTGGAACTTTTGTGAAATCGAAGAATACCGATGAGAATTATGCTGGTTTGGTAGATACCTAGGAATCAAATAATTTGAAAATCATTACTTGGATTAACAATTCTGTTGAACATTCTATAGGCAGAGAGTTGGCGAAATATGAGACAACAGAGGAGGTTTGGGATCATCTGCGAAGGTTATTCACTCAATCAAATTTTGCGAAGCAGTATCAATTGGAGAATGACATACGAGCTCTTCAGCAGAAAAATATGAGTATTCAGGAGTTTTATTATGCTATGACAGATCTTTGGGATCAATTGGCTCTTATAGAATCGGACGAATTAAAGGCATGTGCACCCTATATTGCTCGTAGAGAGCAGCAACGGTTGGTGTAGTTTTTAACTGCACTTCGCAGTGATTTTGATGGACTTAGAGGTTCAATTTTGCATCGTTCTCCACTTCCTTCTGTTGACTTAGTTGTTAGTGAGCTATTGGCGAAAGAAATACGTCTCAAATCTTATTCTGAAAAGGGAATCATTTCTGCTTCTAATCTTCTGTGTTAGCAGTGCCTTCTAAGTCACTCTCTCATAATCAAAATAAGTTTTACGGAAGGGTTGCCCCCGATGAGTGCAGTTTCTGTAAGCATAAAGGTCATTGGAGGGCTCAGTGTCCTAAGTTGAGATAGCAGAATCAATCGCAGCAATAATTTCAAGCTTCGAAGCCTGGCAACCAGTCACAATCGAATGCTCATAGACCACCTCATGGCTATAGACCACCACAGTCTAATATTGCAGCAGCAGCTTCATCAGGTCTCTTCACCGATCCTAGTACTCTGGCTGAGCAATTTCAGAAGTTTGTCTCCTTACAGCCACAAGCTATGTCTGCTTCCTCTCCTTCCGTAGGTCAGTTGTCTCATGGTTCTTCATGTATGTCACATTCTGTATGGGTCTTGGATTCTGGTGCTTCACATCATATGTCTCCAGATTTTTCATCTTTTGCTTCTGTGTCTCCTTCGTCTTCTATTCCTGTCATGACTGCTGATGGTACTCCTATGCCTTTAGTAGGTGTTGGTTCTGTTGTCACACCTCACTTGTCTCTCCCTAATGTTTATCATATACCGAAACTTACATTAAATCATTCTTCTGTCGGTCAGTTATGTGATTTTGGTAATTTAGTCACATTTTCCTCTTCTTCTTGTTATGTGCAGGGCCTGCAATCTCAGAAGCTGATTGGGATCGGCCGTAAGAAGGGTGGACTATATATTTTAGATGAGCTAAAAGTGTCAGTTGCTGCTTCTACTACTAGTGTTGATTTGTCTTCTTTTCGTTTGAGTCCTTCTTCTAGTTTTTATTTATGGCATTCTCGTTTAGGTCATGTTTCGTCTTCTCGTTTAAGATTTTTGTCTTCCACTGGAGCGTTAGGAAATTTGCAACCTTGTGATATTTCTGATTGTAGTGGATGTAAACTGGCAAAATTTTCGGCTTTACCTTTTAATCGAAGTATTTCTGTTTCTTCTTCTCCTTTTGATTTGATTCATTCTTATATATGGGGCCTTCTCTTGTTACCACAAAGGGAGGGTCTCGATATTATGTTTCTTTTATTGATGATCATACTCGTTATTGTTGGGTTTATTTAATGAAACACCGTTCTGAATTCTTTGAGATATACTCAGCATTTCGTTCTCTTGTCAAAACTCAACATTCTACTGTTATCAAATGTTTTAGGTGTGATTTGGGTGGGGAATACACATCCAATAGATTTTGTGAGCTTCTTGCCTTGGATGAAACAATTCACCAAACTTCGTGTACAGATACTCCTGAGCAAAATGGTGTTGCTGAAAGAAAACATAGGCACATTGTTGAAACTGCTCGCTCTCTCTTGTTGTCTTCTTCTGTTCCTAGTGTGTTTTGGGGTGAAACTGTTCTTACTGCTGTAGGTCTGATTAATACAATTCCATCTTCTCATATTTCAGGTCTTTCTCCTTTCGAAAAGTTGTATGAGTATGCCTCTGATTATTCTTTCTTTAGAGTTTTTGGTTGTACTTGTTTCGTTCTTCGTCCTCATGTAGAACGTAGCAATTTGTCATCTCGATCTGCTATTTGTGTCTTTCTTGGTTATGGTGAAGGTAAAAAGGGATATCGTTGTTTTGATCCAACAACTCAGAAACTTTATGTGTCTCGTCATGTTGTTTTTCTCGAGCATATACCTTTCTTTTATATTCCATCTACTACTCATAATTTGACTAGATCTGATCTTATTCGTATAGATCCATTTTCTGACAATTCTGATAGTTTGTCATCTCAGGTTCCTAGTACCTCAAATACCTCGTGCTTGGTTTGAGAAATTTTCTGTTGTGATCTCTTCCCTTGGATTTACTTCTAGTAGTCACGATTCTGCTCTTTTTGTTAAGTGCACTGATACAGGTCGTATCATTCTATCTTTATATGTTGATGACATGATTATTACTAGTGATGATATTGATGGTATTTCAGTTTTGAAAACAAAATTAGCTAGACAGTTTGAAATGAAGGATTTGGATTTTCTACGATATTTCTTGGGTATTGAGGTAGCCTACTCACCTAGAGGTTATCTTCTTTCTCAGTCGAAATATGTTGCAGATATTCTTGAGCGGGCTAAACTTACTGATAATAAGACTGTTGATACTCCCATTGAGGTTAATGCAAAGTATTCTTCTTTTGATGGTTTACCTTTGTCGGATCCTACTTTATATCGTACTATTGTTGGGAGCTTGGTATATCTCACTATTACTCGTCCAGATATTACATATGATATTCATGTTGTTAGTCAATTCGTTGCTTCTCCTACTACAGTTCATTGGGCAGCTGTTCTTCGTATTTTGCGGTATCTTCAGGGTACAATCTTTCAGAGTCTTTTACTTCCATCAACATCTTCCTTGGAGCTGCGTGCATACTCTGATGCTGATCATGGCAGTGATCCCACAGATCGCAAGTCTGTTACTGGTTTTTATATTTTTTTGGGTGATTCTCTTATTTCTTGGAAGAGCAAGAAACAATCTATTGTTTCTCAATCTTCAACCGAAGCAGAATACCGTGCTATGGCATTTACTACCAAAGAGATTGTTTGGCTACGTTGGTTACTTGCAGATATGGGAGTTTTTCTTTCTCATCATACTCCTATGTATTGCGACAACCAGAGTTCTATTCAGATTGCCTACAACTCGGTTTTTAATGAACGGACTAAGCACATTGAGATCGATTGTCACCTTACTCGTCATCATCTCAAGCATGACACAATTACTTTGTCATTTGTTTCTTCTTCTTTGCAGCTTGCAGATTTCTTTACCAAGTCGCATTCTATTTCTCGTTTTCGTTTTCTAGTTGACAAACTCTTGATACTTGTAGCTGCCGCATCGTGAATTTGAGAGGAGATGTTAAGAAATATAGTATTATTTTATTTTATTGTTTATTACGGGTAGAATAGTTTTTTTAGTTTTCCTTATTTTAGATTATATATAGTATCTCTATATTTAGGTTTTGTATTCACTTTTTCATTATACATTATTAATGAAACCCTAGCCTCCATTTTTCCTTTCTTTTCTTTGAATTGTTTAACAAAAATTTCCAATGAAAAATTTGTAATCATATCTCTTTATATAGATGACATCTTATTGGTTGAAAATGATAAGTACATTGAGACCCTTAAAAATAATTGTCATCAAATAAATGGAAAATATGGGTGAAACAAATTATATACTTAGTTTAAAATCAATAGAGATCATCTGAAGCGATTTCTTACTCGGTCATAAGAGTAGCCTATAAAAAAGATTATTGAGCATTCAATATGGAGAATTGCAACCCCATTAATACTCTTATATCGGAGGTCGAAATTCTAAGGATCCATTAGTTTGTTTTTCAGTTTTCAGTTTTAAGTTCATTTTCAATTTTTTATTTTGAGGATCCATTTTACGATTGCTAAAAGGCATTTGTTTTGTCATTTTGAAATAAAAAATTATTTATCAAAACAAAAAACTATAAAACGTGTTTGGTTTGAAAATGTTGAAAAAATATTTTATGACATTTTATTACATAAAATCTGATTATTCAATAAACATAGAACAATTTTATATTAATATATTATCAAGTAATATGTACATTTCAAAGTTGGTGAATCTTATAATTTTTTTCACTACAAAAGTAAAATAAAAAATGATATATTAAGTTCAAAATATAATAAATAAAAATAAAAATTAATGACGTGAATTGAGAATATCTTTGTTTGTGTTCATTTAAATATATTTTTAGAATTTTTGTGTAAGTTGTCATTATTTTTCATTTTTATAACTTTTTTTAGAAATTTTATAATTTTATTTTTTCAAAGTTTTTATTTTTTTAGAATTGTAGAATTCATTTTTTCAATTTTTTTAGTTAACATTTTATTTTTTTTAAACACTTGTTTACCATATTGAGTGTTTTCAAAAGTTAAAATTCTGAAAACACAGAAAACGTCAAAAAGAATTTTGAATTTTATGTTATAAGTTTAAACTTGTTTTCGAAAAGGAATTTTCAAAAATATCAGACCAAAAATATTTTTGTAAAATTGAAACAATGAAAATTGCTTAAAAACAACAAATTGAAGGCACCATAAGTTTTCGGATGTCTCCTAAAACTCTTTGAGGAAAGAAAAGTCCAAAGTATCATACTTCAATGCAATTGGCAGCTTGATACACTATAATATGTACTCGTTTCGACATTTGTTATGAAGTTGGTCTAATGAGAAGGTACTATTAATTATTCCATGTGCTATCAAGGGAATGATTTTTACTTTAAAGGATATACAAATAGTGACTGGGTTGGAGACTTATACGAGAGTAAATAACTTCGAGATATACATCGTTGCTTAATAATGGTATCATATCTTGGAATAACAAGAAATATACGTTGATATTTTTTACTAAGAATCCCAAGTACACAACATAACTGAACACGTTGATACGGAATATAATTTTGTATGTGACATCATAGCAAATAAAGAAGTGACTTTGCAGTACATTTTTGCGCATCATATGGTAGCTAATCGCTTAACAAACCGATATCTAGAGATGTCTTTATAATAGATGTTAAATATCCAGGATTGCTTAGAATTTAGTTATGCATCTTGTAAAATTTTAAATGTCTATTAATGAACAAATCTTTTTGAGTTTATATATAAATTGCAAGCCTTTATTATAATTATGAGTAATTTGCATACTCGCATAGAAAGTACGTCGAGCATGTAGAGATTGACTTATTCATACAAGCAATCGCCTTAAACATTTGGGATGTGTTAAGATGTGATGAAGAATCAAGTTGAGACTACTACAAGTAATAGAGATGGATTACAATGTCCATTAGACATGTTTAGCAATTAGATCGAGTTCTCGACTAAGATTGTCTAGATGAATAAATAAGGAAAACTCAAGTTAGGTATCAAGTAAAATACCTGAACTAACATATGTATGTTGCATTTAATTTATAGAATATGATATATGCCCTAAGAAAAGGGAGAAAATATCGTAGCATGTGTGCTTTTATTGACCAATGAAAAATGAAAGAATTGATCTTTGTTTCTTCGTTTTGAGTCCATGAGATATATTACCTAACTTATATACCTTTATGACTTTTGACTATTTCTCAAGACTTTAGTATAACGTGTTACTTGGGCATATTACTAATGATCATAAATGTTTAAGACTTACGTGATATGTCTAGGAAAGCAACTATTTAAAGTTAAGATATTCGAGTATAAAAGAAAGACCATTCTATCTAAGACGCTTGTGTTTACCAATCGGATAATTGTTTTAACTATTGAATGTTTAGAATACTATAGTGGATACAATATAATGTAGAGTTCAAGTATATTATTAGTCAATGAAGGATTAGAAATACTTGAACTAAATGTTTAAAAATAAGCCTATGGTATGACAAGAAATATCGTTCCTCTCTTAGAACTACTACATATCCCTAAGTTATTCGCGGATCACATGATTCATTTGCCAATATGAACTCTTTGAGTTTCAGACACATCTAATTGATGATTGTCGATTTTAGGTCAAGGCTATCATGTGCAAGTGGGAAATGGATGGAATGTGTGGGTTGACCCAACTCATGCATTATGATAATGGGTTGGACAGAGAAATTATTATTTGAATTTGAAGAATAACTTCCTACATCCCTAATCGACCACAACCCCCTTGTATTCTGTACACATGAAAGTGAGAGGTTGACACAACAAAATACACGAAAATTCGTATAGAAAAATGGTAGAATTTTGAAAAGGCAAGAAATTACCATTTTTTGAGCATACAATCATCACGTGAAAGGCATTTGGATTGTTGAGAAATAACTCCTTTTGATCGATTTTGGATCAAGAAGGGTACAAATAAAGAAAAGACGAGTAATTCCATCAACTTATCTTGAGAATTCTTCAAATTCAAGTAAGTTTCAACAACATTTGATCGATTAGAAGCATGTTAGGTGATTTTTTACAAGATTGAAAGTAGAACTTAGCAAAATTAAGGTTCTAACACCAATATTGGGCTTGTACCCACATAACTCTATCAAGTTTTTAAGGCTATAGACTCGTTATCAACATTCCATCTCTGTGTTGGATTGAAGAACAAGAAAAATAAACATAAGGTTTGTTCAAGCTCATAAGAATATTTTTTATCGTAACTGCTATACAATGCACTAGCTCCATGCTAAGCGTTCGAATCATGTAGAAGGGCATTTTAGCCGGGGATCAGAAATATTGCACAAGAATACAAGAATATGATAAAGTCTGTTGGCTTATATATATGGATAAAATGGAAACAATTGTTATCTCATTGTAAAAACGAGGAAGAGAGGGCTTACATGAAGAAAAAAAGCTTGTTTAGTAACCGATAATGAATTGCCTGCATTCTTCCTAACATATTGCCTGAACGGAGACTGAAATTGATCTAAATAAGAAGTGGGAAATAAGTATTTGTGTAGGTTTGTAAGCAGTCATTTTGGTTAACTTCAGAGGCTCTTCTCTTTCATGCTGTTGTAATTTAGTGTTCAACATATATCGATGAGTATAATGGAATGATAATACATCCATATGGGTGTGTAAAGCAAGTACAGAAACACCAAAAAGAAACTAGAAGAAAAATGAAAGAGGACCGAAACTGGCATAGGTGATTGCATGGCGTAGTCTTGGACACTCGAGAGTTTTCAGGTGGTCTGGGTGATCACCCAGTTCAAAAAGAATTTTTGGTCCATTTTTTTTTTGACACATTTTTCATGAAAAAAAAAATCATCTTTTCATGAACCATTGATGTCTTTTCATGGTGTATGAATGAGAATTTATATATATGTGATAGATTTTATTCCTAAAGATATAATCAAACCACCAACATTTGAAATCATTCCATATTGAAAGAGCTTGACCAAAATCTCTCTACATGTTTATCCTTTTGTGTGTTCTTCAAGTTATAAGGAGAAAACACAAGTGCTTAGTGTCTTTCTTCTTCCAAGACTTATTAAATCCTACAACCCATTTGTTGTGAGTCCTTTTAAGCATAAAAAACAACCCTAGTGGGAGCAAACTTAGTTTGAGGATGGCGATTATTCATTCAAGTCAATTTTCGGTGTTTTTCTTTTCCTTGGTTCCTTTTCTCCATTCCTTTGTTAGGATCAAGTTTTTCTAACAATCTCAAACTAAAATTTTTTGCGTTATGGAGAATAAGACTACCATGGCTACCATCAAACTCATGAATCAAAATCTTATTCATTTGGATCGATTCAACACAACAAACTTCACTTGATGACAAGACTAGTTGAAATTCCTTCCCACGGCTTTGAAGATCTTTTACATCCTTATTCCATAATTGGCACTACTACCAGAACTGACTTAGCAATTATTTCACTTAGGTTTATACATAATAGTGTAGATAAATGTTTGTATTCAAAAGTATGTAATAAATATGTTATATTTATTTGTTTGTATGTTAATGACGTGTTGATTTTGAGGAATCATATGGATGGAATAAAAGAAACAAAGAAATTCTTATCTTTCATGTGCAAGATAAAGAATATTAGATATGTGGATACCATATTGGTTATCAAAATTACTAAATATAGTGGGGTTACCATTTGAATCAATCACATTATATCCAGAACGTGACAAATAGGTTCAAATACTTGAACATAAAAGAGTATAGTACACATCTCGATCCAAATTCTAAGCTTATAAAGAATGATGGAAGAGTCATCGCTAAATTGGAGTATGTAAGTGTTATAGGGAGTTTTATGTATGCAGTTCAATGAGCAAGTCCAAATATAACATTTGCGATTAGTAAACTTACTAGAGGAACATTGGAAGGCCATTGTGAGAGTTTTGGGTTATTTAAAGAAAACAAAAAAAATCTAGGTCTTCAATGTTCCAAGTTCCCGGCTATATTAGAAAAATTTACTGATACTAGTTGGATATCAAGTACTGGTTACAGTAAATCTACTTCAAGTTGGGTGTTTACTCTTGGAAGATATGCAAATTCTTAGATATTTAGAAACAAACATGCATAACACATTCAACCATGGAATCTGAATTCGTGGCATTATCAGATACCGAGGAAATAAGTTTCGTAGCTTAAGGATCTACTATATGCGATACATTTGGAACCAAAGAATACATCTTCGATATCTATCATGTGTGATAGTCAACCACATTAGCAAAGGCATCCAATGAGGTACAATGGAAATCTAGACATATGAGTCTAATACATGACTACGTTAGGAAATTAATCAAGAGTGAAATTATTTTTCTAAATTACGTTTAAGTCAATTGAGAATCTAACGCATCATTTAACTAAACCTCTTAATAAAGATTTAGTTAAATCTACTTCGAGTATCATGGAGTTGAGACTTTTAAACTAAAAAGATCCACAATGACCGCAACCCTACGTGTTATTACTAAAAAAGTAATCCACGAGTTCAAAGAGTAACATCAACTTATTAGATAAGTGGACAATTTCATCATTATAATCTCTACAAGAACCATATCCTAATTATGTAGTGCTAGTACTAGTATCTTTAAAAGTAACAAAAATACTAGAAGAATTTCACCTAGATGAATTTCGAGGTAGTGCCGCATCATTAGAGAGTTGGAGTTTCACTCTTAAAAGCTCAACGAATAGGATGAGCACAAGGCAATATTAACGTTAAGTGAGTTTGATGAACTTGTAAACACATGACAGTTGTATGTGTGTTTTCATTAGTATTATCACAAGGAATGATGGGTTCAAAGCTATAATCTACCTTTAACTTTTGATGATACTTTGTGAAAATTATACTATGGCTAGATTCAAATTGAAGATATCTAATCCGTATGCATAAGTGTTGCTATTTCGAATATGCGTATCATTATACAGTTGAACAAATGGGGAATTGTTGTAATTTGGTATTCAACTTATTACGATGATTATATTGGAATGATAATGCATTCATATGGGTGTGCAGAGCAAGTACGGAAACACTAAAAATGAAACGAGAAAAAAGGGGAGAAGGGTCGAATATGGCCTGGGCAAAGGCCGAGTGATCGGCCGGCCTTAGTCTTGGCCACCCGAGAGTTTTCGGGTGGCCTGGGCGATCGCTTGGTTCAAAAATCAAACCGTTGGTTTGAATTTTGTCATCTTTTTTTTTTTGGCATCTTTGCATTAAAAAGTTCATCTTTTCATGAACCATTGAAACCTTTTTCCTGGTGTATGAATGAGAATCTATACATATGAGATAGATTTTATTCCTAAAGATATAATCAAACCATCAACAATTGAAATCATTCTATATTGAAAGAATTTTACCAAAGTCTCTTACATATTCATCTTTTTGAGTGTTCTTCAAATTCTAAGAAGAAATCACAAGTGTTTAGTGTCTTTCTTCTTCTAAGACTGGTTAAATCCTACAAACCATTTGCCGTGAGTTATTTTAGGCATCAAAAACAATCTTAGAAAGGGCAAATTTAATTTGGTGACAGCGATTACGTGTTCAAATTAATTTGTAGTGTTTCTCTTTTCTTTGGTTTCTTATCTCCATTCCCTTGTTAACACATGCTAGTCCTCTTCTTCACACCATTAATTAAGCATTCTAACATGAAATATGCACCAATGCATGAGATTATGAGAATATTTCTCGCTTTACTGAAGGCAAGCATAAGAATAATCGTCTTCTGTCCAATATTTCAGATATATCAGTTCCGCTACTTCGAATTCTCCACTTCTGTGTCAAACATAAGCTACGCACCTAGTTACGAAGTAGACAATAATATAATCTTACCTAATAAAGCGGTTTTGATATCTAAATTTATGTATCGTGTTAACATCTGTTTAAATTTAACAATTTATCGATTTTAAATAGCATTATTTATACTGAGGAGTTGGATTAAGATCTAGGGTTGGACGGGTGAAAACGTAATAATGAATTTAAGGACGCGGTTAATTTATACGAATATTATATATTTAATAGATAATAAGAAATTTCCGTCATTCTCTTAAAAGAGAGAATGATTGATTCACTATTCATTTTTGTCACAGTACTTTTCACATTGAAACCGGTTTTGTCATGTTCATCCATGTTTTGTCCTGTTCATCAATATAGCCGACTTCACCTGAAATTAAAAAAAAAATTGCCGCCGTATTTTCTGTTGATATTTTATAACCGACTGTTATATTAGTCAATAAAAAACACACAAAATCCAAAAAAAAAAAAATGTTTGCCGACTTCCTTATTCACTGTATAGTATGTATTTTGCCATTTTATACCCTATATATACATGCATGTAAATGCATTTTCTACACAGTTTCCTCTTTCTCAGAGATTTTAACAAAAAAAAAAATTCTCGATTACGCTGTGAAGTGGCAAAATATTCTCTAGGAAGGTAGATCTCTATTTGTTATATGTTTGCTTTTTCATTCCAATTTTTTTTTTTTTTTTTTTTTTTTTTTGCAACTTGCTTTATGTTTTTTCATTTTTGTTTAGGTTTATGTTTTTCGTCTTTCTGTAAGTATATTTTGCTTTTACTATTTTTGTATGTTACGTTAAATTGCATGTTTCAGTAAATCTAATATTAGTAAAACTTATTTATAATTTAGTTTAGTTTTTTTTTTTTTTTTGGTCATATAAAAAGCAGAGATTTCTCCTTACATACTGAATAATTGAAAATATGTATTATTATTAAAATAAAACAAAAATAATGGATAAGTTTATATATGAAATTTTAATTATATTATATAAGGATTTTTGCAAAATTACTATATGTTTTTTTAATATTTATTAGTAATTATTCTGAAGTATTAACGCTTAAATGTATGAGAGTACAAGAAAATGAGCCACAAAGTTAAACTCCAAAATGCTATTGTTAGGTACTTGCCAAAATACTCTTTAAACTTGTACAAGCAGCAAAAAAATTTCTTTTATGTATATTGCGCAATGGACTATGCTACATATACATAATTTTTTTACCTAATCTTTTACCTATTGCTCACAGTAGGGGTTGGAGACCACATCTTGGGATTTTTTTATTCAGGCGGGCCCGCATGCATGTGAGAAGAGGTAAACAATTCGATAAATTTTTTTATATACAAATATTTTATCCTTGCACAATTGAAAAAGTAAATTATAATTAAAGTAATAGAAAAATAATTGGTAAGTTTATATTAAATGAAAACTTGTTATAGTATAAGTAAAACATATAGTTATTTTTCCAAAACTATTAAACATTGTGATTTTTTCAAGATATGTTATTAACTCCTTGTTTGGTAGAAATGTTGTGGAATTAATAAAATATGTGGTTAATATTGATTATTTGACTTTAAATTATATTAAAATCTGATTTTAATCAATATTAAACGGGGGCTAAATATTGTGAGACGTCAAACAAGGAAATTGGTGTATTAAAATGTAGGTGGCATTTATGAGAGTTATAGGGGAAAAAATATTTTTTTGAAAGATTTTGAAATATTAATTATACCTTCTAGCTCTCGAAGGTATTATAGTATAAGGAAATGTTACAGAGACGAACTCACAATTATTACTATAAAAAAAATACAAAAATAGAGTAAGCAAATTGCTCAAGACACGTTCGTGATTTTTGGAGTAATAAAAGCACAAGCAATAACCTACCTTCTTAATCTCTATTTACAGCAATATTCTGCATCAAATCAGACTATTGCAATCTTCATTGCCAGTAATTCCAGTCAGATATCACCAATTAGTCGCATATTAAGCAGTCAATCCAAATTGTTTCCTTGTCATGCCCTTTCAAACTGAGAATGACTCTATGAATTCGTAGCTTGTTTCGAATGCTTCGAAACTCTAAAACTATTGTTTGCTAGTGGCGGAACGGATACATATAGGAGTTGGTATCGATGATGAGGGAAGATACCAAGTAATTAGCATTCTCATATAAACTTTTTTTCCTCAAACAAAAAGATAATCAGTAACTATATGCTCATAATGCATGTGAAACGGGAAAATAACGGGCATGTACAGAGTGTTAGGGGTTGTTAATAGTTCTTAAATTGCTTAAATATAAAAGTATTAACCAATATATAAGGATTTTGACGACTCATCATCAAGTCAGTATTTTGTAGGGAAATGTTAAGGGTAAATCTCACAATGACTTGAAATAAAAAAGGACGCAAATGTCTAGGATGAGAAAAAAGCAGACCGTGGTTGTGAACCCGTTTTAATGCTCCAAATAGTGCAATTGGCTCAAGAAATAATTGAGGCCAATAAAGTTTTTCGCATATCATTGACATTCCATTACCATGTGTATTGGAATATATTCCAGCATGGGCTGCCATACTGATATGGATTAGGTGTCTTGGCTTATAAATATAGATCACCAAATGGAAACATTTGCTATCCCAAAATCCCTATCCAGAAATGAGGAAGGAAGGGCTTACATGAAGAGAAGAGGCTTGTTTAGTAGCCAAGAATGACTTGCCTGCATTCCACCCTAAGATATCTACGGTCCTATCAGCCACAGAAATTAATCGGGGAAAATGTGGGCAACTGTGTCTATGTCGGATTCCAGGCAGTCATCTTGGCTAACTTTACAAACTCTTCTCTATCATGCTAGTCCTCTCTTCTCACAACCGTTTAGCGCAGTTGAATATGCACGTTTATACGCATTCTTAGGTGAAATTAAGGCAACACGCCCGTGACACCAAGTATCGCAAAGTAAAGAAGACGAGATAAATCCAGCAGACAGACAAATCCACCCAACACGGTGCTGTAAGTTGCCCTACAATTTTCAGTCAAGGTATACTAATGATGAATTACATATTACAACAAAAAAGATTTAGAAGAATGTTAATCCTGAATTGTATTTTGTACATTTAGATGATGGCTGTTTAAATTTGGCTACTGCAGATGAATCGCAGTAACATATTAAAATCGGAGTCAAATTCAATCAACGTTGACGAAATTAAAATATACGCATTCTTAGGTAAAATGAAGGCTTAGCCCCCGTTTGTTCTACATTTTCCCCCATTTATATAAGAATTGTGACCGTTGCAACTAGTAGACATTTTTGAACAAAATGTGTGATAATGGGGCCAGCAGTTTGAAAAAAACGATCACAAAATTTCTACTAATTGGAAGAAAATGTAGAACAAACAGGGAGTAAACAAGATTCAAATTTATTTTTCAAGCTTAGGACTATAAAATAGTCCAATTAATGGTAACAAACATGAATAAAGTCATCTAAAGTACAACGACAGATCGATGCATTAACTTAATGAAATCAAACTACTCTAATGTGATTTGATTCATAAACTGCTAAAATTAATTGTCCACATAATCTAAAAAGCAACGGCAGAAAGACCAAATGACAGAACCGCCACAAGAACCAAAAGCTTCCACGACGAATGGAGAGAGGCGCCAGCATTTCTACGAGGAGCATGAGCAGAAGGTACAAGTGCCTCAACTGGTGAGGGTGATACTGTTGGAGATGGAAACTTTGGTGTCACAGAAGGAGATGAACTGGGGTGGCTCGGGGGCACGGCTTCACTGTCGGTGGGGGCAGGGGCGGGTGCGGGGGCTGAGTTAGATGCTGCAGAGACCCTAATATCGACTTTCTGCCCACCTTCACAGTGGCCAGGAACGCCACAAATGAAATAAAAGTGACCGGGTCTTTTTATGGTGAACGAGTCAGCGCCGGTGGCGAAGGTCGCATAAGGGGCGGTGGAATTGCACGCGTTGAAATTCTTGTGTGTCACTCGAACAACATTGTGAAACTCTTTGTTGTACTCAAAAACTGCAAAATTTGACAACTTTGGATTAAAGTAAAAAGCAATGAACAAATAATAAAAGTTATACATCCACATGTAAGTGTCAGTCATTTTTTAAGGTACGAAAATAATTGTCCTTGACATCAAATAATACACTAGCGATTGACATTGAGTCGACTATATATATCCTCCTACAAACAAATTTAACCTTATTATCGATAAATTTGTGATCGACTAGATCAATATTTTTCTCATCACCCTGTAAATTAACAAAAATTGGCTTACGAATGGTGTCTCCAACGTGAAAATTCTTAGAAGCAGCCCAAGATTTGAAATCAACGTTGCCAATAATAGTCCAGCCGGCAGCGTCACCAACCTTGTAAACATTTTTCCCCATAGCCATGGATAATACACATACAACATTAATAATAAAGAACAAAACCATTGCTGTCTTGGCCAAACCCATTGCTAAGCCGTTGAAAAAAGAGAGGCACGAAGACAAATTTTGGATGAAAAGATTAAAATAAAGAAGATTAGGGCTAGAATTTCACTAGGGTCGTTCCTAATGGCAATATTTATATACATATCTTTGAGGTATTAAATTTGGAAATAAAAGATATGATTTAAATTTTCTATTTTTGATTAGAATATTTAGTGGCTTTTTTTGTGTGTGATTATACACTAATGATTCTCTTTCCATTGTATAATCATGAATGCAGAATATTTATTAAAAGAGAGGGGGGGGGGGGGGGGGGGGGTTGGGGAGTAGTCAAAGCCCATTGGATTATGATTTATGACATAAAGCATAGTAATTCCATTGCTTTAAATGGAGAATTCTCAATGGTGAAAATGTATCGCTAGTTCTTAGTTTACAATACTCGTTGAACTTATGTCGACGCACGAATTGCTCGAAGTTTGCGAAGTTACGTACGACTTCCATCCCATTAAATACTACATGGCATTTTAGACTTGGCTATAATATTCCAGGTACCACTTTTGGATTGTGACTTGATGAAAATCATGAAGGCCAACCTACATAGGTTTGAATTGACGAGTTCCGAATTTTGTCGAACCACATTTTACAATGAATATAAAATTTGGATTTTGCTCTTATTAAGAAGCTCTAGATTGAGTTAAACAGCGAGGTAAGAAAAACGTAAATTTTAGATATCCATTGACAAATTTGATCCGCTTTGACGTTCATCACACATTGTATTTGAGAGTTATGGGCTCGAGTGTTGTCACACGAAAATATATTTCGAATGTGAACTGCCGCAAATGTACAGATCGTTAACAAGTAATAAAGTTGACTTTTGAGTCCGAGTATCGTTCTCATAAAGATTTATTTAATTTGATTTTTTATTTACTACGACCTTAATCGAAACGATAATATTAACTCGAATTAAATCAACTACGATGCAAGTGTGAATTATTAAAATAAATGCAATTGATGGTTGAATACAAATTTTATGTAATTTATGAATGAATGATGCACTAGGATCCCAAATCCCCAAATAATAATTATTTCTAACTCTAATTTTATAATTTGACAATACGAATTCAATTATAACGAATCAATGTTCATATCATATCCTATCCAACAATCTCTCTCGAGTATTGTTCGACCTACACTTACATACGACCCGACTATATCTCTATGACGGATGCGAATATACAAGAATATATGCGATTTTATAAACATTTAGAGATTCACATAATACATAACAGTATATTTATATTACCTATCGGACCTTATTATTATTATTTATATATGTCGAATTTATTTCCTCTCTCTTAAATGCATGAAGCAAATCACAAAATTCATATAATTATTGTTCACTATAATCATGGAGGCAATTAATTCATATAAATCATTTTATAATTCAAAAACGAGTTTTTGCTTCAAATATATAAAACTAAAGATCAAAACATCAAATTACAAGGCTCGTTGTTCACCTAACACTGATTAACCTAACCTAGTATAGTAGAAAGAGGAAAACATGAAAAGAATCAAAAACGACATCACCCAATTAATTATGGATTTGAATCTTCACGTCTTGGGAATGTTTTGTATTTTTTGCTTCGTTCTATACTCTCCAATCTTGATAATTTCGTCATCTAGGTCTCCTTCGAATTTTTGGACGGCTTTGTGGTTAATATAGATGTCCAAAAATTGGTTTCCATAAAAGTTTGAACGATGGAAACCAGAAAAACACTATACGACCGCATCATTATGTTGAATGTAGTTGCATAAAACGATAATTTTTCTCCTAAAATTCTTTGAAGCCTTCTATGTGGTCGCACAGTTTAAAAATTGTGCGACCACATAGTTATAGTTTTTTGTCGTCGAATAGTATTCAGTATTTTGGTCGCATCTTTCTCTTCCGATATCCAATTGAGGCGATTCAAGATGCGTTAAAAAGTTAACTCAAATAACTACAAATCTTCCTGGTATAAGTTTTCAAATTCGAATTTCTATGCCAGAAATGGATCTCAAATTGAGACTGAAAATTCGAAACATAACTTTTTCGGCTGGAATTTGATATGTGATAGTATTTCGACTCTATTTCATCCATTTAGTTTCTTTCCTCATCCAATTGATGCCAACACTCTCATATTTTTATCGTAGGATCGACACAACTTTTCTGTATTTGAACTTGAGTTCTCAAACTTTGATTTTGCTTCATTTTAGCTTTTTTTGCTTGTATTTTTCGATTTTTCACCACGTTCATCGTTTTTAGCCTACAAAATACAAATTACACAGAATTAAGCTATATTAACATTTACTTTCCACAATAATCCATGTTTTGTGACATATATAAGTGTGTAAAAAATGCACTTATGAAGTGCCGGGTTTTTTTACACAAATTACGTTGGATTTTTGAGAATTTTTTCTTTCTTCCACGTTTTTTATTGGGAAAATATTGTTTCCTTTATTTCGCGTGATTTTTTATCTTGTTTCCATCTTTGTGATATTTCTAGGGTTTAGCATGCACCCTATAAATACTATACGATTTTTACAAGTTTTGTATAACTAAAATACAACCACATATTTCTCATAATGTCACTATTTAAAATACATTATTTCCTCAATAATATCCATCAAACACACATTAATTGTGTACGTACAGTTATTGTTTTTATTTTCTCCATATTAATCAATTGAATAAAATACATTATTCCTTTGTCATTAATCAATTCTTTGGCTTTTATCTTGTAGTTTGTTTGCCATCATGTATTTCATAGTGTATCATATACATTACATCGATCCGTTTTATTTCCAAACATCGAGTTCTCTTGCAAAGACCTCTGAGAAACCTAATATTTTGGTTAGTATATGATGAGATGGTCAATGAACGGATTAGCGTTTGCTGCAAATGTTAAATTACTATAGAATCTATTATTTTTTAGGTGACTTCGTTCCTGTATCCTCTAGAGTAGATGTGGTTCAATGACAAAAATAAGAAAGATTACAGAGATTACTTATCCCTACACCTCAACTAGTCGTGTCCAACGAGAATCCCCCAGAGTATGAATTCCTCGTTGAGGCCTAACGTAGGGCAAAGAACCGGTTCGACAATGGCTCCAAATCTCAGGCACCATTTCACTTGATATTCGACCCAAGTATGATCTAACAATAAGATGTAAATCTAAATATTTTGATAAATTAAAAAGATTACTATGAGAAAATATATCAAAGCTTCCAAAATCACATGGCTCCAAGAACTATATATCATCATCCGGGCAAAGCTAAACTGAACATACTAAAAGACTGCTACAATGACGAAAAAACAAGATGTTCATCCCAATCAAAGAAACACATTAGTATTAAGCCCAGAAACAAACAAACAAACACAACACAATTTTGCTACAAAACTTGAAGGGCAGGAGAGACTCTGCTCTATTCTGCGATGGGCTGGGTGTAACTGACCCACTTGGAGAGGTCTCGGGTACTGCTGTGTGGCTAGGACGAACTCGAATTGGGCTTGAAACTGGCACTGCAGTTGGCTGAAGCGACTTGGGCACTCTTATATCGATCTTCTGTCCTGCCTCGCAGTGGCCAACAAAGCCGCATGTATAGTAGTGGTGGCCGGGGCTCGTGATAGTTATCGAGTCATTGCCAGTCGAGTAGGTGGCTATAGGCGAAGAAGAGTTGCAAGAGTGGAAATCCGGGAGGGTAACTTGCAGCACATTGTGAAATTTAGCATCGTAATTGAAAACTGCACAAAAGCAAAACACAGTATTGTTCTTTTTCTGTTAGTAGATCAAATAGTCTAAAGAAAAATGTACAAGGAGAGATAATTGGTGGGGAAATACTATGTTAAATGCCCTGTATCAGTTGAAACTTGCAACTGTTGAAGACGCCATTTGAATGAGTAAACAAGAAAAATACATTCTAAATTATATCATTTTGTATATGTTAGCAACATCAGAATTTTCCCATTCATATTCACCAAACATCTGATTATTTAACAATTAAAACAGTAAGATTTGTCTAGAAGATAATTAACTTACTGAGAGTGTCGCCGATTTGAAAGGTCTTAGAAGAAGCCCATGTATTATAATCAACATTTCCAATGATAGTCCAGCCAGCAGAATCACCAACTTTGTAAACAGAACCCAAACAAAATCCAAAAACCGCCATTAACGAGCAGAAAAATATTTCCACTTTCACAAAACCCATGATTCAACTTGAAATACAGGAAAAAAAGAGAGGTGTTTCTGGGAGATATAATAGAGAAAAAAGGTGAATGGAAATATTCGTGCGTGCGTCACTCTATAACCGTTTTTGCAGGGTGGGTGCAGAACATGATATTTGGCTCACAATCAATGCATGAATTGATTCTCAATAAACGTGAAAGTTTTTGGTCATATGTCCACTAGTTATTAGACCCAATGTTATCGGATCGTTGGTTGAAACTCTCTCATAATTGTCACTTAAAATGTTCAAAACGTAATGTACCTAATCTTTGTGGGCGATAATAGGGAGTCGACACTTGTAGAATAGGTAAAACTTTATGTAATCTATTTTGTACAAATAGATTTTTTCATCTTCAACCGCGCTGTGTGTACATAATCATTTATCAAATCTTTATCGAACTGACAAGTAGAGACCCCCTATTGCCCACAGGCGCCCCCGATAGGAGGCCGCCGCTTGTCAATTCGGCAAAGAATTTGGTAAATGATTATGTACGGATATAATTATTCAATTTATAAATGGTTTATAAGGAGAGAGTATTAGTTTCAACGGTTGATAATAATTAGTAGTTATGAAAATAATGTTAAAAGCAATTTTTGACTTTAACTGAATTTATAAAGCATTTATAAATTTGTACCCAAATGGAAGGTTATTTTGTCGTGTGTGATTATATTGTCACCACAATTTTTATTTGATACACCATATTTTAGATGCAGTTCAACTTCTCAATCTTTGCTTGTTGTAACAATTATTTTCTGAACTTTTTATTCGAATTTTTATCTTCAACCTTCCATTAATTAATGTCTCGTCCTTGATGACGATTTATATCAAAAAATTTTATTTTTATGCTTTAAAATGAGGAAAATAATATATTTTTTTCTCACTTTTTTTTTTTTTAAATATGATGGAAAAATAAGTTATTTTACTCCATTTCAACAAACCGTTAATGTGTTAACTAATGAATATTTGAGGATAAACATGATATGAGAATTGTTAGGGATACAAGTGCTATAACGAACAAAATTAAGAACATTAAATGTAATTAAAATATGGTGCAAGAAAAAAACTTGTAGTGTGAATATAATTACCCTTTTGTCATTTACTTCTAAAATAAGTAACTATTTCTACTTAAATAAATTATTTTAAAACTAGTACTTTTATGTTAATATAAAACTTTTAACTTCTTACTATTGGCATGTTTGAGCATCATTTTTTGGTATAGAATGCATTTTGGAATGATAGATTATGGAAAATGTGCTTAAAAAATGGGAAATTTATCTAAAACCCTATATCCTAAGTATACTATTCAAAAATGAGGTGGTATAGTTTTAAGTTCACTAGTCAAGGATAAATTAAATTTTTAATATTAAAAAATTATATTAATTTACATACGCACTCCACCCCACCCACCCTACCTAATCTCTCTCTCTCTCTCTCTCTCTCTCTCTCTCTCAGTTTTCATATGTGACGCGTGGAGGATTGCCATAGCTGGTGCTCCATCTCAGACGCTGCATCATTCACGTAGAGTCACTGTGCATGATGATTCGTAAAACGGTGGTGCTTCGCGCAACATGGCACTTTGAACGACAACATTGCTTTGTGAGTGTCGCAACAACAGAGCCAATGTGTGGAGCTTCGCATAACAATTTGGGGAAAAAATTGGAGTTTTGGGTACCGGAGTTTTTTGGATGGTTTTTATGTTGCTGGCGATGATGGTGTTGGTACAAGAGGGGGATGGTGCTCGTTGTTGTGGTTAGGTACTAGTGATTTCCACAAATGGTGGTGGTGTAGTGCTGGCAGGGTGAGCGGTAGTGGTGGCCACAAATGGTGGTATTTCATCGCTGCTAAATCCTAGTTTAATGGGCTGGGGAAAAGGATAGCAACAGGGTGGGTCGGGATTGGGACAACCTTTCCCCGTCCTATACTCGCCCCTATACCCCGTTTAAGGCGGGGTGCTCTTACTTGTTTGCATTTTTAAAAAAATCAATTTTTGATAGATGTATTTGATTATGACAGTTCCATAATGCAATAAATATAAAACCCCTAAAAATAAAAAGTAACCTAAACAAATTGCTTTTCATCAATTATTAATCTGTTAGGGACCCCATAAGAGGTTTGGAGTAAGATCTCACTAATATAAAAGTATGAAAAGAGGATGAGAAGAATATGGCCTCGGGAATCAAAGAAAGTGAAACAAAATGAGTTTGTCACAACAAAGAAATATCATCTTCGACGGCAAGAAAGGATATAGACAACGATAAGGAATTGCCGAACTGAGTTACTAAATAAGCCTTTTTGTGGGAATTGGAAAAAAAAAAAAAAAAACCTCAAACCCTCCCATTAAACCTAATTTTGCAATTGGATTCTGATTGTCTGAATGGGGCACTGGGAAGGTTTAGTTCCCTTTTAGGTCAAATTGTAAGTTTGGGCCTGAGCCATCACAAATAACAAATTAACAAATAAAACGAGGTAGGGCGGGGCGGGGACCTTGTTACCCTACCCTACCCCGGGTCGAAGTTCCCCGCTACATCCCCATCCCGAATACTCAATTAAGTGGACGAGGGCTCACATGTATTGGGTATAATGGATTTTTTGTCATCCTTAGCTTGGGGATGTAGTCGATGGTTGCTTATAACATGTCGGTGAAGAAGGAGCCAGCGCCAAGTGTGACTAAGGTAAGGTGGGGATAATGGGGGTGATATTGGTGGGCTAGAGGAGGGTTATGGCAATCGTGCGGAGAAAGGTAATTGAGGATGGTAGGATCAACATGGAAGAGGTCAAGAAGAGAGTTGAATTTGAAAAGGGCGGTTTTCGGGTTTAGAGCATTTGAAGTGATAGTGTGTTTTATCTCATTTTCAGTTATGGTAGCTGATAAAACTAAAGTGTGGAGTGGTAAGGTGATGCGCATTTGGTTCTCGACGTTGCTGGGAGTGATGGTGGTGCTAGAGTGGTGGTGGTGGTGGTGGCAATCGGGCGTGACTAAGTCTATCTTCATTGTGATTGCATGTGACCTGGTCACAGACAAGTCACACACAGTCACAAATTAAACTGACTTGGTCATAGACA
This sequence comes from Fraxinus excelsior, assembly GCA_019097785.1. NCBI lineage: Eukaryota > Viridiplantae > Streptophyta > Magnoliopsida > Lamiales > Oleaceae > Fraxinus > Fraxinus excelsior. Next base: position 18,522,427 of record CM032626.1, read on the forward strand.
GTCACACCGAAAACAAATTTAATCACAATTAGTCACAGATAACACGGTCAGTAAAGATAGTATTTATTATCGTGAACTTAAGTTGAAGATGGTAGCTGTGGTGTTTAGAGGTGGTGGTGGTGGCGGCGGTGGCGGTGATTGGTGGTGGGTTGTAGTACTAGTCTATGGTGTATGTAGATTTATTTGTGGTGATCCTATGTGACCAAGTATGTGTTTATTGTAACGGTTGTGATCAAGTTTGTCAATTGTGATTGGATATGACTTGGTCACATACTATCACAGTTAAAATTGACAGATCACAAATAGTCATCGTGAAAATAAATTTGGTAACAGTTAGCAATAGATAACATAGGTTAGTGATTTGGTTAAATATAATCACAAATTAGACGACCACATTGAAGATAAATTTGGAAACTGTCAATCATATAAAACACATGCATGGTCACAAACAATACGGTCTTAGGTGGGGTTTAATCTACAGAAAAACATTTTAAATTTTTCGAAAATCTCTACAGGGTGGGGTGTCAGCGTAATCATCAGAAAAGAAGGTTTTCAATTTTTGAAAATTTTCTAGAGGTTAAGGGTGGGTATGGATGGGTAAAGGCCTTGTAAGGTGAGGGTGGTTCCGATGAGGGGTGTAATTTGAGAAAAAGTTTTAATTTTTTTTTACAAGTGAGGTAAGTGCGTTAGGGTGGGCGAGTCTTATATATATTAGAATTGACACCTGAATTTTAAAATAAATTAACAAGTTTGCTAGTTTTAAAATGTAATTTTTATAGGGAAAATTGAATTTTACATCAACATTTACTTCGTGTCACCACAAGTTCCGAACCTTTGAGAAATTCACACCCAATATCCATCTGGACAGAAACCGTCCAAATCACCGTTAGTCAGCTTGGAAAATTAAAAAAATGAGATATTTTGATTATTTTAAGAAAAGGCATTTGCATCCATATAGTGGTAGCAATCGAGCCGAGCGGCTTGTCGGCTCGACCGCTCGGCTCATATTGTAGCAACCCACGAGTCGCTCGAGCTCATCAAAAAACAAGTCTGAGCACGAGCCGAGCAGGCTGGCTCGGTAGGCTCGTCTAATTTTATTTTTTTTGAAGGGAAGGATAGTTAAAAAAAATCCAAAAAAGGCAAGCAACGAGCTGAACGGCTGGGCTCGCGAGAGACGAGCTCGGCTCGTTTGCCACCCCTACATCCATATAGTAATTTCCCTTTAAAAACAATAAATAAAAGAAAAAATCATCTTCTTCACCCACCCAAACACCAAAATCCTAGAAGCTGTCATCACTACTCTATTACAATGAACACTAGAATAATTTAATGAGCAATGCTTGGGGTACATCACATTTTACATCAGGGTGTACACCCCCCTCACATGGGGATGGGACCCGCTCGAATAAAAAAATATTTTATACAATGGGTCTCACTCCTCATGTGAGAGGGGTGTAGTCCATTATGTACGTCACTTAATGTACAAGTAGAAATACCCTAATTTAATACTTCACAAGTTGTGCCGCATGCAGATGCCCTAGAATTCTTTCGAGGAAAGCAAGATTCAATTAAATGGGAGGATTGAGATTTTTTTAATTTCGATGCCCTTTGAATACTAAAACCCGAAGCAGTATTTAGATTTGAAACCAACCCAGATGGCATTTTCTAAACCAACCAATTCAATGTTTCCTTTCGGAAAACCCTGTAAATAGAATCCATAAATAAACCATTCTCCTTGCTTATTCTGGGCACCAAAGCAATCAAAACCTTGCCACCTGAATAAAAGCCAAATGGGCTATTAAAATCCACAAAACTGAATACATGAAGGGTTGGGACCCGACAACAAAATCAACGTAAGATCCCCTTGTTGTCTGTAAAGGCTGGCCCACGCGATAGCGCAACGTGGATCCAACGTTGGAAGGAGGAGTATAAGGCCCTGATCGCCTATACTTCAATAAACAAGGCCAAGGAAAAAAAAACCGAAAATGTTTGAAACCACCACTGCAATTTTTCCATTTTTATATGTAGGAGTTATGTATTGTTCCATTAAAAAATAAGGAAAATTTTTGAATTTACGTATAACATTATTATATTTAAGAATGTATGATTGAAAAGAAAATAGGAAAAATATATTTTGAAAATAATGGAATATCTTACAATGTGTGTGTATCTAGTACATGGTATTGGATCGAAGAGGAGAATATGTAAGATTTAATTTTATTTGTTTTTTAGGTCCATCCAGTCCACAATGCCAAAGCTGTCACAAGTAGAGACACATTTACCTTAATTCATCCATTATGTCCAAGATTTCTAGTGTTCTAACTTCTAACTAGTAGAATTTGAAGGTGGTAAACATTGTCGAGGAACTTAACAGGGAGTAGTGCAAGAGTAGTTAAAACATCCCAACTTGTTTAAATTGAAAAGTTGTGTTTCCATATGACACTTGGGAAAATTTTGTTGATTTCTAGTGACCAGCTAGACTCAAAATCCAACACCAACGTTTTACAAATACCTAACATATCCATGGCATGTGCTTTCAAATCAAGAAAAGCAGATTTAATCATATTCCAACTCGTCCGGAGTAATTGGCCGCTTGAGAGGAATAACAGACTTCTTTTCTACATCCCGAGATAAAGCTTTCCTCATATCTGAGAAATAAACCGAAGAACAGAGAAAGAGAGATCAAAAAACTAAATATTGTGAAGCAAAACAATAAACTTGTAGTCATATGCAGCAACTCACCCAACCCATCCTCTTCTCCAGAGTAATAGCGTAGTACCCGTCTATAAACTATATAGCCAAGCTGAAAGGACAAAGCAAAGAAATGAGCATGCTTACTCGATTCACATTCTAGAAGAAAATATGTTATAGATGCATATTATACAGAGCATAACTAGCAGAAATTACAAAATATTACCTTTTCATACATCTTGATAGCAGGTGTATTTGAAGCTCTTACGAAAAGATCGACAAAATAAGCCTTGTCACTACAAAAATGAAGCACGCTTTAAGACATGTAGTTCATCAGCAATGCATATCAACAGTTAATATGCAAAGGACTATAAATGTTATTATAAAAAACTTCGGGTGTAATCTATGGAATCTCAGGATATAAAAATTGGTAAAAGGAGCACACGAAAAGCTTCTAAAGCAATGTAAAATCCAAGAGTTCAATGTTAAAAAATGTTGGATCCCATTTTATTTCCAACTGATTGTACGGTTAAATCTCAAATGTAATTTTGTTTCTATGAACTAAACCCTGAAGCGAGCACAATTTCATTCATCAAAACTATGTCCACTTACATCTTGTCACTGATGTCCTCAAGCAGGTTCATGAGTTTCTTGGCCAATTGTTGCCTGCGAAATTCAGGAGCTACAGTTACTGCAGTGACATGACCATGCCATGACTCCCCTTGTCCTTCGACTTTTCCCATGACTGAAAGTACATCAAAGCATTATGACATTATCCCATATATTATCAGAAGATATAGACAACTAAAATTTGAAGTAATGATAGAAAGGGAAGCAGGAACATATATGATATAACTTTCATGCTTCATCACTGGAGGTTGTGTGGAGACTAATGTATTGTACACTTTTTCCCCTCGCCCGCGGTTTGACCATCGCGATAAAGTCAATCGGGGGTTCCGGGTACTTTGGGACATTCGACATGTATTAGGAAGCCCTAATATTTTCTTCCTATGTAAAAGTATTAGGACAAGCCTTCATTTTGTGTCACGTAGTGAGTCCAACAAGTTGGAATTATCTTCTTCCATGTAGTGCAATTGAGGAGCAGCACCAGGTGCACACAGATCTCACATTGAAAGTAAAGCACCTAATCATGTGTTTTTCTTACTTCGTTTTTCTTATTTCGCGTTGTTCATTGCTCTCTTTAATATGGGGATTATTCGTCTAATCCATAACCGTCACCATTTACTCATACATTTTTTGAGTTCCACAGTAAAACACTAAACAAAGGTTAAAAATCATTTTAAGCATGGAGCCTTCCTACAGGTCCTAAATCCCATCCTATATATTTCTTCCAAGTCAAGTGTCATATTACGTTTTAGGCCATCAAGAGGACAATATATTTACAATCAAAACCAGGAGTCCCAATTAGCTCTTACTATGGAAACACTAAAACAAAGGTTAACAATCTTTTGAAGCATGCAGTTTTGTCAAGGTCCCACGTGGATCATGGATCTGTTTTATTTTCTTCAAAACCAATGCCATGCCTTAGGCCCTCCTTAAGTGGAGATTTTGTTTTCTGAAATCCTCTAGATGTAAAGTTTGGGAAACAACAGAAAACACACTAAACAAAATTATATGTTGATGCTCTGCATCAATGTTATTATATCGACAATATTCAGATGTAAAGCACGGACACTCTAGGGGTGTAGTGTCCATGTTTGACACTCACATTCCAGAACATGTGTCAAACAAGGCAAGTAGCTTGTCACGTTTATACATTTCTAAATCTTTCGACAAGTGAGGAACATTTTCTACGTGCCTTAGACACGAGTCTGATGCGCCAAGTGGTTTGGCCAATACACTTTTTGATTTCTTATACACGAGGTACATGTTCACAACTGAGTAATGACAGGACAAGCACGTTTTAAAGGTGTGTCTCTCTCTTTTGAAAATTGTTTACCCCATGTTCGTGTTACATCTGTGTCCCACGTCTGTATACGTGTAAATGCTTCATAGCATATCAGCATGGCACATTAACATGATCACGAGAAAACTCATACTTGCCACTAATGGAAGGCAAACAATGGAGAATGCATATGAAGCTTGAGAGAAATCATTTACTCAGGTAGGTTAGGAATTTCCATTATGCTTGAGAGGCTGCAACGAAATGTCTATTCTCTTTTATATGGCCAAAGGGAAATTCACAATCTTCGCGGTGAAGGAGTGGGACGTGAATCTCAGCAATATGTTATATTAACAACCTCCTGAAATGCAAGAAAGAGAAATTCCTAATCCAAAACAGAAAAAGATCTCTTTCCATCCTTTAAGCGAACAGTGGCAAGTTGATTGTAATAGGTTGATTCAATTGCAAGACACTAGGACTACAGGCTGGGGATATTAAGGATTTGAAGGAGTAGAAGAAGCTTGAGATGCAGAAAGCCATTGCTCAGCTAAAGGTTGTCCATTGTCGCTCTGATACCAGTTCATGTTTTATAGTGATTAAAATCTAGATTTTAATCTAAGTCAAAATCAACAAATAATTTTAATCACATATTTCATGGACCCACAACTTTTTTACCACACATTTTTTATCAAAATCTACTAATAATCTGATTTTAATCCCCACCAAACAGGGACCAAATTAAAAAAGAGGAGAAGATTTTTCAGTGAAAGAGTTTTTAAATTCCACTCAAAAAATCCATACAGTATAATAAATTTATGCAAGAAAGTGAAATGACCTAACTTGTCATATGCACAGACGTGTTATAACACAAAGCTTAGATACCATTAGGAACATTATGAGGTGTACACATCTTAATAAGGACCTAATCACCAATATCTCCAATAATGTGATTATCAAACTTTCACAAATATATCTTGAAAATTATTCAAGTTAAATGAAATTAGATTTAACTATGGAACTAATGATAACATATAGATGCATTTTCAATGCTTTACCAACTAAAAGTCAAAAAAAGGGAGTGGTGGTTAGCTTGGATAGAGTATGTTATAAACTAGTTGGTGAATACCCATTAAAGCCACTCCTTTTTGATGTAGTTTCGGCAGAAGAAAAGATTAATCTTATAAAAGAAAAGGTGATGAAGATCTCTAACTAGAATGAAAGAAATTCTGGGTGAAGAGAAAAGGCAGACTCTAGTTCATTGGTAACAATTATCACCTGGCAGACTACCTGCGGAGATTTTGCAGCTATGAAGGATAAAATTCCTCACTTTCACATTCAGGACAATGTTGCTTTCTAAGGGAGATGGAATTGTTAAGTCGCTGAAGTTTTCTTCTACTTTACTATGTCAAGTGCCATGTCTACTCTGAACTTATATTTGGGTTGTTACTATTTCGGCCAAATCTTGCTGGAGTTTTATTTGATTATTCTATCCAGATTATGTAACTCACTTTCCTAGTTTTCAAATTCTGCACATTGCCAGTTAGCTATTGAATGCCTACATGTACTTGGAGGTTAGTTTTCTATTCAAGTTTCAAGGATAGGTTCTCACCAAAAAAAAAAAAAAAGATCCTAAACTTGCCACAAATTATTTAAAACCAACCATTCTAAATCTATTTCCATAGAAACAACAGTAAAAAAAAAAAAAAAAAAACTCACAATACAAAAATATAGAATACTCATTGGTGCTTTTTTTCAGTAAATAAAATCAAACATATGAAACAGAAAGCAAAATTACGTAAAGAGGGAAACTTACTGTAACCCATGATTCGGTTGCCGGGAGCTTCAGCCACATGGAAATAATCGGGCCACCGCGCCAAGTATGTCATATAGAATGACATATTAAACTGCAATTATTAATATTAAGCATTGATTAATTGACATCTTTTTCACGGAAAGTTACAAATAAATCTATACATAAAAAAATAAATTAAAAATTTGAGAAAATATTAATAATTGGGGAAAGAATGAAGCTACAGTTTCAGTGAGGTGATCGAGATTCACTGATGCGAATCGGAGGAGATCGTCGCAGCAAAATCTTCGAAGCGTCGTCATCTCCCTGTGGGTCTACGCTTTTCAGCCTTTGCGCGTGCCTTCTTGTAAGGTAAGGTTCAATACTGTCGAAGAGGCTTATTCGGGACAACTCGTGAATTTTGGGGAATTTCCTTTTTCCCACGAATGTTACGTACGATAGTGGTGCGTGCTCTCGCTGGCACTTAAAAAGATAATACTTGAACGTAGCAGTGGAAGTAATTACGTATCGGTGCTACAAAGAATATGAAATTTAATATTTTAGGTTCCCTATAATGATGGAGGGTTTTGTTGGTAATGAAATCGATCTTATAACCAATAGTAATGTAAATTAACGAGTTGTATTAAATCAATATTTACCGTTAAAATTAATTCATATTTCTCTTTTATTTTAGTTAGTTAGAAATCAAAGTTCTAATTAACTATAATTATTAAATAACTACAGCTTAGCACTCAAAATTCAATTTAATAAGAGTTTTACACAATAGAAAAATCGATAAATTAAATAACATAAACACCAGTGGTTGCATTTAATCTATTTAAACATTTTTCTTAAGATTCAATAACCTATATTGCAAAAAATCATCAAATCCTAGTGTTTCACAAGTTAAAGGAATCAAACAATTATGAATTTAAAATTTAACTTAACTATAAATTGCAATACATGAGAAACTAATATGAGAAACTAATAGACCTTTTTAGTAATCAATCGTGACAACCATATAATTATGCGCAGAAGAACATTCAATACTAAAAATCCAAATTAAACAACAAAACTAGATGGACGTCACAGTTATAATGTTTCCAAGGCTTCGGTATCTTTCGATCAAGTACCAAGAATTAGTTACACGTGAAAAATCTAAGAATAAAAGAGAGAAAAATAGTTAGTGTGTGTTCTTTCTCGTTCGGGACGTCTTCTAGGGTTTATAAAGTGTAGATAGATTTGTTTCCATAAGTGTTGTATTCAAATTAGGAAACCAGTATTTAGCCTGGGCAAGTGCTGAGTAGAAAATGGGCATGGCCGCCCAAGCATAAAATTTGGCTTCTGTTATTGAAGTGTCGTCCGGCCAATATAACTGGATAGACACCCAATTATATAAAAAGTTTTACGAATTTTTCTTTAAACAATTTTCTTCATTCTTTCTTCTATCTTAGTCCTCCACATCAAATTACTTCTATTGTAGTACTTCTACTTTGAAACAAATGCATATTAGTCATTGTACTTTCATTTTCTTTCACTTTGATCTATTTTCACATATTTCTTCCAAATTATGTCATATCCATTAAATTGTCATCTAAATCAAAATAGGAGATTAATAAGTATATTTTGGCACAAAATAATCATATGAGTGAAAAATATGCATTTTACATTCCTATCAAATTCTCTCACACTTAACGTTTGCTCATCCTCAAGCAAAACTCAATTTTAGTTTCCCAAAACACCTCGGTCGTAATGTCATGAACACGGAACAATTAAACTTTTTCAAAACGCACAACACATCATGAACAACACTCTCACGCAACTCATAATCAATTAGCAAGCACTTTCATATGAAGATAAGATAGACCAAACCTAAGACACTCACGGGAATAAGCACTCAACTCTAATGTGTTTAAAGAGTATGTGTTTTGCTTAAGTTCATTCCAATGAAGATGATTTAACATATGCTTGCATATCTTCTCATTCTTCAGCAATTAGATCAAACAAGTAACACAAATCATAAGGTCTTTTCAAGGGTTGTAATGTGACTTAGAGTCAAGGTGAGAAATATTTGGATATGTGACTCAACAGCCATCGAACTAGTGAAGCAAAGATGAATAAACTTAGCTCAAATGTATTCATAAGATATGTAAAATCAACTACTCCACACATTGGTTCCTTTACTTTGCATCTATCCCACACAAATCGAACCATTTCTTGAAATGTAAGAGGAATTATGAACATAGATATTTTGTAACATTGACATCACTCTCCTCCATCACTTATTTTCTTTTTCTTCTATTATTCATTTCTTTCCTCTTTTTCTTTTCTCTTTTTTTTTTTTGAAATATAAACTCCAAATGTTATACCATAATGCGACTTATGAATTAAAATTGAAACATGTTCCCTTCCACAAATCATAGCACTAACAAAAAATTTGACACCCTCACACTTATTTTCTTGCAAACACACACATATCATGTTGATGAACAATACTGTACTAGCTCTAAGACTTGAGTAAAGATGTTTTCTTTTTTTTGTTTAAAGTTTGTAACTTGGATTTACACAAAGAAATAAGGCTCAAATGGGCTCAATAAAGGGCAACATAAATTGCAGGATAGGCTATTTGGCCAAGGCGACTAACTTATGTAACAAAGATGGTCTTAATCACATTCATGTATGCATGCAAGTATCAATATGGTCTCATAGAGAATCAAGACAAGTTCTAGAGAAGCAAATTCATGGAAGAATATCACTTATGAAAAAAAGTAGTAAGACTGATATGAATATGTCAGTCAAAATACTCAAAATCTCACTAGTTTTTTGTCTATAACGTTTAGTTACTACCATTCTCAAAGAAAATAATTGAACTAATTAACTCTAAGTCGGAAGATCATTTATTCAATCATGTTATGAATTTTTCAAAAGTTTAATCTACTCTAGCACATAGCATACATAACAAAAAATCTTTTAAAACCACAGTCTCAAATTTTTTTTATCATTCATAATGAACGGAAATATGATCGAAAATCAAAGTATAAAAATAACATAGCATAAATTCTCTCACCCACACTTAAAACTTACATTGTTCCCAATGTAAAGAGTAATGCAAGGAAAATGATACAAATAATTGACTAAAGAGTAATGCGAAAATGAAAAGAAAAAAAAAAAAGTAAAAAGTGAACTCCATTTGGGTTGCCTCCCAAGCAGGGCCTTTGTTTATTGTCTTTGTCTAGACTTATTGCTTGTTCCTTGTATAACGTCCTCCACCTGAAGACCTTCATAGAAAGGTTTGAGTCTATGACCATTCATCTTGAATACATTTGAAGTTTTCAGATTTTGGACTTCTACTGCACCATGAGGAAAGACATTTTTAATAACAAATGGTTCAATCCAACGGGAACACAATTTACCTGAAAACAGACGAAGCCGCGATTGGTATAGGAGAAACTTTTTACCAACTTCAAATTCTTTCCTAGAGATCATCTTGTCAGGGAAAACGTTTGTCTTCTCCTTGTAAATTATTGCACTCTCATAGGTATCATTGCGAATTTATTGGATGAGTTAAAAGTGCGAGTTGGTGCTAGTACTATTAGTGTTGATTTATTTTCTTTTCGTTTGAGTCCTTGTTCTCTTAGTTTTTATTTATGACATTCTCGCCTAGGTCATGTTTCGTCTTTTCGGTTTGAGATTTTGGCTTCTACATGGGCTTTAGTAAATTTGCAACCTTGTGATATTTCAAATTGTAGTGGATGTAAACTCGCAAAATTTTCAGCTTTACCTTTTAATCGAAGTATTTTCGTTTCTTCCTCTCCATTTGATTTGATTCATTCTGATATATGGGGGGTTTTCTTTTGTTGTCATAAAAGGAGGGTCTCGATATTAAGTTTTTTTTATTGATGATTATCCTCGTTATTGTTGGGTTTATTTAATAAAACGTCATTCTGAATTCTTTAGATACACACAGTCTTTCGTGCTCTTGTCAAAACTCAACATTCTGTTATTATCAAATGTTTTAGGTGTGATTTGGGTGGGGAATACACTTCTAATAAATTTTGTGAGATGTTTGCCTTAGATGGAACTATTCACCAAACTTCGTGTACAAATATTCTTAAGCAAAATGTTGTTGCTAAAAGAAAACATATGCACATTGCTGAAACTGTTTGTTCTCTCTTATTTTCTGCTTTTGTTCCTTGTATGTTTTGGGGTGAATATGTTCTTACCGCTGTATGTTTGATTAATACAATTTCACCTTCTTATATTTCAGGTTTTTCTCATTTCGAAAAGTTGTATGAGTATGCCCCTAATTATTCTTTCTTTAGAGTTTTTTATTGTACTTGTTTCGTTTTTCGTTCTCATGTAGAACGCCGCTAGTTGTCATCTCGGTCTGCTATTTGTGTCTATCACTCGTTGTTTTGATCCAATAACTCAAAAACTTTACGTGTCTCGTCATGTTGTTTTTCTCGAGCATATACATTTCTTTTCTATTTTATCAACTACTCATAGTTCGACTAGATCCGATCTTATTCGTATAGATCCTTTTTTCTGACAATTCTGATAGTTTGTCATCTCAGGTTTCTAGTACTTCAAAAACCCCTTCTTATGTTCTTACACCATTATCTTTACAACCAATTTGTACTGATCATTTTGCAGATACTGACACTTTACTCTCCGGTACACCTGAAGCGCCCTCTTCTCCTATGGTCCCTCAAACTCCGTATGAGATTGTGGATCTACCTCTACGTCAATCCATACGCATTTGTAAGTCTATAAAGTTACCAGATTTTGTTTATTCTTATTATTCTTCATCTTTTTCTATCTTTTTAGCTTTTATTCATTGTTCCTCTGATGCCTCTTCCTATAAAGAGACAATTTTTTATCCTCTTCAGCAGCAAACTATAGATGAGGAACTTTCTATTTTGCATAAGATTGGTACTTGGGATTTAATTCTTCTACCTCCTAGTAAGAATGTTGTTGGTTGTCGTTGGGTGTATAAGATCAAGACTAATTATGATGGATTAATTGAGCGATACAAAGCTAGGTTGGTTGCAAATGATACTCTCAACTGTATGGTATGGATTATGAGGAGACATTTGCTCATGTTGCAAAAATGACTACTATTCGTACTCTTATTATAGTAGCTTAAGTTCGCAGTGGCATATCTCTCAACTTGACGTTAAAAATGCCTTCTTAAATGAAGATCTTCAAGAAGAAATTTATATGGTTCCCCCTCCTGGTGTTTCACATGATTCTGGATATGTTTGCAATCTTGAGGTATACCTTCTGAATAAGACTTCCATTTCTATAATAATTTTCAAGAATTCAAGAACTCCGTTAAGGAAATGGATCAGAAGTTGAAAAATTTGCTAAAGGGATTGGGGAGTCAAAAAATTTGTTTATGAATCCAAGTGCATTACTGAATGATATAAACATTGAGTTAGATGATGATGTAGAGTACGATTAGCTCATGAATGTGAATGACGATATTTTGAGAAGTTTTATGTGAGCCAGAAAAATTTAAGAGGTTGCGGAAAAATGAAGATGAGAGTGGTATGAGAATGATGAGAGTTGATGGCAAAGAGGAATGTGGAGGAGGTGGGTCAGTGAAGGTTTAAGAAGTGAAAATGGTGTAAAAAGTAAAGTCAAAAGTTCCACTTCATATTTCAATTATTAGGAAGCCACAAGAATAGTATAAGATCATTGTAAACAATTCAAATCGGTCGCATAAGATATCTGGTTGCAGAGGAGTGAGGATAGGTGAATTTTAACTTAGACAAGTTTTATACTTGTCTAAATATGTTGAGGTTATCAACAATATGCTGCTAATTTGGCTGTATTATGACCTTTTCTCCACCTTTTTAGTGTACGAAGCAAGAATCGGTTGGACATATTGAATTGTTTAGGATGATGCATTCCACATCAAAAGGAATAGGATAACCAACTAGCTGAGTCCCGATATGCAAGATATATCACTTATTACACAAAGATCTTAACATTAATATTATTTACTTTAACAATCTTTTGATATTGTATGACATAAACAAAATGGTGGAGTTACAACAATCACAAGCATAGCTAGAAGATGAAGCAGCTGCCATGGACAAAGCAGAAATATGTGCTCAAGTTCTTGGTAAGAGTGCTAGGACTATTTATGGGATTGGACATGCTCCGCACAAATCATATAGAAACGCAGTCACAGCTCCCACTAAATTGATGCAACAGTTGAAAATTCTTACCCAACAAGATAAAGAGAAGGATCAAGCTATTAATACATTTACACAAAGTCTCGAACAACGGGCATTACTTATCCAAAGTCTTGTTGCGCAAATGGATATGAGTCAGCATCATCCTATAGGAGTACAAAACCGACCAATGATCCGCCTCCATTGCCTCCACCATCGCCATCAGTTGGTGTTGCAGTACTATGATTATATTGTTGAAGTTATAATTTATATTTTCGTGGTTAAATATTAGACATTTATTATTATACTTTGACTATTAGTACATGTTATCCATGCAATACAATTTTCTTTTGCAGCGACATTTTTTTGTTAAATTTAGTAATTGTGCATGTTCAAAATTGGAATATTGGACAAATTATTAGCATAAACAAAAAATATTAATTATAAAAGCATTGATACATACGTAAAGCAACCACATATTGGTTGATAATATTTATTCTACAACCAAATTATGGTCACTAGAAAATAAGGAAAGAAAATTTGTCATTCATCGACCAAGATTTTAGTTGTTGATGCTTACATTGTCCTTTAGCAACCACTGATTGGTCACTAAAGTTATCAATGTTTACCAACCAATGATTGGTCCAAGAAAGGTAGCACTATTCACCTACCATAGGTTGGTAACTATTTCATTATCTTCACCAACCAATTATTGGTTGTTGTTAATGTGAAAATATTTTGTCATAATCTATTTACCGACCACCCATATTGGTTGCTAAAAAAATTCAACTATAGTAAACCAACCAATTTTTCCCTTTATCAGCCACCAAAAATCAAACCATGTAGCGACCAACTATAATGGTCGCTGAAAAGATTTACCAATGGTGATTTTGTGACCATTAATCGACCACAAATATTTGATCGCAAACGACATCCAGCGATCAAGAAATAACATTTAGCAACCAACAAATTTGGTCGCTCAATGCATTTTTTGGTAGTGAACATTTTTTAAAAAAAATAGTATTTAAATATCATAATTTTTGCGATTATATAATATTATGATTTTATTTTTTTTTTAATTTCATGAAAGAGACAATTTTAAGATGTCGCATGACGCATCCAAAATTTGAGGGCTGGCATGCTTTTAGTCAATTAATGATTTTTTTAACGAAAACCATTTAGATGTAATTTCAGTAATTTAGTCATAATTTATTTAAATCGACATGAAATTTTGGATTGAGAAATCCTATAATCAAAATAGAGAATGTGGCAATTTTGCAACGTTCTCAAAATATGAGGCTCTAGAGAATGCAATTATTTGAGCTTGCAGTTTCCATGCGAGGTTGTATCGTGCATTTGGAATGGTCTTTTTTGTCTTATTATTTTGGATTGTGATGAATTTTATATATATGTGTGTGTGTGTGTGTGTGTTTTTTTTTTTTTTTTTTTTTACGCTTTACTACATTTATATATTGATTGGATTTTTTTAATATTATTTAATTAAATATTAATAAATGATCTTATTATTGCGAATCTGCGATTGTGGACGATTGATGGTCAGTCGTAAACAATCGCCTAGTTCATCAACATTCTTTGATCTGCTACTACCATTCATATTACATCGATACAAAATAATTATAGGGAATATTATTTCTATCACCTACTTGTGATAATTGTAGTACGTTAATTATCTTTTTAATTTATCACAACTCTCTGAATGATAATACAATATTATTAGGTTTTGTTTTTCTGACTGCGGGCACTACAAGAGCCAATATTTTTATTACCTGGGTGACAAAAATACAATGGTCATTTGTTTCTCACTATACAAAAAGAAACATACTATGTTTTAAATATGTACATCGTAAATTGTATTGTACAAGTACAATTGAAATAAGTATTATATTGAACCATACGTTTTATTTCCTTAATATTCTATTATTCAACATGAACAATTAGGTTGTCCCGAATCAATAACCATGGGAATAGCTTTTAAAAATTAGAAAATTTTCAATGTAATGAATTCTCACACATTTTTTTTTGTTCTTATAGTAGAGGCCGATATGCTTTCACCAACTGAAAAGGGGATTGAATCCATGCACTTCTAGAAATGAAAAAGATAATTAATGTACTACAATTATCATATTGAAAGTTGGGAAGGACAATCTATTAACATTATATTTGGTTAATTTATAGTATGTCGAGGCGTAGTGATATTTGATTTCAAAACAAAAATCTCAAAAGAAAAGTGGAATAAACAATAAAGATAGTCTCACTGAAAAGACATATTTCTATAGACACTAGTTTTTGCCCCGTGCATGTATTCTATTGAAGGTAATATTAGCGTCTTGAATGCTAAGATTAGATGAGAAATTGTATTACAAAATTTCCAGACACATTTGTGGCCCTGTTTGTTTCGAATTAAAATCAGATTTTAATCTAAGTCAAAGTCAAACAATCAATATTAATCATATCTTTCATGAGTCTCACACCTTTTTAACCACACATTTCAAAATTTTCTATCACAATCTACTAAAAATATAATTTTAATCCCCACCAAACACCTCCTGTATATAAGAAGAGAATGAATGAACTTTGAAGAAAAGATTTCTAATATGAGAAGAAATGAAAACTACTATTAAAAACTCGGTTGCACTGAAAATTAATCAAATGACAGTTGTTTGACAGACAACATTTATTACACTGAGAATTGAAAAGACAATTACATTCCCCGTTTTAACAATAAGTTTACCAAAAATACATCCACATAATAATTTAAAATGAATCTCCACGAACACTGATATTAAGAGTAAATTTGGAACTAAGAATATTTAATGCAATTCTACGACATAAAATCACCCAACATTAAAAAAGGATAGTTATTTTAGTCCATAAGAACTAATAAAAACGGTAGAGTAGGATGGAGACATATTTAAACTTAATTCAATAATCCTCATTTATCAAATATCCAATAAAAAAAAAGTATATTCTGCCAAACCCATCCCTTGACCTTATCTACAATTAAGAAACTTACTGCAAAAAATATGATTGAATTTTCACTCATTGTTAAGTAGATCATTTGCAATCGACCCTTGAGCTAGAGGTTGTTGGGAAAAGTCCCGCGTACCGAGATATTAGAACATATGTACAGGACATAGGATGAGATATTCTTTTGCTATGGTAAGTGCGAAGTCATTGTCGTCGCTCTCTTTTCTTTTGAATTTGTTGTTGGCGATATGATAAAAGTTGCAAATTGTAATGTATCTCTCAATTTGTACCAACGATTGTAAGAGGGATTTTTTTTTTTTTTTTTTTATGCAAATTCAATTGCTTTTGTGCTCAATAGATGGATTTTTTTTTTCTTTTAGTGAGCTCAACGAAGATATTTTTGTAAAGAAATCTTGGGAGTCGGTAGGGAATTGACCTAGCGAATTTGGATTTGATATTGTGGACAAAACGTGTAGGAAAACTTTTTGTTTGCCTTCTGGCTTCCGTCAAGAGCAAAGTAGGAATGTAAAATCAACAATTGTGGTTTATGTACAGTAGACGATGACTTACCCAAGGAAATCAGATATTCAAATGCAACATGGTAAAATTGGAAAAAAAAAAAAAAAAAAAGGTAGAGGTCGTGGGGGTCGAGGGGGCAATGCCCCAGACAAGAATTGACCGACCGGTCAGGTCGTGGGGGTTGATGAGACAACGCCCCCGAAAGAAATTCTGATTTTATGTATGTATGAAATGAAGCACGAAAAAAAAAAAAAAAAAAAAAAAAAAAAAAAAAACTGAAGACGGTAGAAAGGAAAGGAGAAAAAAAACCTTAAGATTTGCTCCGCACAATACTCCACAGTACGAACCCTTACTCCAATCCGTGTGGAGTGTTCATATTTTTTTTAATAATCTTCAGTTTTTTTTCTTTTTTTTTTACATGCTAATAATAATTTACGACAAAATCATTTCTATCTTGTATATATTGCCTCTACCAAGAAAAAAAAAAAAAAAGCTTAGAATTTGGCATAGTTTGAATTGCTATTTTTTTTTTTCATAGGAATGTCATTGGCCAACAGGACAAGGAAACAAATTGTCCACTTTCTTGTTAAGTTTTTTGCTATTTGAAACAATTCCATAGGTTGTTGACAATGTTCAACATCTTCAATAGTCCTTGCTAAATAGAAATGTAACCCGAGGAGTAGTTTCTTATAAGTTTTTCTCAGTTGACCAATAAATGAATACAACTTAAACAAGTTCACTGGGCACCGATTTTGTACATGTATAACACTGAAATCATCAACCTCGTAATATTTACATTTGAATTTAATAGCAAAGCCTAGTTAAAATCCATTAAAGGTGTGTTTGAGCCACATTATTTGGGAAGAATGTATTTTGAAATAGTAGATTGATAGAGAATGTGTGATTAAAAAAGAAGGAAAAGTTATTGATATGATAGAAATTATTATTTTATTGAAGAACGTGTGGTTGAAAATGAAAATGAAAATTTTAATGTGTACCAAATATGGGCTAAATAATAAAGCGTAAACATCATAAAAATTGGAAGATTTAATCAGTATTAAAAACTTATCAGTATATGTCCTACGACTGAAGTTTCTCCCAACTTGCCCATCACTACGATGATCATCATGATGTATAAGACATGCATAGGCAAACCTAATTCTGTTATATACATTGAAGTAGGTTTTTTCTTCAAAAAAATCGTTGATATCCAAGATTTATTTTAAAACCTGGTTACAATGAAGAGATAACCCGAAAAGGTATGTCATGTGAAATTTAAACATAGAAATTGAGGTAGTTGAAATCATTAGGCTAAACAAAAATTCAAACAACATCACCGCTAGTAAAATGTTTAGCAGAATGATTAAACAACCAAAGTATGCACTCCAGTTAAATGATATCAACATTACAATTACAATATGAACCTTACCCGATGGAGATCGTTGTGTCGCTTCACGGTGCCACTGAGAACAAGTGAGAAAATATTATCAACTGCCACTGAGAACATGAAGAAGATATTTATAAATATCAACTACAATTGATGGCTGAAGAAAATATATACCAATTAGTTAACAAAAATGGCTAGATATGGAGAGAATAATAATCGGAGAAGAAATCTTGATATTGCACTTAGTTTAAATGAGATTGTCCACTGTAGCCAAACCAAATGATTTTATGTTCGAAAACTAGCGAAAAATAGTATAAATACCATCAGCAGTCAATAATTGCGGCTCGTGAGAAACACAATTTTTTTTCGATCCGCACACGAAACAGTAAATTGAGAGTGAAAAACTCAAATGAATAGTATTCCTCAAACCCCCCACCCCACCCACCCACCCCTTTCAAGAGAAAGTAGATAATTAATTGTAAAAGTTCAAAAAAGATTCATTACTTGCAATATTGAAAAAAAAAAAAAAAAAGAAGTAAAGACTCCATTTGGAATTGATTTTAGAGATCAACTTCTGATAATAATAATAATAATAAAAAGAAAAAATTTACTTTAAATTTTCGACAATTTTATGAAAAAATTATTAATAATAGTCATTTGACAGCAATTTTTAGAACAAACAAAATGGTAGTGTTCGATGTTCAGCTTTTAAGTTTTCCATTATCTATAATTAAAATACCAACTATATTCCAAAAATAATGCATCCTTTCATTATTAAAATTATTAGAATACTTATTTAATATAAGGATTAATCTTTTTATATATATATAATTTTGTATTTAATAATACCATTTTCTTAATTCTAAAACAACAATATTAATACATTAGGTTAAAAAATTTATTTAACGACATTTTATATTAATAATAATACAAAATGATGTCATTATAATCAATATCCATTTTAGTAATTATCTATAAATACAGATATAAATCACTTTTATTTATCGAATACTAAAATTCTAATTTTGAAACGTGCAACAATTTTGAAACAAAAGTTCACCAAACATTTAGCCAATTCTTCTCGCAGCTGATACTTTCTTTAGCACATCAAAAACTTTTGTTCTTTTAGAATCCAACAATATCAAATGAAGTATAATAATATATGTACAAATTGAGGATGATCCCCATATTGTGTGGCGTGAGATATGAGATGAAACAATGAGGTCAATAAAATGTGTGGATACAAGACCTATTTTTATCGATCTTATTATCTAATGTTACCTCACAAGTTTTAGGATGTTTAAGAGTAGTTTTAAAAGATTTTCTAATTTTAAATATCATATTTTACGATTTGGAGAGTATTTATAAATTTATAGTGTTAAATCTTTAAGTATTCTGACGGATTCTTTATATTTAACACTGAGCATGTTTGAGCCGGATTAAAATCTGATTTTAATTTAAGTCAAAGTCAAACAATCAATATCAACCATATCTTTCATATGTTCCACGTCTTTTCAACCATACATTTCAAAAACTTCTATCACAATCCACTTAAAATCTGATTTTAATTTACACCAAACACTTTCTTAATTTTACTACTCTAAAAAATATTTATTAGTTTTTTATATATATATTTTTTTTATTTTCACCAGCTTCTCTCCATATTACTATAATATCTTTCTATATTAAAAATTGAAATTTTTTGAATGCTTTTAATTATGAAGAGTGGCTAATTAGGAGAGTCAAACTCATTCTTTATTTTAAAATGTTAATTTAAGAATCCCTTAAAACATAATTTTAAAAACTAACTTTTTAAAATAGAGAGTATTTTTTATTTAAAAAATCTCTTAAAAATGTTCTAAGTCGCTGTAAGTGAACGAGGAAAGACGATTCAAGTATTAGATAAAATAAGTAATTTTAAAGTACAATCAAATATGCGTTGAGGGCATGTTTGGTCCATTAACGACTTCCCAATGGTTTGTTTGGTATGTGATAATGGTCGCAAATATAGTCTCTTAAATGTTCTAAGTCGCTGTAAGTGAACGAGGAAAGACGATACAAGTATTAGATAAAATAAATAATTTTAAAGTACAATCAAATTTGCGTTGAGGGCATGTTTGGTCCATTAACGACTTCCCAAGGGTTTGTTTGGTATGTGATAATGGTCGCAAATATAGTCTCTTTTTGTCTACATTTAAAACAAAATTCTTTAATTTTTATACTCATTTTTAACTATACATTTACATGATGAAATATTTTACACGTAAAAATTCAATTTTTTTTTTCTGTTTTTAACTTAATATTCTAAAAAATTACCATTTAAAATATAATTTTTTTCCCTCAAAATAATGACCATCACATCACATAAATAACAAAAATAACTATGAGATCACCCAAACTTAAGAGTTGACTCGGTGGACTAGACTCGGTGGGCCGTGACGCAAGACACTCCGTGGAGTACGCATTTCATGCTTCCACGTACACTTATTCCAGATCCCACGTGTTACTCCATTCTCTTATTTAGCACCCTAAACCCCAACGCAACCCAACCCCACACCACCTCAGCCTCAGCCTCAGCCTCAGCCTGATTTCTCTACCTCCGCCACTCGTTATGGACGCCACTCTACTCCTCCACCGCCCCGCCGTTGCCGCCACCTCTCCCAAGCCTAAGCCCAAACGTCCTTGCTGCTCCCCCGAGCCTAGACCCATACCAATCCCGAACCAAAATCCCGTCGATATGCTTCTGGAATCATTTTTAGCTCTCTTGGATTCATCTACTGTCAACCTGGACCTTGCGTTTGACCGCATACTCGATTCCAGTGCTTGCGAGTCCGACAAAAATTATATGATCGAACGCACACTCCGACTCGGTTCCGCACTCACCGATGCCGCCATGAGATCCACCAGAAAGCGCGCTTCCATGCATAACGCCGTCGCTTGGGCCCTCTCTCCCGATCTCACTATCAAAGTTCGTAAAATCTGTATTTGGTTTTTTCGATTATCGAAAATCTCGTGGTGCCGTTTCTGTATTTATGGTATTCATTATATCATTATTTAACTGGATCTTCGATCGTTCTCAGTGATTGTTAATGGGAGGGCTTGCAATCTATTAGTTGGGTAAAACCATTTTGTCAATTGAAAACCAATTGAATATATCGTGAGCTTACAAGTCGAGCAAAAACCGTTGCAATTTCTTTATCTTTTTAATACCTGGTAGTCTTAAGTATAATTTTTGCCTGCTGTGGCATATCTCATGCCATTGTGTGTGTGTTTTTTGTGGTTTCCAGTGTTGATATTGTTACTTTTTTGCCTTTTGGTTTCCAGTGTTTATTCACTGTATTTTGTTCCATGAATTTGTCGGTGTGATATTGGCCAGATACATGTACATGAATCACTCTTGATTTTTTCTTGTTCTTAATTATTAGGTGATCCATGTTATCAGTGTCGACAGTTGTTTAAATGTGTTTTACTCCTGTGATTGTGAAATGTCTATTTTGGAGTTAAAAAATGTTATCATGATAAATATGGACTAGACCGTTGTGGTTTGATCTAATGAGTTTGTTGCACATTTTTCTTTTTGCAGGTTTTTTCTTTGCTTGATACACAAAGTGTATGTCATGCTGCAGCTGCATGTTCCTTTTTCCGGAAGTGTGCTGCAGACCCTTTATGCTATTCCAATATTGATTTGACGACGGTAGTCCCAAAGGTCAACAATATGGTCGTTTCAACGATGATTCAACGTGCTGGAAAAGTTCTACGGTACGATACAAACATAGATAAATAGAAAAGTTGGATATTACCCAGTGTACTCAATTAGCTTGATGAATGAAGTTCTGTTTGTGGCAGTAGTTGTAATATTGTAGTCATTACATATTCACATCTTGGGCTGGATTCCATCATGCTACATGTTTCAGGAATCTAGAGAAAAATGTGCATTCATCCTGTATAAGTATCTGTGCTGTGTATTTGTATTTGTATTTGTCTTGTATCTTAAAAATGACACCCAACTGTCCTAAGTAACAATGGGAGTACTGCTCCTTAAAATACGTAAGTTTCATTTAGTGTTGCAATGGGTAAATTCCATTCACGATAAACAATTTTTAGTAGCAGTTAATAAATGACGGTCATTACGCATGGACTTTAGTTGTTAGCGTGGAATAAGTTTAACTGCAGTGAAATAATTGACAACTGTCGTTGTTGGTTGCCATGTCATCTATTCCGTCAGTTTAATTATCAGATTAAAATCAAATTAAGTATTGTTACCCAATTGAACAAAATTGAAATACGGTTACCTAATTGACACTAGTGTAAAAGTATACTTGCCTCGAATGGAACTTGCCCATACTGGTGCCTCTTTTCGCCCATACTTTTGTACCCATTTTTACTTCAAGCTGAAGTTTCATATATTGTTGCCGTGCATATTCCATTTGGTATCTTAGAGTCTCTTGGTACAGATATGGCAGCCAGACTTGTAATTTCTGCGAGATACTATTTCTGCTGAAGCCATGACACCAATAGTATCTATGCTTCTGAAAGTTCTTCACATATGTGAATTTTTTGTGTTTGTCCTTACAAAATGTGTTGGCATTTTAATAAACACAGGTCTCTTAAGCTCGGGGTTGTTCCCAGCCCCCCTAATTCATCAGTGGGTACTTCTCAAGCACTTGTTTATTCCATGAGGAATACGACTGATGCATCAGGATTTTCGTGGAATGATAAGAGGTCTAGACAGGGTAAAGAGTCATTTATTCTTTCAAGGTCTTGCTTGGCACCATTGATTGTTGATGGTGGTGCTCCAGGGTAACAAATGAAGCTTTGACTACTCTATTAATCATTATATGTTTGTTGTTTATGTATTAAGCGTGTTTCTTTTTCCCCTATTTTAAGGGCTCTTTTGAGAAGGTTACATCTTTACAATATTGAAAGAATGGACAACACGGCATTTGGTGTAGCATTATCTGCTTGCCCCTCTCTGCTTGATCTTGAAATTGTTGGCCTGTAAGTATGAAATTACTTGTTTCTTCCATTGTATTCTGAATGCTTATACACTCTCTCATGCGTACTGAATAATTTTTTTTGATATGTACTTAATAATTATATGTTCAGATTTTAGTCCCTTTTGTTCGGCATTGCTGGATGATTAGCTGGTTTGTAAAAATAGAGACATCAACTGTCTAGAACTATTTGTTAATATTTACTTTTTTTAGTGTGGAGGATAGGGAAGAAATGACGTGGTCAGAGGAACTCTTAGTTTGTGTAGATTAGCGCCTAGGGACATTTCTCTTTGTTTACTATTTTTTTTTTTTTTTTGGTTCACCTTTTTGGTGGAGGGAGTTTGATTTAGGACGCATCATGTCATCCAGTTTCCAGAATTTGTCAAACTACCTGTCTATAGTGGCTAAGTAAATATTTCTGTTGGTTTGATGGGGATGATTCAGTATATAATTCTTAATGTTAATAATCGCAGTACTAGATGAGAATACTTATATGTTTTGAGTTCAGGGAATTACAGCTTAATCACTTGCAATTCTAGTTATCCCCAACGACATTCTTGAGCTATTTTGTACATATATCAAGCGGATTGTGTAAAAACCAGTGTTAAATTACAAAGTTCTTTTTAATCTTTTCCAAAGTAACTCTTGTAGGGCTTCTAACAAAAAAATGTATTTATTTTCACTTTGTTCTAGTACAGTATTTACAAGGAAAGTTTTTAGATGGAGGATAAACATTTTGAGACATGTAATTTGATAGAATAAGCATTTGTTTATGATGAGGGCTATTAGAATTGTCATTTTGACCTTTTTGGAAGGTAATTTTTGAATTAGTTGTTATCTGTGTGTGAGCTGTAATGCTGTCAGCCTTGTGGTAATACTATGAATGGTGCAGTATTTGGCTAGACTTCTCGTTCATGTAACTCTTGGTATTGAACTATTGCCAAATATTGGTGGCATAAGGGACTGGGCCTTTCTATGGCCCATGGTATAGGTAATGTTGGCCATGACCCTTTCTGGTACCTGCAAAGGTTAAATGATTATTATCTTTGACTCATTCAAAAATTTATCTCAGTTGATCTCTTAAAAATTATTTATTGCCTTCTCAGCTTGTATTAACGTTTTTTTACCAGTAACCTTGGTAACAAAAGATAACTTTTTATGAGAATTCATTTTTCTTGTGATATAGTCATGTTGAACTGAGGCAGACGTTGGAGTCGGTGAGCAGACATTGTCATCTGATAGAGCGTCTGTTTTTTGAATCATCCAAAACAGGTGCATTTTAGTCCACTTATGTTTAGCCAATATTCAGTGCCAGAGAAACATTATACTTACGAGATACTCATTTTCAGGTAGAGACGATAGTTTGAAATTGCCAACATGCAATGATCTTGTGAACAATTGTCCACATCTAACTTCATTGGCACTCAGAGGATTCAAATTGCATGACTTTAAAGCTCGTGTACTTGTCAAGGTGTGGTTATATGTTAGTAGAAAGATAACAGACTTTTTTTTCCCTTGCAATTCAATTTTTAAGTCATAATGCAAGCTTTTTTCCTCGGCCATGAGGTAAATTGTTTTATTTGAATAGGAATTGGGTTAGGTAGTAATTTCTGATGGTTATTTCTCATTGGTCTTGTCAAGTCTTGTAAACAAAGTTGCTGCTCTTTATTGCTTGGTTTCTGCCTATCTGTGTAATGAATCAAGAGCAGTCTATGGATATCGATTAGCAAGTTCTGTGGGCCAGACAACAGAATTTATGGATATTTGTTAGATACTGGGAATTTATGGTCATGATGTGTGTTTTACAAATATGTGAAATGATAATCATGCTCCATTAGGTGTTATAATTATACAGATGGTCTTCAGTTTCCAGTGCTTGAGAAAATTCTTTGTTCAATTTTGTTTTTTAACGCTTAGTTGCTTTTGCTTTTGCTTCTGCTGCTGCTTCTTGTTCAGTCCGTCTTTGCCTTCACTTGGAGGGACTGAGTAGGCCTTTGTTTCTCAAAGGTGTTGACTAACATTGCTTGGTAAAGTGACCTGATTTATAAGATTCCTGAGCAGGAAGTGGTATTGTTGAAATATTTAGAGGAGATGCCAAGTTCAGTATCTATATTATCTTAAATGAGGATATTTTGCCTCAACGAAACTGAAGAAGATTGGTGTTGTGATGTTGGTTAAAAAATGACCTGCTTGCTAGTGTTTTGTGGCTCAAATGTAATTGTATGTAATTACACAATTTCCTTTTTTCTTTTTCCCATTTTCGTCACCCCGTGAAGGGGGGGTTGGTTTAAGTACTTATGAATTTGTCATGTTTTCCTTCCAAAGTAAAAAATTACTACCATTGGAGCCCCTTCTGTGCACCCTTATAAATTTTCTTTTAGCTGTAAGCCCAAATGACATTGTCCCGGGCTTATGATTTTGGGTAGAGGGGTTCATGTGTAGCTTCTCGTGGTCAAATCTAATCAGTACGTGTTGGTCAACCTTAAAGGTATCACACACACAGCATTAACGTGCTGCTTGTTTTAGGACATGAGCTAATGGAAAAATCTCCTCATGAAAGATGCAACTCTATCCCTTTGGCTTAGCTTGCATGCTTCTTTCATGAATATTTCATATATGAATAAAGCTGTGTGTACAGCTTTATTCTTACATTGAGGATGACATCCTCTATGTTTCAAAATGTAAAGGCGGATATGGATGTGGTTGTATCGATGAAATTCATAACTGATTGAAATTATTGGTCATGCTGATAGGCACTTGTCCAAAGAATATTCTATAATTGTATCTTAAACCAGCCTGGCATCTCCATGCAGGGATTCCGCAAACTGAAGCATGCTGACTTTTCAACTTCCTACTCTATTACTGGTGACTTTCTTAGGTTTGTTTTCTTCTGTGAACTAGTGTCTTCCAGATGCTCCAGGACACTGCATCTAGTATATCCGTATCTGTATGCCTTTGATGATTCAATGCATGTCTTTTATCGTTCTACCTGCTATCTTCTCTAGGAATCTTGGTGGCAATGCTGGTGGATGCTCACTGGAGGTGTTGATTTTACGAGATTGCATGCATTTGAGGGAAGTAAGGGCTACAGATTCTTCTTCCATATACAAATGCATAACAAGAAGAGAATAGTACCTTTTCAATTAATCAATAACTTGTGTTATCCAGATGGAGGTTTCACGGCTGTTATCGGCTATTCTTGCAGGACGCTTCAAGCACCTTATACATCTTGTGGGTGTAAAAACCTTCTTTTGTATTTTTTCTCTCTGCTATATGCGTTCTCCCCTGTTTCTCTTCATTTAGTTTGTGTCTTGGACACCTCTTAATACCAATTTTGGTGGATCTAACCTGGGTAATTGGTTTTGGCTGAACAGGACATATCCAATCGGGAGGGCTTAGCATCTGATGGCGATTGGTATCGTCGAACTTTCACCACAGGGTAGGTTTATTTCTAGCCTGCCAGAACCACTTAGTATATATGACCTGCTGTGTTCATTTATTCTAACAGTCAATATGGGACAACAATATGCAGTTTCATGTCATTAGAGCAAGTATTGGAAGAGAGGCCTAATCTGAAAATAGTGGCAGAGTTCCCTGCAGAAGGAAGGTCAGTAAAGATTCTTCGACTTTGTCGATGTGCCTATGAAATTTAAGCATCTATCTATTCATTTGGGATTCTCGTCTCTGCGACGCAGTTTCCTTGAAGAGCAGACAACCAGCAGTGACATGAATAGTGATATCAATTCACTTTCATTGTTGAGTAGCCATACATCTGATGGATTGTTTACAAGTTCTTCGGATAGCAGTTACAATAGTGATCAAGGTAGTGGCAATGAGGGTAGTCCAAGTTCCAGTCATGCAATTCAAGAAGAAAGTTCAGATGAAGTTGATTACTTGTAGAGACAGTCAAACATGAAGATTGGTTAAGCATGGCCACCCAATATTCTTGGTATCCCTCTCTTCCTTCCCATCTTTGACGGTCATAAATATTTGTTTAATCACTGGATAGGGTAGAGCATATCTTTATGTTGATCTTAATATACTGGTCAAATCTGATAGCTTAAATTTCTCCAAACAGTGCAAAATTTGCCACATTCTAGGAAAGGGAAATGGGCTGTTCAATCAGTCAACAAGGAATTCCTCATTGGAACTTGTCGTATAGGATATCAACACGTCAATTCCACCTACTCCTATGGGTGTAAACAAGCAAAGTCAAGTTGAACTATAATTTTTCATTCAATTTGTTAATGAACTTAAAATTGAGTTCGATTTAGGATTCATATTTTAACAAGCCAATCTAGAATGAGCTTAACCTATCCATGCATGATTCGACCTCTGTTAGCTTGATGTTCCAAGTCATTATCTCTCAACTTATTGAGTTGGGCTTGATAAATTAACAAATGTAGAAATCATGAAAATTGATTTCTTATGATCAAGCGAGCTTTTAGAGATAGATCTTGGGTCGGGATTTGAGTAGTTTGGTTTCATCAGTCTTTCATTGATGTGAGTTGTCATTTTGCAGGAAACATATGTTGCAGTATATGGTAGTGCTAAAGCACTAAAGGAAGACCGAGGGAGCAATTTCATCATTTCATCAGTCTTGCAAACGATTATTGAAAATTAAGCCATTGAGGGGTATCGTGCGCTTGTCAAATTATGAGGGGATTTTCTACCAAGTTTAGAACACAGTAAGCATATAAGCAGCATGGTTACTGATGATATTAGTATCTAACTGGAGGTATTGTTGCCCATCAATTTAAAATTTTGCAATTAGATTTCGAATGCGCTTACTTTTGATAATAAAACATCCGAGTCAAAGTTCATTTATTCGGCATGAATTATAATATCTATGCTATCAAAATATTGGAGTATAATATACTCCGATGTGATTTTAACTGATGATATTGACATAAATAGAATTCATTTATGATTATTAAGAACTAAAAGATCCTCTCTAAAATGAAGCCGGATGAGATACAATTTTGGAGCATGCCAGCAACATCAATGAACCAAACCTCAAATTAGTCTGATGTTCTCTAGCACCAGTAGTGTTAGATAGTATTTATTCATAAAAGGAGATTTATTGCAAAATAACATCATTTTTTGCGTCGGACTTGTTGGTATTGCTTCCATCTTAGTATGGTGCATTCCTAATTGGGAATTGACACACATTCATTTCGGTTCAAAAAACTCGTCTCTATTACTTGATCCGTCATGTCCTAATGCTAATAGTATTCACCAACATATATGGTGGGTTTAGGCTGGAACGGATTTAGAATCGGATTACAAGTCACGCTGATAATCGATTTAGGTGAATTGCCTTAGTAGGGTATAATTCATTTGTGTTAAATTTCAAGTTATTTTTGAAGTATTTTTCTGACACGTTTACGCTGAAATTAATATTAGCGCTTACACCATTGATCACTTGGTAAAAATAAGGAATCGGTTAGAAGGATTGATTTTAAAGTTTATACAAACTTGAAACGCCGTTAATGGAATTGTTTCAATATGGTCACCTTATGTTCTGATCTCTGTCATTAATTTATTTTACGATTATTAATGGAAATAAAGAAAATGACAAATGTGTAACAAAATATAACTTCGTTGACCTTTTTAGAGAAAAAAATTGATTAAATAGAAATGTGAGAGTATAAGAGCTTTAGTTGCACAAATACAATGGTCTTTTATTCTCGACTTTCTACCATGTTTGCACACTTCGTTGATATAATGTCTCTGTTTGATTTAAATAAAATTCAGATTTTTATAAATAACAATGTCTTTGCCCCTGCTTGGTGAGAATTAAAATAAGATTTTTAGCGAAATTGCTATAATAAAAGTTGATGAAATTTGTTATTGAAAAGTTGTGTACACCACAAAATTATGGTTAAAATTAATTTTTGATTTTGATTTGAATTAAAATCTTGATTTTAATCCTTACCAAGTAGAGTAAAATGTGTGATTGAAAATTGTCTCTCAAGGAATAAGATTATGATACCAAAAGACTAATTTTTTCTTCAAGCACGAACATCTGCACAATGAAATGCATGTGCATCATTGCATGATTCAATACAGAGAGTACAGCAGAAATTTGGTCAAGAATTGGGGATTTTTCCTTGCTACAATCAGATTCCAAAATAGAAATGAGTAGTCCTCGGTCCAAAGCAAATTTGAGCCGTTCCCACAGCGCCACACATTCCCCCAACAAACGATTAAACGTCACTTGGTATAATCTTTCAGAAGACAGCCACCATTTCACCTTGTCCATTTACGTAAATTGCGCCAATCCCAGAGGTCCCTTGTCCTGGTGTTACTGCTGCATCAAAGTTCAATTTCAGTGTGTCTTGCTGGGTGTTTTGCATGGTAAGTGTATGATATCATAAAAAGTAATATAGTGCATTTATGAATCCGAATGATCGTTTCCACAAGAACTATTATTTAATTTCAAATTTAATTATCGTATCATTTGGTTTCCCTTTTTTCTAAACTTAAGTATCATGGGGATTCATATGTAACTACCAATTAAAACAACTTTTAAATAAGAGTAAATATAACATAAAATAAAAATTTATCAAATTATATAGCATTCTGTATGCATTAAATATATTATTTAATTGCTAGGATATGTGTGACAACCAAATGAAATAGCCATTCAAATAAGGGAATATTGATGTTATTTTTTTAAACTGACTAATTCAATCGAGGGAAAAAGTAGTAAAGATAAAAAAGAACATATGAAATATTTAGAGATACTTTTAAGTAAGTTTATGGAAAATGGTTTAATAATAAGTAAAATGAAAGTGAAAATAAATAAACAAAAAATTGAATTATTAGGAATAAATTTAGGAGAAGGAAATATCCAATTACAACCACATATATTAAAGATGATTCTGCAGTTTCCAGATAAAATAGAAGAAACTAAAAAATTACAAGTTTTTTTAGGAATTTTAAATTATGCTGGACATTTTATTAAAGATTTAAGAAAAAAGTAGGACTACTGTACAACAAGCTATCTAGTAGAGGACAATTTTTTTTTAATGAGTTAGATATGGAGTTATAGTTTAAAAGATAAAAGAAGTTAAAAATTTACCACATTTAAAATTATCCTTAGACAATGAATATAAAATAATAGAAACAAATGGATGTGAATTAGGATGGGGAGGAATTTTATATTATAAATCAAATAAATATAGTGATAGAAAGAAAGAAAAGATTTGTAAATATGCTAGTGGAAAATATAAGATAAAAAGAAAATATTTGATCAATCTAGATTACGAAATAATGGCTATTATTCATAGTGTAGAAAGCTTTAAGCTATTTCTAAATATCGAGTTTACTATTAGAACAGATTGTGAAGCCATAATAAAGTTTATAAAAAAGGACAAATTCTAATAGAATAAGACAAAAAATGGCTAAAGTTATATGAATTATTGAATAACTATAAAATTAATATATAACATATAGAAGGAAAAAATAATATTTTATCAGATAATTTAAGTAGACAAGTTATTAATGTTCTAACAAATTATTTTCATAATCCCAATGGATCAAATGATGATGAACTTTGAGAATGTCGCTTTAAGAGTGGCCCCATAGGGATCTAATATTCTATTAAGAGGAAATAATTTAGAAAGACTTCCAGAAAGGGAGCGTTGTCTACTGGATAATCTCTGGATAACATGTGACTCTAAACAAAAACTAAACAACATTACTGCTTTAGCTAATCATTTCAAACAAATTCACAATCAAGTAGAAAGTAGAAATCTTAGTTTCTTTGTAGTAATCAAATGTAGAAAGCTTGATATATATAATTATTGGCCAGAAGTATTACAACAACTAGAAAGATTTCTAGACCCCTTTTTCAAAGGATTTCATACATTAAAAGAAGTTTTAAATTTCTGTAAAGAAATGATAGGATTTAATTTTTATATATATGAAAGAGTTAGAAAGACTATGACTACACAAGCGTCCTTTTCTCGACCATCATCTTCATCCTCATCAATACAGCTTTGTGATAGCTACAAAACCATGACCAAAGTTGTTAGAAACATAAATCATAGAAAGCATTCATTAGAATAAACACTACAATTTTTTGAAGACGAAATATCTCCATCTCAACAGACTATTAGCAGATATTGAAATGAAATTCTTTAGTTACAAGACAGTTTGATGAGACTTGGTTCTAAAAATATTGTTGAAAGATTCATCTCCAAATATATTGCTTCTACAAGTAGAAATTATTTTGACAGAATAGAAATACTTATTGAATGATAGATTCTATAGCTGCAGGGCACAAAAAAACTTTATATGAATTAGAACAAAAGATTGGTGATTGTGTCAGCATTGCTCGAAATTCTATAAAAAATCAGTTGTACAAGAAATAATCGATTTTTTCTCAAATTCTAAGTTACTTTCACAATGAGAATGGATATCTCCTTAAACATGATCCCAAATACGAATCATCCATTAAAAACTCAGCATTTCTTAGACATAATTATCATAAATTTTCCTTTGATTATAATCTTTAAAGAAGAAGACATTTTTTGCCAAGCTTTACGGTTTGGTATGATAGAAACTATATATATTTTAAATAGATCTTTCAGATTCTTTCCACCTAAATTTAAATAGACTCTTGATCAGTTAAAAGATCACTTTTTAATCAGGGGCGAATCCAGCGTTCTACTTCAACTAGGGCGGACACGTTGACTGTTGACCGATGACATGATCGTGACCGACGACCGAATAACATTGGGAACAAAGTTTGTCCCACAAATAAAGTAAAAGTGAAAAAGTAGACGATCTCTCTATTTATGTTATGTAAATTATTTAACTACCCGTTTTAAGAGTTTAGAAGACTAATTTAAATTGTCTTCAACTCGTCCATTCGAAGCCAATTTACTTTTCATGAAAGCCAATGTTCATATTGACGACCGCAAAACTTGAATTTTGACCTCAAACGATCTCGTCTAAAAATTCAGGTAGTAGTAGAATTCACAAAATTATTCATTTAGACTACCAATAGAACTCACTATGAAGCTTTATTAGAAGATAATCAACGTAGAGGAAATTCAAAGAATAAACAAAAAATGCCATAAATTTCTGGAAATTGGCAAGTAGGCAGTGCAGTAACATTTTGAAATTAATAACAATCTACCATGGTATTCGTATTTGTTCATAATTATTATCAAATGATAAAATTACTTACATAATGATAAGAAAGTATTATGATTCCAACAATACCCAAAGCATTTGTTGAGTTTAAAACTAACAAAGAAAATAAACTTTTATTAACGAAACAGATTTTACCCATTTTGAACACACTCCCCTAATTAAAATAATACCCACAATGGACTCTCTCTCTCTCTCTCTCACTTTTCAGTTCTCTGTTTCTCTCATCATCGTTTTTTTTCCCTCTCTCTGCTTTCACACACACAAATATGTGTGCCTCCATTTCTCTATCCCTCTGCTCTCCTTCACACACGCAGATATATATATATATAACAAACTAGGTGGCTGATCCTTTTAGTACGTCGAGGGTTTTTGGTTCAGCCAAATTCTGAATTTTTCCTTCAATTGGTGGTGGACAACAACATTCCAGTTTCTTCTACTTATGTCAGCAGCCATGGAATCTTCTAGACGCAACAACGTTAATTGCAGACTCCATTGTTAGTATCAATTTCTCACCATTTCAGGCGCCTACCTTCTTCATTTCTCTTCGGCGGATGGCGGTCGGCGACTAACTTCCTGAAGCTCCTGGCGGATCCAGCACTGGCGGCCGCGGGGGCTGGCCAGGTGCTGGATCCGCCACTGTCTTTAATGATCCAATTCATTTTCATACCACCTCTTGTCAATAATGGTATAGCGATACCAGCTTATCATTATATTACGATTTATGAAGGAGTCAAAAGATTTAGACCATCTTCAAAAAAGTGTTATTAAAACCGGCTAGTGGGCTAGATAAACCAGTGACTCGGGCCTTATTCGGGTGGGGCAAGCTTATACTATGTAAATACAAGTGGCCCGTCAAAAATCGAATTTGATCGGGTCAATTAGCCAGTTTTATTTAATTATCGACCGCTTGATTTTTTAATCAAATTTCAAAACTTTTCTCTATTGAAAATTTAGGAGACTAAAGATTTGAACACTTGATCTCTAACTAACTAAAATATAACCTTGACATCAAAGCAGTAACACTTTGTTGTCCTTTTGTATAATAAATCATATCTAACCTATGTACAATTTGCTGTCTTCTGAAAATATTTTTAATAAAATTAGTCCAATATTTTCATTCATTTTGTAATATCAAATAATTATTATATATATTTATTTTGTTTGGAAATTTTAATTTTAACTAAAATAAATTGAATAGATAATACAAGTAAATTATTGTTCTATAACTAATAAATGATTTGTACATCACAAAAAGGAAAAATATAATATAAAATTATAAAATCAAAATGTAACAATTATCACTAATGAGTTCAAAAAATCATTAATTTAGAGGTATAAAAATAATTAGTAACAAATAACTTGAAAAGTTTAATTGTCTCAAGCAAAAACATAAAATAAAAAATAAAAAATTGTACTTTAAAATATTTTAGATAATTTTTAAGTAATGTCTCACCGGTCCGACCAGTAACCTGATGACTCAATACTTTGATCGAGTCAATATTTGGGTCGGGTTTAATAACTATGCTTCAAAGACAAATACTTAAATAAGAATTAGACATTGATTGCGAAAGAAGAATCTCAACAACGGTAGCAATGTTAGAAATTCAAAACAACGAGTTCAGGCTTGTAGCACAATGGAATAATGGAGTTATCTTTTATCTAGAACATCTCGTTATAAAAATTAAAACATGAAGAATTTCAACCTTGAATTTTCAACAAAAAGAACCGTGTCTCATGGCTTTTCAAGAAACAAATGATGAATTATGAGAAAACCAGACATAGAGGAAGAAGAATACATATCAAATGGAAAAATCCATTTCCCGTCAATGAAATAGATGCCGACCTAGAAGAAGCCTACATAAAGATGATGGACAAGTAGCACAATAATCCAGAAATTACATAAAGATAAAGGAAGGATTAGTACGCCTCAATCTTGACGATGATTTTCATCAAAATATTTTGTTTTCATGTTTTGGAACGAGAGAGAAATATTTTTTTAACTTTTTATTTATTTACTTTTTAAAAATATGATGAAACTTATTTAAGCATTCTCACAACCTTTCTTTTGTTATGTTATCTGCTTTTGTTGTGCAGACAAAGGCTGGAGATGCGGCCAAAGCTGGGAAGAAGATATAAGTTTATAGGATTTTGTGCCTTCCTAGTTTATGAATTAACTGTTAGCGTTCTTGCTGTGCCGAATGAAGAGATAAGCATTCTCACTGTGTGACATCAGGCTAGTAGCACAATGGAATAATAGAGTTATCTTTTATTTAGAACATATCACTATAAAAATTAAAACCAGAACAATTCCAACCCTGAATTTTCAGCAAAAAGAACCGTGTATGATGGCTTTTCAAGAAACAAATGATGAATTATCAGAAAACCAATCATACATAGAGGAAGAAGAATACATATCAAATGGAAAAACCAATGAAATGGATGCAGACTTAGAAGAAGCATACATAGAGATGATGAACAAGTAGCACAATAATTTAGGAATGACATAAAGATAAAAGAAGGATTAGTATGCCTCAATCTTGACAATGATTTTCATCAAAATATTTTGTTCAAAACGAGAGATTTTTTTTTTTTTTTTTTTTTTACTTTTTAAAAATGTGATGAAAAAAACAATGATTTTTTCAACCATATTCTTCTTCTTCTTCTTTTGATGCGGTTGTTTATGGTTTTTCATTTCCTTGAAAAACTGGCTGCCCCTTAAGTGTAATAGGTAAAATCTAGTGGGACAGTTGCCCCCACTAGACCCCAGGTGGCTCCGCCCCTCAAGATTGAATCTGAATAATATCATATACATCTTCAAGTGCAGCTACAAGACAATAAAATTATTTTTGTAGAACCAAACTAACCAGAACCAAACGGTTCGGTTTTAGTGATTGAATGGCCAAATCCATTTACAAAAGAATCAAAATTTAAGATTCGGTTCTGGTTCTTGAAAAACCTAAAATCGAACCACCGCCCCATAGTTTAGGATTTTCTATCTGTTTGACACGTAGTGTCCTTACAAGATTGGAAGTGTTTGGCTCATCATACTTTCATTTCATTTGTTCTATTGGTCTTATTTATATTCACCGGGAGCCCATGAAGTTGGGTTTGTTAGAATATATTTTCTTGTTAAATATTAAAAAATCATTTAAATGTTCAATTCAATTTTGACATGTCGTTTATCCAATGTAGAGTACAAAGTTGCAAATGTTTTGCATATAATGCTTGTTGTGTGACTATGATGAAGTCATGTTTGCTTACATCTATTTTATTAAACCAATATTTGACATGCTTATGTTTTCTTGTAAACTTGTCCAATTGTTAAGGATTAATATATATATATATATATATATATATATATATATATATATATCGAATGGGGCTACCGAATGGGTTACCCCCTCTCACAATGCACACATGCCCCATGTATATTTAAAAATTCCGGCTTGTGGTTCCCACCTTCTAATGTGAGTGGGGTGGAAAAGATTCGGTATAAAAATTCGGTGCATGTAGCATAACCCGTTTGTTAATTCTCTTGTTTATAATTATTGGGTTTAATAATTGAATGTCACTAGCCTTAATGATGTTGATTAATTCTATTTATGGCATATAAATTGTCAATTCTGGGAATGTGACATTAATGAACTTTCATACACTAGCTTATTATGTTTAAGCATGTCATTTTATTATTTTATGGTATTATTGAAATCCTTTATAGGAAGATCGATGGAGGGACTTTCACGTTAGTGTGAAATGTTCCATGAAATAAGTACTATGTAAATTGGAAGAGTTTATTGATACTCTCTCCTTTTTCACTTGTCTTTATTCACAGAAGGAGAGGTAGTTAAAATTAGTAGACAGTCGATTCATGCAATGATTCTTGGTTTTTCATCTGCCGTAATAGCAGTTGAAGACATACGCAGTGAATTCAAGTATAAAGTTGTAAGCCTTTTGTCCTTAAAGGTCCTATATTAGCTAATTTGGTAATTGAGATAATGTAGTATTATCTAGCTTTTGTGTATGCTTATTTTCATGCAGAAACATGGAAAGGAAGCGTTTGTTTGCCGAGATAAGAAGAAACACAAGATCAAAGTTGGAACCATACTACGATTTTTAGTCAAGAGGTAAAGTATTTGCTGGGTTCTTTGTCTGAAATGGGGCTTGGAGCCTATGGAATGTGGTTTTCCATACTTGACATCTACTATATTGCGTGTAAGTTAAAAACATATAATGGTTTTAGTTAGCGATCTAAACTGCATATAGTTTGTTACTTTGTCACTAGTTGCTATTGTTATGTCTGCACAGTGTATGGAGTTGATCCATATTGTTGCGTTTTTTCTATAATAAGTGTACGATATCATAACGAGTAATGCAGTGGACATTTGAGTCCGAATTATCGTCCTATGAGGACTGTACTTTAAAACTTTATCAGATTTTTTTAACTTCTATTTGATGAGAGTAAATAAAGAATTATATGTTGTGAATATTTGGTTTAAACACTTGATATTGGTTAAAATGCACACAAAGATTGATTGAGAATTCAAATAATGAACGGATATTAGGGTAGAACAATTTCATCTATTGATCACCTTTAGGTCTTAATTCAAGATTCAAAAGTCTAATGTAGTGTTGAATCGAATTCTTCTATTGTATTCAATTTACTTATCTTGAGTTCTTATTGAGCCTATTTAACTAATTCAATCACACATCTCTACCTTAGTTAAACGAAATATTAGTTTTAAGAATTCATATAATGATCGCAATATTTAGTATATGTATCTCTACACGTTAACTAATATACCATATTTTACCATATGGTCTACATTTCAAACTCACATCTCGATTCATAAAAGATTCACAAAATCATCAAATTAGTGATCAAGTAATTCAACACATTAAACTCATAACAAAATCAACATATGTATGATAAAATAACAAAAATCTTGAATAAAAAATAAACTGTCTCAAGTAGATAACATTATTCGCTTTAATATAAAATTTAGCTACTCATAATGATGGAAGAAGAAAAACAAGAAGTTATTGAATATATCACCGAATTTTGAGTAAAGATATAGAAAAAGAAATTAATCTTGCATCAAGATTTTCTTCCTCTTCCAATCAATGCTTCAAAACTTAAATTTCTTGATATTTTTTTCCCTTGGATCATGCTCTTCAATCTTTAGTTGTATTCTTTTTTCTCAATGTATGGAACTCCCTAAAAGTCTCTCATTTTTTCTATTTATACTGCCCTACTCGATTTTACAAAATTTGGAGTATTTTTGGGTTTTTTTGCGGGCCGAAACAGTGTATCCCTAAAACAAGCGGCGCAACACCTTAAGCACTTGGAAGTAGCGCCTAGGCGCTGCGATGCAATTCTGTGTAGCGCCTAGCTGCACTGCATCTCTGTTCACAATGGTTTATGTTGGTTCCTCACAACGCTTGGGCGACGACTTTTTGTAAAAAAAAAAAAAAATAAATAAATTCATTTCATTCCTACCGCTTGGGTGCTCGGAGTATGGCACCATTTTGCTACCTCTTTTCCTTGTGTTTGCTCCATTGTTCATTTTAGCACCATTTTTCACCACCTCAACAACCTATAAAATAACATTACACATTAAAAGCATCTATACTCATAAGATTTAGCCAACAATCAATTTAAAATTGTATAAAACTTGCGAGTAAAAACACACTCGTCACATATTTTAAGCATTGTACGTCAAAATTTCTGTTGTTGCTGGATATGAAAATTTTGGGCAGACTTGCAATATATGTATGCACACTTTTGCATTTAGTATTTATTCTTAAAAGAAAAGTATCTTGAACAATGTTGTAAATTTGCAGCTGATTCATTCAGCATTGTAATTGTTTACATTTTATTAGCTATATACTGTAGACTTACTGATATTAGTTATCATTAAAACCTCTTATTTTTGGTGGTCAGCACACTTCCACTCATTAAAAGTGCATTGCTTCTAAAATTCTCTGACCCCAGTAAATGTATTTGGTTGATTTTGTTCAATCCTAGGACTGCATATTGTAGAATGCAATAAAACTCATCTGTTATATGTCCTTGTAGCTTTGATGAACAGATACTCCACATATCTGGATCTTTGGTTGCTGCCTCATACTGGATCCTTGCATTTTGTTTTTTATTAGCTGGTAACATTTTCAACGATGTGCATGCAAGTATTTTCTGTGTGTAGTTTCTTCCATTTCTAAAGCCAATTCAATTCAATGCATTCTACCTATTCCGTATTTTTTTTATATAAGTGGAAATGAATCTCCAATATATGTGTTATTAGTGTCATTCTTTAGGCGTGCTTTCAAGATATTTCATGTATTTTTAAATATTTTGTAAATTGGAGAATTTTTTGAAAGTGTCTTGGACAAGCTTGTACTTGGTCTTCTTTATAATTTTTTCCCTACACTGTTCTATGTTTGAGTTTTTTTTTTTAAGTTCTAACCCCCGAGATCGTCCTAGTTGGATGATAGGGGCCATGTAATACCCCGTAACTTCTTTAAAGTGTATCGTGACCTATATATGTGCATACTGTATAATTTTACGGTCTTCTTGAAAATGTTTAATTTTACCTTGGGGACAATTTTGTGAATTTTAATGGGATTACTAAAGTTGTGTATTGGGGCACTCGGTATCTCAACTACAGAGAGTAAAGAGTTAAAGAGCGTGCATCTTTATATGAATCTTGCCGAATGTATGTAAATATACTCATTCCTTTTTTATAAACATTTACAGATTGATCGAGTTTGGTGCAGCTTTGGTCGATATGCAAAGAGATTGGAATCAGTCGATGGCCACGAACGTTAGTTATTGCTTTGAAGCCTGTTTCGTAGAGCTAAAAAGCTGATTAAAATTAAAAATATGATCGTTATTGGGTTTCGCTCGTCTAATAAAAGTCAACTATAACAACTAATTTTTCAATTTTAATTCGATTTTAATCTATACCAAACACACTCTTGTTCAAGTTCTTAGATTATTTGTTTTGCTAAGTTTGGAAAAGAATAAGTTAAATCCAGTTTTTTAAACAATTTTGCTTTTGTTTTCAAGACTCATTGATCAGTAAAGTAAATCCAGTTTGAAGAATATAATCTCAAATTATATTTCAACCAACTCAAAGGAAGTTCTCGAATGCAAAGGAAATTACGATGAAAAGAAGATAACTCTTACCATTTTTTAATTGGCTTTTCACCATTATTTGGGTAAAATTGAGTTTTGAATAATGATTTTTTGAAAATTGTGTGGTTAAAATGTAGGAAATCTTTTGAGTTTACGTGCAAAATATTTTATCGTGTGTATGTGTAGTTGAAAATAAGTGTATAGAAAAATGAATTTTGAAAAATGGTTGTCAAATACGGGCTAGATTGTATGTTTCAAAACAATATAAGTTCCTCTATTACAAGGGATAATTGTCACTATGATCTCAAACCTTTTGATTGTCCAAATGTTTGACGATTCATCAAGAAATTAGTAACTTTATATTTTTCACATGAAATATTTAAAAAAAAAAAAAAAAAGAATTACAGTGTCTTCTTCCCACCAAAACCAAACGGTCCAAATCCAATAGCCATGTCACCACCTTTTGCCATCAGAATTACAAACTAGCAAGACATTTACCCACACTTCTTTTCTTCTTCTTTCTATACCATTTTCAATTACACAACTCACACAAATAGAAACCAAAACTTTTCTTACCCAAAGAAATCAAACCATTTGTATGTTTCTAAAACTAATTGAGAAATGGGGGAAATGATGAACATTGCAGCGAAATCAAACTCAAAGCACAAACACAAGAAAGATCTGGTTGAAACTCAACGAATGATTTCCCTAATCTACAAACACAAAATGTATGCACAAATTTATAAACCATTGAATTTCTTTACTCTTCGCCAATATACAACAGTTAAACAAAGTTAAAAGTGAATTAAAACTATATTCACCTTGAGTGTACCACCAGAAACCCTTTGGGCTTCAATATCTGATCAATCTCACCGCAAGATCGCCCAACCTTTCTGATTTAGAAGTCTCATTTGAGGACATCCCACTTAAAATTCATTAGAAAAGAGTGAAAAGTGTTTTTTGTCCAAACTTAACAAAAAATTCTCCCCTTTTAGTATTATTTGTGTCAATCTTGTTAAAATAAGAATTGCATTGAGATAGGCCCATTATTATTTCGGTTCGGCCCATAAGAGCCTATAAAAGAAGACCCAGTTATTTATAACCTAGGGCTCAAGACTCGATCGCCGGTGAAGTAGACGAACAGCCTGTTATCGACACTGCTCAGTGGCTGAGGCGGCTGCGTTACTAGGCGTAAATCTTTTAATCCAACACCGTAATTTTCTATCGGCGCCTCTCAGCGTGCGTTTTTTACTCTATGCTTCATATATTGTAATTGAATGACTTAGGGTTATGCCTTGAATTTTAAAGGAAAATGGCGGAGAAGGCAGTGACTATCAGAACTAGGAAGTTTATGACCAATCGACTCCTCTCCAGGAAACAATTTGTAAGGACTGGATAATTGTATTTATTTGAATTATAGTATTTTTGTTGGTTTTATTCACTTTGTGAACTTATCCTTCAATTAATATTTGTTATTTATGGGTTTATTTGGTAGATCATTGATGTGCTACATCCAGGGCGA
Source organism: Fraxinus excelsior (assembly GCA_019097785.1). Classification (NCBI taxonomy): domain Eukaryota; kingdom Viridiplantae; phylum Streptophyta; class Magnoliopsida; order Lamiales; family Oleaceae; genus Fraxinus; species Fraxinus excelsior. The sequence goes on from CM032626.1 coordinate 18,562,705, forward strand.
CCCAATGTTTCCAAGGTTTGATCCTTTACAATATAAGAAATTCTATTGCATTTTTTATTTTATTTTTTGCAATATTTTAGTCCATAAGAGCATAACTTCAAGACGCATGCAGGAATACGTTGTGCAGTTTCTAGAGTAGATTATATTTTCTCCTTGTATGATCTTATTTCATGTTTTAACCAAAAATATTTTATTTTTAGAGCTATACCACGTGTGAACTAGCAATAATGGAATGATGGGAAATAGAGTAAACGAGTAATCATAAATGTTTATAGATTCAAAAAAGAAGCTGGTGTATGGTGATTTTTTCTTAACTAGTCTCAAGTTCTCTCGTTGTTAAATTCAAGCTTTATGCTCCATATTTTTCTTTTACAGTAAATTCTGAGATGAAGTGTTTGTCCCCTTCAATTTTACTGACTCCAGCAATTATTATGTGATTTTGTTGTGGATAGAAGTATACAACTTCATATCTTACCTATTTATCTTGTTACTGTAGGCTGAACTAAAGGAGAAATTGGCGAGGATGTACGAGGTTAAAGACCCCAATGCTATTTTTGTGTTCAAATTCAGGACTCACTTTGGTGGAGGCAAATCTACTGGTTTTGGCTTGATCTATGATTCTGTTGAGAATGCTAAGAAATATGAGCCAAAGTATAGACTCATCAGGGTAATTCCTCACCTTATGCAACTATTAATGTAGTCTTTTACAAATCATATGAAGTGCCTTTTGCTATTTACTTATGGATATTTAGAGTCAAATTGTTAGCAGTTCTTGGCTTGCCTTTTTTATGACGAAGGTTTTGCTTAACTAGGACTGTGGGGGGGAATGTGAAATATGTATACTTGATTGTAGATAGTTATTTTGTTTTATTTCTGGGCTTCTATTGTTGAGATGGTCAATAACAAGTCACTAAATTAAGCTTCATGACAGCATAGAATCATTTTGTGTAATATGTTCCTCTGTAAGTTGTAATACCCATGTTTACATTGCCTGGGCAGTTGTTTTTACTGCACATCATTTAGTAGATAGACACGAAACATGTGCCTTCACCCAAAATTGTATTTGTTTTTGAACTTCATTCTTCTCCCGACTCAGTAGCTCTTTTATTAGCGTGCTAACTTTATAATATATATTTTTTCTTTAATGCATATTTGTAGAAAAGGCAAAAACTTCCTGTTAGTGAAATATTTTTATATTCCTCCGATAACTTGGTCATTCGGGGTCTGTGTTCTATGATGGTTGATTCGCTCTCTAAAATCTTAAAAACCTTTGTATGCAGAATGGTCTTGATACCAAGGTTGAGAAGTCTAGGAAGCAGCTGAAGGAGAGGAAGAATAGGGCTAAGAAGATCCGTGGAGTAAAGAAGGTAAGAGTCCATGTCGCTCTGAGAGATTCTGCGAATTATGTTTGTAAAACTGAAAACACATGCAAGGGTTCTTCACACTATTTGGTCTAAGTTGAAGTTATAATTTACACGAAAATACCCTAAAGCTAACTTATTCACGAAGAACTTGTGTGTTAAGAAAAGCAGAGAGGTAGCTTTTCAAGCACTTGAAGACTTGAAGAAAAGAGATTGGAAGACATTGCCTTGTCTTAATATAACCTTTATGACAATTTTGATCACATGATATTCTTATGTTATCTGCTTTTGTTATGCAGACAAAGGCTGGAGATGCGGCCAAGGCTGGGAAGAAGAAATAAGTTTCTAGGATTTCGTGCCTTCCAGTTTATGAATTACACGGGAAGAGCACTATCTTTGCAGTGGAGTTTCTGTACCATCGGCTATTCTTAATGTACCTTAGTCTAATTTAAAATTTTCTTAATGTTGAATTGTTAAAAATTTTGTGGGGTGTTTCGGTCAGATTCTAATCAAGTCTTGTCTCAATTATGTAGCTTACACAAGAGTTGATGAATTCAGCTTTGCATTGTTATGATCTCTTTGTTTACAGGTTGAACATGTAGTGCTGTGAGGAACCGGATTTAAATAATCTTTATGTATTCAAATTGGAGATGGTAATGCTATGGAAAACCTAATTGAATAACTTGGAACTTATTTTTGTATCATTAATCTTAGTGGACTCTTTGGATTTCAATGTTAATGGCCTGTTTTAAGTAGGCTTAATAGCAGAAAACCCTCATAAACGTTTTGCGGAAAGCTCCCGAACTTTTTGGAAATAACAGAAAATGTTCTTGTTCGAAACATTTAGTGAGGAATAAGACCTTTTAGGTGCTAAAAATCTCCCTACAGTATGTGCCATTCATAATCTCAAATCTCTAACTTTATTTCTTCACTTCACCACTTCATCATACTCAAAAATTAGCAACCGTGTCGGAATGGGTGCAAGGCATGAACCTAATATCGTGCCCTAGATTCATCCCAAAGATGGAAAATAAAAGGAACCTTATTTTAAGTTTCCTATGTGAATCTTCCAGTGATGGTTTGAAAAATTCATCTTCCTCTAAAGAAAAATTCACATCTTCTTGTCTTCTATATGTGCGTGCTTCCGTCATGTGTGAAGGGGCTTTGAGCATGTTGCTTTCTTTTCATTCGAGGGGGATGGGGGATTGAGTGAGAGATGGAGATCCTGAAGTATAACGAAAGTCGAAAAGACATACAGCAACCAAAAAGCCCAACTCAACTCATTCTTCAGCGCTGCAATCAGATCTTAGACAGTTTGAGTAACTTCTTCTCTGGATGCTTCATGTCTGTTAGTTTTATATTTTGTATTGGCGATTCTGTGAACAAAAGGATCAACTTGAACAATTATAATAGTTTAGAGACTAAATTGTAAAGTTTCATAGTTGATAGAATAGCGTAGGGTTCGGGATCTAATACTTGGAACAAGAAGGATTCAAGCCGATTTTTCGCTAGCTGCTCGCCGGAGTGCTGTTCGAGCGAAGGAATCAGAGACTGCTTTACTTGACCTTTGTCCCACAGTCGCTCGAGCGAAGTATCATTCTCGCTCCAACGACGTTTTTATGGTCAGACCTAATTTTCCTTTTTCGAGAATTTTACTTGGCCCATACAATCTGTTTCGTCCAACACATAAATATTGGCGTCGCGTCTTCTGCTGTAAAGAGGTTGAACACATTACATTCTAGATAGAATTCATGCTTCATCATACCAAAAGTTCAAGCCCTCCATTGTTTATGCGTCATACATTGTGAAAACATTAAAGAGCCAAATCAAACACTGAATTGCTTTCTTCGCTTGGATCTGCTGCAAGATTGTCTCGTCAACTGTGTTGCATTAAGGATCAAGGAAGAACTAAAGAACGAGGAGTTCTTTGGGGAAGATCTACAGGAGATAAACTGCGTAAAGAGTCAAGATTGGAGTTCGTGTGTTCATTCCAGGAGGACTGTTTTACAAAGAAAAGTCGGGATTGGTGTTCGTGTGCACATTTCAGGAGGGCTGCTTCATACTTTAGACAAGATATCAGAAAGCTTGTGTCGTCAACTTTGCTGATGGTCTGTAAGTTAATTGACAGTTTATAGTAAATTTTTGACTAGCAAAGTGCGCGGAGTTTTTCCCACATTGGGTTTCTCCGTGAACAATTTTGGTGTTGTTTATTGCTTTTTATTGTTTTGATTTAACTGTGATATTCAAAGATAGGCTAAATTGAATTGTATGAATAATCACCTAGACATAATTAACTTATGACTTATTGCAATTTAATTTAATTGATAATTCCACTTTACACATAATCCCCCCCCCCGGTGTAGTTGGGTCAAACCCTGCGTTTCTCAGTGTCCAAAACATAAAATGGCATTGCAAGAAATAGAAGGATGATGACTAGGGATGTCAACGAGCCGAGCCCGAGCCCAAAAAAAAAAGCCCGGGCTCGGCTCGAGCTTTTTTGTTCCGAGCTTTTTTTGGCCCGAGCCGAGCCTGGTCAAAAAAAATAAGAGCCTTAGCGGGCCGGGCCGAGCCGAGCCTAGGCCGGCTTGGTTTTTTTATTTTTTTTAATGTCAAATCTACATTTTTTACTTAAAAAATTTAAAATTTGTATGGTTTATACGTATTATAAATTAAAGAAAAAAGCTCGGGCTCAACTCGAGCTTTTTTGTACCGAGCTTTTTTTGGCCCGAGCCGAGCCGAGCAGAGCAAAGCCTCGTTGTAACCGAGCCCAAGCCGGGCCAAGCTCGAGTTTTTTCCGAGCCGAGCCCGAGCCGTCCGAGCCGACGAGCTTTTTTGCCATCCCTAATGATGACTACTCTCATGTGGTAATGAGCGCATGTTACCGATCATGTCACCATTTTCAAAAGATTATACTTAGCTGAACCAACAATTTTTTAGCCACAATCATACCATAATTTCACGAGCTATGGAGGGTATTGAAAATGACCATCTACTCTGTAATATTTAAACGTGTCATTTAGCCCCATTAGCATTGTAATCACAATCTATGTGACGATAACGTGATATTAAATGATAAATACAATTGAGTGAGTCGTTTAATTCCACCTTTCGTTTTAACTTATCACCTACTTTCACATAAACTGGAGTTATAACTTCAATTGGGCTAAATAGCATTACTCTAATATTCAGCTAAAATTATCCCCTTGGTGAGAAAATATATCCCCGTATTGCCCAACTAACAGCTAATATTTTACTAGGATGAAGTGGGGGTGGGGAAGAAGATGGGGTGGGACGGGATGGGATGGGATGTGGTGGAAATAAAAATTTTAAAGGTTTGAGATTATTGACGGCACATATAAAAAAATTGGGTATAATGTCCACAAAAAAATAAAAATTCCTTTTCAATTTTGGTAATGGACAGTAGGGGAGTTTTCAACACCTAAAATGTTGTATTCTGCACTAAAGGATTCAAATGGGAACCATACGTAGGCAATTTTCCCACAAAATGTCTAATAGGTAGGAGGATTTCATGCTGTTAAGCCTTACAAGTAACTTGTTGAGATGATTATGTTCTAAAGCTCTTCCAAATCTATTCTGTTCAGGTATTTTAGGTGCTTGTACTATAAACTAGGTCCCTGTTTGGTGATCATTATTATGTAAAAATGATATTTTAAATAGTGATTTTTTGGAAAATGTGTGACTAAAAAGTGGGGGAAAGAAATTTCAATTTGCGTGCAAAATATTTTGTTATGTAAATGTGTAGTTAAAAACAAGTATGCGAAATAAATTATTTTATTTTGAAGGGAGTCCTAAAGGGTTTAAGAGGTTTAAATCTAGAAAAATGAAATGGAAAAGTGACGTAATTCTAATTGCACGTTGTAAACTTTAGGGAGACTTAGGGTCGGCCTTCCAAACCTTTTGGGGAATGTGGATATGTCTCCTCAACCTATAAAATTAAATCAAGACAAAAGCTTTCAATTGAAGAACTTTTCCTTTGCTTCCAAGTATGCACTCGAACAACATTAAGCTAGAGGTTGAAAAAATTTCAGTTTTGCTTAAGGCTGCTGCGTTAAAGGTTCGAATCCTGAAATATGGATTTGGTCTTTGGGTAAGTGCAAGTGTACAAGCAATCTTCCACCCTATACCCTTGGAAACATAACCTGCAATTAACCTCATTCACCAAGGTCCAGGGCAGGGCAGGTGGGGCCGTCAAAGTTGCGGTTCATCATTTTTTAGACAATGCAGCCTTAGTATCGTCTTCGGGCTATCCTTGGTGGTCTTTTATATGACAAGCTTTTAAATATACCACTCTTATTTAGCTCCCCTTATGTAAAAATTCATTTTCGATATTAATATTTTGTACGTAAATTCAAATTTTTTTTCTATTTTTAACCACACATTTTTAAAAAATTCACTATTACAAAATACATTTTCAACAAAAATCAGGGCTCAAATCCTTAGTCACTCGTAACTTTCTTTTAGACTATCTATCATTTTAAAATAAAAATTAATCTCTATCTGTTCTTATAATACTCTAACAAAATCTTCCCACCGCCATCCACCGTGAGTCTACGAGACTCCGACCACCCTAGTGTTGGGGGTGATACGAGGGGAGAAGGGATAGGGATGGTGGGCAACTTGAGGAAGATTGAGGAAGTGATCGAGGTGGAGGTCGAGACATAAGAGTAATCAATATAAATATAAAAATAAAATATATGTGCTCATGAATATTAAAATTGACACTCATTAAAAATTTAAATCACATTTAAATTGAAAATTTTTCACGTTATTCGTTGAAGGGTCACATAATAATACGGGGTTCGAATTCCATCCTAGTTTGCGAACAAACTATAAACAGGAACATAATTGAATTGGAGGACCAATAGTTAGATTAATCATTGATAAGGCCAAAGTAAAAGGGGCCAAAATAAAGACTAAAAATATAATTGGAATAAAAATACAATTAAGCAACATTATAAATATAAAATTAACCTACAAATAATATCTTAAAATCTAATGAAAAAGGGTTTAAAAAATTACAAATTCGTTGTTGTTGTTATGTGAAATTAAATCAAATAATTTAAAAAAGATAACAATTTTTTAGATCAATCACATCCATGCAAAGAAAAATAAATTTCTACATTTTTCTTCATAACTCACCCAATCAATGGTCATAGTCATATTTTGCACGTCTATATCAATTATATTTATTCTCGGTAAATGTAGAAAAGATTGACAAAATTTTGCTAATGATGTTTTTATCACTTTTAGTATTATTTTCTTATTAATTTGATTGCTAAGCCATAAAAATCCGATAATTTTCGTTATAATTTCTCAATTCAACAATTAAAATTTAAAGACAATTACTTACTATTCATCACTCTACAATCAAATAATAAAAAGTCAAAAACCATTATAAAATTAAGAAAAAGAAAAAGAAAAAAAAAACATAATGCAATTTATCATTTGGTGATGAAATGTCGGTGATATGACATCATGTGCAATATTGTGATTGGACAGTTCATTTTTTTATGAAAGAGAGGAGGAGGAAGGAAGGAGAGAGCGAAATATGAGAAATAATGAGTTGACATATTACTGTTGTTCCATTATTATGATAATAAATAACATTACTCAATGAAAAAATAGTTTAAATGTCATGGTGCTATGGTGATGGTTGTAGTAGTACGTTAATTGTGGTGGTTTATTCTTGAGTGCGGACGAAGGTTTCGTTGGGTGAATAACCATCGAATTTCCTTTGAGAAGAATACATAATTGCAAATGTTTAAAAATAAAAAACTTGTGAAATTTTAAAAAATCAGGTGATCACATTTGTGACCACCGAGACAAGTTAGGGTCACAATAACATGTTAAGGATCACAATAATACATAATTACGGTCACAATCACAAAGTGCATAAGGTCATAGTCAAAGACAAAAAAATTGTGAGTTACAATTACAAATTTAGCCCCCATTTGGTCTACATTATAATCTCATTAAAATGAAAAATATGACCGTTATCCATCACATCAACATTTAAATTTAAATTTTCTATTTTTTGTGTGGGCTCCAATAACGACTATATTTTTCATTTTCATTCTATAATAATTTGGCTCAAATAGGGTCTTAGTTGCAATCTTACTTTTTAGGTCACACATTATTTATTGATCATAAATTATATATTTTATTGATTACATATTAATTATTGGTCACAAATTAACCATGCTATTGGTGACATCACCTAAATAATTGGTTATAAACGTACCACACCACACTCCACTCTACTTCACCGCCATTGCACCAACCTTACCACCTCACCACCACCAGAGTCCCACCACTGCCACCCATTCACCGTTGCACCACCACCAACAACCACCATTGCAAACTGCAAACAACCATCACTATTTGTAAGCCACCAACAAAAACTACTAAGCAGTTCGGATCAAATCAGATGAGGAAGAAACTACCCCAAAACTATCACCGTTGCACAACGACGTCGCGATGGTCTCTCGCTAGGGTGTTTGGGGTGGTTGATTTCGGTGATGATGAGCAGGGGTGGTGATGGCGGCTGAACAAACGAGGAAAAAGAAAGAATGGAATGAATGAGGGGTGATCATATGGTTTTGAATGCGTTGGGGTGATGGGATGGGATGCACCTCATTTTTTAAACACAATTTTTTTGCACTTGATTTTTGAAATAAAAAGTTAAAAAACTAGTGTGGGTGTAATTTCCATATTTTCTTTTCTTTTTCCTTATTTTTTACATTTCATCCTTTATTATACAAATGATTTTCTTTTTATTTTATCTAAATATAAAAGCAAATGCTTGGGCTTCCTTGAGACTTTGGGGGTAATGATTGCGAGGGTTTTTCCATTTTGAAAGGTCGTATTTTGAGTGATTTTTAGCAAGATTGTAAAATAGTACAACATATGCTTTAGAGTTTTTTATTCAACGGTTTGAACTTTAAAAAAAAAATAAATAAATAAATAAATAAATAAAAAAAAAAAAAAATATATATATATATATATATGTGCATCTTATGAAATTTACAATTTATAATTTATTGTATGAAAATTTTCTAACAGGTGGTAGTTTATTTTAAGTAATTATTTACCTATAAGTTAATTTATAACTTGAACTACATTTGCTTCTGGATATATGTGTAGGACAAAGGGGCCGTGGTACTTGTTGCCCACCCTCCCTTCACTGCTTTGTAATTACAAGTAAATTTTATACTTTTTAAATAATTTTTACACAGATGTTAGTTCTTACTATTTTTTTATATTTTATAAGTGCTTTTTATCTTCTTAGTAGAATTTTTACTTTACAGGCAATTTTTCTACACAGAAGTCCATTTTTGTTTTATAAGTAAATTATTTACTTATAATTAATTTTTAGATAGAAATAATTTTTTTAGTTAATGTATTTTATTTACTAGTTAATTTTGAAAAAAAAATACGGGTTGTAAATAGTTATTTAATAGGGCAAAATTGAAAGAGAAATTGAGAAATGATCAAAACCCAGCAATTTGATTGATTTAGAAATATGGAAAAATTTATGCTATATCGATATTGTCCAAAAGAAACTTACAAGCACTAATTTTTTCAATTTCTCGTAAATGATGCAAATAAAAAATGTTAGAATCGATGAAAAAACTCTCAAACAATTCCATATTAAAAAATACCTTGAAAGCAAATTCGTCTCTCAACAATAGAAATTGTCAATATGGATTAAGGATGTCAACATTTGAAAGGTCGAGAATAAGACCATCAATAAATAAAGGTCGCTAACCATATTTGATAATTTCCCTTTTTGGTTTGCCATCGAAGTGATCATTTCTAAATCATTAATAACTTTAATAATAAACAGTGTTGACGTTGAAAATTATAAGACCAAAATTCAAGCCAATTTCAAATATAAATAATAATTCTTATTGATGATTACTTATGAACTACCAATGTTCTTATCAAAGGAGATCCCCAGCCCCTTTATGAAGTTCTTAGCCCCCGTTTTATAGGAAAGAATGGATTGTATCTTTCTTATTCATGTTTTGTCAAAAATAGTGTCGAGCTAAGAACTTATGCTAATGGCTTAAGTCCTGATTAATTGTTGTCAAATCAACATACAGTATGGAACTGAGAAAAGTACACCAGTGACATATTCATATTAGTTGCTGGGGTCGGCTCTATCAGACAATTATGGAGTCAACCTTAAATGGGGTCCCTAGTAATTAATGAATTGATTAGAGAACAAAGTTATAACATATGATTGGTGGAATTGGTGGACGCTGACGTAATTCCTTCTGAATGTCATTAATTGATTGAATGTTATGACAATATTTAAGGAATCTACAGTCATTATATCACCCTCAAATCACTACAGTCATAAGTACGATCCGACCTTGTAGATCATACCTTAATTTATCATGAGTTAAGTGCATACAACAAACAGTCTTAATTAGGTTGTTAAGTCAGATGTCAACAAACAGAATGAGAGATACACTCATTTCGTTCTACAAAAATAAATTGTTTCTATTTTTATATAATTTAAGAAAATATAATTGAAAATATAAATTTTTCTTACATTTGTTTTAATATTTCCCTACATTAAATAATTGTTAAAATATGACTAATTCATATTTGTTGATAATAAAACACATTAAATAGGACATTTTAGAAAACTAAAAAATAAACTATATTCTTGATAACGAAAGTGATTTGTAATTTGGGACAGACAAAAGAAAAACAAGTATATATGGGAAGAAATAAGTCTTTAATAACTATTTGAAATTTAGCAAAATTTTGTGACAATAGTGAAGTCTTCATTTGAAAATTTTATATATGGCTTTTAAATATATAAGAAGAATAATATATAGCGAGTCTAATAAAAGTATGGATAATAATGAATAATAATTACGAATATAATTAATGTTTAATTTTATATTTAAATATGATTGAATTTATATAGTTATTGTTTGGCCCTCATTTTGGAGAATTTATAAATCTTGTAATAATGATCAATGAGAGAATATGTGGTTGAAAAATAATGAAAAATTCTAAATTTATATTTAATATTATTTTATTAGAAGACTGTAGGACTAAAATTAAGAAAGAATTTTTTTAAAAATTTTTTAATGAGACCAAACAAGGGCATATTCTATTCGCGAAATTAACTCAATTAAGGGCCGTTCGATAGGGATTAAAATCAGATTAAAATTAAAAAATTAGTCATGATTGTTGACTTTTATTAAACGGTTAAGATCCAATAACATATTTTTAATTTTAATTGAATTATAATCCCAATCCCGAGGCTAAACGTACATGGCCTGGGGGCAACCCCATATTATAAAATCCTAAATTAGGGCTACCTGCTTTTTACTCTTTTCTCATCTGTAGTGGAGCAAAGCAGCCGGCTGTCAGGGGAAGAAAATAAAAACGCGGCTTCTCCGCCACTTGATTCCAAAACCTAACCATGGTATATCCTATCTATCTATCTCTTTCAATCGAACAACTGAATCCTTTTCGTTTTTCTGTGTATTGATCTTTTTTTTTTTAACCTTTTTGTTGTAAAATAATCGCAGTCGCTAATAGCAAATGAGGATTTCCAGCACATTCTCCGTGTCCAGAACACGAACGTGGATGGCAAGCAGAAGATTATGTTCGCATTGACCTCCATCAAGGGTATTGGTCGTCGTTTCGCTAACATCGTCTGCAAGAAAGCTGATATTGATATGAACAAGAGGTTTTTTCTTCTCTTTTTTCCCCCTTTTTTGTTTCTGTTATCTCGTTTGCCTTTTAATTTATTTGAAGATAGTTTCCCAAAAATAGTCCCCTTTTTAGTGTATGTATTCATTTTATATTCCTGTAGTTTCTGCCAAGTATATTTGATTTATTGACGTGATTCTATGATCCTACATATGTGGCAATTTTTTGTTGAGATTTGTTTAGGGTGTAATTAAATATTTGAATCGTACAACAATGCAATGGAAAAACTCTTTGTTTAGAGTCAACATTGCTTGCATAAAACAAGGCAAACGAAGTAAGGTGCACATATATAACTTTGGTTTATACACAACAGAAAAAATAGAAATGGGTTAGAAATCTTTAAAACGAGTTTAAAAATGAGGTACTAGAACTTCAATGGGTCAGGGATATAATCATGTTGGTTAGACTTTCTTTTGGGAGATCAGTCCAAATTAATGTCATTAGGACGGAAGCTCCACAAGTAGATAGATAAGGCAACTAATTTTGGTTGACTTGGAGGTGTTAATTTAGGCTTCCAGTCCAATTAGTGAGGGACAATGGTTTGTACTACTGACCAGGTGCTTTGTCTAGGTAAATAAATGGGTCTGACTTGATAACTATGCTGCAATTTCTAGCAACATCTATCCTGAAAGAGTGAAAGCCTGAAAGGTGTGCCTTTACATTTGATAGGTTTGACACATGATTTGGACCACCCTTGGTAACTGAATTGAAAATATATGCATTCAAATCGGAATTATGTATCCATACATTCTGCCTCACCGAGGTCCTAATCCATATTCCATACTGCTAAATGACTTTTCTCACCTTGAATATTTGTTGGCTCAATACAGCAAGACAAATGACCTGCATACATTACCCGAGTTTTATATTGATGCAAAGCTGCATGTTTTTTGATAACTGCTATATCCTTTCCCTGTCTTCTTTATGTTCTATGTAAAATGCACGATGACCTCTTTTTCTTCACTCAAACATCCTATTGACTGTAATAATCGTAAGTTAATCTGTATAATCATTGTAGGGCTGGTGAACTTTCGGCTGCTGAGATTGACAGCTTGATGACAATTGTTGCAAATCCTCGCCAGTTCAAGATTCCTGACTGGTTTTTAAACAGGAAGAAGGATTATAAGGATGGAAAATTTTCTCAAGTGACTTCCAATGCTCTCGACATGAAGCTCAGGGATGATCTTGAGCGCTTGAAGAAGATCAGGTTTGATTTTGTTCCTCTCATCAGTTGTCTTGTTTTGATATAATTCATTTGGTGCATTGAGGTTTATTGCTTTTGCTTGTACTTGCATTTATTCAATTTTTCGTGGCACCGAATAGGAACCACCGTGGTCTCCGTCACTACTGGGGTCTTCGCGTGCGTGGACAGCACACCAAGACCACTGGCCGCAGGGGTAAGACTGTTGGTGTCTCCAAGAAGCGATGAGCTGCAGCTTATCGTCCTTTTATATCGTTATGGATAACTTGTTCAGTTTTAAAACCTATCCTCAGTGTAACATCTTGCACTTAATTAATAGCAGTTTTGGCAGTTCTTATTGTTCTAGACTTCGGCCATCGCCATTTATTGTTATCATCTATCGGTTCTTAAATTGATTACTAGTTAAGTGGATTCAAAGAATTCGTTTGATAGGGATCTCAAATGTCGACATATTTTACCATACTCGTTCGATCCCATTTTTGCTTTCAAGACTGGTTTAAATACCAAGTTGCACCCGAAAAGTTTACCCTGTTCGGAACTATGAAACATCGAATTGGACAAAAAACACTAATGTTTTTCTTTCACCAACTAAGAATTCTCTTATTTCTATTTGAAGCAACCTTCGTTTGCTATCTTCGAAAATTCTCTCTATTACAATCCGTGTCCCAATTTAAGCATAGAGCTGATTTAAGCAAGACCATGACAACAAAATTTAAGGTGGTTCTCCTCGTGTTTCGGTGTTTAGTTTTGAGTTTTGAATTCATTTTGGATTTTGTATTTTGAATGTTCATTTTAAGATTGTTGAAAATGCGTTTTTTTTGTCATTTTAAAAAATTGTTTTCAAAAATAAAAATATAAAAAAATGCGTTTACTATCTAATTTAAAGTCAAAAATAAAAATATGAAAATCCGAGACCCCCCAACTTAACTATTTCGCTATTTGCAAAATTCGGCTGTTTTCTGCATTTTGTAGTTTTGATTTGATTTTAATTATAAATGGCCAAAAAGACTTTTTTGTCGTTTTTCGTTTTCTTCACAAATTTTAAACTCGTTTTTGGAAATTCATTTCTGAAAATAGGTAAGTAAATATATTTTCTGTGTTTTAGAAAACTGAAAATGACCTAAAAACAGTAAAGATAACTTGCCTTAAGTTTCTGGAATATATTATTTTATGTTACAACAAATTGCAAGTGTGAACTGTGAAGGTCCAAAACGAGTAGAAATTTGAACTTGAGTCCTAACATTTAAATTATCACGTCTTAATAAGATCGTCTTTGAATTTCTTTCGATAACTGACGTGATCTCATCTCCTTTATCTCTTGAATTAAAGCTCAAAAAGTCTTAAACGGGGACATCCTAGTTTGCTTTGTTTCATTTTCAATAAAGTAATTTGTTCAATTAAAACATTATGGAATTAAGAAAACGGAGCACAAACATAAGATAAGATATAGTTTGCCTTGATTTGACAATTTTTTAAATTGTTAATTAAGGGGAATTCCACATTAATAAATTAATAATGCGCTACTGAAATTAATATTTGACTTTGACTATATTCATAAATCTTTTGAAAAAGTTTTATGCAAATAGAGGCCATGTAAAGTCTAATTTTTCATCGAATGTGATTATGACATAATCTACTATGGTAAATATAGCTAGGGATGGCAAGTGGTGGGTATTGAATGGGTCGGTTATTCATGTCGTTATTTCCGTCCTTTGTCCCGCTGAGTATTTTGTTACCTTGTTCCGCTCTCATACCAGATTAAAACGGAACGGGGTCGAGGCATGTCCATTCTTCCATTTATCGCTCAGTTTATTTGCTTTCTTTGCTTTAAAATCTTTAGTTAGTGATTATTATTTTTAAAGTTTGAACACTCTCTACTATCCATGCTCGAGTCTAATCTCGAAAATGGTCCTTTATTTTCAAACTGTTATTCAAATTTTTCAATAAGCCTTCAAGATGGAGCTATTCTCAATGCTATAAATCTTCGAATTCAAACACAAAATTTTGAAGTAGACAATAGATCAAGGGCGTTTGCTCTTATTTATCGTATCTATTACAAACTTTTGAATACTTAACTCAATATCCGTGCTCTTAGATCTTCTCCAAAAGATAAAAGCCTCTGGTTGAAGTTAATCCTCTTCATTCTAATGTCGTGATTCCTAAAAGAATTCCTTGAAATCTTCAAGAAATATTTTTACAATGAGATTTTGAAAATGTACAAAATAGGAATCCAACTCCAATAAAAAATAACCCTCAACAGATCATTCATTTTCCTGATGGTAGTATTAGAGTTATTTTTGACAAACCATCTTCATCAAATACTTTTCAAAGATCTACTTCTTCAAGATATCATGATAGATCTAAAGTTGATACTTTTCAATCAGCTAGATCTTCTACCTCCTCCTTAACTGGAATCAATTTTGGTCCAAGAATTCCAAAACCAATTCATGAAGATGAAAATTTTGAAAAAGAAGAAAAAGAAGATATGGAACCTCCAGCTTCACCAAATTTTTTAGATATGGTTCCACCTTCTCAAACTGAGAGACTTGATCAACAATGTAATGTTATTTCTTCAAAATTTGATAGAAAAACTGATCAATCTCCTGAGGTCAAAAAATTTAGACATTTAATCAAAAAATCTTTTTCAAAATAAGAAATTGAAACTTTTTTAGAAGAATATTTTGAATCTCATCAAAATATTAGTATTTTCGAATGGACTTATTTTAGAGTATTTCAAAAATTTCCAAAGAAATCTAAGGGTCCGTTTGATAGAAAGGTGGAAAATGGGTAGAAAGAAAATATTTTACAGGGAAAAGATTTTCTTAGAAATTATTTTGCTGGGAATTGTAATTAATTGTGTTTGATTGGTATAGTTTTCCATGGAAAATATTGAAAGTTTGATATTCGTTTGATTTCGTTTTTTATAGAAATTGTCCATTAAAGTGATAATGTTTTCTACCATTGGGTCTAGAATTTGTTCCAATTACCAAAAAAAAAAAAATTTGAAAAAAAAAACATACCGAATATCATTCGTTTGACTTTGTTTTGCATGGAAATTGTCAATAAAAGTGATTTTTTTTTACCATTGTGTCTAGAATTTTTTCCAATTGCAAAAACCAAAAAAAAAAAAAAAATTTGAAAAGTTGGAAAATATTTTCTCACCAAAACATCAAGAATTTATTTTCCTCAAAAAGGTGGAAAATTTGAAAAGTTGGAAAATATTTTCCCGGGAAAATTTTGTCAATCAAACACTACAAAAGTTGGAAAATGGAAAATATTTTCCATTTTCCATGGAAAATAAACCGTATCAAACGGACCCTAAATCTATTTTAAATACTTCCCCTTCAAAGAAAACATGGAAAACTCCATCTAAAGAAGCTTTTTAATCTGATTTTCCTCCATTTCAAGAAATTGTTTTTCCTCATGGAAATACAGAAGTTACAGCTTCTCCTTTAAAGCAAATGACTATTGAAAGGATTGAAAACTCTAATCCAAAAACAATTGATATAAAAAAATCTTCAATCTCAGAACAATTTTACTAATATTGTTCTTCATTCTATATGTTCTCAATTTAGCAGAATTGAAACAAATTCCGAACCTGAAATTTCAAAATCTGACAAGGGAAAAAAGAAACAAATTCAAGAAAAACTTTCAAAACCTTCTTTTTGCCATTTTCATGAAATTGATTCTTCAAAAATTATGACTACAAAAGATGACGTTCTTAAAGAACTTGCATCTCAATTTGCAAAACTATCTACTTCAAAAAGAATCAATACTATTGACGAAATTGAATCTAGTTCCTTGATGAAACTGATTTACAAGTCAATAAACTTCATGGAAGAAAATTCCATACTTCAAATTTGCATGCTTTTATCCTCAACATACTCCTCCTGATTTACTTTTCGAAGAAAAAATTCAATTTTGACGGAAATTCCTTTGTTGAATGGTCAATAGATGGACTTTCCGAATATCAACTTATTCAAGAATGTGAAAGGATGGGTATTTGTTGGAATGGTTATACTTGCAAAGGCATAGATAAGCATTTAGCCACAAATAACATCATTTACGAATTTTCTGGTCAACTTAAAAGCTGGTGGTTCAATTATCCTACTGAAGAAAATAGAAAAGAAATTGCAAATGCTGTCAAAAGTGATGGAACTAATGACAGTATAGCAACTTTAATCTTCTCCATTGTCAAACATTTTGTGGGAATTCCAATTGATATTCAAGAAAGATATTCTCAAATTCTTATGAATCTCAATTGCCCTACTCCAAGATTTTCGATGGTATAAAAATATGTTTTTAACACGCGTCTTCCTTCGAAATGATTGTGATCAAACTTTCTGGAAAGAGAGATTTATTTATGGACTTCCTAAGCTTTTTGCTGAAAAAGTTAGAAATACTATCAAACAAAATCATCAAGATCATTCTACTTCATATGAAGATCTTACTTACGGAGAAATTATTAGTTTTGTTAATCAAGAAGGATTAGATCTCTGTAATGATCTTAAACTCAAAGCCAAGTTAAAATTTGAACGATCTTAGGGTCGTAAAGTACTTGGATCCTTCTGTGAACAGTATGAATTTGAAAAAATTATTCCTCCTTCAAAAGTCAAAAGAAAAACTTTTCCTAGTTATTCAAAAAGAAAATCTCAAAATTTTGAAAAGAAAAGAAGTTGTCAAAAATCCTCTCATTCTAAACCTTTTTCAAAACGAAAAACTTTTCAAAAAAGAACTTCTAATGTTACATGTTGGAAATGTAACAAATTCAGTCATTATTCAAACAAATGTCCTCTTAAGGGAAAGATTAGTAATCTTCAATGTGATGAAGATACTAAACTTCAACTTCTCAATTTAATCAATTCTGAATCATGTTCTGATTCTTCAATTGAAAATATCTTTCAAAATCAAGAAGATTCTGATTTTGAAGAAAGTTCAAAATCTTCTTCATCCAACTCTTCTCAGAATAAGGAAATTTGTGGTTGTAAAACTATAAATGTCCTTACTAAAGAAGAAGAACTTATTCAAGAAATTGTTGATCAAATTTCTGAAAAAAAAACTCAAAGAAAAATTCAGTATTCTTCTAACTTCCTCATCTTCTCATGATGATAGCGCCTTCAAAATGCAGGATGTTATGAAACGCTTTCAAAAGGAAATCGTTTCAAAAGTCTCCTGTTCCGATTTGAAAAAAGAAGTTAATTCAATGAAATCCCAAATTTCTAGTCTTGAAAAACAAATGAGAGATGTTAAACTTAATGTTACTCATCTTCAAGTTAAAAATTTGGAGCAAATTCAATCTTCATCCTCCTCTGAGAATGATACTTCTCATGCTTACCATTTTAATTTTGAATCTCAATCTAGTTCAAAATCACGAAAAACAAAATCTTCTCATCATTCTTTAACTGAAGCTGAAAATGTTAATGTTATTTCAAGAATTCAGTTGCAAAAATGATATTGCAACATGACAATTGTTGTCAATAAAAATTTTAAACTTCACACTAGAGTTTTAATTGATTTTGGTGCTAACCAAAATTGCATTAGGGAAGGACTTATCCCTACTAAATATTTTGAAAAAATCACTGAAAAAATCTATGGGGCTAGTGGTAAAAAACTTGATATTCAATATAAACTTTTAAAAGCCCATGTTTGTAATTCAAATATTTGTTTCAAAAATATCTTTTATTTAGTAAAAGATCTTGATCAAGAAGTAATTCTTGGTACACCATTTATTGTTCAAATCTATCATTTTACCGCTGATACAAAAGGATTAACTACAAATATTTTTGGTCAAGAAATAACTTTCAAATTTACAAATCCTCCATCTTTTAAAGATGTTAACACTTTAAAAGATGTTTCTATTTCAAAAATTGTTAACAATATAAATTTTAAGAAAAATCATATTCAATTTCTTAAAGAAGAAATTAAATATCAAAGAATTGAAGAAAGACTTCAAGAATCTTCAATTATTCAAAAAATCGCATTGAGAAAGATATATGTTCAACTATACCAATGCTTTTTGGGATAGAAAGAAACATGTTAGTTCTCTTCTTTACACTCATGATTTTCATGAATCAAATATTCTTACCAAATCTCGTCCAATTCAAATGAACAAAGATTTTCTAGATTTTTGTATCAAAGAAACTCAAGATCTTCTTAATAAAAAGCTTATACGACCAAGTAAATCACCTTGGAGTTGTTCTATTTTTTATGTTAATAATTCTGCTGAAATTGAGAGAAGAGTTCCTCGTCTTGTTATCAATTACAAGCATCTCAATTCCGCTCTTCAATGAATAAGATATTCATTACCTCAAAAGAAAGATCTACTCAATCGATTGTTTAAAGCAGTTATCTTTTCTAAATTTGATATGAAGTCAGGATTCTGGCAAATTCAAATTAAAGAAGAAGATAGGTATAAAACTGCCTTCAATGTTCCTTTTGGCCAATACAAATGGAATGTTATGCTATTTGGTCTCAAAAATGCTCATTCAGAATTTCAAAAAATTATAAATGATATTTTCAATCCATTTCAAGATTTTATTATTGTTTACATTGATGATGTTTTAATCTTTTCTGAAAGTTTAGAACAACATTTTAAACATTTGCATACATTCATTCATGTCATCAAACAAAATGGTCTAGCTGTGTTAGCTAAGAAAATTGTTTTATGTCAAACTAAAATTAGGTTCCTTGATCATACCATTAATCTAGAAACACTTACACCAATTCAAAAAATCTAGATTTCACTGACAAATTTCCAGATGAAATATTAGATAAAAATAGTCTTCAAAGATTTTTAGGATGTGTCAATTATGTTAAAGATTTTATCAAAGAGATAAGAATCCTATGTGCTCCTCTTTTCAAAAGACTCAAAAGGCACCCTGACCCATGGAGTCACGAGTGTACTTTAGCAGTTCAAAATGTCAAAAAGGCTATCAAAAGTATCTCATGCCTATCCATCCTTGATCCAAGTGCCTCTATATTGTAGAGATAGATGCGTCCAATTTAGGATATGGTAGGGTCCTCAAACATATTCTTTCCAATTCAAGCCAAAAACAGTTGGTCAAATTTCATTCTGGAGTCTGGTCAGGTCCTCAAAAGAATTACTCCACTATAAAAAAAGGAATACTTGCTATTGTTCTTGTCATTTCAAAATTTCAAGATGATTTAATCAATAAAAAATTTATTTTAAAAACAGACTGTAAAGCTTCAAAAGACGTTTTACAAAAAGATGTGAAAAATCTTGTCTCTAAGCAAATCTTTGCTAGATGACAAGCAATTTTGTCTTGTTTTGATTTCAAAATTTTATTTATAGAAGGAAAAAATAATGTTATTGCAAACTTCCTCACAAGAGAATTCCCTACAAAAAATAGTGAGAATACGAGTGAAGGTGAGAACACCCCAAAAGAGAGATCAAAAGAAGTGCCAACATAAATTGATACAACAAAGTTCTGGAAGACATGGCTTCTTCCTCCTCAGTTACTTCTTCGAAAAACAAGAAGAACAAGAACAAAATTTCTTTGTCCGCTCCTTCAATTACTGAATACATTTAAAATTCCAATAAAAATACTTTGGAATCAAAATTTTCGATTTCAAGCAACCAGGCTATTTCTTCAAATAAATCCTATATCCTTGAGAAAATTCCTCAAACACTAGAAAAACCTTCAAACTACAAAAAAGCGGTTCAAGTTGGTTCTGAAAAACTCCCAGAAATTAACCCAAAACCTTTTCAATATTTTTTCAAAGCCAAAATATCGCTCATTTTCAATATTGAAACTTCTTGGTTAGAAAAATATTTAGATCTTTCTGAATGTTTATCTAATCTTTTTCCACCTTCTTTTCTTACTCTTCAAAAACCCCGCGAGTTTTACAAAAAGATCATTCTCAAAATCGGATCTGTCATTATTACTCATTCTCCAAATAAACAAAACCCTCAATATATAGATTTCTCAAAAATTTCAATTTGCAAAGTGTTGACATTTGAAGACTGGGGTCAACACCCTTGGATTGAAAAGAAAATGAACCTCTCAAAAGGCGATGAATTTTCTTCTCATTTCAATTACATTGATTAACAACATGCTTGGTTTAATGTTTTTTACTTTAAACTAGTTAACCACTCTTGGTTCATCTTGTTTCATCAATCATGTCAAAATAAATTTCCAAAATGGTTTCAAGAATGGTTTGAATTTTTTGGACTTATTGAGGATATTTTACCTAGTTTCCCTCTTCAAGGATTCAAACATTTCAAAGATGAGGCAAAACTCTTTTTCCAACCTCAAGAAAATATTTTGTTTCAATTTGCCTACAATTTTAAAGTCTAATGGATCCTTTGTTGGGACTTTTTTATTGCCAGATAAACTTGTTCGAAGATTTAATGTAAAATGGTGGGCCAAATTTTAAGAAACAAACTGTTGTCTCAAGGCTGTGAATTCTTGGATACAACAGAAGAACTTTCAAGGACACTCAAAATTCTCAACAAAGAAACAAGAAGCTCAAGCTGATTTTCTCACTAAAAAGAATAGGTTATTAGCACTTCTTGCAAAATGCACAAACCCTGAAGAAATGATAGTTTTGGCAAAACAAATTGCCAAACTTGCTGAAACAACTTCAAAAACTTCGGTTCAAAATTCATCCGAAGCTAGCTTTGAAGCATACTTCGACTTTGATCAAAATGAAGATGATTGCCATGGAATAAATTTTGACGAATCTCTTCATAATGATTCTCAAAAGACTAAATGACTACATGAACCCGATTTTCTTGATGAACTAAAAGAATACAAGGATCAAAAATCAAAAGAAATGTTGTTCAATATGTGTCTGCCAACAAATAAGTTATTTTTACCAGTTTTACCCACTCTCAAAAAGAAGGTTTGAAAAAAGCATCATTTGCTTTGTCAAAAAGCCGAGAACGATGGAAGAATATCTTCAAGTGATAGGCAAGTGGAAGACAAAGACAAAAGCAAAAGACAAATCATATCAAACTTTTTACTTTTCAAGATTCTCCAATTTAGTTCAAAATTGTTTGAAATCCGAGAACTTCATCTATAAATTTGTATTGATTTCATTTCATTTCCTCAAGTTAAGAGAAAGATTTGTTCTCTACTTCAAGAAGTCTTCAAGATCAATAAAATTTCATTCTAAATCATTTTGGCATTTTAAGTCTTTCTTCCTTAATTTATTATTTTCTTCCAAAATCCCAACCCCCAATCCCTAGGCTATTTTGGTGTGTGTGTCTATATATATATATATATATATATATATATATATATATATATATATATATATACTGATTGGTTTTGTTCTGATGACAGTTTCTATTGAAATATTAATTTACTTGCTTTGAATTAAATTATTTTTTTTTTCGATTTTTGTATTTTTTTTTTAATGTTTAAAACATGATGGACAAATAAGTTGTTTTATGCTAGGACCAAACAATACTCTCGAACTGAATCGGACCCTAATCGAATCGAACAGTTTTTCTTAAATACTGGAATAAGTATCTGAATCGAGAACCAATGGGTTTGGTTTGGTTCTCAATTCTAAATTAAGAACAAAATAAGAACTTAATCTCCCTAATTTTTATTTAATTTTAAATAAGTCAAATTATTTTATTTTTTTAATTAAATTGCTGAGTAATTATTTTAGTCCAAACCTAAAATATGATTTTACCATTTGTAATATTCAGCGAGCACAACTTAATCAAATTGACCTAAGTTTTACCCAAGTTTAGTGTCATTTCCACAGTTCTATTATTGTGAACCAGTTATCTTTCCATTCCTATGATTTTAACAGTCAAATCTATGAAAAATTCAACAAAGAAGTGCAAAAAATATCACGAAATTAGACTACGTTATTTTGTAAGAGTTAAAATTGAATATGTCATAGTTGAATTAATGTAGCGCTGTTGTAATATAAAAAAATTAATTATTGTATGGAATCCAGGAACCGAATAGAATTGAACCGAACCGTACTGAACAGAATCTGAACGGTTTTATAATTAAATTTAGACATGACGGTTCCAATCACTAAACGGAAAATTACACAAAATCTTACTTTTCAAAATCAATATTCAAAAATCAGGTTGAAAGTTTCGTTATACAAAAATCAGATATTCATTTAATTACTATATATTCATATTTTATTATTAATAATAATATTACAAACCCTAAAATCTATTTTCTCTCTATTCACTCTCTCGTCTCCCTGTTCTTCTATCTCTCACTCTATCCTCGCTTCGACATTTTCTCTACCGGTGGCACAATCACACACCATCGTCGTGAGAAACGACTGTACCGCTGCTATGCAAAGTGGCATGTACTGTTGCCGTTTTCCTTTGCTTTTACTAGAACCGACAATGAAAAAAATGAGAACCGAATTTTCTAAACATCGATTGATGGCCGTTTTGGTTGATTTTTGTCCATGGTTGAGGTCGTTCAAGTATGGATTAACCACATGTAGTGGTGCGCAATCATGGGCATCACTATGTAGTTTGGATTTTGCACAAATTCCATTCGGTTCTTAGTGGCTGATTTTGGCTAGAATGCTATTTTGGTTGATGTTTGTCCATGGTTGAGGTCGTCTAGGTATAGATTAACCACCTATAGTGGTGCTCGATCATGGGCATCACTGTGGAGGCCGGAAACCACCTTCGCCATCATAGGTCGCTTCGGAGGCCAAGCCGGGCGAAGGTGTTGCCGCCACGCTTCTTCCTTCTCTTTTCCTCTTTTCTCCCTCATCCTCTTCTCTTGTTTTCTTGTGGGTGTGGTGTAAATGGAGATAGAGGAGGTGATGGTGGTGCTATGTTTTGGGAGATGGGGGTGGATCTGTGGTGGTAAGCAATGGATCTGTGGTGGATTTGTGGTGGCGGTCCGTGTGGGAGTGATGGTAGTCTGTGAGATAATGGTGACCTATGTGGTGGTGGTCATTTTTTATTATTGTTGTGGCATTGGTTGTGGTGGTGTTGTGGCGGGGTGAATGGCGGCAGCGGTGATTTTTTTGTGTTGTGGTGTAGGCAGCAATGGTTGTGGCTGTTTTTTGTTGTTATTGTGGCGGTGGCTGTGGCTGTGGGGTGTTGCGACGGGGGCGACAGTGGTGATTTGGGTGGTGTTGTGGCGAGGGCGGGGTAGGATATTATTTATGACCAATTATTTGGTTGATTTGTGATCAAATATTAGTGGATGATTGGGACAGGGGTATGGTGTTTGGTATATGTAACCGACATTTTGGTTCATTGTGACTCATTATTAATTCGTGATCTTAAGTTTCGATAATTTGTGACCAATAAATTTGGAAATATGTGACCTATCGATAAATTGTGATCTATAATTTTTTGATCCGTAACCAATAAATTAAATTGTGACGTATAAAATCTTTTAATGTGACCTCGAAATAATTTGTGATCAATTAATTTGATGTTTTGTGACCGTAAAATAAGTTGTGTGACTTATAAATTTTGTGATTTGTGACTAATGAACAAATTGTGAATTTTAAATTTTTAATTAGTGACTGATGAACGAATTGTAATATATAAATTTTTTGAATTGTGACCTTAAAATTTTTGAATTATGATCAAATTGCATAGATCTGTGACATTTATATATTTATTAATAAAATATATAATTAATTAATTAAATCATAAATAAATTTTAATGAAAACCTAATTTTTGAAATTTAAAATCTCCATCCTTAATTTTGAAATGACGTATACTAAAAACCTGGTTTATGTATTATTCCCTTAACTAAATACATGAAAATCGAATCGAACCGGACCATATCTACCCCTATTTTTCACTCTCGCAAATGACTTTTTGAATGACAACCGTTATTAAATATGACATGTGCCGGTTAATAAAATATTGAAGATAAAAATGAAAATGGAAATAATTGTATAATATAACTTCACCCGAATGTTGAGGCGCATTGATTCAGTTAATTAATGACCCTTCTGTCAACTAATTAAGCGGTATAAATTCCTGAATGTCAGCATTAACATAAATACAGCTTTTTCCCCCAGGGCTTCTGAATTAGGATCAGCCTTCTAGCAATTCCAGTTAATAACAACATAAAAAAGCCAATTACTTTCCAAATAGAGTGATGTTGTACTCCATTCGTTCCAATTATATAGACTCAGAGTTTCATTTTTCTTTTGTCCCAAATATATAGCCATGTTTTTTAATGTAGAATTTTTTGTTGTGTTCCTTTACCGGTATACCCTTATTAAGAGCCTGTTTGGTAAGGCTCAAAATCGGATTAAAATTAAAAATATAGCCATTATTGGGTCATACTCGTCTAATAAAAGTCAACAATAACGACTCTTTTTTTCAATTTTAATCTGATTTTAATCTCTACCAAACACTCTCTAAATTTTCCCCACTTAATATGCCGCAAACTTCTTGAAATCATCCAAATACACACATTTCTCACTTATTGGAAATATGAAACAATTCTCATTTCTTCTTCTTCTTCAAATTCTTTATTAATTCCATCAATAATTTAACTTTACATATTGAAAATTAAATATGGGTAAATCTGGAAAGATTTTGACAAAAAATAATTTTTCAATGACATCAAATAATCTTTTCTTAATCCATGTGAAAAACGAAACGAGCATATATAATTGGGACGGAGGGACTATCAATTATGATTGGTGTACATTATGGTATTTATCAAGTTTTATACTTTGTCACGCGACAGTACATTATTAGACAATTTTTTGATTTTTTTGAACCAATCATTTGTTGTCAACAATGGTAATGTCAACTGTCAAGCATGATATAGGTGTGCTTGAGCTATATTATTTTGGAAGAATGTATTTTAGAATAGTAGATTGATGGAGAACGTATGGTTGAAAAAGAAGGAAAATTTATTGATGTGATGAAAAATATTATGTTATTGAAAAATGTGTAGTTGAAAAAAGTAAAAGAATGAGAATTTGCATTATCCATGTTTTAGTGCTCACTACCAGTGTAAATGTACTGACATCGAGTAATGATATTCATCATTATAAAAAAATAAAAAAAAAACATCAATGATACTAGAATTTTGGTGAAATAATTGGATGTGACAATTTAATTTCATGAGAGAGTGGAGTATTGAACTGTCTTATCACTAGGGCTGGGCAAAACCCAAACCAACCCGAGAAAACCGACCAACCCGACCCAAACCGACCGGTTTGGGTCGATTTTTTGGAATTTTTGGGCGGGTTGCGGGTTGTGGGTTGGGTAATCGGGTCGGGTCACGGGTTGGCGACCCAAACCCGACCCGACCCGACCCGACCCAAAAAAAAAAACTCTACATAAAAAAAAATCAATCCTTAAGATACCAAAATCGACACGACTATATAATTATATGCACAAAAGAACTCGAATAGAAAAAAATGTTAGCGAATTTAAAAAATGTTAACACATAATCACAAGCGCAAAAAAATTGACAAAAAATAGTCCACGGCCCAAACTCAAGAAAGTTGATATACAGCTAACAAAAATATGCCCTCTACACGAAAGTTAATTACTTGAATTTCATCACAAAACAAAATATATTAAGAAGATACCAAAATTCACATGAACCGTGTAATTACTCCAGCGAAAAGAATTCGAATAGAGAAAATAATTCAGAAATAAAATTTCACGAACCTTAAAAATGAATTCTGTAATCTAATATTGGCACACTGAATTGAAAAAGGAGGAGCGTGAATCGATAAATTTTAATTTTTGATTTTCAAGTCATCATTCAAATCAATTTTTATTCAACAACTATATTTTCAGAGATAATTGCCGTCAAATTGTGGGTGCAATACTGAGCAAACCCATCTCGTGAATAAATAGTCAAACTCGTCTTTGTGAATAAATTTTTTTGAAAATGAGATAGTATTTTTTTTGTAAAAGTTACGAATAAACATATCATTGGATTGTACTATTTTATTTTTCAAATTTATTAACATTGGATGCCTAACGGTTATATTAATGTTATTTTACATCAAAAAATTGGATGATTTTAATTTTTGTATAATAAATTTTTCTCAAACTGACCAACCCGACCCAACCCGACCGACACATAATTGGGTTGGGTTGGGTTTCAACATTTACATGGGTTGGGTTGGGTTGAATTTTTAACAAACCGACAATGTTGGGTTGAGTTTGGGTTGGGACAAAAATCGACCCAACCCAACCCACGCCCACCCCTACTTATCACATTATTCCACTTAAGTGTCACATCATCAATATTTTATTATTATAATAATAAATAACATTATTTCGTAGAAATTACGTCCTATAATTTGTGATTTATCTTTGTTTTTAACTAATTAAATATGGAGTTTATTGTTACCTCAATTGTTAAATTGCTGTTAAATATTATAATGCTATGTAGCCTCAATCTTACTTTAAAACATGATGCAGCAAAAATAAATACGCGAGAATTTAAGATCAATAATTAATTTATTCGAAATCAAATATCGTACTAAACCTGAAAAATTGTCAACCATATTTATATTTAATTAAAAAAATACACCCTAAAATAAGAATGATAGTTCTTTAATGAAACCCAACAACCTATGAATTATTCTATTTGTACATAATTTTGTACAATTTTTTTGACAAAATGGTCAAGTGGCGGCACCCTATTGGGAGGGGGCGCCTGTTAAGAAAGTTGTAAATTTTTTTGTACAAGTAGCATTACTCACAACTTATATCAGTACTCTAAAAGGCCCACATGTCCTTATTTATTTATTTTTTATTTTTGGGGCAAGTAGAATTTTCTTGTGAAGAAGGCTCAATCATGTTATTACATTTAAAAGATGAAAAATGATACTTGTACACCTCAATCCATACACTTGGTTGGAGGGAAGTGTACACCCGTTTGTTGTGTAGCATCTCCCTTAAAAAGATGTATAATCAGGCAAATGAATGTAATTCCAAAATTAGGTATTTTAGAAAACCCCAAATCTCCATCCCAACATCCTTTTCGATTGTGCTACATGTACATCACAATTTATAAATTTGTTTATCGATAGATAATGTGACGAGATTTGATTTGGTCAAAATTTTATCAACAAATAATAATAAAAAAATTCCCCACTTTCTATTTGACAAGATTATATAAATGTTGATGTATAATAAACATTTTCCACTCTCTCTATCGTTCCCCCACCCCACATCACCACACCCGAGTCATCACTACTATCTTGCCACAAAATTTGCTAAAATTAAGTCCAAAACACCATAAAAACATTGTCGATGACGAGATTTGATTTTGGAGCCGTCACCACCCCTTTCTTTCTCAACCTCATCTTCGCCACCCCCTTTACAACTGTCGATGACGCTTTTCAAATCTAAAATTAGGAATTTATCCCCTGAGAACCTTCAGAGCTTGAACAATGCAAATCGACAATCCTTCATTTTAGATCATGGTGGATTGACATTTGTTTGGTTGTGATATTGGTTTTTGTGTTGGTGGTGATGATTTTTTGGGTGATGGTGGTGGGTGCAGATTGATGATGGTAGTCTTGGTGGTGAGATTAGGGCGATGTTAATGGTGTTGTTGGTGATTACATGTTGGTTTTTATGATAGTATAGATGTGGTTGTGGTTGTGATCAACGTCAATGGTGGTCAATGATGTAAATTACACATTGTAATAGTAGTATATGTAATTTTTTTGTTGTTGATACTATCACGATAACATCGATGGTGGTGTATGGGGGTGGCGATAACATTGACGATGGTTGGTAGTGGTGCATGAGTTAATAAGTTACAATACAAAAATATTAAACACATTGTAGCAGTAATATATGTAATTTTCTTGTGTTGATGGTGTGATTGTTAATGGTGATGGTAGTAGTGAGATGATACTGTAATTTTATTTTATTTATTTATTTATTTTAGAAATATGCACTATAAGCAATAACACAGTGTAAGTTACAATTTCAAAAAAAATGTACGTACATTATAAAATATTTTTAAGTGTAGATTAACGTGGAGCGTAAGTTACAATAATTCAATATATTAAATGGTGGATTTTGTAGAAAAAATACGAGAAAAAGACACCCATGAAAAAATTACATACATTGTAACAAAAATAACATATTTGAAATATATTTTCATTCACATGATTTTTGAAATTGGTCCCCTAAATATTTGTGGCTGTGAAATTAACCATTTTCTTGTTTTAAAATTCAATCCAACAAAATGCTCAACCGCTAAAGCTTAAAAAGGAAAAAAAAAGTTCAATAAAAACCCACCCTAGCCCAACCCCAAGAACAAAGCATTGTCGAATTGGTGGTATTTATGATTTTGAGAATCATATTTTTGTTGGTAACTTGAAAAATATGTACGAAATTCCTATAAATTTTTAATGTATGCATTATTATATTTATTGATTGTTCTACAATAATTAAAATATTATTAGAAATAGGAAAACCCCTATTAATTACTCTTAAGCTTATCTAAGCATGTCTAGACTCGTAAGATTGAAGTTTGACCCCATGTCTTGTCACACACACTTTAAGCTTTTCAAAACTTTGACCTAAATATAAGCACAAGTTAATAGATCTTCAATCATGCCTCTACCAAATTGTATGTAACCTGTACATTTGGATAAAAATCATTAGCACCAACATCACCAAGTCAAGAAAGAAGGTTGACCACTGTTGGCACTCCAATAGTCAAGTCAACTGCTCGTACAAAGTAGTATGGGGGACTGTGTATAGGATAGACGCAAATAGAGATTGGCTAGAATTTGACGATTGTATCATTGCAGAGTAAGGATTGAGACGTGTAGTCCTAATTCCACGTCAACATTGGTTCATGAAACACATTTTTTTGGTTATGGTAGGCATCATTGTGCAACCGTGTTTCCTTGTGAAGATTGGTCCTAAAAGATTTCTCTTCGTCCCTCAGGATCACGTGCTGATTTTCAAGAATTGATGAGATAATTTCCTTACTAAATACTCCCCTTCTTATGTACACGAGCAAGGGTTCAAATATGTGCTTCACCAAAAGCCTTTGACTGACACTGGTTCGACTGGTCAATGATGTCACATGAAGACCCAATGGATGGCGAAGGTGGAGGCAGAGTGTCGGGGCCTTCACCTAATGTGGCGACGAACGTGTGGATCTGCTATGTGTCTCCGTGCTGAGAGCCTACATGACATTCACTGCCATGCTTTTGTGCCTTCATGGAGCCTTCGTTGGGTTAGTGTGTAATAGGGACCTCATTATGATGCAATTTAATTAACTATTTAAATTAGTTGAATCGTTCTAGCATAGTATAGACAAAGATTTCGAATCTCAATCTACTCTCATTATTTATGAAAGTTTTGCACACTCTACTTCTGATGATAAAATCGTGGACTAAAAGAAATTTCACGTTTAAAATATTTTTATGTAACAATTAAGGTAAGTTTCTAATGTCGTTATGGCTGAAAAAACATGGACCAAAAGCAATAAATAGTATATATTTGAAGATAAGGCGATTGAATATAATTGAAGACAATAGGGACCGAATTATTTCATAATATCCCCAGAAATACTCTTTCTTTGAACTGTCAACATTTAAACATTTCCCCTTGTAACATAAATGTCATCAAATAAATTACTTTCCATCGGAAAACTATGATTTCCGGCTGTTCGCCGGCAATGCCATTAGGCTGACAACTACATCGGCGAATGCTCCGATGATGAATTTGTGGGTGCTTTTAGGGTTCAACGAAAGATAGCACATAAGAAGCTCATGCAAATAATCCCAGTTGGCTCTCACGTCGACGAGGTCACGCGCCTCCACCATTTCTTGCATGGATCGCCGAAAATCCATGAAGGGGTCCGGCGAATACGTCGAAATGGCAATGCTTCCGTCTACGAGGGTGTCGGGATTTGTGGGATTCTCCGGCGAGCACGATGAGGTGGATGCTAGTGATGAAGACACAGTTGATGAGTCAATGATAGAGTTGGAGCGGCCGGGGGATGAGAAGAAGAAGCGTTGGGAGGCGAAGGCGGTGGCAAAGTCCGGTGTATTGTTGACGGCGGCTTCGAAATCTGATAAAGAGTGGTGGTCGATGGAGGAGGAGGCGGCGGCGCAGTCCAAGGTGAGTCGTTGGAGAGATTGTTGAGAAGATGACAAAGATTTGATCTTTGTGAAGCAGAGATTAAGGTTTTTGGGCATTGCTTATGACTTTTCTTGATTCAAACAAAATAAGAACAAACTATACACTCCGAGAGAGAGAGAGAGAGAGAGAGAGAGAGAGAGAGGAGTTGTATGTATTGTAGATTAATAGTATGGTACTGTTCAGACAGGAGTTTGGAATACTGACCTGTTATATTTATGACTGCGTAGAAAGAGAAGCGGGTGGGGGTTGTTGGGGGTGCCGTGTTTACTGTTAAGTTAGATTTTCAAGTATAAAAAATAGACGGGGAATTATTCACCGGCAAGTATGGTGTATTTTTTTTTTGTCACTATTGGGTTCAAAACCAATAAAAAATTGTCAAATATTGTTCTGTAAAAATTTTGTCAATTTTTCTATAACTGTAGCATAGTTGATAAAAATATTAACTGACATAGAGAGAGATATCATAAAATAATATTACAGGTAAACTCAAATTCTTTTAACCACACATTCTTGAAGTTGAGACGATTTTAGTACTACTAGAGCTAGAGCATCCGTCCAATTGACATCACTAGATAAACCCATTTAAAACTAATTAAACGAAATAACATTGTAATGTATTTTGGGCTATACAATGAATATTATTCATACCAACTGAATAAAGAAAATTGTTCAAAATGTTTATGTTACATGATCTTAGTGTTGTATGTGTATATCTTCAAAATGAATGAAGATGAGATTAATCAAAGTAAAAAATAAAAAAACTATCAACTA
Source organism: Fraxinus excelsior (assembly GCA_019097785.1). Lineage (NCBI taxonomy): Eukaryota > Viridiplantae > Streptophyta > Magnoliopsida > Lamiales > Oleaceae > Fraxinus > Fraxinus excelsior. Next base: position 18,593,895 of record CM032626.1, read on the forward strand.
CTCGAGCTTTCCACCTTTTTTTTTTCTATAAAACTTTTTTCGAGAATTGCCAAATAAAGCCTGGTCCGAATTGGTTAAGTATATAACTATGGAAAAGTGACTTTCGTATCAATTTCGGCTAAATATTCGGATTTAATTTGATAGTCATAAGAAAGGAGTACAAAAGCCATATTTTTGGTTCGTTGTTTTTGTGTTTTGGAGTGTTACAAACATAAGAAAATAGTCGTTGTAATTTGAGAGTTGATTGTTACTGTCCGTGGCACCGCTGCGAGGCAAATTCGACTTAAGGGCAAATAGTTCTACTCTTACCTCAACTTTGCATACATTTCTTTGGTGTTATTTTGTCTATTTTCATTTGTGTTTTAATATCGTTTCTTTTCAATATTCTAATGACTTTTACCAAGACACTTTGGTACCAGCTTTGTTGTGACTTGTTACAATGGTAGTTTAGATTTTTCCATGTTTTTTTTTTCTATCTAAATCAACTTATTGATTGCAATATGAGTTGGTAGATGTGGTTAATTAAACCTTTCTTTACGTTTAGAACTTCATATAATTAAAAATTAATTGTACAAACTTTGAACCTTGAAATTGAATCCTTTAAATTGAGTTTTGGAGACGTTGACTGGTTGTTGACCTTTTAAATATAATTGCCAAATCCGCCTAATTCTTGCGTGCCCACTTTATTTTCATTCAGTTCTAAGATAACCCTATTCAGGGAGACAATATGATCATCCCATGTGCATAAGATTTATTATTTAGGTTTTAAGAAAGGCCCTTTTTCCTGAATTTTCTTCTTGATTTTGAAAAGTTAAAACTGATCTGCGATTTCAATCTTGGTTAAAGATTTTCAGTAAAAAGATTGATTCCACGGCGAAAATTTAAAATTAGGATTTTTTTTCTTTTTTTGGGTATCTTCAATTGTAAGATTGGTTGAGAATTAAAAATCTTAATTCTATTTCATTGAGAATAATTAATTAGCAGAAAGAAATAAAAATGAGTAGGATTTATTGAGACTTGTTTCAATGTGAGAGTACATCATCTTTCATTGTTGCAATAATTCACTATGATGAAAAAAGTTTACAAGAAAATATCATACAATTATCTTCCCTAACCTCTTTTTCCTGCTTTTATGATGGTGATTTAAAAGTGTAATGATAGTTCCCCTATTTATAAGACAAATTAGGGTAAAATCGAAATTTATAAGGATTCAAACCCCCCCCCCCCCCCCCCCCCCCGACTACCTTATAGTGAAGATCAATCTGCGTGCTGACTACGCAAACTACGCAGATCACTCCACAACTTAACAAGATATACCATCTTTTTCATTAAAAGGAAGCATACAAAGATTTACTATCAAAACTTAACGAGTAAGATTCATACTGAAAATCTGATATTAAGCCCCTGTTTGGTTGCCATTCTTTCAACATTTTTTTTATCATTTTTTTCAAGCTCGTTTTTAACCACACATTCTCAAAATAAGATATTCTTCGCGTAAATCCAAATTTTTTTTTCTACTTTTTAACCATACATTCTTTAAAAATTTACTATTCAAAAACTCATTTTTTTTTTCGAAAAATTTATGTCAATCAGGGGCTAAGTAAGTTTCAAAAAAGAAACTTTAAAGTGCAATCAAATATGCCATCACAGATCACTTAATTTATTAATTTTACTTTAATAAAATCATTTCGTCCAACTTCACTAATTCATCAAACACAAAGTCAATATAGAGACAAACATGACATTAATAAATTTCTTGAACACGATTAATTTATATCCAGCCATGTTAGATTATTCCATTAGCGAGGTTTAAGATTTTCACATAGCGACCTAATCACTCAAACAAAATCATAAATTATATTATTAAATTATAACAAAACAAAGTTCAATGACTCACTTGAAATTAGCACATAAATTCGGTGTCTTAAATTTATATGAATCACTTGAAGAGTGAATGGTCACAATCAGTCCACCAGATTTTTAAGATTACAAAGTGAAACATCATATCGTTATAGAAAGTGAAACATCATATCGTTAGGTATACAGTAGCCATTGCTTGTACTACAATTGTCTTTGGGCGACATTATTTTCTAACAATGTATTTTGAAATAGTAGATTAATGGAGAATGTATGGTTGAAATAGAAAAAAAAAATTATTGATGTGATGGAAAATATTATTTTATTGAAGAATATGAGGTTGAAAATGAGTAGAAGAATGAAAATGAAAATTTTAATGTGTACCAAACATGGGCTACATTTCCAAAATCATGCCTCCTTTTTTCGGACTTTGCTACAAAATAGACACAATAATTGGGGGGATTTTTTTTATTTTTTTTTTCAATATTTTATACGTAGGGCCACTCTATGTGAGTGGGAATTCAAATTTCTGGTAAAATTCTTGTAAATTTTTTCTGTACTTAATCATTTTTCCTCTTTTTCACGCCTTACTATTTTCTTGCCTTTGTATGCATTCAATGACAACATTTTATACTTGAGTTAAATTTTGCACAAATTTGCTTTTTGCATTTTGTACACCTTTAAGAAATTATCTAAACACAAAATTATCTCTATTTTAAAGAGTCAAATGTTGGAACACACACACACACATTAAAATGTGTGGTGCTAAAGTGATCTATTAAAGCTAATTTTGGACTAATGAGTATTACATGTCATGGAATTGAAGTGTAGAGACCAGAACGATTATTTTAAATTGATGAGGGGCCAATTTATAGGAATCGAAAGATAATAACTGCATATTCAGTTATTATCTATCATGGGTCATGGTTCCCATTTGAACGTGATTTTTCATATCTCTACATCCCCATCAACAGATAGAAAATTCAAGAGGAGACTACGTATCAATTGGAAGATCATAACCCGTGGATCAATGTATACTTCCGCTTTTAATATTCTCATTGATTTCAACATAGAGGATTTATATGCTTATATTTAGGGTTTGGCAAAAGGTTTAGTAGAAAACTTGATCATTTTAATTCCTTCAAGTGGTATCAGTGACACTCCATTATTGAATCTTTAAAAAATTGAGGTATTAAAAATTTTGAATTTTTAGTTATTGGATCTTCTATCACGTTATTATATTGATTTTTGTATTATATTCCTGGTTTTCTTCCAAAATTCGGGTTTTAACATTAAGGATTTTTAGATCTCTTATATATATATTGGGCCCACAGCGGCCGCTAGCCGCATCGCTGCGATGTCATTGCTGGGTGATGAGGGGCGATCGACCAGCACCGCTAAGGAATGAGAAGGAAAAATGGGGATTTTTTTTACGATTTCAGGTTTGGGTGAATTATGGGGGCGGGGATGGGGGCTTGGGTGGCAAATTAGATAATTTTAGGCCCTGGTTTGCAATTTAATATAAGGGTTAAAATTTAAGTTTCAGTCCCTAAAGTTTAAAGGTCATTATAATTGGGCATTAAGATTATGGATTTTAATAATACAACCCTTAGAGTTTTAAAATTAATTAATTTGGGTCATTTAAGTCTGAATTTTGCAATTAAAGCCCTCAAAATATTATTGTTGTGCTCAACACTAGTCTAGATTATATTGATATCAAGTGCCTCATTCTTTTCAATATTCTAATGACTTTTACCAGGACACTTTGGTACCAGCTTTGTTGTGACTTGTTACAATGGTAGTTTAGATTTTTCCATGTTTTTTTCTATCTAAATCAACTATTGAGTATTGATTGCAATATGAGTTGGTAGATGTTGTTAATTAAACCTTTCTTTACGTTTAGAACTTCATATAATTAAAAATTAATTGTACAAACTTTGAACCTTGAAATTGAATCCTTTAAATTGAGTTTCTTTTCAAATCAGTTTACCCATTAAAAGAAATATTAATTAAGGCCTTTTATTTTTTAATTTTTTTCGTGTGGGGTGGGGACTTTGGAGACGTGGACTGGTTGTTGACCTCTTAAATATAATTGCCAAATCTGCTTAATTCTTGCCCACTTTATTTCCATTCAGTTCTAAGATAAACCTATTAAGGTAGACAATATGATCATCCCATATGTATAAGATTTTTTATTTGGGTTTTAAGAAAGGCCATCTGCGATTTCAATCTTTGTAAAGATTTTCAGAAAAAAATATTGATTCCACGGCGATAATTTAAAAATAGGATATTTTTTTAATTTTTTTTGGTATCTTCAATTGTAAGATGCGCTGAGAATTAAAAATCTTAATTATATTTCATTGAGAACAATTAATTAGCATAAAGAAATAAAAATAAGATTTATTGAAGTTTGTCTCAATGTGAAACTACATCATCTTTAATCGTTGCAATAATTAACTATGATGAAAAAAGTTTTCAAGAAAAAATCATACACTTAGGATCTGTTTGATTGCAAAGGTAGAAAGAAAATGTTTTATAGGGAATTGAATTACCTAGAAATTGTTTTACTAGGAGTTGTAATTAATTGTACTTGATTAATATAATTTTCTACCCGAAAAATGTTGAAAGTTTGGTTTCGTTTGGCTTCGTTTTTTATGAAAATTTTCAATTTCAGTGATAATTTTTTTTCTACCATTGAGTTTAAAATTTGTTTCAATTGCAAAAAAATAAAAAAATAAAAATTACCATATTGAATACTATTCGTTTGGCTTTTTTTTTTGCATGAAAATTGTCCATTAAAATGAATTTTTTTTACCATTGTTGATCGAATTTTTCCAATTCCCAAAAAAAAAAAAGGCCTAAGAACCTGGAAAATCAATTCCAACCAAAACAACAAGAAAATGTTTTCCTCCAAAAGCTGAAAAATATGAAAATGTGAAAAAAAAAATTATAGAGAAAATTTTGCTATCAAACAGAAAAATTATGACTATCAAACGGGGCTATAAATCTTCTCTAACCTTTCTTTCCCTCTTTGTGAGGGTGGTTTAAAAGTGTAATGATGGATCCCTATTTATAAGACAAATTAGGGCAACATGACTACCTCATCGTGAAGATCGATCCGTGTACTGATTTATACTGAAAATTTGATACTAAGCCCCTGTTTGGTTACCATTCGTTCAACATTTTTTTTTTCATTTTTCTTAAACTCATTTTCAACCATAAATTATCACAATAAAATATTTTTCACGTAAATCCAAATTTTTTTCAACTTTTTAATCATACATTCTTAAAAAATTTATTATTCAAAAACTCCTTTTTTTTTTCCCAAAAAAATTATGTCAATCAGGAGCTAAATAAGTTTCAAAAAAGAAACTTAAGTTCAACAATCTGATATGTCATGACATATCACTCAATTTATTAATTTTCTTGTAATAAAATCATTTCATCCAACTTCACTAATTCGCCAAACACAAAATCAATATAGAGACTAACATGTCATTAATAAATTTCTTGAACACGATTAATTTATAGCCATGTTAGCTTATTCCATTAGGAAGTTTTAAGATTCTCACATAGCGACCATACTTTCAAACAAAATCATAAATTCTATTATTCAATTATAACAAAACAAAGTTCAATGACTCACTTGAAATTAGCACGTAAATTCGGTGTCTTATATTAATACGAATCATTTGAAGAGTGAATGGTCACGATCAGTCCACCAGATCTTTTAAGATTAGAAAGTGAAGCATCATATCGTTAGGTATACAGAAGCCATTGCTTGTACTACATGTCCAACATCGTGCCCCCGTTTTTCACACCTAGCTATTTTCTTGCCTTCATATGTATTCAACGACAACATTTTATACTCCAATTAAATTTTGTGCGAATTAGATTTTTTCTTTTAGTACATCTTTAAGAAATTATCTAAATACAAAATTATATATCTATTTTAAAGAATCAAAACACTTATTATTCTTACTTTATAACGATTGTATTTAATAAATTATAATTTCAATAATTTATTCGTTAAATTATTCGAATTATATTTGAATTGATTGGCTTGACATATTAGAAAAAAGACCTACTATTTAAGGAACGAGGACTCGAGTATGAGGAGCTAATGTCAAGTTGTGGATGAACAATAAGTCTTTGAGAAACAAGGTTGGTAAGAGTGCAAGCAAGCTGTTCGATGAAATGTTTATCTTAACATTAAAGATTGCTTGATGTTGGATCATGTAATGGGTGGTCATATCATTGTTGTTAGTGCATTAAATCTTGCGAAGAAATTGATCAGAATTATTTACAAGGCAAACACAAGAGAATCTTGCTTGGCTAAATATCAAGTCCTGATTAATAAAGGCAATTTATATCAAAGATAAACCCTAGCTCGATGATCTCTTATTATCAAAAATAGTATTCTCGAGTCCTCGTTCCTTAAATAAAGGAAGATACATCATATTTTATAAGTCTTGGTTCTTTGAAAAAGGAAGAGTCAAATCGTCAAATGTTTATTCCTGACCTTGCGAGATGGTTATTCCTCGCATTTCACTATCGTTGAGCCTAACTGTAAGACCTCATCTATCTTAGACCAGTTTATAAGACTCCGATAGTTCGAGATCTATACACGGAATGTTTATTCCCCGCCTCGCCAGATGTTTATTCTTGGCCTCGCGAGATGGTTATTTCTTGTCTCTCACTATCGTTGAGCCTAACTGTAAGACCTCATCTATCTGAGGTCAGTTTATAAGACTCCGATAGTCCGAGATCTATACACGGGATGTTTATTTCCCGCCTCGCCAGATGCTTATCCCTGGCTTCGCGAGATACTTATTTCTCGCCTCTCACTATAGTCGAGCCTAACTCTAAGACCTCATCTATCCGAGTTTAGTTTATAAGACTCCGATAGTCCGAGATCTATACGCGGGATGTTTATTCCTCGCCTCTCACTATCGTCGAGCCTAACTTTAAGTCCTCATCTATCTGAGGTTAGTTTATAAGACTTAGATAGTTCGAGATCTATACATGAGATGTTTATTCCCAGCCTTGCCAGATGCTTATCCCTGACTTCGCAAGATGCTTATTCTTCGCCTTTCACTATCGTCGAGCCTGGCTGTAAGACCTCGTCTATCCGAGGCCCGCTTATAAGACTCCAATAGTTCGAGAGCTGTTTGTGGGATGATTTTTCTCCGCAACACCAGATGCTTATTCTTGACTGGAGACCTCATTCCTTGAATAAAGGAAGATGCGATATCTTTAAGTCATCATTCCTTGAATAAAAGAAGATGCGATATCTTGAAGCCTTTGTTTATTGAATAAATGAAGAGGCTGTATGTTGGAGTCCAAGGAAGATGCAATATCTTGAAGTCATCATTCCTTGAATAAAGAAATATCTGACATATATTAGTTGTTCCTACCTGTTTTTAGATGTCTCGGGTTTCTCGCATCTTTGAAGGCGAGCCCATATCTCCATCAACTTATTAACTATGACAAGCTTATACACTCCTTCAAAGGTTAAAATATGGCGAGTCCATATCTTCATCACCTTATTAATCATGACAAACTCATAAGTTAAGTATGACAAACTCATACACTTCTTCAACGATTAAAATATAGCGAGCCCATATCTTCATCAACTTATTAACTAAGACAAGTTCATAAGTTACGTTAAGTATGACAAGCTCATACACTCTTTCAACGGTTAAAATATGGTGATCCCGTATCTTCATCAATTTATTAAGTATGACAAGCTCATAAGTTAAGTATGACAAGCTGTTACGTTATATTCAGATTTTATATGGCGAGCCCATATGTTACATTCAGATTTATTATGGCGAGCCCATAAGTGAGCATCGTCTCTGCTATTTACACATTCAGAGCATCGCCTTTGCTACTTACGTTAGAGCATTGCCTCTGGTACTTACGTTAGAGCATCTGCTGCTTACATAAGGACATTACCTCACTTTATTCAGTAAGGGTCTTGCGTCGCTTTATTCAGCCTCATCACAGACTTCAGTTGTTTCGATATGGCTCACCCTTTTCAGTAAGGGCATCGCCTAGCTTTATTCAGCCTCATGACAGGTTTCAATTGCTTCGATATGGCTCACCCTCTTTAGTAAGGGCATCACCTAGCTTTATTCAGCCTCATCACAAGTTTCAGTTGTTTCAATATGGGCCTCGCCTAGCTTTATTCGGCCTCATCACAGGTTTTAGTTGCTTCGATATGGCTCGCCCTCTTTAGCAAATGCCTCGCCTAGCTTTATTCAGCCTCATCATAGGCTTCAGTTGATTCAATATAGCTCGCCCTCTTCAGCAAAGGCCTCGCCTGTCTTTATTCAGCCTCATCACATGCTTCAGTTGATTCAATATGGCTCGCCCTCTTCAACAAGAGCCTCGTCTAGCTTTATTCAGCCTCATCGTAGGCTTCAATTGATTCAATATGGCTCACCCTCTTCAACAAGAGCCTCATCTAGCTTTATTCAGACTCATCACAGGCTTCAGTTGATTTAATATGGCTCGCCCTCTTCAACAATTACATTGCCTCTACATCAACTTCATCACAGCTGCTTATATATTCAGTTAATTATATCTCAAGTCTGACCCGCATATAAATATTTGTCTCATATTTGGGAGACTATTGTGATACTCGTAACTTAATATCATGACATTATTATTGCTAGCATATGCATTATATTATTGCTACCATGTACGTACTTCACATCACTGCTAGCAGGTCATGTCACTATTTTTGCTACAGCAAATATGTATACCACATTATCTATATTATTAACATGTTACTTGCTTCATATTAGCAATACTATTACAATGTACCGTTCGAACATATAACATACTACAATACATGATAGACTCTCTGCATATTATATAACTTGGAGACATTTGATATGTCATTATTCAAATTATTGTAATGAGTAATTTGAGGTCAAATGGACCCCCAAATTTATTTGGTATATGTGCAGTGGATATATTGTATTGTATTACAAGATTGGTTTATTCCAAATTACAGAGGAGATGTTGTCGAAATTTTGATAAATTATATGCAATATCTACCTTTTGAGTCAATTCATAAGTTCTCGCCTATTTGGGATTGATGCATATTTCTTGAGGTGATCTGTAATACCTCGTCTCTTGACAGCTTATATTTCAAAGTCCGGCCCAAACATGAATGTATGACTCAGACTTGGGGACTGATGTTACACCTATATATTACGTGGCATGTTTAGATAGAGACGATTCCACATTGGCCGACTTGACTATTTATACTTCAAAGTCTGACCCGTACATGAATGTACAACTCAGACTTGGGGGAGTGATGTTACACTCATATATTACGTGGCATCGACTATTTAATTACGATAGATCTATTTAATCAATTGGAATATTTTTGGGCCTAAGTTTGGGTCTGGCCCATTAGGCCCACATGCCTATTTACCTTTCCTACATATATGTGATTCATTTTATAATCACGGGGAGGTTCGATTACCCTATCTCATGTCCACATGGAGGGAATGTGGTAGAGATTCTGTTTGACTATTTTTTTGGGTCAACACTTTTCAAAAGTAAGATTGTCTAGTTTTATATTCACAAATTAGGTGATAATACAAATTTATTAAATTAATTAATACAATATTAATATGAAAACCACTTTATCATCATTTCTCTCACTACTTTCTCTTTCCTTATCATATAAACAACCTTCGAAACTAATTTGGCTCCAACAACAAAAGAAAGAAGAAGGATACTCCGATAGCCATCGCATCAAAGCCTATTTTACTTACAAGGAGCCCGCTTCTACAAGCAAATTTGTCGACCAATTGCCTCCTGCTCCTTCGAATGTTCCGTCCCCAAATTGGAGTAGCGGTTCGGGTTCTTATGATGGATTAGTTGGACAAACCCAAAATTTCTTAATCAAATCACCGTCCTCCTGCAAACAAGAAAAAACCAGAAGATGCCATTTTTAAAGATATGCTTGATTTTGGAAAAGCTAAGTCATCATCACCTAAAACTAATAGGCATAAGTGAGTATTCGGTGCAAATTATGTCGTGTTAGTATAGAGGAAGCTTTGATTTCTCAATTATTTGGTGTGGTTTTTGTTTGCGATGATGGTTGTTATGCAGTTACATATGGTTGTTGTTGTTGGTAGTGTGGAGGTAGGGCAGTGGTGATGGTGGTGAATTGGTGGTGGATATGGTGGTTAACAAGCGACGATGGTGTTGGATCTAGTTTGGAGGACATAAAAATGAGAAGTGTGAAGTTCTTTAGAAGTGTAGCATATGGATTAGATGATGGTGGTGACCATTTATATGTTAATTGTTATCCTCTGTGACTACACTTGTGTTACTTGTGATCAGTTGTAATTAGTGATGGCAAAAACACAAGTCCCGCCCCAACGGGTTGGTGGGGTGGGGATCGCCAACCCATCTTGGGTCACACCTGCCCCAAAACCATCCCATGAAGAATAAAAAAAATATTTAACTACAAATTAAAAAAAAATTGGAAATTTTTGAAAAAAATAAAAAATAAACGGGGCAGGCTAGCGCCTCGCCTCGTCTAAGGTGAGGTAGGGCGCGAGGTGGGGTGGGGGAGTGCGGGGTGGGGTAGTTGTAATTAAGTCTTGTCTTTCATTGTAAATGTATGTGTTGTCTTAATTGTGATTATATGCGATCAAATTAACATACAATCACAAATTAGACTAATCTGGTCACATATAATCACACTGAAGATAAATTTGGTCACAAGTAACATATGTTTGGTTACAAACAATAACCTCTTCCACAGTACCCAAAACGTTGCTACCACCTTACCACCACTACCACGACGTTGATTTGTTTCCTAAATACAATTGCTACGTCACCACCATCACGCAAGTCAAGTTCAACATTCCAACATCACTTGCTGCGCAACGTCATCACCAACGCACCACCACCTCTTCATAAAGGATTTCAATACGATTACTTTCCTTTTGTATTTATATATATAGGGAGAATTTATATTTATAGAGATAGAATTTGTTTTTGGAGAGAGTGTTGTGGAGAAAATATCTCTGTAATTGTGGTGTGGTGTGGTGTGGCGTCGGGTGAAAATAATGCTGCAGTGAGATGCCAGTTGTATATTATATAAATTATAATAGTGAGAGAAAGATATGATGGATATGTATTATATACTCCCATTACAAATTTTATATATTATTATACCTAATTTTCGAAATTATTTTATAATATTGTTAGTTATGAAATATGATTTTTATAATGTTGTAGTAGTGCATTTTTCCCTTAATTTCCATGGCTATAAAATTTTGGGCCTGCTTTCGAGAAAAACAAAGTAAAACTTCATTTTTTTGAGCCTCATATACATATGGGGCGATTAAAAAAGTAGGAAAAAACTTTGAATTTGTATGTAAAATATTTTATTGTGTGAATACATTATTAAAAATGAGTTTAAAAAGAAAAGATATTTGAAAAAATGGATGACAAACAGGAGCTAAGTCAATGGCTTGACTTTGTTGAGCGTCAATTCACCACCTAATACAAAAGTCATAACTTCAACAGATAATCTCTTTGGATCAAAATTGTATTTTCTTATATAATTGCTGACTAATTAATTTTTTATTTTTATGTTTAAGATAACTATTCTTAGTTCACTATTGATATGAATGTGCTCGCAAGAATAACTTTTGTCATTGTCCAACCAACCCCCGCAAAAAGTAGTGATACACATTGCCCCCCGCACATCCCATCTGGCAAAAGAAGGGGTTCTTAGTTGTTGGCAGTTCAGAAGTCGTGGGTTCGATTCGTGGGGCTCTAGGAAAGCACGCTATCTCCTGGAAGACATGATTTATCTTATAAGGCAAGGTGCAACATATATTAACTCGTTTGACACTTTGACGATTAGTGGGGGGTGGGGTGGGCTCTTGGACCCTGGTCAGTTTGGAGCACATCCTGTGGTTTACCGGTCTGCGTCTTTGAGGGGCCAATGCGTAGATTTCAGGATTAATCGCCGAAAGTAGACACTTGGGTATTAAAAAAAAAAAGTAGTGATACACTCAAAAAGAAAAGTAAAAGGACTGCTCAAATCGTTTTCGGTTCCAATTGATGCTATATATCTCAATTTTTCCTGCAATCAGATTCTCTTTTGATCCATTGCACTTGTGACTGGTCGCTCCAGCTATTTTCACTTCTATACATTTAACAGCTTAATTCCAAGTTTACATTGTTTTAAACAGTCTATTATATAGTGATTGTTTGATCCTTATTATTTTCAAAATACATTTTTTTTTCAACCACACATTTTTCAATAAAATAATATACACGCAAATTCAAAAAAATTTCTTATTTTTTAACTGCACATCATTCTGCCATTTCAAAATACATTACACACCAAAAATGGGGCTCAAACATGCTCATAATTGGGTTAACCCAGGCCCAATTTCATGGATCTGATCTTTTTGGGCCTTTAGTTTTATCTGGCCATGCTGTAAATTGGGCCATTTGGTGTTGTGCTGGATGGACTAAATTTTCACAATGTCAATCCAATCTACTTTACACCTCGGTAACTACATGCTATTACTCGTTTCATCTTTTAAATGGGATTAGGCTTGGTAATGTAAAATTTTCGAAGGGCCGTGACAGGTTGACTAATATCGAAGACTACCGGCAAAGTTAAGTTCTCCCTTCACTTGAATCCATGCTTATCTCAGTTACAAAGAAAAGAGATGTATTGAAACTTTAACTAGTCAAGAGCAAAGCTTTACTGATGGTAAAAGAAAAAGACAATTCAAAAGTTGGATGCTTTCTCCCCTCTATCTTCACTTACAGAGGCAAGTGGTAATGGCATCTGGGAGGGGGATTTAAAAGAGATAAATAAAGAACATATTCAAGACCCCACACCTTTAATCCCTTCTAAAGTTAAAACTGTTGGACCATTAACAAGATTCACCAAAATCCTTACAAAAAGAGAGCAGACAGAGAGACACGGCTATGATATATTAACGACAAATGTAAGTTAGCTAAAGCACTCGGTTTTTGATAAGGCTTCCAATCTACCTTTTGAGAAGAAGCAACAACCAAAAGATTGCACTACCATCCAAGCTACCAGGAGCGGACCCGGGGGGTCACATCCCCCCGCTCCGCCCTCCCCCCCCCCCCACACCCCCGTCCCCGTCCCCCCAACTTTTGAGAATTTTTATTTTTTATAAAATCATGTTTGGTATCGATTAAAATCTAAATTTTAATTTAAATCAAAGTTATTAATTAATTTTAATAACATATTTCATGGAATCCATAATTGTTACTTTTATCAAAATTTACTAAAAATTTGATTTTCTCCACCAAATAGGGGCAAAATCACAATAAATTTGAATTTTGATAATATGCTAATTTTAAAAATTCTCTGCCTATCGTACGCTAATCAAATTTACAAATTGCTTATGTTATCTCAAAACTTATTTCGAGAACTACATTATGGGCATATCGAATAGTCCAAACAGATATCGAAAATAGTTCAAAATACGTTAAACGTAATCTTAAAGAAAGACGTCTAACTCATATTTTTTTTAAAAATAAAATTCAATTATTTCATTAATATTTATTATTTTTGCGATACAAATTTCTCAATATAATTTTCATCATTTTATTAGAAAATTTTATATGGAACATGATATCAAAAATTTTCGAAGTTTTACATTCGAAAAAGTCATATCCCATGTAAATTTTCGAATGCAAGATTACATGAAGTATGATTTTTCTAGACTTAAATTTTCGATAGTAAAATTTCTTCCAACTTCTATGCAAGTTCGATTGTGATCTCCTAACTTTAAAGTTCTACGTCCGCCCTGCAGGCTACCATAAGAGCACGAACAGACAAAAAACTCTTAGGGTCCGTTTGATTGCAAATGTAAAAAATGGGTGGAAAAAAATATTTTACTGGGAATTGAATTGGCTAGAATTTGTTTTTACTGTAAATTGTAATTAATTGTGTTTGATTGGTATAATTTTCTATCTGGAAAATGTTGAAAGTTTGATGTCCGTTTGACTTCGTTTTTTATAAAAATTGTCCATTAAAGTGATAATTTTTCTACCAATACGTCTAGAATTTGTTCCAATTACCAAAAAGTAAAAAAAATAAAAATTTTTTTTTAAACAATTAGAAAAAATTACCCTATTTGTTAAAAAATGAAAATTCTTTTTATAATGGTTGATAGAATTGATTGTCACTGCTAAAAAAAAAAAGGTAAAAAATGTTTTCCCACCTAGTAGGTGAAAAAATATTTTCCATCATTTGTGCATCAAAGGGTCGTACCTAGAAAAAGAGAGGAAAACATTTTCCGTGAAAAATCTAGCCTATCAAACAGTCAAAAAGTGGAAGTAGGAAAATATTTTCCTATTTCCATGAAAAATTCCGCCAAATCAAACGGACCCTTATTAGAATTAGTTCAGACGAGGGACGACCACACAGCTTTTGGCTGAACTATTCTTCTCGGTAAAAGAATCATCTGAGTGGTTCTGCAAGTGTCGCAAGTCACCATTTAGGCAGCCTTAATCAACACAAGTGGAGTTCAATACGTATTGTTCTGAAACCAGCTGTGGCCGGGAAAATGACACACTGAGGTACGAAGTCTTGCAGAAAATTAAAATTAGGAACATCCAACCTACCTTATTAATAAACAAGATGCAATCGTAGGTTTAAGGATATGAAGAAGACTATAAAGAGAGAATATAAAGTATAAAATCATTTACGAGAGAGAAAATTAAAGCCTTAAACAACCTAAATTACAACAAAATCAGCAAACATGTGAATAAAATTACAAGACAGCCAAAAAAAAAAATAGTGAATTTCTGGGCTGCATTAGGGTTTTCAATAACAGATATTTTTCTCTGTTTTCTAATGGAAAATGTATCGTGTTCTTCCCAAGAGGATCTTTATGTACCTATGAACTAATACATAAACATCAGTGGTAGAAACAAAAGTAGAAAACTATATTCCTTGGGAAATTTCAAATCAAGTTTTCCTCTAGTTTCCCAATTCTCGTCATTTTGGTAAGAGTAACTTCAATGTGCATTAAAACAAGAAGTCTCCAGAAAAAAATCGATCCCATGTGCATATTGCTGGCTAAAGAAAACGAATTAATGCCAACTATATAGTAGAAGCAAGAATAACCATACTGATACTGGGCCCAATAAAAAGAAACACACGAGCTGATCAGCTAGAACAGATTCAATTGCCAAACAACCTTCTTGCAACACTGTTGGACATGACATCGGGGACAGTGCATTTGGAAGTGCATGATTCAGTGATTTAAGTTTAAATGGGGAATATATTACAAAGCCAACAGATATTTTGCGTGTAAATACATTAGATTCATTATGAGAAGAAAATATACATTGGTAATCCCAACCTCATCTTGGCAAGAATAAGCTGCTATAATCGGTTACTAGACACAGTGTAAAAAGAACTATCACAGAAGTTAAGAACCAATCAGTATACAGAAAATCTTAAGAGATAACTAGGTGATAATTTCCTCACAACCACCTTTTTGGCAATACTTAATAAGAATTGATGATCTTGTTTTTCCGTGCTGCACTAATTAAGTTTACAGATTGAACTGGACGGCGTAAACAAGAAAAAAAAAAAGTTAAAATCTTAAACGTCTTTACCATACAAGGTTATCCGGTACTACATACCAAACATAGTCTTGACATTTGCTATGAGTAACCTCAAAGAAGATATGGTTTGGTTGTCCTACTATACCATTCAAACATGGATAATCATCAAGGACTAGCACTTGCATCAACAACACGAATCCAAATTTTAAAGTTGTGTGCAGGTTACAACCAATTGCTCCTACAATAACATTTGATTCGGACATTGTTTGTAGGCTCCTAAAATTACATTTGTTTAGGACATAAGCTTGCACGAGGTTACTAGATAGCGATTTACTTAAGCTAGGAAACGGTCAAAGCCAACCGCAGAGAAACTACAATAGTCCATAGCTCTTCTGCAATACAAAATTCAAGAAACGCATGATTTTAGCACTAAGTTCTAATAATTTTTCTAATATTATAATCCACCAAAATCAAATCGAGGGCAATTTTTCTCTAAATAACCATGAAAGGATTGATATTGAGATCAAGCCACCATTGAAACTCTAATTAGTAATTAATGTCACAGGCTTAAGCATATTAAATCATATAAAAAGAGAATTTGTATAAAATAATATCCATATTACTGTACAAGAACAAGTCTCCGACCTCCGAGATCACCACCATCACCGCCTTCACTGCCGCAATCCTCTTCTGCTCCGCCTTTTGGCACCGTCACAACCAGCTCCCCGTTGTGGTACACGGCAGTTGCCAGCTCCGGCCATGTCGAATCCGGGAGTCGAAACCGCCACAAATCCATCTCCAATTCATTACCAGACAAGTCAACCACCCCGTTTATTCGGATAACAATCTTTGTAACCCCAGGGTAAATCTCAATGGTGTGTGCCCCAACATCACCTGTGATTCCACCGGCGGCGACGATGAATCTAAGGGAATCAGGGGTTTCGTCAATCAAAACGTCGGCGTCTGAGCGGAAAGGTAGCTCCAACACCTTGGCGAAGATGTGGGGTAGTCGCCGGAGCTTCCTTTGCCCGCAGACGTTCGCCTGAGAGATAGCCGTTGCTATGTCGTACTGCAGAGTGATCGGCACCGGATGAACCTTCATGACGGAGCTATTTCAAGAAATCTGAATCAAAGGGGGGAAAAACCCAGATTTTAACTGTGCAAAACTATACAGCAAGATTGAATTTTTCTGGCAAAAATTCAAGAAATAGAGTTATTCAAGGTAAACCCAGATAATACTCTGCGATACTGTGTTACAAGATCGATTTTTTCTGGGAAATTTCCAAGAAATCGGTTGATTCAAGAGTTGTATGTGACACAAATAAAAACAGTATATGTTGCCCGTGCAGCGGTTCAGTGGATTATATAATTAGGTATTTATAATAACTTTGTGCTTAGATTGTTTATTTAATAGGGATTATTGTCTGATTAATCTTCATAACAATATATTAGTTAGTAGTGCCGTGTCATTGACTGAAAATGACGGTTAATTGTGGACACTTCACGTGTTCGTATATTGGTCGGTACAGAATAAGAATAAAAATAAATTTGGATAAATAACACTACAATCTTGGATGTTTGAACCTCGTGAAAACGGATTTGTTATGAAGATTGATTTGGATTCATAAATTTTAGTTTTGAATTATTTATTTTATTTTGGGTGTCAATTTTAGCTCCCGTTTGACAACCATTGATTAAATGAAAAGAATCATGTTTTGAATACTAATTTTTAAGAGAATGTGTGATCAAGAAGTATGAAAAAATTTTGAATTTATGTGCAAAATTTTTATTATGTGAATGTATGCTTAAAAATAAATATATATAAAAAATAATGATAGTCAAACAGAAGGTTAAAATTGTAGAAAATACGTTTGATTTATCATTTTGAAAAATAGTTTTTTCAAAAAAAAAAAAATGGTTGATTTAATTTTTTTAAAAATTATTTTATTGCATCTTATTCATTTGGTTTAACTATCTAGTAAAATAGAATAATTTTAAATTAATATATTATTAACTATATACATAATAAAAAAAAATACAAAAAATAGTAAAATTGTCTTGACAAAAAATCAGAATTTTTAGGATTAAACATGCTCATGCCGAAGCATTGTCTTCAAGATAAGTTAACAAGCGAACGATTAGGAATGACAAAAAAATCTGACAAACCTGATACCCATAGGACCTCGCCTGGAATGGAGTTGGGATTACCCACTTAATCGGGTATTTGGATTGGGAATGGGGCGAGTATGGATAACGAGTACCCCATTATAAAGAAAATAATAAGCAACATCACATCTCCAACAATCACATATAAATCATTCTTAAATAATAAATTATTGTCACTTGAATCATCATCATACTCGGTTTGGGCTGAGACGAGGCCCAACACCTCAGACCCAACATTCGAGAGGGCATTAGATTTGATCTTCTTTCATTTCATTTTTTTTTTCTTTTTTGAGAAATTGTGTTTCTGGACTGAAAAAGAAGAAACGGTGATGTGGGGCTCATTCTGGGGGACAAGAGTAATGGAGATAGTGAAGAAGAATGACCCAGGAGGCCGTGTTTGAAAGAGAATTAAGCTCACCTCTCGCAAAGCCAACACCAAGAAGCGGCTCCGGCGCATTTGGTATACCCTTGCATGTCTTTAGTTTGTAACTATGTCAATTCAATTCATATTGCACGATCATCATTCATTTTGTTTGTTGTTTTAAATTAACAATTGGTTCTATAATACATTTGTAGATTTTGCATACATACGACACTAATTTATGAAGTTATCCTTAAACCCTGAAAATAGAGGACCGGCACTGATCATCATCACTCACATATGATTAAATGACTTTTCTTAGATGCGTGCAAGCTTTTTCTTTAAGATATAGCTTCCTAAGTTCGGTTTTCCTGTTCTCCATAGTAATTGCAGACGAATATTGGAAACTTCATCATCATTATTTTCCACGTGTATATGCACTTCCCTGCTCAAAAAATTATCCTCTAGCTGTCTTTCGTTCTATGATATTGGAGGACGTTCAGTGGAGGCATTGCCTAAACACCTTTCAGTTGTAATCTCGCTAAACATCTCGCAAAGAAGTTCACAATGCTTGCATCCTTCCCTCCTACATGTCTTGTTTATCTACAATAGTGAAAATAAGCCATAACGAAATGCAAAAATATAATATAATATTTAAATAATGGAAAAAATATTCTTTTACAATAAGTGTTATCAAACTTCCTCTATAACATTCACTTCGATGGTATTGGATCCCTTGTAACACATGTATTGTATATCACAAAAGGTTAGAGAACAAGAGATAAACCTTTCATAAGCGGTTTCACTTATCCTACAATCTCATTATCCCATACTCAGATTTTTTAGCAACAACCATCTCTTGATTGATCTTGCCTCAATCGTTTTTCGTGAAAGTAGAATATTGCAAACTTTCCTACATTTACATTGTCGTTAAGTATTCCAATAAAAGTGTGTTCGTTCTCATTTGACCAGTGGTTCCTTAGTCTTACATATGGGACCACCGACCACCCATGTTCTCACCTAGTGCAATAATCCATTGGTAGATAGACGTCCTTTTGGACCACGTTGTTCAAATGGCCTATCATCTGCGGTGCTTATAACTACCAAACCATTAGACAAAAACTCAAGCAGAGGTAACTTGCTATAAGCAAAAATAGGAACAACAAGAAATAAACTCAATCAGCAAGCACTCAATTAAAAAAGTCCTCAACTCAACCATTGAATTAACCATATATGTGTTTGGTAGAATATTTCTCAAAATGCATTTTAGAAAACAATGTTAAATTTATAATATAAAACTTAAAATGCATTTTTGACATTTTGAATGTTTTCAATAAAAATCCTGAAAATACTCTCAAATCATGGAAAACAAGCGTTTAAATAAAATCTTGTTTTAAATAAAAATTAAAAATTTATAAAAATAAAATTCTAAAAAACTAAAATTCTGAAAAAATAAAATTATTAAAATTTCAAGAAAAATAAAAAAAGTTCAAACTCTTAATGATTATTTACAACAAATTCTAAAAAAAAAAAAAAAAATTAAATGAACACGTGAAAAAAAATCCTTGGTACTTGTCATTATTTTTTATTTTTATTTTCTATATTTTAAACTCAATTTATTATTTACTTTTATTTTACTAATGTAGCGAGAAAAACATATTATAAGATTCACCAACTTTAATATATATATATATATTCCTTGATAATATGTTAACATAGAATTGTTCTATTTTTATTGAATAATCAAATTTCATGAAATAAAACATTATAAAACAAATTTATATTTCAAACTAAACATGTTTTCTAGCTTTCCGTTTTGGAAAAAAATAATCTTTCAAAATGACTACCAAACATGTCTTTATCAATTTTAAAACAAGCTAATAGAAGATTATAATTATAGTTGTAAATTGAGAAGGTGGAGATTTGTTTTTTTTTTTTTAAAAAATGAAGTGAGGGCTTATATAGGAAAAAAAAAAAAAATATTTGAAAAAAATGACCGTTGTGACAGATGGTCACACGATCGTTTGGCCCAATGACAAAAAAAAAATGCCCATGAGCCACGAGCCTAAGACAAGTTGGTATATTAATTACATATATTATAATTTATTTTCACAGTAAAAGAAAATAAAGAACCTATAAAATTGTTGACAAAAAATAATATAATTTATATGAATACTTTCTAGGTATAAGCATTATTATTTATTACAGTTACACTCGTAACTTAACCTTTATGTAATTAGTAAACACTATTACTTTTTCCCCGATTTGTTAAGAACAACTTATGTTCTATTAAAAAATAATGATAATTTTTTTTTTTAATAAAAAACTTAAATTTGAAATTAACTTTAAATATGACGAATAGTAGGACGGAGACTATATTTCTCATAGCCGCTTTGAGGCAATAACTCCCGTCCCATCCCCATTAGACAGGTAATCCTCGTCTCATTTTGGACGGAACTCCACCAATATCGGATTGAGCGGAATTTTTTGCCGTCCCAATACATTTAAAATATTTCGGTCTTGTAAGATAAGTAAATTAAATGTGTTAAATTAAATAAGTGATAAGTCTAGAGTTTGTATAGATTGTAGAATGTTGTAGAGAACTTTAAAAAACGTCTGCATAATCAATATTTTATAGAGTTTTCTTGGGACATTCTAAGATGTTTTGGTGAAATATTCTAAAGAAAGACTTCCCGCTATAAATTAAATAAATCTCTATTTTGAGGTTACAAAACTATAAATTGGGGCAACGAGCCTTATTTGTAATCAAAATTTATATAAAATAGGATATGTTTCAGCATCAAATGAAATTACAATATTATATATAGGTAATTAAGAAAGTCATAATAATCATAAAAAAAACATTTTTAGTATTTTGATTTCTTTTCATTTTTATAGTTGTAGTGCTTATATTTTTTTCCTTTTAGGGAAAATTGCAATCAAGGTATCAAATCTTTCAGTTAGTTGGAGATTTTTCCCAAACCTTTCAAAAACTAATCGCAGCCCAAGTCCAAAATAACAATTTCCGTTAGTTTGACCCTAGAAACCATTAGTTGACCCAGAAATTAAAAATCTAATAATTTTCTTCAAATAAGGTAAGTGTATTTTGAACATAATATATTTCCTCTATTAAATAAAAAACTAAAAAAAAAAAAAAACACCCCACCCCCATCTTCTTCCCCAAAATTATCCATCGAGACACACTGGGAAAAGAAAAGCCGGTCCAAACTCCCACCTCATCCAGACCACCATCATTCTCCACCGACACTCCACTTGAGCCCGGACACAGAAGCCAATCGGAGTCCCGTCTTTCTCAGAGTTCTCACTTTCCAAAGGGTTTACTTCCAAATAATCTAACCCAACTTTAATCCGAGGCAAAAAAACTCCTTTATCAAAATTTCCCCTTTCCAAAATTCAACTCAATTCATCAACAATCATGATAATTAGACTATACGAAATTCCAAAAAGAATCAATAATTTACCCGCATTCGTCGATCGAGAGAGATTGGATAAAGAGAAACACGGAGAAAACGTAGAGAGAGAGAGAGAGAGAGAGGAAACAATTATAAGATGGAATTTTTATTTTCTTTTTGACTTGCTTCAGCGAATCAACGAAAAATCTACGTTGAAAAGAAAGAGAGTTTGGTGGAAATTATGTACGACAATTCAGGTCAGCTTTTCTTTTTCTGGACGTGTCTTGGTGGGTGAAGATTTGAGGACATACGTGTGAATGGCCTGTTGAAAAGGCCAAAATTCCATTTTGGTCTTTGACCAATAAATAACATAAAAAAAAAAAAAACCCGAAAACACAAGTTATAAGGTAAAACCCCAAAAATACCCTCATTGGAAGGAGAAGAAAAAGTCTAACCACGTGAAAATCGTCCAAATATTTCCCAAAACCGACCATTATTCACAAAAATCGATCACTATTCACAAAGGATCTGGCCACCCACCGACAAAGATGAACCACGCAAAACAAAGGTTAGTTTTTTTTTTTTTTGAAAACACACTCCTCGTATATATACACTTAAAGCTCGAATTTTTTTGTGTGATTATGAAATGTATGAGTAGATCTAGGCTATAGGGGAATTTTTTTGAGTGTATATTTTCATTTTTGGACCTAGAATCGCCGGAAATAGCGATTTTCAGGCCATTTCTGGCGACTGCACGAAACTGCCCAAAAGGGCGGTTAATCGCCGGTCCAGTTTTGGACCGGCGATTAACAGCCGGTCCAAAACGGACCTGCGGTTAACCGCCCTTTTGGTTGACCGACGGTTAACCGTCGGTCCAGTTTTGGAGGCCAATTGGCCCCCAACGAATTGGGCCGGCTGTTAAAGTCGGCCCGCTTAGTTTTTTTATATATATAATTTAATAAATGTATAATTAATATATATATATATATATATATATATATATATATATATATATATATATATATATATATATATATATATATATATACTAGGTGCAAGCAACGTGCAATGCACGTTTGCTTAGTTTATATTTAATAGTTTTGTTTAAGAATTAATTTCTTGTTAATAAAGATGTAATTTTTTTGGTTAATTAAATAATTAATGATGTAATGTTTATATAATTGATAAATAATTAAATAAAGTGCTTCTCTCTGTCGTCTCCAACCCAAAAGCACAAACATAAAACTCAAAGTTCATATGATGCACAATAATATTATACTATATTCTAAAAACAAATGACAAGAAAAAGATGCCCTAAAATGGAAATACATTTTGAACATCCAATGACATTAACATCTATCAGGCAAACTTCAGTTAGCTTCGTATTCTTATTTTTGTGTCTACATGTCAAAAAAGTCACAATCATTATTTATTTCACCTGACCTGCATTGAGGAAGTACATCTCTCTGAGTTTTTCACCTTCAAATACATATATGAAGTCGGTACATCTTGCCATATAACTATAGTCTACAGAGGGTATGTGGGACCGCGAGGTGTAATCTTCGTTCTCAGTAAGCTCACCTATTACATTGTGCTCGAGATGGAGGAATCTGAGGTGGGCGGGAACTGCAAGTAAGAAATGGGAGAAATAGGCTATTTCCTTCATCTTTACCCTATTTTGAAACGGCTTCTATCTCTTTTCTCCCGAACTGGGCTATATTTTTATTTTCTGTAAAGCTTATGTGAAACAGTAGCCTGTAAGTCCAGCATTTCTCATGAATTGATTGTTGGATTTGAATGAATTAAATTGGATGTCTTCATATATTGCTTGTGCGAGATAAAAAGATGATTATTGCGCCCATGATTAATCCAACTAAGATGATGGGCAAGCACAGCCGCCCCAACCCCCGGCCACTACGGTTTCTTAGGGGCGTCGGCCATGAAAAGGGGGGAAGAGTTTCTCCATTAAGGTTTTTTCAGTGTTTTGAAAACCGACCCGGTCATCAATCCGAAAAATGTGAAGGGTCAGGGTCAAAAGGTTCAACCGGGGTTGAATCGGATGTAATAAATACATACAAAAATAATTAAATAATATAAAAATAATATATATATTTTTAAAATTTTCATATTAATAATTCAAAGTAAATATATTTTTATGAATTAGATTCATTATCCTACAATTAGTGTCAATACTAAAAATTAAAAATCAATATGTTAAAATAGTTTACTTTGCTAAATTAAAATAATTTAAACTTATATAAAATAATAGCTAACATTAATATATTATTAATCAAGTGTAATTTAAGTTAAATTTGAAAATTAAATAAATGAAAGAATGAATGTGAATATTACAATTTAATTAGTTGTTATTAAAAATCAAATTAGCCAAACATACATTTGAAAATGATTTTGATGAGTATTTTAACATTTTTTTTGTTATATATCACTATCCCACATTGGAAGTTTATAAAACTATTAGAGTTAAGAGCATGTATAAAAGGCACAATCCCACATTGGAAGTTTATGAAACCTTTGGAGAGAAGTGCATCTATAAAATGAGCATGACATCCATTATTTCTCCATGGGCCTTAGAATTCTAAATAAATTTTGAAGCCCATTTATGAAGTTAAAAATTTTTAAACAAAAAAAAAAATTGAAAATCGGGACCGGTTTGACGGGTTTTAACCGATTTTGAAAATAATAAAAAATCGGACATGATTTGGCCCGATTTTGGGCCCCATTCCCGATTTTTCCGGTCAAACCGGCTGGGCCGGGCCGGGTTTGATAATATTGGGTTTTTCAGTCTTGGAAGATTAAATGTTTTTTTTTTCGGTTTTTGGGAGTTGAGGAGGCGGGGATTTCTTGTGTAAATTTGACATGTTAAGGTCATTGGCTGCAATTTAAGGATTATGGTTAAATTTTAAGTTTTAGTCCCTAAGGTTTTACATAAATTCCAGTTGGACCCTAAAGTTATAGGTTTTCCATCAAAACAAGGAATTCTGTTAGTTTTTCCGTTAAAACAAGAAATTCCGTTAGTTTTTCCGTTAAACCAAGAAATTCTGTTTCATAGCCACTTTTTATATATAGAAAGATATATATATAATTATATAATTTGATAATATATAAAAATTTATATTATTAATTTTAATTTTAATATGATAATTATTAATATAATGAAATTAATAATTGTAATTGTTAATAAATAATTTTATATTATTTATTATATATATATATATATATATATATATATATATATATATATATATATTCTGTAATTAAATATTCATTGTAAAACAAGTCTTGGATTTTTCAAATTTAATTAAATAATATTTATATTCCTTATTTAATTTTAATAATATCTTTTTGTTCGAATTTTTTTTATATAATTAAATAAATAAATTGAAATTGATAATTATTAAATTGAGAAATTCTTTTTTATAGATATTTATAGAATTAAATATTTTACGAAGCCGATTAAAATTTTTATAATTAAATAAGTAATTTTAATTTGATAATTAATAATATAATTAAATAAATAATTGTAAGCGTTAAATATTATTTTTTAACAAATTAGTTACTTCTTGTATTGTCCTTTAATTTTTTTTGATAATTTAATAAATCAAATATATATAATTAAATCTTTTACACATTTCATTACGATTTATATATTTAATAAATAATTGAATATTAAATGAAAATTTATATAATTTTATGCTTTACGTAATTTAAGCAATCGAATATCAAATAGATATTTGTAGAATTAAAAAATTTATATGGTTAAATAATAAATTTTATTTTTATTTTGATAATATAATAAAATTTATATTTATAATTTTCATTTTAATTTTAATTTTAATATGATAATTAATAATATAACGAAATAAATAATTGTAATTGTTATATAATTTTTTTTTTAAAAAAATTAGGAACTTATTTTTTTCGTTTAAATGTTTTTCATAAATGAAAAAAATAAAATATTAAATAAATATTTTACATAATATAATAAATTGAATATTAAATAAAAATTTAATATACTTTTATATTTAATGTATTTTAATAACTCGAATATTAAATAGATATTTATAGAATTAAATATTTTACGAAGCCGATTAAAAATTTTATAATTAAATAAGTAATTTTAATTTGATAATTAATAATATAATTAAATAAATAATTGTAACTGTTAAATATTATATTTTAACAAATTAGTTACTTCTAATTTTTTCGTTTAATTTTTGTTGCTAATTTAATAAATTTAAAAAAAATTTATAATTATAATTATAATTATAAATTTAATATGATCAGTAATAGTATAACGAAATAAATAATTGTAATTGTTATGCGATTATACTGTATGTCATTATCTTATATTCGAAGTGCTGAAGTTAAATTTTTTTTATTCAATTTTGCAGTATGGAGTATCACTTGGACTTGATGTTGAGACAGATTCCGGGCAAGGCTACCTGGAACGGTAACTTTGGCAGTTACACTGCCGTGTTGGAGCTGCTTGATGAGCATCATGCAGATATGCTTCAACGTTCATTTCTCTGGCCCCTGTACGAGTTGAGAGATGTACAGTTCTTCGGGCAGATCCTCGATGCACTACTGTGCCGGTTGCTTAGTCCAGTCGACGGCGATGCCCTCCACTTCGACCTTGGGGGCAAGGTTGCTAGTTTTTCCATGTTTGATTTTGCTCTCATCACAGGACTGGAGATTACGGGTGATGATGCAGCTCATACTGATACTCAGATAGGCAGATTGCACGACACTTACTTTGAGGGACATGGGACGGTGCTACTGTCGGCTCTGATGGACGCGATCACGAGATGTGACGACATGTTGGATAGACTGAAGCTCGGCCTGGTCTACATCCTTGAGAGCGTGTTGCGATGTCACCATCGGAGGACTGGGATTGACCTATTCCATCTGTAGATCGTTGACGATCTTGATGTGTTCAACACATATCCGTGGGGCCGGAGATGTTTTGAGGACACGGTGCACGTATTCACCAGATCACACTAGAGGCCGAAGGGGACCATGCGTAAATACGATACATACGGATTACCCCTTGTCGTGCAAGTAAATGTTCGACATACTTTATTATAATATTGTTTACAATAAATATGAATATAATAATTGTATGTGAGATCTGGGCGTACGAGACGGTCCTTCTCCTAGGTACCCAGTTTGCGAAGCGAGGGGAGACACGCTGCCCTCGGATGCATCATTGGCGAGCAGAGGGATGTCCGACTAGCAAAAAGCTATCAGCTCTCCTCGACGACCCTCATGTTAGATAATACATTTGCAATTTATGTTCTGTGTAGCTCCAAAATATGATAATGTGATCATTAACAAATGTTGTTATGCTAGATTCGAGTCATAACGCAGTTGATGCCGTCGATGGAGGAGGAGGGATGTGGATATGTGCGTGAATTGGCCGCTCCGCATGATGAAGCCGCTCGAGATGAGGTACGTGAATTGAATATAATCGATTTGCATGTGTTAATCGAATTTTCATTAAATACAATAATATTTTATGTTCCAATCCGTGTAGGGGAGCGGTCCAACTGTTTCACCGCCGCCGGTGCCGAGGGCTTCACCCGTCACCGCCACCGCAGAGGGCATCACCGCCCCCGGTGCCGAGGACTTCACCGCCGCAGAGGGCTTCACCTTCGAGGGTTTCACCGCCCCCACCGCAAGGGGCCTCATCGCCCTCATGGGCATCACCGTTGCCGTGGTCATCACCGCCACCGAGGACATCACCGTTGCCGTGGTCATCGTCGCCACCGAGGGCATCACCGCCGCCATGGGGATCACAGCCGATCAGATCACCTTCTCCATCGTCCACTGATCTGTATGATCGCCTGACAGTATTTATAGCGGGTCAGATGGACGAGATGCGCCGAAAGCTTCAGGCTGAGATTGCAGCCCTCCGAGGCGATATAATAGGCATGAGACGGGGTGACGGAGGGGGTGATGGAGGGGGTCATTTCTGGGCGGATGATGCCACTTTGGCTTCGTTTTTTATGTCCCCGGAGGAGGGTAGGAGAGAGGCAATTCCCCCGGAGGAGGGTAGGAGAGAGGCAGTTCCCCCGGAGAGGGGTAGGATAGAGGCAGTTGCCCCGAAGGAGGTTGTGGTGGTGGGGAGGACAGAGGCAGATGGTAGGACGGAGGAGTTGGTGGTGGTGGGAAGCCAGGAGGATGTTATTCCAGAGGTGGAGGGCGAGCATACACCTGACGTAGCGGCGGGAAAAAGGCAAGCCGCTGACGCCCCGGAGCAGGTGGTCGGCAAGAGGGTCAGGTTGCCTTCGCAGTACGTCGTTTTTCCCTTTACAGGTGAGGCGAAGAGGAGGACGTTCGTTGACGGGACGTACCCCAATCTGTTTCGGGAGGTAGACGCAGCGAAATGGAGGACGTTCAAGGCAGAGTTGAGGATAATTAAGCCCCGGTAAGTATTATAGAATTTAAATAAAGTACGTTACGCAAATTCATCTATATCTTTTTCAACATTTTTTCAATTTTTATTTTCAGACAAAGCTGCCAAGTTGGGTCGAAGACAATAGTAGATGCATATAAGTGGTTTCGCGAGATCACCACTTCAGGGATGTGGCTCGCCGACGATGTAAGTGAAATATTCATTTTGTTGTTTATTATGTATACATTATTTTTTTGTTTTTTGAAATGAAATAACTCGCTAAGTTTTTTATTGGTGTTTCCTGATGTAGCACATCGACCTGGCCATGGAGTTACTACGAGATCGAGCTCGACGATATCCGCAATCATTTGATATGCCCGGCCGTCCCATATTAAGCACTGAATTTTTGGGAGCTGTTACCATTGAGCATGAGTCGTGGCTATGTATGGGTAGTAAGTACGTGCTACCTGAATATATGGCCGAATGGGTCGTAGGGATATTGCCGATGCTTGGGGGAAAGGCATGGGATGTTTGTACACATATATATGTTCCAGCGATCTTGAATCAGCATGTCATTGTCGTGGAGATTGTTTTTGCTGACTCCACGATGTATGTTTACGACTCCGATCCTTCGTGTTTGACACATGGTCAGCTCGAGCAGCAGTTGGAGTCGCTTGCTGTGATCGTACCGTTGATGGCCGCCCGAGCAGGTGTTATTGTTAATGATAGGCTAGCCATCGTGCGGGACCAGACGACGGCGAGACATTCGAAATCGTAAGTATTTATATTTTGTTTTGTACTTTCAAACTTAGTTTTTTATCTAACACGTTTTCGCACTAACATTATTCTTCCATTGTAGGGGTGATTGCGACATTTTTGCAATAAAGTACATCGAGTTTTTGAGTATAGGCCATAAGATCGATGGAATCAACCAAGTATGGATACAAATTTGGAGGAATAAATTAGCGTGCGATTTATACGAATTCGAGTGTGATCCGTAAACGTTATACATTTAGCCCCTGTTTGAGCCACCTTTTTTGAAAATGAGAATGAAAAATATAGCCGTTATTGGGGCCCACACAAGAGATAGAGAATTTGAATTTAAATGTTGATGTGATGGATAACGGTCATATTTTTCATTTTAGTAAGGAAAAAAGGTGGCTCATACAGGGTGTTAATTGTTGATTCATTTATTTAATAACTTGTAAATATTGTAAAAATATAGTACGTTGAATTTAATTGAGTAACTCGTTTATATATGTGTGAAATAACTGTACTTTTATATACTTAATTATATAATTAAATATTATGCACTTAACTGTTACTATTGTACACTTAATCAAATTAGCAAATTATGGTTAAATAATTAAATATTGTTCATTTAGCAACAATACCATTACATATTTGACTAATTGTTATCTAGGGGAATTTGACTCGTACAATTTTGACGAGTATGACCGACTGCTCTACATCGCCGCACCGACGCGGTCGAGAAAACTCTCCAATAGATGGTATTCTAGAAGTTCGTGGACGTCCAGGGCCACGTGGTTCAGTTACCGATGGCGACAAACTATTAAGTGGGAAAATATGGTCAGGAACTTCCCAATCGATTCGTTCAGTAAGGGAAATATAGTCTCAGCATATACAGTTCTCCAATACTCGGCCGTGTAATACTGAGAGCATAATGTTCTCGCTGCAAAGCCTCTGTTCATAGATACCGCGATTGCATGCTCACATGGAAAACTCTCCAACTGAAATCGAGCACAAGTGCATGTGTGTTCATTCAGGTCCACAATGTATACCAGCTGACGTGCATCTTGTACAGAGAAGCGCGACTCATCCAGTGGTTCCACATTCAACCTCCTCGCAACCTGTGCGGCCTTGAACAATTTTTCCTCTTGAGCCGGAGCTAGCCAAGTCGAGCAGTTCTGTGATTCAACACGTCGATCGTGAAACCACTGCGCAGTTTCGTACGAATGTTCTCAATCAATGCGAGAATTGGCAACTATCGATCCTTCTTAAACAGTGAATTCATAGACTCCACGTTATTTGACGTCATCAAGTTGTACCGATGTGTTGGAAAATGTGATCGCTACCAATGTTCTATCCCCATCTTTGTAAGATAATCCCATGTCGATATCGACTTATTTCCTATCTCGACCAACCACTTATTACATTCCTCGACACTGTAAGTTTCGGCCGCCCTCCTGAACAATGAAACGATGCCTTGGCCCCGGTATCTAGTCTTCAGATTACCTTGTATATGGTACATGCAGTACCCATGATGTGCCTCGGGGAAGACTTCAGCGATATCATTTATTAGAGACTGACCCCGATCTGTTACGAATGCAAGATGAGGGACTTCCCCGATCACTTCCCTGAGCTTCGTAAAGAACCAACTCATTGACCGATCATTCTCGCTGTCGACTATGCCGAATGCAAGTGGGTAAATCTGGATGTTGGGATCTTGACATGTAGCAATAATCAACGTACCTCTGTATTTCGATTTCAGAGTTGTACCGTCGACTAAAATTACCGGTCGCATCGCATTTGTAAATCCTCTAATGCATTGTCCAAGAGTCATGAATAAAATACTTAAAACATTTCTCGCCCTCCGTCTCAATGAAAAAAGTGGAACCGTGATTAGTTATCCCCAAATTATGACAGTATCTGGCCAATTTAGCATAACTCTCATTGGCCGAGCCCAATAAATCCTCCAACGACATTCTTTGGCCTTCAAGGCCTTCTGGTAGCTCATGACCATTCCGTACTCTCGTCGAACGTCATTAATGATGTCTGAAGGTCTATAGATCGTCCGTGGGTTCTGATACTTGTGCATTATCTGTCATCCAATAAACCATGATCGAGTTTGTCTGTGATCGTTTTGACGAATCCCCAATTCACAAGTATGTTCCCGTATATATTTGCGAACTACAAAATTCTCATTCGTATCCATCTTAGTCCCTCGCAACCGCCAACGACAACTGTCATCAACGCAAACAAGTGTCAACAATGATTTGTTTGATTTTTTTACCTTGAACTCAAAATTGAATTTCAATGCCAGGAGGTGCACAGCTTCCTGTAAAGCTTTCTTCGTTTCAAACAGTAGCTCAACATACAAATCTTCTTCATCGGGAACCACACGTGAAGAATTAGATGAAGATCCGCTCGTTCCGGCCCCTGAGCTCCCACCCCACTCATGTCTCTGAAAGGATAAAGCAATTAAATCCTCATTTGTAAATTCATTTACATTCTCGCTGTCTTGAACTACCGATTGAATTATGTGCGTCTTAGTGATGTCATGATGATTAGGGATGTCCAAAATATTCGAACCGAACCGAACCGGACCGAACCGAACACGAACCGAGCGGTTCTTCATAAGTTAAAGACCCGAACGGGTACCCGAATCGAGAACCGAAAGGTTTGGGTCGGGTCTTGGGTCTCGACCAAGAACCGAAGAACCGAATGAGACCTAAAACTAAATAAATTTTTTATATTTTTTTATTGAATTAATTAAATTATTTTATTTTTTCTAACATTTTACATTGGTGGAAGATTAATAAATCAAGATTTGAATTTTTATTTGAGGTTGCAAGGGATGTTCCTGTCATTCATGTATCTACAGTTGCTTCTGAGTCAGCGTTTAATACTGGAGGACGCATTCTTGGTCCATTTAGGAGTTCTTTAACTCCTAAAACAGTTAAAGCCTTAATTTGTATACAAAACTGGCTAAGAAAATATTCTAGACTTTTGAAAGTTTCTCTAGATGGAATTTGCATTGAAGAAACAGAGTTCTATGAGAGCATTGAGACATGTAATAGATATATATTATATATTTTTTTATCAAATTTTATTAGTTGAATATTTTTTAGTTTATTTGTTTGTTAATTGTGCTTTTTCAATTCTTGTAGAGTTTTTTGCCAGGCAAGTCAAACAGTAGCAGTTGATGATTAAATCAAATAGTTGGTAAGTATTAATATTTACTTTTTGGTATTTGTATGCATTGAATTAATGTTATTCGACAGCTAATTATTTTTATATTTTTGAATTTGATTATGTTAATTTGTAAAAGTGACAAATGAAATGTCATTAGTTATATTTATGTAGTGTTACTGTAAATGTTAAAAAATTTAATTATGGTACGGAACCGAACGGAATCGAACCGACCCGAACCGAACCGAACCCGAACGGTTCCATAATTATATTTGGACCCGACGGGTCCATTTATTAAATACCCGAAAATTCTGGAACCGAGCAGAACCGAACCGAATCGAACCGAACCGACCCACGGACACCCCTAATGATGATGAACAACTGTCTCGGGAATATTAGTGTCATCCTCGCGAGCTATCTCCACCGTATCCCAAAAATTATTTGCATTGTCATCAGCTCCATCCGAATGTTCATTTCTACCTTCTAAGTCGTCCTTCATCACTAAAGTCACGCAAATTGGTGTCATTTGCGTTTTGTTCAAATCATATAGATAACTCACGTCAATATCAGATGTAACCTTTGTAGGTGGAATTGAAAATGGCAAATGCTCTTGGAATTGATATCTCAGTGCCATATTGTATAGAGATAAATCGACGTTCAGCTTCTTCTGTATATCATGGTACAGTTCGTCGTACGATGTAGTCTCTGTTATATGTGTTGGCATATTACGTTGTCCGTCACTTGTCCATCGATTATTTTCATCCAACTCAAAATCACCAAAATAACAAACCGGGAGTATAATCCTCATATCTGTGTGGCATGACAAAATCGAATTTGTAAATATTTCAAATAGAAACTTATTAAAAAACAAAACAGCACCTAACAGTCTAACATTCCCAATTATTGCATGTTAACAGCCGATTTTTTAGGTTGTTAATAGTCTAAAATATAACCAATATTTTAGGCCGTTAACAGTCTAAAAATCGGCTGTTAACAGCCTATTTTTAAGCTGTTAACAGCCTAAAAATGGGCTATCAATAGCCCAAAAATGGGTTGTCAACAGCCCAAAATATGAGTGTTGACAGCCCAAAAATAGGCTGTTAACAGCCCATATTTTTAGGCTGTTGACGGCCTAAAAAATGGGCTGTTAACAGCCTATTTTTAGGCTGTTAACAGCCGATTATTTGGCTGTTTTGTTAGTCGATTTTTTAGGCTGTTAACAACCATTTTTTGGACATTTTCGTTGTTTTTCGTAACAGCCGTTAAGGCAAACCAATTGAAAAGTTATGTAGATGAATTTTTTTCCCATTATGCTTAAAATAAATTATATACATCTGCTAAAAAAATTTATCTGCCAACTCCTACGTCGAATCTTAATTTATCAAGTAAAAAACATACACATATTTAACAAAAACGAAATTAAACATATGTAAATGTACTTACTGATTTGAAGTAATTGACCGAGAATTTTTTTTCTTCAGCTATGGATATTTTTGAGATTTTCAGAGTGTAGAAGATGAGAGAATTTTTATCTGTATTTGAGCTGATTTTGTAATGTTATGTAGGGAGTGTTTGGTTTTTATTTGTTAACTAAAAGGGCAGTGTTGTCTTTTTAACAATATCATATTTTGTAATTATATTATTCACTTAAGGGTATTTTTGTCTTTTAAACACCATTAAGTCATTTTGAAGTTATTCACTTGTGAAAAAGTCAAAAAGGAATTATGGCCTTTTGACTAAGCCATTTTTAAAGTTTCTCCGTGAAGATTTGGAGAAGAAGGAGAAGGGGGTGGGGTGGGGTAGTTTTGTTTTTTAATTTTGTTTTATTTAATAGAGAAAATATATTATGTCCAAAATGTCCTTACTTTATTTGGAGAAAATTATTAGGCTCTGTTTGATTGACGATATTTTCCTACTTCCACTTTTTGGCTGTTTGATATGCTAAATTTTTCACGGAAAATGTTTTCCTCCCTTTTTCTAGGTACAACCCTTTGATGAACGATTCAACTTTTTTTTTTTTTTTTTTTTTAGTAATGACAACCAATTCTATCAACCATTGTAAGAAAAAATTTCACTTTTGTTGACAATTTCTATGCAAAACAAAGTCAAACGAATATGGTAATTTTTTCTAATTGTTTTAATTTTTTTTTACTTTTTGGTAATTAGAACAAATTCTTAACCCAATAGTAGAAAATATTATCACTTTAATGGACAATTTCCATAAAAAAGGAAGTCAAACGGATTTCAAACTTTCAATATTTTTCATGAAAAATTATACCAATCAAACACATTTAATTACAATTCCCCGTAAAACAAGTTCTAGACAAATATTTTCCCTGAAATTCATTTTTTTTCCACCTTATTTTCTATGGTGCAATCAAACGGACCCTTAGATTTTTAATTTCTAGGTCAACTAACGATTTTTGGGGTTAAACTAACGGAAACCGTTATTTTGGACTTGGGCTGCGATCTTTTTAAATGTTTGGTACCGTGAGTGGTATAAATGAAAAGTTTGGGCAAAGTCTGCAACTAACTGAAATATTTGGTACCTCGGCTATAATTTTCCTTTCCTTTTATGCTTAGTTGACATTCATATTTTCCAGACAATATTCAATGTTGGAGAAACACGTCCTCGTTTACCATATATTTTGGACAATATTTAATATTGGGAGAATTACATATTCTCGTTTAGCTAAAATACAAAAGATCAAAACTTTCATGTATATATATATGAGTGAATTATACAATTAATAAATTAAAATCATTTTCTATAACAGTATTTAGAATAATAAAAATTTCCCTATTTAAATCATATAATGTGAATAAAAAGTCATAGCTATGTACCAAAACAAATACAAGAAAAAGTATAAGGTGACTAACTACCACCAAATTGAGTCATTTCTAGTTCGACACTAACCCTTTATAACATCATGTCTATAAAATCACGACTCCACGTCCTTTTATCTCTTTAAATTCGTGTCTTATGAAACACTAAACTCCTAATTTAATCATACCCGTATTAATTATCCCTACCAAGAATCTAGTCATAATCATCTTATTTTCATGAAAGATTATCAAAAAATTTCATTTTATTGCTATTGTTGCGGTTAGTATCAAAATGCAAATCTAAAGGTGTATTATTCTTATTTTATTCCCAAATTCTTGTTATGGAGACCAATCGAGTCAATCCGTTTTGATCTCGAGTCACGTAAGACCAAATGCATTGCTAAACAAGTAGAGATCAACTCCACGACACTTGAGAGATACTACATTGTTCCGTTTCCTCGATTTTCACAATTTCACCATGGGAATAATTAGTAGTGATTCAAATGTATATATATGTAAATTCTGCATAGATTTGCTTAATGGGTCTCGTTTTTGAATTTAATATTCCTTGGTCCTTGTGGATGGTGATTTGGTTTGGTTTTAACTTCTTGTGCCTAATTTTTTTGTTGAAACAGTGTATAACCTCTGTATATAGCAATGTTTATTACTATGCTGACAATATGTACGAGGGGCAGCTTGCATTTCAATCAAAGGAGGAAGGTGATTGATTACTTGGCTTGCTCTTTGGTAACAGCCAGTCACAAGCCTTCGGCTACTGACTTCGATGGGAAGTTTTGGTGTCACCGCCAAAGATTGGACAAATTTGGCGAAGAAATAAGTGAATCAAATATTATTAAACACAACATATAGGCAAAACATGTTGAACCAAAATATTGGTCAAATCAATTATTGCAACAATTTCACTACGTGATGAAGTAGATGAGATTCTCAGCACAAATTGCAAACACAAAAGGGACCATCAAACCCAACATTTTCAATACATTGAACAGTGGTAGAAGGTCCGAATTTGTTCTTGCAAAAAGAAGAACATTTGGCGGGGTTCCCTCGCTCACATGGAATTTCAGGATGTATCTCATAGCACGGTTTTTGGGTCATTCCAACTGCAAATAAAAAGCAATGCACAATGTTAGCAAATCGAATTTGAAATCCGGTACGGCAAATTTTCACTTACCAGATAAAAGAGCAACAAGGACAAATATGAACATTGCAAACTTCATGATTCTTCGCTAAAGAAGTTGAAAGTTACTTTTAAATGAAGGAATTGTAAGTGAAATTCTAGTTTCTTATTTTCAGTAATTGTCACCGTGGTTTTTATAGAGGGACATATAACTACAGTTAGGATTAAATTGATTTAGCCAATTATGACAGAAAAAGTTGATTGCAAGAGAATTTTTGTAAATTATGTCTATTTTCCAACGATTCCGATTTCCTTCAGATTTTACAAGGATACATGTTTCCGTGAAATTTGTTTTTAAAAAGTTTCTATAAGAATGTATTTGATTGATTTTATTTTCCATGAAAACGACATTTTTCCATCCATATTCCTACTTTTGGATTGTTTGATTGACACTTTTTTCAATGGAAAATATTTTTCAACTTTTGATTATGCAAATCATATTTTTCTAAAAAAAACAAAGAAAATATTTTCTTTTAGGAGGGGCGATTTTTATTTTCCATGTAATTGAACCTCTCTTTCTCTCTTATTCACTCTCTCATCTATCCACCAATAAAAATGAACAAACATGATATTTTCTAAGTTAAAAATTAAATCAATCAAATACATTTAATTAATAATTTTTATATAAATAAGTTCTAAACAATTGAATTGTTTAGAATTTATTTTCTTTTCATGTAAATTTCATGCTTGCAATCAAACGTACCCTAAATATTTTGAAATCATTAATAATTGGAATGTGAATGTTACCCCATATAATTTTGAAAATCAACTTTTAAACAACTCTCAAAAGTTTTCACTCACTCTTGGGAGGAAATATGTCTCTTAACGGTTAAACCAAAAATCCACACTTCCAAAAACAACGACGTAACTTCTAGAATCGGCTCTTAGGACATCTGGGCTTCTTTGCTCAATTGAATAAATAGTTAACCCACACACAAAATAGGCTGCTTGAGACTAAGCCTTGAAGCTCTTGGCAATAACCGCTGCTACCGTTGGAGTTGCCGGTTCTAAGAATCCATAAGGAATTTTGGGATGAGGGCATTATTACAACAGTTAAACCATCTACATTTGACTTGTTCCTATACAGTTTTCGTGGGTTTAGTACAACAAGTAATTCCATGGTGACTCATTTAATCTAATCTAGAAAATTTAAGATTCATCCATGTAAATTCTATCTCTTCATTTTCTCCATATAGGGAACAAGTTTATTAATTTTCGCGCGACTTATATTACAAAAGGGCTTTGGTTTAGATTGTAGTAACCTCTATAGTATGAATGTTTTGGAGAAACAAATTTTTTTTTATTTTTTTTTAGCAGTTGTCAAACAAAATTCCTGCAATACCACATTCTCATTTTTAGTAACTTTCTAGCAATTTAACACAATTATTCTGTTCAAATTCCCATAAGTCGATCTAGAAGTGTGACTTTTTTTTTTCCCCATCAACAATGTCGAAATGGATTCAAAGCCAAGCGTCTTTAAAATCACAACCAATCAATAACTTCAGAAAACAAAAAAATGAGAGGTCCAAACACACCACCAATCACATTAATTTTATTTTCAATAAAACTAAGTTTATAGTTGTTTGTACGATACATTTTCTTTTATTTTTTTCTTCCCTTCAAAAACTTGTCTTTTTCATATTATTTAAATAAGAGTATAATAGTGTATTAACAAAATTGAAAAATGATTCAAGTATAGGGAATTTTTTCAAGAATTGGATAGATTTTTGAATTCCAATTCACATGTAGCAGACCCCATGTATAAAATATTGAAAAAAAAAAAATTCCCCCAAAATGTTGTGTGTAGTCTGTAGGTACAAGAATTTGAATTCCTGTACCTACATCAAAGTCCGAATCTAACTATTTGCTACACCACATTATAATTACACCACAATTAAAATATATTTTCAATAAATACACCACAAGAAAATTACAATTATACTCCTAATCCCCTCACTCATCACCCTTCCCTACCCTACCCCACCCCACCCCATTTACTAAACTAAACCAAACCAAACCAAATCAACGCACTAATACAACCCCGTCGAATTTTTGGTTTCTTGCCCAAATGATGGAGAATTCCTCAACCTAAAATTTCTGCTAATTTTGGAGACAGATTTGGTGCACTCGAGAGTCAAATGTAATCATTTTCCAAGTCTCGAAATTTTTTGCAAATCCTCAGGAATTGCTCGAATTTGGTAGAGATCCTGTCTAATATTGGAAAATTACTGTCACCTAAAAAATTGAGATAGATAGTTGTAGTCCTTCCGTTGTGGATTTGGCAAAGAAAATACTAGACGATCGACCAAGCTTGGGAAATGACGGCCATAAAGTTTTCATCCATCCAACAAAAACTAAATTCATTTACCGTGAAGAAAAGAAAATTATCTTACCTCCGTAGAAGAAAGCAAAAGCCGACGGAATAACTATGAGCAATGAGATGTTAAGGAAAAAGAAATAAATAAATTAGGTTTTATATTTGTGGTGTAACAATAATTTATTTAATTAAGAAAATATATTAAAACCCTAATTATGTAATTTTACTTAAGAATATTTAAGTAAATAAGAAATTAGTGGTGTACTTAATAAAATTTGTAGTGAATTGCCCTTCAGTTTGTAGCCCTAGTTTTTAGCAGAAACAAGTGCTGTTTAATTTGTTAGAAAAATAATACAAACCACAAGCTTCTCCACATTCCCAGCTTTATTATGGACTATAAATATATCCATTAAACCTGTCCAAAGGATAATTGAAACAGAAACAAAAATTACCAAAAGAAAAATAAAAATAAGAACTAAGAAAATATTCAGGTGAAGAAAAATGGCAAAGAAGCTTGTTGCTGCGTTTCTAATGTTTCTCTTCATGGTGTCGACGGTGCACGTTCACAAGGCCGAAGCAGACGAGGCAGAATTCAAGGAATGCTACAACACCTGCCACAAGGAGTGTGCAGATAAGGATAATGGATTCACATTCTGTGAGATGAAGTGTGACACTGATTGCAGCGTCAAAGAGGTTAAAGGTTGGGTTCTAAAACATTTCAATTCTACTTTATAAAATATTACATACGACCCTTTCTTACTTGTCTTTCATTTTGTCGTTAATATTTGTATTCCCATTTGTGCAGAGAAACTCGCCAATTTCAAGCCGAACAATTGATGGATTGAAGACAGTTCTACAAATTAGAGCCGTAAGGAGAATAAAGTGGTGGAGAATAGTTTCATTTAGGTTCAAGTTTTGGGTCCAATTATTAATTTTAAATGTTGGTCTCCAAAAATTTCTTTTTCAAATTA
Organism: Fraxinus excelsior; assembly: GCA_019097785.1. Classification (NCBI taxonomy): domain Eukaryota; kingdom Viridiplantae; phylum Streptophyta; class Magnoliopsida; order Lamiales; family Oleaceae; genus Fraxinus; species Fraxinus excelsior. The sequence continues at coordinate 18,632,972 of CM032626.1, forward strand.
AATGGAATATTAAAATATGTTGGTCGATTATTACTTTACAATGGAACTTGTTTTAATTTTTATTCATGAATATTATCCCTAAGAGAATTAAAATATTCATTTGAAAATGTGTGATATTTGTTATTAAATCATTTCTAAATTAAAACGAGATTTTACGAATAAATATTGTTGTTAGAAATATATTACAAAAAACAAGTGACGTAATTTCATAAATAAACTCGTACAAGTGCTACCAACTAAGGCTGCACAAAAAAACAGCGAAATCGCAAACTGAACCGAAGTCGTTGGTTTGGGTCCACGTGGAGCCGCGATTTTATTTCTCTCAAATCGAACCAAACCGTTTCAAAATGGTTTGTTTTAGATTTGAAATTTTAAAAACCGCAAAAAATCAAATTGAACCGCACTTTTTTTAATTAAAAAAATAGTTTTATTAAATTATAAATTTTATTTAAGTATAGTTTTTAGGATTTAAAGTATAATTTCTTGGAGGGTACAAATTAATTAACATAACTCATGTATAACAAACAAGTTAGTAAGTTATTGTCATTAGTATTTAGTTGGGTCTTCGTTATAAAAATTCAGATTTTGTGTCTTCATCACCTAGTGTTTGGGACACACTTGGTGATTTTGTGTTAGATTCCTCCCAAATTGTCTTCGCAGAATCCACGAATTTGGAAGAAGACTCTCCTTGTGCAAGAACAACATTTAGCTTGGACCCAGTTACATTTGGAAAATTTCCAGAAGTTTTTCTAAGTGCTGGAAAATCCTCTTGGATTAAGACATCCAGCCTGCAATTAGGCTCCTTACCTTCCTAATTGGTAGCATTTCCAACTGTGGGATTTGGTAACTTGCCTTCTTGATTGGTAGCCCTTCTAATTGTGGGATTTGGTAACCTCCCACCGTTATGGTTATTTGGTTTCTTTCCCTTAATATGTTAAATGGGAAAATGAAAAGTTTGCAATGACGGCCAAGAAACTCACACTTACCAAAAAATTTTACGACACCCCAAAGATTTCGGCACGCCAAACTGGTGGCCAGATTCTGCAGAAACAAGAACAACAACGAATTTATGTGCTGGGTATGGATCTGCACTCCAATAATTGGAAGAACTTAGCAATTTTGTACTCAGGAGAAGAACATATTGAAATCTTCCAAGTAGAATTTCAAAATCTATTCAAAACGAAGCACCCTAACAATATCTTTACTTGATTTAAAACTTTCACCCAAGGAATAAGTGAAAATTCAAATCAAGCTCGAGAAATTCTGAGGTTATAGTCCTGGATTTTTCCAAAACTCCAACGAATCTTCAAAAACTTGGAGAAAAACCAAACTGATCGGACGAAATTTGGAAAATGGATCTCAATACTCGTTAGAATCAGAAATCCAAGTATCAAATATGATTATCACCAAGAAATGATATAGAAAAACCAAGAAATCTCTCAAAAAAAGTGTGCACCAAGTGGAACTATATAAGAAGGTGTTCTCCTTGTTATTCCAACCACAAAATTGAGAGTTCTCTCCTCTCTCTAAATCTCTCTCTTCTCTCTTTGCTTTCAAGAGTTTTGTTCTTAGTAGCTTAGATAATTTTTTGTTTTAGCTCGATGATAGAATTGTGAGAATTTTTAGTTTGTCTAAAGTAGTGATAATGTGCTATTCAGCTTTCAATCGTTGTATCATGAGAGATACGCCATCAATCATTTTGCACCACAGTGGAGAGCGAATATGTTTTAAAGAAAATGTGTGCAATACAGATCTTGATTCCTTTCAATATCGTCACTACATCAATAATTAGATTTCTTCTCTATTATTATTACTCTATTTATTGTATTGTTTATTTCCATCATTTTATAATTTCAGCAATATTTTTAATTTCCTTTTGTACTTTTTCCTAACATCAACAACCGTCCCTATGCTAAGCCCTAAGACCACATGCAGCAAGTCCATTCGTGACAAGCATTTTGTGTATACTTTTATTTGTAAAAGTTTATTATACTTGTTCAGTCATTTTATGTTTAACTCCGGTAACTTAGTTTTTGTTCTAAACCTATTATAGTAGATAATGTGTATTCAAAAGGTTGTCTAGTGCTTTTCTTCCTAAACCTACAATAAATGAAAACACATAATTTAGTGTTGCACCTTTGAAATGAACATCTTGTTCAACTACTTAATAAGATTAGTTATATTACGATTAAAAATATGGATAATAAAGTCTTCGAGGTCATGTCACAAGAAAACTCTTATGGCATGTTTAGTGAGGTGAAGTTGACAATATCAGACAATATTAAGGTAATGCATTGAGACTACATGAAAAGTACAGCATATCTCTTCTTGGTTAAATCATAAACAAGTTGGCAAGATATTGTTACTCAAGCATATAGCGTTCCCTTTATTACGTCATGAATGTAAACTCACAATCTTCAACAGTCATTTAGATTCAGGACTTAGAGAGGAAATGAGAGTGAGATTTGAATTTGGCATAGCTCAAAATATATAAACGTTGGAACGGCCTACTTCGACAAGTGGTAACTTTTGTTACGCTTGACCGTTTTGCACGCCGTTAGTGAGAGGAGAAACTAGGTCGTGAGCACTTTGAAATTGTATTAAGAATGCAATATTTCGACTTCTTGACATACCGTAATAATCCCGCAAAATTGAGACAAAAATAACAAAAATCGTTTATATATTTTGGAATGGCCTACTTCGATAGTGATAACTTTTGTTACGGTTGGCCGTTTCGCACGCCGTTAGTGAGGGGAGAAACTAGGTCGTGGGCACTTTGAAATGGTATTAAAAATGTAATATTTCGACTTCATCCGACATACCGTAATAATCCCGCAAAATTGAGACAAAAATAAGAAAAATCGTTTATATATTTTGGAACGGTCTACTTCTACGCGTAGTAACTTTTGTTACGGTTGGCCGTTTCGTACGCCGTTAGTGAGGGGAGAAACTAGGTCTTGAACACTTTGAAATGGTATTAAGAATGTAATATTTCGACTTCGTCTGACATACCGAAATAATCTCGCAAAATTGAGACTAAAATAAGAGAAAAAAATTGAAAGACAAAAAATAAAAAGAAGAAAAAACAAAAGAAAAAAAAAAGGGCTGACAACCACGTAGCTTTGCCTTGCATGAGGCAAAGCGCATATCCCTTCTCCTGCGCTCCAAGCGCAGGAGAATGGGACCGTGTATGTAAACTCACAATCTTCAACAATCATTTAGATTCAGGACTTAGAGAGGAAATGGGAGTGAGGTTTGAATTTGGCATAGCTCAAATCCAACTACTTGTTCATTCTAGATGTTGGATTCACTAAATAAAATGTAACGATTAATAACTATTCTGCATCCCAAAAAATGTAACAAGTAAAATATATCTGAATTCGCTCGTACAAGTGACTTTATCATCTAAGTGTCACACGAAATGCACAAAGCTCACCCCAAATAAGTAGTCTAGTACATTGACAGAACAACCACAAATATAGAATAAATGTCCTCAAATAAAGGCATTTCCCAGGGATAATAGTGAACAGAAAGCTCAATTGACTACTCTGGACTACAACCCTTCCAACCATAAAAGCATGCCAAAATATTAGTCACAAACTTGAGTAGGCCTAAGATCAGACCTTTAATAAGTAATAATCAAGCATTCTCTAGCAATTGGAGATTAGTATGTCCAATTTTATCTATTACTCGTGCCTATCATGCCTTGCTGAATTTTAGTGCGACAATCTGAACTCATAGCTGAAAACACCATAACCTTGTCTCCTGTGAGGTGGGACTCTTGCTAGAATGATGGCATTCTTGAAGAAAATAAATTATCTTCTTAAAAACTTATTCTTTAGACACTTTAGATTTTGCTCAACAAACTCTTAAAAGCTCCAAGGGATGGGGTTACGGAATCACCTATAATTGTCACTTTGTAGTTTGCACGAGATTTTCCATTAGTAAATTTCGGCCAAATTCATTTTTAGAGATTAAATAATCTTGTATGCTACAAGACAACACGAAAGCACATTGACCCGATACAAACCTCGCACCTAGATATCCCCAACTTCAAGCGGTATGAGTTTACATTTACTTCTTGGTGAAATAATAAGCCTATGCCCCAACAGATTTGGCTCAAGTTCAGCCGCTCTAAAAGTTACCATATAAGAAACTAGAGATAAAAGGGGAAGGATTTTACCATTTGTACATAAAAAATGTATATAATGAATTACATAATATGATATGACAGAAAAAGATTTGATGAAAAATGTTTAACTATTTTTTTTGGGCTGCCTCACTATACTTGGCCTGTTGGGCCGTCTGTGCATTTGGGCTTCTTCACAAATGAAACGGGTTGATCTCTTTAATTGGTTGCATATCAGCCATACAGGTGGCTGCTCTTCTCCTCCTGGATGATGACTGTTCATATGGTTATTTGACTTGGTCCTTGGCTCCTGGATTCGAGAGACTTCCAATTTTTGAGTTCTCTTTCCTTTTTTCCTTTTTTTTTTCCTGAGTGAAAGTTTAGGGTTTTTTCTCCTTTGTAAACTGTAATTTTTCTATGTGAATCTTCAATCCTCTCTTTGTGGATGTAGTTTTGTACAGATTTAGGGGTTGATTATTGTGGGGTTACGATTGTTTTATTGAGGCTAAATCAAACTTGAAGAAACGTTTGGGTTCTTCATATATATGTACTGATTCTTGTTCTGATTTTAGTGGATCTAGAGCTATATTATTTGTGGATGTTCAACGGTTGAGTATGTCTTGAGATTGAACATCCAGACCCTCCGGGGATGAAAAATCTTGTGTTCCGTTCTTTTGTGTTTTTGCGATTTCACTTGATGTTTGAGAATTATATTTGGGGCCTTACAAAAAAGTTGATTGTATTTTAAACTGACATATGATATTTTATGTAATCAATTATATAAATCTTAATGTACATGTAACAAGATTCGGGGAAGGGGAAAAAGGAAACCTTTACTCTGTTGCTAAAGTGTGATTAGTTATATGCATTATGCACCAAACATTTACTTTTTGTCAAGTAATTTACACTTTTCTTCATAGACTATAGAAAGTGCCAAAAGTGGGACCATCAACGGGAAAATTGTGTTCGAGATTGTTTATGTTTAGTTATTAGGATTTTCGAAACGGAAACACATGTACATAATATATGACCCATAAGATGCAATAAATAAATTTTATTTCTATATTTTTAATATAGCTTTTAACCATACGTAGCAGAATATTAATGCATTTTATCCTTTTTAAATAAAATTATGAGTTTCTTCTTTTTGGTGTGCGCCCAAAAATGGGATTAGAATCAACGATATCTAGTTTATAACTAGAGCTCTTTGTTTCTTCCCAACATAATCAAGAAAGGAATCATTTTTACTTGTGAGAAAAACCGAATTTCTCGTTTTGCTTTTACCTTTTTTTATGAAAATGTATTTAGGTTCTGTTTGGTACACATTAAAATTTTCGTTTCATTTTCATTCTTCTACTCATTTTCAACCACACATTCTTCAATAAAATAATATTTTCCATCACATCAATAATTGAGACAAAGAACTATCTTTAATGTAAAGTTCATAATTTTTTTTTACTACATTCTTTAAAACACAAGATAATTATCTTTACTTGCAAGAAACATCAAATGCTCGATTCCGGTTAAACCTCGCGTCCTGCGCTCATCATTAATTTAATAGATTAATTTATATATACACCAAACTGGGGCTAACTATATAAACTCATGAGTCGACATAATATTTGGATATAAAAGTAAGAGATATATAAGTAAAAAAATGGACATCGTAGAGATATGTCATCATTCGAGTGGATAGTTTGAAAAGATTAAGAATGAAAATAAAGTAAATATTAATAATCATTTTAATAACTACGTATCATTAATTGAGCGAACGACATGCACTTATAAATCTATCCCATTACAATTTTTCTTCTCTTTGGAAAAAAAAAAAAAAAAAGCGAGTCGTGTCGAAATCTCGCTTTTTCAAAAATAGATGGAGTAATTCATAATTGGTTAGTTTGGTCAACTCACGGTTTTTAATCCAATTACTATTCTATCCCTGTATGACCGAAAACAAAAATAATGAAGAATCATTAGACTTGATTATGCGTGATCAATGTGGGCCAATGTGCCACCCAAAGTCCAAAAAGCATCTACCTCGAAATTACATAAATACCCTCGTAACAGCTTTTCCAAAAGCCAGATAGACCCTTACTCTGTAAAGCTCCGTTGTAACAATGATTATTCTTTATTTTTTTAGGGATTTTCCTAATTCAGAATTTGGAAAGTGATTAATTTGATTTTTGTGCAGCCATTTAGGTTGTAAATAATTCCAATTGATTTGAAACTTTTCTTTAATAGCCATCCAAGCAAACAACTACCCTCACGGATTGCATTGAATTTTCTCGATAATTTGACTCGAGCAATAAAAGTCAAGGTTTTAAAATAAGCAAGAAGTAGGTCTCTGTTTGTTTCTCATTATTTTAACATAAATATGAGTTTTTTTTACTCTTTTTTTTTTTCAAAACATTAGAGCCCACTATGAGAGAAAGAGATCAAAGATTGCGGCTCAACAACTGTAGTAACGATAAGAATTCTTCTTTTAATTGGAAACAAACAGGGGCATAGACTCCCCTTAGATGATCAACGAAGAGTTGGTTATTTATTTTTTTACTTAAGTGCGAAGCGGGACGTTTTCTCCAAATTTCAAATCTTTTAGAACACTAATAAAAGTAGAATCCACAAAATTTCTATTTCAACTAATACTCTTTTTTGTTCTTCTTGTTTTGGGTACATGGAAAGCTAAAGCTACTTACAAATAGAAATACATAACATGTAGTTTAGGGATGCAGCGGGACAAATGTGTGCAAGGTCTTAACACTGTCCTAGTCTTCATGCACAACTTCATTGAGATTTTCAAGCAATAACCCTTTAATTCTATTAAGGTTCGAAATTTCATCTTAAAATGTCATTAAAAAAAATTCAAATTCTTAAATGTTGGTTAATTTAATCTTTAATCGATGTTTATACTTTGACATGCCCTACAAAATGATAATTTGTTTTAGCATATCAATCTTGAAAATCTTATGACTTTTTAAGTTTTACTTGAATTAAATTGTTCGTTTAAGCTTAATGAACTCTGATATTTTAGTAAAATGTAAATTTCGTTCAGATCAGTAGTTTAAATCCTTATATTGGTTATTATTTTCATCTTTATTCGATATGAAATTTACCACTTAACAATTTCAACTTCGTCGTTACGAAGTAATATAAAATTTATGAGAAAATATGAAAAATAATTTTTTTTTTTTTTTTTTTTTTTTTTTTTGAAAAACATAAGATTGAAAATGAGTATAAAAGATGAGCGATTCTCCAAAAATTAAAATCTAACCAGGTTGTTAAGAGCATGTTTCACTAAGCATAAAAAAATGTAAATTCAACATTAAAAAATAGGTACTTACTTTGAGAAAAAGAAAAAAAGTAATTTTAATATAAAAAAACGTAACTGTTGAAGAAAGCATGTTCAAAAGAAACAAAATTAATTAAAAGTAAGGTATAACATGCGAAGTTCAATCTATGTCCTTGAGAGAAAAATAGAATTATGAATTACCAGTGTGAGCAGGAAGCATCAGTCAACTTGTGGATCATCATTACAACCACCAATAAGAAAAAGAATGATGATCATAAAAACGGGAATTATTCTACTTGTACAAAATAGGTTCACAACTTTCTTTACAAAATGTTAAATGACGACCTCGTATTGAGGGGCTCCTGTGATGGGACCCGCCATGTAAAGAGAGTTGTACAATTATTTTGTACAAGTAGCATCGTTCTAAAAATGGAACCCAAGGTCAAACTCGTCATTTCAGTCGTTTCCCTCAAACTCTTGGTTCAATAGGTAAAACGAAATTGACAGAAATTAAATAGAAAAGGAAAAGGACAAGCAAAGTAAAATCTAACTGGGTATGTCTATTTTGTCAGTGGGTGTTTCGCCACCCTTCTTTTTATAACCCCAATTCAAGAATGAAGAAACTAGTTTGGTCCATAGACTCCATACTCATGCAGTATCAAAGCACAGGATATACATACATTATATATACACATATATAAGCAAATAGAATTAACAGACAGAGAGAGAGAGAGATCTGAAGAGAAAATGGGGTGAAGAAAAAGAGAAAATTAAAGCTGAAAAGCAGAAGTAGAGCTGTCTTTTTAGTCACCGTTTCCAATTCATTTTCCTTTTCTCCAGTAAATTTTTTCATATTCTTCAGTTAATTACAGTAATTTATTATACATTTGATTGTTGTTCTCCATGTACATCCAGTATGATTTCTTTATGACTTCACTTTTGCGTGTGTGTGTGTGTGTGTGTGTGTTTTTTTTTTTTGTGATGATCATGTTCATGGGTCAGTGAGAATTCAGTCCTTTTCTATATTTTATTTCTGCTTTTTGAATCGTTGTGCACTTGCTTGATACCAAAAAAATAAATTTTTATTTATATATAACCAAAATATGTGATTCTCTGGAATACATCAATTTTTTCCTGATTTAATTTTCATGATCTGAGTTTATCTTTTTGTAATTTAGCCAAGTAAGTTTTCGAATATCTTTTTCCTAAATCTGCCTCCAGATTTCTCAAAATATAATTTTGGACTCCAGGTTCTGTTTATCAAGTAGTTATATTGTACCATGTATAATTTTTTCAGTAATCTTTTATTTTTAAATTGTATAGCGTCTGTAAAATGTTGAAATTCATAATTTTCATTTATTTATTTATTACCCTTTTCTGTATATGGAATTGGGTGTTTGAAATGTTATGTTTCCCTTTATTCCAGGTTTGGATTTATAACCAGAATTATGCTATTAGTTTAGCAAAGTTTTGAATAGCTTCTATAAGAAAGAAAGATGGCATCATTGTCGGATTCGGATTCAACACGGATGTATTCCTGGTGGTGGGATAGCCATATTAGCCCCAAAAACTCGAAATGGCTTCAGGATAACCTTACAGGTAATATTCTGAAGGTTTATTACTGATTTATTCTTGTGTATGCAGTCCTCGTTGAACCTTGTTAAGCTTAAAAGCTCCTTTTAAAAGGCTTTTTTCTTTGGGAAGTAGGTAGTTGATAGACAAAAACTTGTTTTAAGGAGCTTATAAGCTCAACCGAACCTTTATAAGTTAGTATATATTTTCATCTTTATTCGAAGTGAGATTTTACCCTTTGACATGCCCTGGTGGCTCATTTTGAACTGACCACTCTTGAAATTCGCGTATTCATTTTTTTTATTTTAATTGGATCTAATTCATCGTTGGAGTTTAATGGACTCTGATAGTTAAACTTGAGATTCCATCTTAAAATATTAACTTATTAAGAGGATTCACCTAAATGCTTATAAGTTAGTCTATATTTTCATATTTATTTGATGTGGGATTTTATCCTTTAACAATTTATATGGCTAGATATGTTGTCAAATTGGTGATGCTGTTAATTATTTACCCCTTAGATTGAGAAATTTACATAAGAAAGCCAAAAGTGAATGCAGGTTATGAAAATATCTTGCTTTTACAATGTTGTAAGAACTACTACATTCCAGTCCTCTCTCCCTGCATCCTGACCTCCAGGTGCGAGTCCCTTTTTATGTTCCATAGAAAAATGAAAGAAGATAAACTTGGGTTGATTTGAGAGTTTTAAGAAGACAAAGACTTGAAATAAGGAGTTGATGAGTTTGAAGAATACAAGACTTGGAGAGGTAAAATAGGGGGGTTGATTTCGACTAGATTGGGGTCAATTATGACAAGGTTAGAATTGATTACGAAAAAAAAGGTCTTCTAAATAAGGACATGTAAGTCACTTTCCATTAAATATGGCTTTTAAATGAAAAATAGAAATGAAGGTTATTTTTTTAATAGGCATTCTTAGAGAAGAGTTAGAACAAGAAGAATTAGTTAGCCCTACCCCAAGATCCATATGCATAGTAAAATAAGAGGGTAGACAGAGGTGAAACCTTATTGGCTTAAGCATCCAATATCCATGAGGAAGAATACCGGGTTATTGGATCCCTGCATGTGAGGGTAGGCTCGATGCCAAAAGACTCTGTGCATTGTGAAAAAGCCATCCCGTTATTTGTAGGTTTATTTGTTCTTGCCATATATACTCATTGCTGACATTGTAATGTTATAAGAGGTCCACATCAACTGCCAAGAATTATACAAAACAGTAAATCATAAGCTTGGTTGTCTGTTTACAAAGAAGAGCAGGATGATTAACCGTACTTCAGTGCTAGATTCAGTTGAGTGAAGTGTTCAAGAAAAATAGTAGTGTACAGTTTTAGATTTGGAAGAAAAACTTTGTATACCTGGATTAAATAGCTTTGAGGATATATACAGTTGAACAGATAGATACTAGTTGAACAGTGTGCCTGGCTTGGACAGCTTTGAGTCTCATAAGTTATGGTTTCCCTCTTTGTTGTCACCTGATGGATAAGAAGCTGAATAGGCGTGTTGATAGCTTGTTGGTCCTTTCATTTCCTTTCACATTGAATACACTTTGTCAGAGCACTAAAAGTCTAATAAGTTTATTGGCCATGCCTTGGTTTGTGCCGAGCACAAGACCCTAAGCTTAATGGTGTTACTTGTGTCATCATCCACGAACAGGCTCAATTAGGTAACTAGGTCCTGGATCATGTTCAATTGGGTAATCTATTAGTCTTGTATTGACTTGGCTCCCATTTTGATATGGTGCAAACTTAATTTTGATTGGATATAACACATGTTGCCGGTGCCCAGGTTTAAATTGTTACTTGAGTTGCCAGTTTAAACCTTTTGCTTATGGCATATTTCCATCTGAGTATTAGTGACATTATACGCTATTTGTTGGCCTGGGTAATTGAGCAGTACGGAGTACTGAATACCTCAAGCAGGCACTGGAAATGTAGTGAGTATGGCTGAAGCTAGTAATGTCAATGTGATGGAAAAGAAGGATATAAAGAATGTCTAGGTGTGTGCAACAGGTAATTGGGGTGAGATGGAGAAGTTTCCATCACATGTCAAAGACTTAAATATCTATACAAAATAGAACATGCCATGTGGCATGTTTGATACGTGCACAAAGTTTCCAAGTAGTTTAGTTGTTCGATACATGTCAGACATGAGAGTTCCACCCTTGGATGAGGTTTCGTGCTTCACAATCTCTCCTTTAGTTTATAAATCTTTTAAATTGTAGTGGAGGAAGCATCACCAATATATACTTGTTGAATCGTAAACAAGTCATAAGAATTCGAGATTACATGCGTTAGCAGTCATATAAGCAAAATCCAAAATCTCCATACCGGTTGGGATCATGAGCAATCTTGTCCTGTTTTATATTCTTGTTTTTCAGTTCATATTCTATAGTGTCCGCTGAGAAGCAAAACAATTATTTAAGAAAAGGTTCAATTTAACCCCCCCCCCCCAAAAAAAAAAATCAATATATGTTGTTCTTTCCATATCCTGCAAACCTATTTAAAGCAATTGAGAGTTGATTTCAAGTTTGATTGTATAAAATCCCCTTGCTCCTTAGCCCTATACCGAACTTGCATACATACCAGCAGACTCAAGTTATCTTAGGAGGCTTTCAGCTTTTTGAATAATTGATTTTGAGAGGTCATATTTCACTAAGGAGCTACAATTGGCACTGTACATTTACCTCCTTTGCATCTCTCTCTTTAAAGTGCAAAAAGTATGGTGGCTTTACTGGTTTCACGGCATTGGTTTAAGATGGCACAAGGAGTTGATGTCCAGAAATACTACAACCTGGGCATGGCTTGCCAAGGGGAGCTAATGTTGCATTTCGACATTCATGAAGATCTTATGTCACCGCTTTGAGGAGTGACTTGTGAAGAAGATTTGTTCTTGTACAACTGCCCACTAGGAAAACAGATTCCCTAATCATGTTTCTTCCAACATACATAAAATGGAGAACATTCAATATGAGGAAATTGTGCCACATATTTTTTAGCAGCGTGCTCCTTCTTGTTAAGATGTGGAGACTAATTATTGCCGTTGTGCGGATCCACTAAGTTGGTCGAAGTGAATTAAGGATAGTTTAGGAATTTGTCCTTGTTAATTTTGATTTTTCCCTAATTTATCTTATAAATAGGGACCTTCATTATGCTTTTATATTACCATCGTAAAAGCGGAGAGAGGCTAGAGAAGATAGAATGTGCGATTTTTTCTTGTAAACCTTTTTCATCATAGTGAATTACTACACCTGCGGAAGATGACGTAGTCTCACATTGAGGCAAACTTCTATAAATCTTATGTGTCTTTATTTCTTTCTGCAAATTGATTCCTCTATATGGAATAGAATTATAGTTTCTAATTCTCTACACTTGCGTGCTCTTGATTGGATACTAAAAAGGAATCATGCACTCATTCTTGTATTTAAGAGTGATACTAATGTACTTTAGCAATGCTGTACATGTTTTCGATTCAAGTCCCGGTAAGGTGCAGAACTGAATTCATCAATTATGGTCGTATTATATTAATTATGTGAGCTTTTTATAGTTTCCTGCTATGTGCTGCTGATTCTGTCATTCTTTAACAGATATGGATACCAATGTCAAAGCAATGATCAAGCTTATAGAAGAAGATGCAGATTCATTTGCAAGGAGGGCAGAGATGTATTACAAGAAACGTCCAGAGCTTATGAAACTAGTTGAGGAGTTCTACCGGGCATATCGTGCACTTGCAGAAAGATATGATCATGCTACTGGTGTGATTCGCCAGGCTCACCGCACTATGGCAGAAGCTTTTCCAAATCAAGTTCCCTTGACATTTGCTGATGATTCGTCTACAAATTCTGTCTCTGGGACTGACCCTAGAACTCCGGAGATTTCAACCCCTGTACGTGCATTATGTGAAATGGATAAGGATGCTGTGGAACTCTTTTCATCTTCTTGTCATTCTACCGAACAGATTGGAGAATTCACAACTGAGTCTGACTCTGATTCTGTAAAGGGAAAGATTGGTTTGGAACAGTTCAACAATCTCTTTTGTCCTGGTGATAATGCGAAATTGATAGAAGGGACAGCGAGAAATGGCCTTAATTTTGATGAAACAGATGAGAAACAACAAAGTGTTCAATTGGAGGAGATTCTGGTCTTGAAAGAAACCCTTGCTCGAATGGAGGCCGAGAAGGAAGCTGTCCTTGTTCAGTATCAACAGAGTCTGGATAAAGTATCCAAGCTCGAAACTGATATTTCTCTTACCCAAGAGGACTCAAAAGTTCTTAGTGATCGTGCAAGTAGTGCAGAAAATGAAGTTACTATCTTGAAGGAATCACTGTCCTACTTAGAAGCTGAAAAGGAGGCTACCCTTAAAAGGTACCATCTGTGCTTGAACATGATAGCTGATCTTGACAATATTATTTCTAGTGCCCGAGATCGTGCAAAGGAACTTAATGAAAAAGCCAGTAGAGCTGAAGCTGAAGCGCAATCATTGAAAGACGCATCTCACAATCAGTACATGCAATCTTTGGAGACGATAGAGAACCTGGAGAACAAACTACAAATTACTGAAAAAGAATCAAGAATGTTGAAAGAGCGAACAGAAAAAGCAGAAAGTAAGGTTGAGATTCTGAAGCTGACCGTTTCCAAATTTACTAAAGGGAAGGAAGCTGCGACTCTCCAACACCAGAAATGCTTGGAGATGATTTCCAGTCTAGAGCACAAAGTCATATGTGTCGAGGAGGAGGCACAGCGTCTAACTGTCGAGGTAGATATTGGAGCTTCCAAATTTAAAGATGCTGAAGAGCAATGTCTTCTGTTAGAAAGATCAAACCAATCTCTTCGCTCTGAGGTGGAATCCTTGATGTTGAAGATGGAAACTCAAACTCAAGAACTTACGGAGAAGCAGAAGGAATTGGGAAGACTTTGGGTTTGTATACAGGAAGAGCGCTTGCATTTTGTGGACACTGAAAAAGCTTTCCAAGCTTTGCAGCATTTACACTCTCAAACTCAGGAAGAACTGCGATCTATGGCTTCAGAATTGCAGAAGAGGGCTCGAATTTCGAAAGTTGTAAAGACCCGAAATCGGAGTTTAAAAGATGATGTCTTCAAGTTTAAGAAGGAGAACAAGAACTTGGATGAGCTCAATGCATCTTCAGCCTTGTCGATGAAGTATATGCAAAACGAGATCTGTAGCTTAAAAGAAACGAAAAGGAACATTGAGGGGGAACTTGAATTTCAACTCAGTCGAAGTAATGCTCTTCAAAATGAAATTGACTGCCTGAAGGAAGAATTAAATGATTTGAACGAGATACACCTTTCATTTTTGGAGAAGGTGCATGACATAGGCTTGAACCCAGAGTCCTTGGAATTATCAGTGAAGGAATTACAGGATCAGAATTTTAATCTGAAGGAAACTTGCGACAGAGAAAGAAGGGATAAAGTAGTTCTCTTGGAGAAGCTGGAGACTTTGGAGCACCTTCTTGAGAAACATTCAATTTTAGAAACTTCAATGGAGCAATCCCATGAATCTCTTTCGGAGGAGAAATTGACTCTTCTTGATGAGAACACTACACTCATGACTCAGCTACAGGTAACACGTGAGACTCTAGAGAAACTCTCACAGAAAAACACTGTTCTTGAGAATTCCCTTTCTCATGCTCATGATGAACTTCAAGCTCTGAAGGATAAATCTAAAAGCTTAGAAGATTCATGTCAGTTACTTGTCACAGAGAAGATTGATCTGGTTAGTAAAAGGGAGGCTTTAACTTCTCAGCTTAAAATCACTCAAATAAGATTGATGGATGGGGATTGCAAAGTCGATGAACTAATGACCGAGATAGGCAATTTACACAAGAAGTTATTGGATGTGCAGGTTGCTTGCCAGAAATTACAGAAACAGAATTTAGAAATTTGCGAGGAGAAAAGATCCTTGGCAGACAAGTTCTTACATTTAAAGGAAAAGAATTGCATCATAGAAGAGGAAAATTCTGTTTTATGTGGTAAAATGTTAGCTCTAGATAACTTCTCCTCAATTATCAGAGACTGTGCTCGTGAGAAATTCATGGTGTTAAGAGAACTTTGTGATGATCTAAATAAACTTCACGGTGACAATGGTGCTATTATGGGAAAGTTAAGCTTAAATGAGAGGAGGTTGAAAGAATTACAAATGGAAAATCTTCATCTCCATCAGAGATTGCAGACGACTGAGGATGAATTGAAAATCGTCTCCATTGCCAAAGATCAGCTGGATAACGACATTGAAAATGAAAAGAGTATGGTACATCAGAGCGAACGGGAACTTCAGGAAGCTCAATGGAAGATAAATCTGATAGAAACTGAGAAGTTCAAATTGAGAGAAAATTTGAAAGATTTGATGATGAAGTATAATGAGCTCAAGATGATTAGAAACTGCCAAGAAGATCAGATTTTCAAACTCTCTGCAGAGAATGGCCAACTAAGTATGGAGAATGACGTGTTGGAGACTCATGCTACATTGGTTTTTGGTCAATTACAGTCATCTATAGTCAGCCAGCATCTCTATGAGCAGAAGTTTCATGAGCTCTACAAAGCTTGTGTTGGCTATATAGATGAAAATAAAGGTCTCGAAAGTCAACTGACTGCTTATGGGGCTGCAATAATTTCTTTGAAGGAATGCATATCATCCCTGGAGAACCACACCAATTTACACGTCAATCTTCGAAATCCTAAACATGAGGAAATGGAGGTAAGATTTATCATTCTAAATATATGGAACCAGGCTGATCTGAGGTCGAGGGTTTGTTCCTATATTAAAGTGATCTTGACACTTAAATAACTAATATTCCGTGTTAAAAATTCTTAGTTGGTTCCCATAAAATTAATCATGTAAAATGACACACCTGGCCGAGATGTTACTTGTTACTATGTTGCATTAATTCAGACACTTCACAATGTGACAGACATGGGATGCTTAAGTTCTTCTAGATTATGTAAAGATACAGCTGAGACATGAAAATTAGAATCTTTATCAACATATTTATTTGAGTTGCAGTTGTCATAAAAGAACTTTTGGTAAAATGAAACTTATGATTAGATTACTAGCTTTATATATAACTGAAAGAAAGAGCCGAAGCTTAAATTAACTAAACATCAAATATAGCAACAATTTCCTTCGATGTCCAATGCCTTCTAGCATCTGATATAGATATGGATGTCCAAATTCCTTCCATCTTTACGTGAATTGTTTTGTACACTCTTCCTATTTTTCTCATCAGAAATGTGTTTGTAGTTGACTCAAGTCTGATAATTTTCTTGTTTCCAATACGGCACAATACAAACACTTCAACGTAGCTTGTCAAAAAAATGTTATTTGTCTTCTCAATCCCATTTTCCCTCCAGAGCCCTACCACCAGAAATTACTAGTTTCCTTTGTTTTTCAAAAAACAAGTCACTTAGCTTGGACTTAACTCGAAATTACTAGGCCATCTTCTTATCTATGTTGGCATAGTTGAATATATGAAGATATAGAATATTCTGTTGGGTAGAATCTCTCACCTTAATACATAGAATGAGGAATCAAACATGGGTTTTCATGAAAATATTAGATACGGATCTTTCACTGAAAAGACGGACAGTTGTCCACCATTATAATATAACTGCATTGCCTATCTTCCTAAACAAATATCACTTATTATGATAAGCTGCTCTTAAAATTTTCAATTTCGACTTTCTTGTGTGACTAAATGTGGTTGAAAATCTTCAGCTAGGATAATGTCAATATTTTGAACTTGGTAAGAATTGTTCTTTAGTAAATCAAGCTACATCATAGACGTGTTACTTATATTAATTGTTGGATTCATCTCATTGTTTTTCATTTCTAGAGTAATCAATTGATGAATCATCTATGTGGAAACCATTTAAACGAAGATGAGAAGGCCACAGTACCAGATACATTATCAAACTTGCAAAGTCTGCAAGCTAGGGTTCGAGCCATTGAAAAGGCAACAGTTGAGATGACACACCTCCTTGTTCAGGAAAACGTTGATCTTCATTCCAGTCTTGAATCTGCAATGGGCCAAATTGAAGAGTTAAAATCAAAGATCAGCCAGTCTAGTAGAAATTTGAAGCCAATATCCGAAATATCTGAGGCAGAAAAATCACTTCTAACAAAGGATATCATGCTTGATCAGAAATCTGAATGTTCGTCTCCTGGAATTAAATGGAAAGAACAGGTTGCGACTGATAATCAAGTATTAGAATTATGGGAAGCTGCAGATAGAGATGGAAGCATCGGTCTCACTGTTTGCAAGTCAAAGAAAATAATTTCACCATCAGCTGATAAAATCACTGATTTCCGTCGGGTTAAATCAATAAGCAAACGGAAAGATAAATCTCTCATTTCAGATGCATTGATTGAAAATGAGTTGAGTGTGGACAAGTTAGAGATCTCCAAAAGATCGACTGAGGCCCTCCGGAAAGAGAATAAGAAGAATATCCTAGAAAGGCTTAACTTAGATACTCAGAAATTGATGAATCTTGAAATTACAGTTCAAGACTTAAAGAGAAATCTCGAAATTACTGAGAAGAGCAAGAGGGGTAAAGCTGTTATTGAATGTGAGAAGCTGAAGGGACAGCTCGAAGAAGCTGACATGACTATCCTGAAGTTGTTTGATCTCAGCAAGAAATTGACGAAACGTGTCGGAAACAGCTCCTTCTTCGATGCAAACTCCTCGTTTGAGTCTGACGAGGATGGAAGTGCTAGCAGGCGGAGAATCTCAGTTCAGACCAGAAGAATTTCAGAAAAAATTGCGCGATTGCAATTGGTTGTACAGAAGTTTCAGTTTGTTTTGCTGAAACTTGATGATGAAAAGGAAGTGGGGGTTAAATCCAAAATGTCTGACACAAGAAGAAGAATTCTTTTGCGGGATTATCTTTATAATGGGAGAAGAACGATTCACAGGCGAAAGAAATCACAATTTTGTGCATGTGCGCAGCCTTCAACTACAGAAGATTGAGGATCAAGCATCTGAATGAGGTTTGTCTGCATGTTAGAAATAGTTAAAATCAGTGTAGATTTTCTGCTACAAATATTCTCATAACGAAATTAACTGTCCTGTTTACTTCAAATGAACCATGTTTCTTTAGGTACTATTGTAAGTATCAATGCTTCTAAATCGTAAGAGTTATATTTTATTTAAAGTTCTTTTGTTAATTATAAATGGTGAGGCCCTAGACCTGCCCTATACTCAGTAGTAGAGAAGAGAAAAGGCGGATAAGTTCTAATTTCAAGGTTGTTATTACCTAGATATCAACTTTTAATAAAAGAAAACTTAAAGACATGTTAGGGGCGTATAGTTGGGGTGTGAAAGAAGATGAGAGGAAGTTGAATTCGGAATATTAGCTAAAAGGAGAATGAACGATTTACAGGTCTTCCTATCCCTTGCAATTCCCACTTTCAACATTTTCTTACAATTCCAAGGTCTTTTGACTCGAACTTTAACCTTAGCTTTTATATTAATTTGTTGATCTCAGACATATTGTGACAGGCTTTCCAGTGTCATCAACATACGACAAACAGCAATTTCATATGGTAGTTTCTTGAAATAAATGCCGCAGTCAAATCTTAATTCTTTTAAAACTGCTCTCATTCAATAAAATTGTCAAACCGTTAGTAATAGTGCAGTGGGGGCTGTTTCAGTCTATACAAAGATTTATTGAGCAAACAAACACGAGTTCGCTGCGTATAGACTCAAGATTTCTCCGGTTGTTGTATCAGTATCGTTTCTTCCAATTCACCAAGTAAAACTGGAACCTTCACATCCCTTGGCTCAAACTCCATATAACAATATATATTGTCCACCCATTTGAATTTTGTTGGTTCAATTCCTTCCTTTGCTTTTGAGCAACCATTTGCGATCTTCTTCCTTTGGGCCTTTAACCAGTTGCCAAGTGCGGTTTTTTTGTTTGTAGACTATCTCTTCTACAAATGTTGAGAGCTATTACCTTTAATAACTTCATTGCAGCTTGTAGGCCCATTCTCTATAACCTTCTAAACCACAGTTAAATACATGCAATCAAGTCAGCATATCCATTGAAATGGTTGCGAGTTAACCTCGTCTAGTATGGTGCTCCGGTTGCTCCAATTGACAGTTGCTACCTGCAAATAGAGGTATGGGCTTTCTCGTGGTTGCGAGTTAATCTCGTCTAGTACGGTGCTCCGGCTACTCCAATAGACGGTTGCTACCTGCAAAAAGAGGGCGGGGCTTTCTCCCCCATTTTATACCTCCGGCGTGAGAATCAGTCACCGGTTTAGAGAAATAAGTTGATAGTGTAATGCATGTGTAAGCAATTCGGGTTTCAAGAGACCATACATTTCTCACCTTGGAGGTATTTATAGGCGCATGTTGCAATGCACGTGTTCGACAGTTAATGGTGCCACGTGTTCCACGTAGTCCTCTCCACTAACCCCACGTCCTAGTGTGGTAACCCACACTCGTCAAGTGGTTGGTTGTGTCCACATTCGCTGTTGGGTGATTTTCGTCCTACTCATTGCCATTTGTATAGTTAAGTATAGTATTGACTTCAAGGTGGTAGGCGGTCTACGTGAGCGTAGAGGGCCTTGTGGTAGTCGACAGCCTCATAATGGTAGATGACCTCGTGGGGGTAGACGACCTCGTGGGGGTAGACGGTCTCATGGTGATAGACAACCTCATGGGAGTGGTAGACGACCTCGTGGGAGTGGTAGTAGTAAACGATCTCATGGGGGTAGACAATCTTATAGTGGTGTTCAACATGGAGTGAACATCAAGTTGTTCTCACCCCACTGAGCATTTTGAATAATTATTAATGTCATTCTATATCATCCATAGTTCTTAAATGAGTAAACTTCTTTTTAAACTTCTTGTTCACGTCGTTTACCTTCACTTTCACTTTCACTCACTTTCAATTTTCTCTTGCATGAATGAATCCAACATCTTAGATTGTGACACCACCTCAAACTCCTACTTTTCATCAACAATTACGTGTTCCATTGGAGTATACACCCAGCTATTCTCACCTATGATAATTTGCAGGTTCACCACTCACATTTCTTGTGGTGTTCTAAACCCAATAAGTGAATAAGGAGATCTATTCTGCTGAATAACAAAAGGAAAAAGAAATGAAAAGAAAAACAATGATATTTTACGTGGTTCAACTGAAGCCTATACTACGAGTCAACACTTGACTGGAAAATATTTTGCATAGCAACAAAGTTTGCTACAAACCCTCAATCACTTGCCTCTGAACGTCAAAATCTCAATTCCTCTCTTTTTTTTTTTTTTTTTTTTTTTTTTTTCCCTTTTTTCCACTAAGAAGTTTATCATAAACAAGTTTGAAGCAACGAAAAAACCTTCCCTCTGATCATAATTCCACTAGAAATTATAACTAACTCGTAACGCATGTTTGACTTAGCTTATAAGTAAGCTTTTTGTGAACATATTTGGGTACATTATTTTATCTTATTTCCAATTTTGGCTAACAAAAAAGACTTATTTATCTTAAAGCTTAGGTATTTCATTGTCAGTGAACTTCCTCGTACATAAATGTTTGAGCTTAGCCAACACACAGCAATAAACACTACATGCCTAAATTAGAGAATAAAAATTTTGATAGGAAAATTATGAGAATTTAGTATTGATATTTTAATAATCTGAAAAAGATTGTCATAATCTAATCTCAATGCGTTGTTCCATCTATAAAAAGCCATTTTCAGTTTTCTCACTCAAAAAGAATTTGAGATCGTAAAATTGTTGAATAAGAATGGCCAATTTACCAATGTCTTCGTATAGCATACTTCTTCTTGCTGGGCTTGTATCAGGTATATATTATCCTCTGCCTCCCAAATTTCCAATGAATATTGCTTATCTTATTACTTGTCACTTTTCCTTCAGATTGATTTTACATTTATCCTTTTTAATTTGGAGTTGGGACCAGAGATGGAGCTAGGGGGGGCGGGACCGCCCCCCCTAACTTTGTCCTCGGTACACTATTTCTAGTTAATTTATAATGTATTTTTCAGTTTCGCCCCCCCCTCCCCCCCCCCAAGATTTTGACTCGCCCCAAAATTTTGAAATTTTTTATTTTTTTTCCGTTAATAAACATTGAGTAAATAACTTACATTTTAAAATTCAACCATACAAAAATCTTAAATCTAAACAAAAGCTCTAATAGTTATTTAAATAAATCAATAGCCCAAATCCAATTCAAAACCTAAGCTTCCAATTCCCAAACCAACTAATTAAAACTCAATTCTCAACCTTGTTTATGCATAATGCATGTTTACTTGTTCTTGAATATTTGAATTTAAGAATTAAGTAGAGTAGTTGTTGTTAGTTTGTGTAATTGTGTTAGTCATTGAATATTGAATTTAAGAATTAAGTAGTAGAATAGTCAGTAGTGATTGAATCGAACATTGAATTTCAGTACTATTTTGGTACTCAAAATCGTCATTTTCAATTCTCTTAGTTAAAAAAAAATTTCGGGCTCCACCCCCCGTATTTTCGCCCCCCAAGATTAAGAACTTGGCTACGTCCCTGGTTGGGACGATAAGTCCATCAGCTAATGCACAAGCCAGATGCTTCGACCGGCATCCTGAGATACCATTGATTTTACAAATGTTTTGCTTTCAGCAACCTGGAATATAGGGGTTCTAATCACATTCGATGTTAAGAACCTGGCTTTGAAGACAGGTTTGTGTCTGAATATTGCTGATTTTGATCAATTGTTTCAAGAAAAATGAGTTTACTATTTGGAAAGAGATTAAAACTTAGGCAATAGATCGAAGTTCATGTCTAATTGAGACTTTTAAGACTTGTGTTATCGGCAACTAATCTAGCTTCTGAAATATATAACATTCTTGACCTTACTTTTACTAGTCTTCTAGGCTGGAATCATAAATTGGTTGTCTCCTCTCTGATGATCTTTTCTATAGGTAGAACTACTGTGAGTGGTCTAAACTTCGATCCTTATTTCTTCCAATTATGTTCTCGTACCCAAGCCATCTCGAATGAGTACTACGTCTGAGTCGAATAGCAATGATTTGAAGCACTTCTTTTTACACTATTTCGGAAACCCAAGGACTCAATCGTATGGATACAGGGGCGGAGCCAGAAAGACATGTTAGGGTGGGTTGAAATTTAATTTTTTTTTCTAATGAACTCACACCATAAAAGATGCTCTATACCACACCAAATCTAATTTAAAAGGTTAAATTCATGACACTCATAATAATGTGGGTTAAAATATATTTTTGAGCACTCATAACAAAGTTCTAACAAATATATTTTAACTAATAAAATTAAATATGTAGCATATTACTTATTTTGATAATAACATTTATTTCATATTCGAAATAAATAAATTTTTAACTCACAAGTATAAATAAATAACATATGAAAAATACATTAGAAAAATTTAATTACTTTTAAATTTAGTCAAACATGTGACATTTCATACTTTTTAAATAAGTCATTTATTTTTAATCAATAAAAATTATTTGTTATATAATAAACTAATTTGATTATAAGTGAACTCTTTAAACTTAGTTATATATATTTGTGTGTGAATATCGAATTATTTGTGCATCATGAATATGAATAAAATAAATATATAATTGTTGTAAAGTCTTAAACTAAATTTGAATAATTGAACATTAGGCTTGAGTCGAGAATAAAGTTAGGTAGGCTAAAATTAATTTTTGGGCTAGACTAAATTTTTATTCTTTTTTATTTTAACCATAAATTTGGATTAAAATTTTCTATTTTTTTTTACAATCAAAATTGCTTTTGGGCTGGGCCAGCCTAGCCCCCTATCAATCCGCCACTGTATGGATATGTAAAATACAGGATTTCCAATCCTAACAGGAAAGGGAGGGAAACGGATACTCAATTTAAAGTGAGTAAACAGAATTGTATACTTGATTTCAGAATACATAGAGTTCTGCGGAAAGTCGTATTCAATGAAAGTCATATGTACGGCTTGGAGGGAGATCTTTCATATCTTTCGAGATCCACCCTACAATATGGGGTAAAAAAGCCAAAATAAGTGATTTTAGCCCTTATAAAAAGAAAACGGATTCTTGAACCCCTTTCACGCTCATGTCACCTCGAGGTACTGCAGAAGAAAAAATATCTCACTACATAGAAAAAATAATTCTAATAACGTTGAAGTTTAGCAATGTAGAAAGCTTAAATGGCAACTCCTTGCAAATTATACAGAATTTTGAAGGGTATAATGAGTGAACTACAAAAAGTTGCAATAGAATCTTTTTTTTTTTTTTTAAATATTTTGCAGATTTTAGTAATTGAAACACACGAACAATAATACATTGTCTATGAAACAACATTATTTAGGAGGGATAAAATTAGGGTTGTAAGCAAAAATCGTCAAACTAGAAAATCGAATCGAAACCGCATTTTAGAAATCATCGGTTTGGTGTCACGTGGACCCGTCAACGAAATGGTTTTGATTAGGTTTGATAATTTTAATTGCGGTTTAAAACCAAACCGTACCAGCGAAAAAATATATAAAAATAATGAATTTTTTTGAAAATTCATTCAAATATGTAAAATTCAATATTTTTATCATTTGTGTGTATTTTTGTCAATTTATAATTTTCTATTACATATATATTATTATTATTATTACCAAATAATCCTAATTTATATCTAATAATCTCAAAACTAACATAATCTATCAAAAACCATTTTCTTTTTTAGAATTCAAATTTCTATAGTTACTTCCGAGTCTGCATTCTCAACTGGAGGTCGGATACTTGATTCCTTTAAGAGTTTATTAGGTACAAGGATGGTTGAGACTTGTATATGCAAAAAGAATTGGTTGCAAATTAAGAATGAACATATAGTGCTGCGCCAATATTTAGATGAAGTGGAAGCATTTGATGATTTAATGAAAGTTGTGGCAGGTGGTTTATATTTTCTATTACCATATTTTTAAAGATTCTCTTATCTATCTAGTATCCAATATTATGATGATGTAACGAATGCATTTGTTTGACAATGGAGACTATGAATCATGTGTGACAACAATTGATGTTTGAGTATATGTGAGAAACTGAATTTGTAACAATATACAACGATAAACTTGTATAATTGTTATGTTTAGATATTATAAACAATTGATTTATTATTATGGTTGGTTATTCTCTCTATCTAATCAGTAGTTTTGTTTTTCAGATATGATGATCACGAGATCTTGTTGAACATCATTATATTTTTTGGGCTTTATATGTAGTTCAATAGACTTTTATGATAACGTTATCATAACGTCTTAGTCTAAAATGACAAACAAAAACTATATTTTAGTTTATTGTGATTTCACTTTGATATAGTTGGTATTTAAATTTGTAGTAGATATATTTAGTCTGTTTTAGATTTATTGCTAGTAAGATATAAATATATATTGAATTCAATGAATTAATGTCATAAAAGTAGACAGACAAAAAAATATACGGCGAAACCAATGGTTTAAAATCGGACCAAACCATTAGGTTTAGGTTTGAATTTTTTTCAAGTCATTTAAAATGGTTTGGTTTAAATTTGAATTTTTCTCAAACCGATTTAAACGGTTTGGTTTGAAAATTTGTCAAAAATCGGTAAAACTGAATCGCTTACACCTCTAAATAAATGGCCTCCCAGCTACACTTTACTCGGAATTTTTAGGCATTAGAAAATATGAGGATAATTCATCTACCTTGGCTGGGTTCCTTGGCTAGGTTGCTTTCTACTGGTGCTTCCATTGGGGGCTGTGGTTATATGTAGTGGTATACTAAAAATGGGTTGCTAGAAATGTAGACGTGTATGCTAAAAAATGGGTTGCTTGAGAAGGCTGTAGATGTTTTTGATCGTATGGAGACCAAAGTGGTGTTAAACGCCCATGATCTTAGATCATGGGTTATATAGGCAGATGAATCCTGCGACTACTCTCTTCCTAAGAATCGAGGAAGAGGGTTTCTAGCCTAATAAAGTTTATTTCTTGGCAGTTTTTGTTATATAATTGTGTTGTTTAAATATTGATAAATAAGAAATTGATCAAATGTGGTTGAAAAGATAAAAAAAATAAATCGCATAGGCCATTTTGCTATGCGGTCGCATGGTTGTAGCCAATGACATCAAGTCCCTGTTCTGGTTCCTCTATGCGACCGCATAGAGGAAAAATCCAGTTGTTGGACATATTTTTTCAAATTTGTTTGGCTGCCATTTTCAACCTCAATTTCTATCTTTTGTGAAAAGTTAGCACCCATACGAAAGTGTATGAAGGAATTCTATAAATAGAAATAGAATTCATGGTTCAAATATATCATTTTCTCATTCTCATCCCCAAAACTTTCTCAAAATCTACTTAGAATTTTTTTTATTACTCTTTTTGTTTCTTATTTTTGGGTTTCAAAAGTGTTATTTGCATCCCGGTTCTTGACTTGAAATTTGCTAAAGTTATTTGTGTGTTGGTTCTTTAGCATTCTCATTACCGAGATGGCGCAAATAAAGCTTTTAAGATAACATTCTTTGCGATTCAAGTCTTCTACTTTTCTTCACTTTCTTGTTTTGTGATTTTACATTATTTCCAGTTTGTATTCATTTTGGAGGCTTGGTTATCTATTTCGACGAAATTATCTCAATAGTCTAAAAGCTTTAGCTTGCGTGTAATGACAATTGAAGGAGATACAACCATGACAACAATCAAACTTATGAATCAAGATTTGGTGAGACTAGACCGTTTTGATGGATCGAATTTTACAAGGTGGCAAGACAAGATCAAATTCTTGTTAACGGCTCTCAAAATCTTCTACATTCTTGATCCGAATTTGAAAGATCTACCTGAATCATCCGCCAAAGACACTGAACAATCAAGGACGGACTGGAAGAAGCGTGAAGAAGATGAACTTATATGTCATGGCCATCTTTTGAATGCATTGTTGGATCGTCTTTATGACTTATACACCAACATAACATCTACAAAAGAAATTTTGCATGCACTTGAGAATTAATAAAAGGCTGAAAAAGAAGGTACTAAAAAGTTTTTAATTTCTAAGTACTTTGATTTCAAATTTTTTAGACAACATTCCCCTATTGCCCTAAGTACATGAATTGCAAGTCATTGTCAATAAATTGAAAGTGGTAAAAATAGAACTTCGGGAATCATTCCAAGTAGGAGCATTTTTTGCTAAATTGCCTTCTACTTGGAGAGGATATAGGAAGAAACTTCTTCACAACTTCGAAGACTTTTTATTGGAGCAAGTTCACAAACATTTCCAAATTGAGGAAGAGGTAAGAGATGGTAATGAAAATTCTCATGTTGGCACTTCAAAAGCTTACACCGTGGAAAACAACAAAGTCATTAAAGTAAACAAAAGAAAATTTACTAAAGACAACAACAAATTCAAAAATAAGCCCAAGGGAGAATGCTCTATATGTGAAAAAATCAATCACTTTGTGAAAGAATACCGACATAGAAAACAAAACAAAATTGGAGGCAAGGTGAACTCCATTGACAATGATGAAATAGTTGCTATTATAAGTGAAGTAAATGATGTGAAAGGAAAAATTTTGAGATTGTGGTATGACACATGCGCCACCGTTCATGTTTATTATGACAAGTCTCTTGACAAGACATATCAAGACATTGATGATGGTCAACAAATTCAAATGTAAAATGAACATTATTCAAATTTCATAGGCAAAGGGAATGTTGAATTAAAATTCACATCCGGAAAAGTTGTAACTCTTACTAATGTTTTACATGTACCGGATATAAATAGGAACCTTGTTAGTGAGGATTTGTTGGGAAAACCAAGAATTAAAAGTGCTTATGAATCATGAAAACTTGTATTATCATGCCATAGTTTCTTCGTTGGAAAAGGCTATTCTACTAATGGAATGGTCAAGTTATGTACTATTGACAATATTAATACAATGACTTCTTCTTACTTTGTTTATACTCTAAATCTATGGCATGATAGATTAGGGCATATAGGATATTCTATTTTGCATAGAATGGTTAAATGTGAAATGATATCATGTGAATTAACTAAAAATGATAAGTGTTAAATTTTTGCTGAATAAAAAATGATTAAAAAACATTTTCAAAGTGTGGAGAGATCATCTAAATTACTTGATTTAGTTCATACCGATATATGTGAACTTAATGGAATGTTAACAAGAAGATGTAATAAATATTTTATGACTTTTATTGATGATTATTCTAGATTTTGTTATGTTTATTTAATGAAATATAAAGATGAGACATTTTATATGTTTAAAGTATATAAAAATGAAGTAGAAAATCAAAAGATTAAAAAGATTAAATTTTTTAGAAGTGATAGAGGTGGTGAGTATTTTTCTAGAGAATTTGACATATTTTGTGAAGAGCATGGCATAATACATGAATGTAGTGCACCTAGAACACTAGAACAAAATGGTTTAGCGGAAAGGAAAAATAGAACCTTAGTTGAAATGGTAAATGTTATGTTAACAAGTTCTAAATTGGCTAATAATTTATGGTGAGATGCATTACTTGCTGCATGTCATATAGGAAATAGAATTCCTTCAAATAAACTTAAAGTTTCTCCCTATGAATTATGGAAAGAAAGAAAATCAAATATTTGATATTTTATAGTGTGAGAATGTTTAGCTTATTATAAAAACACTGATCGAAGAACAAAACTAGGACTAAGAGGGATCAAAAGTGCTTTTGTTGGATACGCAATAAATAGTAAAGCATATAGGCTGCTTGATCTAACATCCAATGTTATTTTAGAACCACGAGATGTGAATTTCTTTGAAAATTTATTAAGTATGGATGAAATTGCTCAAAATCTATTGGAAACTCAAAAAGAAATTTCGGCTTCTAATAAATCGTTAGAAACATCTTCACAAGATGTAAATGAGTCTAGTGAACCTGGAAGAAGCAAGATAACTCGTAAAGAGAAAGTAGTAGGACATGATGAGAATGATTCTCAACAGATTTCTCTATACTTGGTTGAAGCAAGTAGAGAAGGTGTAGTAAGAACAATTCCTTATGTTTTTCAAATTGATAGTGATCCTAAAATCTATAAAAAAAAAAAACAATGACTTCTAGATATAGTACATTTTGGAAATATGCTATAAATGATGAAATTGATTCTATAATGTCTAACAATACTTGGAAGATTGTTGACTTACCAGTTGGATTAAAAGCTATTGGATGTAAATGGGTATTTCATAGGAAATACAATACCGATGATTCAATCCAAACTTACAAAGCAAGATTAGTTGCTAAGGTTTTCGACAAAATGAGGGAATTGATTGTTTTGATACTTATGCACCCGTAGAATTACTACTATTAGAATTATTTTTGCATTATCTTCTATATATGATTTATGTGTACATTAAATGGATGTTAAAACTGCATTTTTAAATGGAAAATTAGATTAAGAAGTTTATTTGGAACAACCGAAAGGTTTCATTCTTCCGGGTAATGAAAACAAAGTTTGTAAACTTGTAAAATCTTTATATGATTTAAAATAAGCTCCTAAAAATGGCACGAGAAATTTGATAAGGCTATCATGACTTTTGATTTTTTGCATAATACAGTAGATAAATGTCTATATGCTAAAAAACGTGATAATTATATTATGTTTATATGTGGACGACATGTTGATTATAAGTAATCACATGGATGGTATTATAGAAACAAAGAGGTTTCTATCTTCAACATTCAAAATGAAGGATCTTGGTCAAGTAGATACTATATTGAGTATAAAAGTGATCGAGAATGACTTGAAATTTGCATTAACTCAATCACATTATATTGAGAATGTAATTGAAAAGTTCAAATATTTGAACATTAAAGAGGCAAATACTCTATTTGATTTAAGTATCAAACTTGTGAAGAATGTTGGAAGAGATGTTGGACAACTTGAATATGCAAGTGCAATTAATAGTCTTATGTATGACGTACAATGTACAAGACCGGACATTGTATTTGTTGTAAGTAAACTTAGTAGGCTTACAAGTAATCTAAGTGTTGAACATTGGAAGGGTACTTGGTTATTTAAAGAGAACCAAAAATCTTAAGACTCCAATATTCTAAATTTCCAGCTATATTTGAAGGATATACCGATGCTAGTTGGATATTAAGTGCTGGTGAAAACAAATCAACATCCGGTTGGTTGTTCACTTTTGGAGGTAGTGCAGTTTTTTGGAGATCAAAGAAACAAACTATGATTACACATTCCATAATAGAATCTGAGTTTGTAGCATTAGCTGAAACGGGAAAAGAAGTGGAGTGGCTTAAAGATCTTCTTTATGAAGTTCCATTAGATACGGAGAATGAGTCTTCAATATCTATACTATGTGATAGTCAAGCTACTCTAGCAAGGGTTTATAGTGAAGTCTACAACGGAAAGTCTAGACACATGAGTCTTATACATGATTATGTAAGGAAATTAATAAAAAACAGAATAATTTCGCTTACATATGTAAGATCAAGCGAGAACTTGGCTGATCAACTTACAAAACCACTTACCAAAAAGTTGGTAAGATTAACATTAAGTAGGATGGGGCATACACTCCTTAAAATCTACTAATGATGGCAACACTACCTGTTATTACGAAATGCGTAATTTACGGGTTCAAATGGTAACAATAAGTTATTTGATAAGTAAATTGATTACATTACTTAGTATATATAATTTAAAGCTCTATCCTAAAGATATAAGTGATGGGATTATTGTATTGAGAGTTGAATAAAACTTAAAGAAATTCAGTACGTAGTACAAATATCTTTCAACATAACCAAGACACTGTAAGAATTTCTTCTATGTAAACTTAGAAGTGGTGCCAGTTGGAGTTACTTTCTGAAAAGTTCATGCATACGGATGGGTGCAATGCCATTAACGCACCAAAGTAAAATTGTGTGGAACATATTGAGATAGAATGTTCACGTGTGTAATATCTTCGGTAATGTCATAAGGGATAACTGGTTCAAAGCTAAGTCTACCTAGAATCTTGATATTACTTTGCAATATTAGCACTAATGTAAGGTTTAAATTGAAAGATACATTATCCTATGTGTGACATCGTTTATGATTCTAAGTTGAGTTGTAATATTTGAACAAGGGATTGTTATATAATTGTGTTGTTCAAATATTGGTAAATGAAAAATTGATCAAATGTGGTTGAAAAGAAAAAAAAAATTGCATATGCGGTCATTTTGCCATGCGGTCGCATGGCTGTAGCCAGGGACATAAAGTCCCTGTTCTGGATCCTCTATGCGACCGTAGGAAAAATCCGGCCGTTGGACATATTTTTTCAAATTTGTTTGAAACATTTTCAACCTCAATTTCTATCTTTTGTGAAAAGTTGGCACACACACGAAAGTGTATGAAAGAATTCTATAAATAGGAATATAATTTATGGTTCAAATATATCATTTTCTCATTCTCATCCCCAAAACTCTCTCAAAATCTACTTAGAATTTTTTTATTACTCTTTTTGTTTCTTATTTCCAGGTTTCAAAAGTGTTATTTGCAACCCGGTTCTTGACTTGAAATCCGCTAAAGTTATTTGTATGTTGGTCCTTTAGCACTATCGGGCGCAAATAAAGCTTTTAAGATAGCATTCTTTGCGATTCAAATCTTCTACTTTTTTTCACTTTCTTGTTTTGTGATTTTACATTATTTCCAGTTTGTATTCATTTTGGAGGTTTGGTTATCTACTTCGACGACATTATCTCAACAGTTTTGAGCTCTTGTAACCATGGAAGGATAGTGAAGGGGGTGATCTTGGGTCGGGACGGGTTACTGGAGGAAGCGTATGAGCTAATTAGAGGATTGTCAAGTGGGTTGACGCAACTGACTCACGTGCATTGCTTGCAGCATGTAGACTTTACGGCAAGGTGGACTTGGGGGAACCTGTGAAGCAAGAACTGAAAAAAAAAAATGTGACGAAATTCTTGTTGATTCACTTATTCTTACTGAGATTTTGTCACTTTGCAGATGAATATTACTTGATGCAATGACATAATCCTATATAGAAGTAGATGATTTAATAGAAAAGCTGACTGCGTTTAAACATTCTTATTGATAAAATGTCCTATGACATTGTGACAAGAATTATGTTAACAACCGTGACACTGTAAAAATGATTTTACTAACTGATGCTTATGTCATTGGTGGATGAATCATTTCAATCACGTTGGAGAAGGAAGAGAACTAATGAATGACATGGACTTCAAACATTTTGTAAAATTTGATGAAATGTATGATTCATTTGTTAATTTTGACTTAAATTTTTAAATTACAACAAACTTTTTCTCTTTTTACTGGTCTACGGGTTTTCCATAATATAACTGGTTTAGTACAAAGCCAATTTAATCCAATTGAGTAACTAGTTATATTTATAGCCAAAACAAGTTCAAATAAATGGCTGAAAATCCAGCAGGTTCTACTCGCTTTTTGTAATGACGGCCTCATCAATATCTTCAAAATCCTTTGTAAACCAAACCATCCACAGTTTTCACTGATTTCTAGTTTCGTAGTACTGATTCAGGTAGGTTTCAAAATAATGCTTTTTGCTTTAGGCTTAGCCATGTTCATTTGCCCCCGCCCCCACCGAAGGCAATTTCATCAGGATTAATCTGAATGTACAGACAAATTTTTTACAGAATTTTTACCTATTCTCGATAATAAGAAATGGCCAAAAAATCCCAAGCTTCATTCATTTCATCATGCTATATGTTTCCAATGCAATTTCCAATGAAATTGCACACGGTTAAACTTCATCTGCCTGTAATCAAAGAACTACGCATGGTTATGGTAACCTGAGTAGGAAAGGTACCTAGATTTTGATCCCATTTACGACTATCATATGAGGAGTGATAATCAAACAGTCATTTAACTCCACATTCCACACAATTTTAAGAATGTCATCATACTATTGTCAAACTTGTGTTTTGAAGTTTGAATTCATTATCCAACTAGAAATAGAAAATAACGGTAAAAGCTACCGTTATTTACTGACTGAGATTAAATATCCATAAAAGTCGGCACCTGATGATACAAAAACGCATCAACATTTGGAATCACCATCAAATCTCTAATTATCAGCAGCTCTGAAG
Organism: Fraxinus excelsior; assembly: GCA_019097785.1. Classification (NCBI taxonomy): domain Eukaryota; kingdom Viridiplantae; phylum Streptophyta; class Magnoliopsida; order Lamiales; family Oleaceae; genus Fraxinus; species Fraxinus excelsior. The sequence goes on from CM032626.1 coordinate 18,665,100, forward strand.
ATGGTCAACAGAGATAGGAAGAGGTTGATGATATCTAGATACAGCGCAACTGCAGCCCAAATGTAATCGTCATAGGTATATCGCTTGATCAGATTATCAGTGTCGTAAATGATGTAACCACAGAATATTAGTGATGCCAGGCAGCCATAAATCATCACAGATATCCTCCCCAGAGGGAATAGAATCTGCAAAATATAATCAGCACTCCATTAAACGAACAATAGCAATTGATAACTGAATAAGCAACAAAAACATGTGCAAAATGTGAATCCACAAACCTGAATCAGAGCGAACAACATAAGTACAACAACAGCACCGAACAAGAATGGCCCTAGGAAATTGAAATCTTGACCTCTCTTTGCAGCCCAAAATGTGTATAAAGTGAGACTAATAACAACCGCGGCCGTTAAGATGACCGACTCCAGAATAACTTTCCCTGCCACAAATTCAAGTCGCATAAAACATCAGTAGACTATTACCAAGACATCGTATTAAGAGGCGAAATTCAGCAAGGCAATTGGTAGATACTATACTACAACTAATACCCATTAACATCTTACCAAACTACTTGATCAAGGACGACCCTGCAGATATTGTATACTAGGGACATTGATGCTTAAGCCAAGTTTAAGTAAGCATCAAGTCAAATCTTTGTAACTCTTCAACCATTTGACCTCAGATATCATGCTAAATATTTAGTGGAGGTGTGCGCAAGCTGCCCATCATCCGCGGTTATTAAAAAAAAAAAAAATCTTCTTGAATTTCTTTGCAACTCGTACTCCAGTCAACAATTTTTAACTATAATAACAAGATGACATCCAAAACCTCCATCTCAATACCAATTTTTTCAAAAAAATAAAAAACATGAAAATAAATAAAGAACAGAATCATTTACCACTGGTGAATGCACAAGTCAAGCCCACCGCAAAAGCAAGAGAAGCAGTGAACAAACCGAGCAAAAAATAATTCACTGGATGCTTCTGGTAGTAATAATACAAGGGGCACAAAACTGCCATTACAACAACAATAAAATAAAATAAAATTAACAAATAAAACGAATAAAATCCATAAATCAAAAACCCAATTTCAATGTTTGAAACAATTGCAAAAGATATAACAAGCATACCAATAAAAGGGGTGATGATTAGAACAATATAAAGGGCCAAACCCGCCCCAGTTGTGGTAAAGAAAACCGACACTTGACGAACAGAAACGACAACAGATGCAACAGCAATTGTGAGAAGCAATTGGATAGTGACTATGGTATATATTTTCCGAATGAACGACCACCGGAGTTCTGGGCTCTCCAGCATCATCGGATACAATGGACGGCGACCCGACTCCACGTCATCTTTCCGGAACGGTTGTCTCCACATCTTTCAATCAACGACGAACCCAACAACTACAGGAATTTTTGCGAGAATCTTTTAGCAATTTGGAATTTCAATTACTTAGCAAGGAAGGAGTGGAACTTATATATGAGGCGACAATTGAAGAAAAATGGAAAAAGAAAGAAACTTCTTGATCTATCCTTGAGTTACACGTGTCAGTTTTTCACACGCTGTTCTTGTCAATTCCAGAATTCTCCGGGGAATTAAGCTACTTTGCCCGAATTAATTTGCCCTCCTTGTTGACCTAACCTCGCATGAGTGTGGGACCGACATGGGACCCGCATGAAATAAAAATGAAAAAAAAATGCTTCCCTCCCCTCTATGTGTGTGTTCTGTCAGGGAGGGTGGACTCCCTGGCACTGCAGCTTAATTCATTCTCTGGGTTGGTCTTTTACTCACGGTAGTAAGCAAAAATCTCCAAACCGAAAAATCGAATCAAAATCGTATTTTAAAAATCATCGGTTTGGTGCCACGTGGACCCGTTAACGAAATGGTTTTGAATCGAACCGAACCGAACCGGTCAAAACGGTTTGGTTTAGGTTTGAGAATTTTAATTGCAGTTTAAAACCAAACCAGCTGACGAAAAAATATAAAAAAATGAAATTTTTTGAAAATTCATTCAAATATGTAAAATTCAATAGTTTGTCATTTGTGTGTATTTTTGTCAATTTATAATTTTCTATTACATATATATTATTATTACCAAATAATCTTAATTTATATCTAATAATCTCAAAACTAACATAATCTATTAAAAACTATTTTTCTTCAGAATTCAAATTTCTACATTTAGTTCTGAGTCTGCATTCTCAACTGGATGTCTGATACTTGATTCCTTTAGGAGTTTATTAGGTGTAAGGATGGTTGATGCTTGTATAGGCGGAAATAATTGGTTACAAATTAAGAATAAACATATAGTGTTGCGCCAATATTTAGATAAAGTGGAAGCATTTGATGATTCAATGAAAGTTGTGGAATGTTGTTTATATTTTTTATTACCATATTTTTAAAGATTCTCTTATCTATCTAGTATCCAATACTATGATGATGTAACGAATGCATTTGTTTGACAATGGAAACTATGAATCATTTGTGACAACAATTGATATTTGAGTATATGTGAAAAACTGAATTCGTAATAATATACAATGGTAAGTTTGTGTAATTGTTATGCTTAGATATTATAAACAATTGATTTATTCTTATGGTTGGTTATTCTCTCCGTCTAATTAGTAGTTTTGTTTTTCAGATATGATGATCACGAGATCTTGTTGAACATCATTATGTTTTTTGGGTTTATATGTAGTTTAGTAGATTTGTATTGTATTGTAACGTTATCGTAATGTCTTAACCTAAAATGACAAACAAAAAACTACATTTTAGTTTATTGTGATTTCACTTTGATTTAGTTGGTATTTAAATTTGTAGTAGATATATTTAGTTTTCTTTAGATTTATTGCTAATAAGATATAAATATATATTGAATTCAATGAATTAATGTTATAAAAGTAGACATACAAAAAAATATATGGTGAAATTGACGGTTTAAAACCGGATCAAACCGTTAGGTTTATATTTGAGTTTTTTTTCAAACCGTTCAAAATGATTTGGTTTAGGTTTGAGTTTTTCTTAAACCGGTTTAAACGGTTTGGTTTGAAAATTTGTCAAAAATCGGTAAAATTAGACCTCTTACACCTCTACTTTTACTTCCTCTGCACTTTGGCTATGTTTTTTTTTTTGTAACGAAAAGTCACCTTTTTAAATCCTTGTTTGGTACACATTATTTCATTTTCATTCTTTTACTCATTTTTAGTCACACATTCTTCAATAAAATAATATTTTCAATCACATTAATAAAAAAAAAAATTTCAACCGCACATTCTCCATCAATCGACTATTTTAAAATACATTCTTAAAAAATAATGTAGCTCAAACACACTCAAATCCGTATTTTTTTTCAAACAAAATTCTTTATTTCCCGTAGTCATTTTTAACTCCATATTCACATAATAAAATATTTTACACGTAAACTCAAATTTTTTCCTACTTTTTAATCTACATTCTCCAAAAAATTACTATTCAAAACATTAATTTTTTCTCATTAATGATTATCAAACAGAAGCTACACCGAACACGATATAAATTTAGATAAGAATTAATTTAGCCATTGTTTGGTACTTATTAAAATTTTAATTTTAATCTAAATTAGAGATAACAATTAATTTTTAACATATATTTTATAGGACCCACAATATTTCAACTATATATTTCATCAATTTTTATCAAATTTTACTAAAAACCTTATTTTAATTTCCATCAAAAAATGGCTTAATTTTATTTGGCAATTTGTATAGTTGATATCCTTTTTAAAGTAAATTCAGGGTATTCATTGATTACATGGATAAAATAACTCAACCAATGAGATTGATTTGAATAATGTACATGTCGGGGATGAAATAATGTGATTTTTTTAATACTAGTTAAATGTGAATGTACGTTGCACGTTATTCTAAAATACTTTATAAATGTTGTAAAAATAATATTTGAAGATGCATAAATTTTAAAAATAGTTTTTTAAAAAAATATGTGAAATTAATTTCTTATTCAATGAGAATCACTTCGTACACTATATTTTTCGCCCATTTAAGCCCTTTGATATGAAAATGTATTTTTGAATAGTAAATTTTTGAAGAATGAGTGGTTAAAAAAATGAAAAATTTTCAATTTACATATATATTATTTTATGGGAGAATATGTGGTTGAAAATGAGTTTTGTAAAAATGGGAGCCAAACATAGGTTTTTTGTGTGATTAGGGGTGTCTAACTTAACTAAAGCATTTGTAGTTGTCATAGAAATTCCTCTTAAAAGTGCAATGTATAACTGTACGTGCGAGAATATAAGTTGTGGAATATATATTCCAAAACATAAGGTATTATATGTCGTCGGGCCATGTTCATTGTAATTGCAAAGCAGAGACAAACAAAAACTATTTTTGTATGAATTTAAATGGACATTCTTCATATTTGTAGGATTCAATTGTATACGCGGAATGAAAACGTGTTTGTTATGGTGTTGCCTAGTAGTTACCTTTGCATAGATAATATGTCTATTGAATTGACGACAAATCGTTCTACACCCATTACAGTGACTATCCGAAGGATCTCGATTCTTCAATAGCATTATCAGATAATTTATTTTCAACAATAATCGATAAGGTGGAACTCCATTTGGAAGTAATATTTTGAGAAACTCTGGTTGATAGTTATTATTTGTGTCATCTACTGCTACATCATAAATGAGGAACTCTTTAGTTTTACCTAGGAAAAGATCGATCATATTTTCACTTATCAAATCAACATTTTCATTTAAACTAGAAAGAATTGCTCTAAAAAAAAATAATAATAAAAAAAATTGCCAGTACTGGGCTGCCATTTCAACCCTGTAACCCGAGCATAAAGCAATAATTGAATAACACATATTTGCAAAATCTCATGTTATTTGGCTTTGTATATGGACCAATTTCCTACCATTCTCTGCCCACCAAAGCCGCTAGACATTGACACCATTGGAAAGCCCTTGCCATCCTCTTTAATTCCCACCCAACACTCATCAATTCCATCCATGTATGTGGGAGAAATCAGCAATCAAAACCAGCTACCTGATAGCATATCTGAATCAAGACATTTGTTTACTTTTAAGCGATATGTTGAAAATATTCCAAATAGAAAAAAGATCGTTGATTCAATGGGAGAAGCCTTTTACATCATTGCTTTAGAAGCAACAAAAGTCGTTGTCTGGATCAGGAAGTTCACCCGTGAACATAAAGTAGTTTCTAACATTGTTAATCACATACTTTTGCATTGTGATAACAATGGAGCCATCATATAAACAATTGAATTAATGTCTCATCAATGTTCCAAACATGTGTTAAGATATTATCATCTCATCAAAAGATAATACAAAGAAATGACATAAAAAAGAACGAATTCCCACAATAGATAATATTGCAAATCCACTTATATAGAGTTGTCACAGTATAAACGTGATTTTCATGTAGACTATTATAAACGTGATTTTCATATAGACTATTATGTAGACTATTATGATGTATGAGTGATTGAATCTAATGCAATTTGGAGTTTGTAAGTGTAATGCTCTAAGTCTAATAAACTTTGGATATAAACACTTTTAATATATATAATTGATGCATTTCATTTATGGAAAATATATTATTTAATTTAATTAATATTCTAATAAATTAAATAATAGAACATGTATATTCGAGTCTTGGTAATTTGTTAATAACAAGGAGTTGTGATTGCGAAATATACATTACATAAGGCTGAATCTTAAATCATATGTGATTATAAGTAATAATGAGATACGGATATCGTTGTTACAGATAGACCATCACGTGCGACATTTCTTACTTGTGAAGTGAGTAGCTGATCTCACAAGCTAAAGTGTTGTGACATTTAAATAAACACATGTACGTTTTGTTATAGAACAAAACTTTAGAGACCCGCTTAAGAGATTCCACTAGGGATGACAAAAAATTTCATCAGCTCGGGTTCGGGCTCAGTTACACCTAGCCGAAACTCGGGCCGAGCCCTATTTAGGGGCGTCGGCTCGAACCATAGCCTGCCTATAAAAAAAAATTAGAATCTTTGAAAAGGCAGCCTTTATTTAAAAAAAAAAAAAACCTGAGCCGGCTCGGCCTCACCCGCTAAGGCTCAGGTCGAGCCTCATTTTATTTTTTTCTTGGGCCCAAAAAAGCTCGAGTTGAGCCCGAACTTTAAGTTTCGACTCGTTGACATGACTAGATTCCACGTGGATAACTATTTGAATGTCAGTGGTTAATCTCTAACATTTGATAGTGAAATTGATCATTCGACTTGAGATCATCATAGTGCATTCTGTCAAGTGTTGCTAATACGACATCTTTCGGGTATGTTAAGAATCATATGAAATTTGTGAATGCTTAATAAATGATTCGTCATTTTTAGATAGTAAGAGATTATGATATACATTTCATTCATTTAAGTTGATAACAAAATTCTTAATCAACGTGTACTCATAAGTCGAAAAAGAATTTTCGACTTACATTGACTCAATAGTAGAATGAAAGATATGATCGATAATTGAGATTGACATACATTCATATCTCGTAATTTATCGGATCATATTGACGAAAGAGTTATAGTTTCACAGTAAAAGAACAAATTTTGTTTTGTCATACCACGTAATATTTCTCATCACATGTATTGTCCTGACACATTGCTTACATCAATTTGGGACAACGGATGTGAATTGATGATAAATTAAAATCGGATATTTTTATTTTTTGTATTTGATTAAATCAAAATAATAATTCACATCCGTAGACATCATAATCGAGAACTTAATATGTCACACACAAAAGGAGAACATAAGAATGAAATTCACCAATTAATTAATTAACGAGTGTTGGACAATTAATTAATTGGGTTGCTTATTAATATGCCAAAGTTAATTAATTTATAGACCAAATTTAATTAATTAGATTAATTAAATATTTGATCGAATTAAGTTTAAGAGACAGTTAAGCCCACTTGAACTCATATATTAATAAGATATCAATGTTTTGGAAATAAGAATACAGTTCACTATCTTGTTAGCACGAGAAAAGAGAAACACTAAAGCCCTATTCTCTTTACCGTTTTCTATTTTCGATTTTTCAAAATAGTGAAAACGCATTCTCTTTTCTATTTTCGAAAACGACTTTTTGAAAATGAAAAAAAAAAAATTGAACTGAAAACATAAAATGGCCAAAAGCACGTTTTGGAGATTTTGAAGGCAAAACACGGTAAATTTTAGAAAGCACGGGAAATGACCTCTCTCTCTCTCGTTTCATCTCACAAATCCACAAAATCCAAAGCTTCCACTGGTTTTCCATTTGCCATCTCACAAACCCACAATCCAAAATTTAGCGGAGCTCGTGTTGCCAAATCTGCGGGTATTAAAAAAAAAATCTCCCTTCTACATACAGAAAGATAGAATTTCTCCACAAAGTGCATAAAGAGGCCTAAAATCGAGAATATAGCTTCTTTTTGTGGAAAATTTACACATTTTGAAACGACAACAGTTAAAGTCGGCGACTGAAGGAACTAGGGTTTTTTTTTTTGTTATCCGAAGAGTTTCAGGGTATATTTATTTCGTTATTATTGACTTGAGGAATGATGGACAGTCTATTAATTGATATTAGATATATATGGACCGTTTCCTTTTATTTTCTGAGAATTTTTCGTTACTAAGGGTTCAAATCTTAGGATTTTTTTTGGGATTTTGGGATTCTTTCGTTATCGTTGGTTAGTTTGGGAGTCTAGGTTTTGATTTTCTCCCTGCTTTCCATCTGGGATTAGTTTTGTTGAAAATTACTCTGTTTTGGGATATTTACTGCGCGGAGTAGGATTAAATTTTCGTGGGCAGTTTATTGAATTTTCTGGTTATTGAGATATGTTATTCTTCTTTTGTGGGTTTCTTGAACATTAAGGCCTTGACAAGACTTTGTTAATATGGCGTCTGGGCACTACAGCAAGTGAAGAGTTTAGTTTTCAATCACTTGATTAGAATTTTCTTATTGACATGACATCCTAAATTATAGACAGGAAATTTAGATTCTTTCATTGCAACTCTCGTTCTTTGGAGGAGTTGGGATTTTTGTGAATTTTGGTTGATGTGCTACTGGCTAGTGAGTTTTTAGTAGCAGTGTAGCACATGAAGGACTTTGGCTTTGAAAAAGCGGGATTATTGTATAGGAAATGTTGAAAATATTATACATTTTGGATTGATTTTGTCTAAACCACATTCTATTTTGTTGGGGTGGGTAGGAGGTGCTGCATTCATCAATCATCTGCACGTGCCATTGGATACGTGGTCGTTAATTTGAGGAAGACAAGTCAATCTTTTTTTTTTTTTTTTAATATCTGGTGTCTTTCATATTTGGATCCAGTGTGCGAAGGGCAATGGCAGGTGGCTATGTGGGACAGAGTTTCTTCAATTGTTACATATAGCGTTTGGAGGCAACGCTAGTAAGTTTTTCAAATCGATCGACATTGTAGATTATTTAAGTTGAGAGATTCGTAAATCTGGATCTACATCTATACTTGTATTTTAGTGTAACCGTGCTTTACTTTTTGTTAATTTACTTTGTGAGAGATTGAAACTTAAACTCTGGTTTGAAAAAATATGTTGTAATAGATTGATGTTGATGCATCATTGCATTTTATAGAGTCTGTGTGTTGATGTTACTTTTTTACTTGTAAGTGGTTTATTTATAATCAATGAGTAATGTTATTTATTATCACTAATGATAGTCATCGTGTTTAGACGATCAACATTGTATTTGGCAAGAATTGTGAGAATTAACATGAACTCGATAAGATTGATTTCAAAATATTTCTTACAATGTCAACATGAGATTTGTGCTCCCTTTTTTGTAATTTGATTATGTTTGGTTGTGACTTGATGCTAGTTAATTCATATCACAAGTTACGTACAAAGACAAAAATAAGGATTTGCCAAATTTAATTCATGTTGTGTTTTGTTGTGTTTTTTATATCTAGAAAAAAAATATTTCAAGATTCATCAATTTCAAAATTTCTATGTTACTTAATACTATATAAACATTAAACTATTAACATTTATTGAATAATTAGATTTCTTGAATAATAAATTATGAAAAAATATTCTCAAAATTTTAAAGTAAACGCGTTTTTCATTTTTATATTTTGAGAAACAGTTTTTCAGAATGACAAAAAGAATGCATTTTCAGCAATTTCAAAACAGACACTCAAAATACAGAACACAAAATGAATTCAAAACACAAAACTGAAATACAAAGAGAATGACCCATAATTCTCTTATTCTTGTTCGTCGTGTGAATTTTCATTGGAAGTTGGACAATTAGACAGTTGTGGATTGCAGATCGTGATTGTTCGTATTTCAAGTTAAGAGTTTGAAAAATCTACGGAATGTATAATTTCTATCACTGTTTCTATATAAAAATAAAGCAGATCATTTGGAATTGAAATTATTTTATTTTCTACTGTGCATGATTAAGTAAATTCTCAACAATCTCTATAATGTCGTCAACTGTATCGATAATTGTTATATATTTCGAACATATTTGTCCCCTAAAATGTTCTTATTATTCAAACGAAATAAAAATATTTTCATATACCTTCGTTTTGCACATCCATATGCCTTAAACATTACAGTACGAGTGGAAATGGTATGGCGTTGTCACTGGTAAAAGATCACATCCATTATGAATCAACTTAACTCGATGTATTGGACATAAATAAGGAGGGTCCAGATTTACAAATTTAAAGACGTTAAAACAAAAAGTAGGTTGTAAAATTTCTAACCTAAACCTCAGAAGTTACAAACTAATTACTAAACCTTTGTTCGAGGACCATTTTTTTTAGAAGAAAATGATTGTTATATATTACCATTTACATATTCTTTTACAAATTGATAATGTGACGAAAAGAAAGTGAGTGTATTTTTTTAGAGTAATGCTAGAGGTATATTGGGGGCCACATAAGGGTGTCCATAATGGACATCATTGGATTCAATAGGGGGTCGTCGGGTGTCCATTATGGACACTCGCTCCATCCAATAGGGGGCTGTCGGGTGTCCATTATGGACACCCTTATGTAGTCCCCAATGTACAAGTAGAACAATCCATTTTTTTATTTGGTTGGTAAGATTTTGAATTAAGTAAATCTCACCACATCATCTATTGATAACTAAATCTGTAAATTGTTATGTATATGTAGGATAATTGTTTTTAGAATAGATTTTGTAAAAAGTAAGTTTTTTGAAGAAGATGTTTAAAAATAAGAAAGTTTTAAATTTAAGTATAAAATTATTTTACGAAGAGTTTGTATTGAAAATGAATTTGAGAAAAATAATTTACCGCTCGGGCAATTATACAAGATGATTGGTTCAACTAAACTTTGTTAATCTCATATGTGCTTTTGGTAAGCATCTTTCGTACCTTGATGTACCCAACCCAATTCAATGATTCAAATCTTAAATCTTGTGAAGTTTTTCTGGTCCATGATGAAGTTGGTGAAAGATTTCAATCCAATAACCAATAGAGATACATGATGGCCTACAATCTACATATTACATTGCTTTAATTTGTGCTTTTATTGCTAGACTGGAAAGATCAAATCAAAATCTTTACATTTATCAGTTATGTTTAATTGGCTTACAATGAGTGATTTCTTTTCTTTTTCTCCGAATAAATAAATAAATAAGACATTTAATTTGTTTCGAGTCAAGGAATTTACCGTCGAAAGGATTATGTATTTTTTTTTAATTTTTATTACTAAAAATTATTCAATGTACATGAATAACAATTTGGGAGTGCATATGGAAATGATATATATGGTTTGTTTGAACTACATTATTTTGGAAGAATGTATTCTAGAACAACATATTGATAGAAAATGTGTGATTGAAAATGAAGGAAAAATTATTGATGCGATGAAAAATATTTTTTATTAAAAAATATGTAATTGAAAATAAATAAAAGAACGAGAATGAAAATCTTAGCATAACTTAATCAGGCATAGTGTTTACACTGATTCTACCAAAACCACGTTACTTGTGTATGAAAATTCCAAATAATCTACCAAATCTTCAGAATTTTTATTCTTCCACAACTGTAATTTCCTACTCCCAACTAACGGTGAGCTGCTGTCCACCCTGTCTCCAAAGGAGGGAGAGAAAATTTCAAAAAGAAACAAAAAAAGGAAAAAGATAAAGAGGAAAAAGGGGAAGAGTTTCCCCTTTTTACGCAACAAACGAAAGAAAGTGGATATTTGCATTTTTACTTTGGATTCTATCCCATCTCTTTGATTCACACACGCTCCTCTGTCCATGCAGGCTCGTTTCTCAATATCTTTTTCATCTGGGTTTGTGCATTCAAGTCCTAGGACCAGTGGATTTGGTTATGAAATCTTGATTTTGGTATAGGTTTTTACCTTTTTTTCTCTGTAAATTGTGACTTTCATCACATTTTTTTCAGAATATATTTTTTTCACTCACGTATCTTTTTCAATAATAATATTATACGCAATCCATAAACTTTTATTTCATTTTTAATGACCCAGTTTCCATCAATGTACTGTTACAAAATGCATTGCAATGAAAAATGGAGCTCACACGGACCCATATTGAAAACTACATTTTAGTGGGTCTGTTTATTGTTAATTACAATGAGGGGATTCTTCGAGCTTAATATTGCTTTTGGTTGTATTTCTGGTGGAGATCTTACGTATCTTTGGTGGGGTTTTGACATTTTCCGCAATTTTCTTGTCTTTTATTTAAATTGCTCATTTTTTTTATCTACTGGACATTGCCTAGAGATTCCAAATATCTGTTTATCAATTGCGAGCTACAAAGGAACACATTTTTTCGGTAAATTTTAGTGTATTTATGATTGTATGAGTATATATATCTACATGTGCTGAGAACTTCTCAGCTTTGTGTTTTAGGAGAGTGCTTAAGCTAAGGATAGTGGTCGTGAAATGGACGAATTGTTGGCTTCCCCCCAATTAATTTTTGTTGTTAAACTTCTTATTTCTGGAGGAAAAAATCAATCTTAATATTGTGGAGATTTGACAGTATTTTTTATGTGCTATGTACCATGAGAACTTTTTTCCCTTCTGAATCCTGTAAAGCAACAAAGCTAAAAGCTGTCAATCCACAGTCATGGCTCCAAGCTGAAAGAGGCACTTTTTCCAAATTTGCATCGAAGTGTCCATCTTCAATGTAAGTGACCTCATTAAAAGTTTTAATTTGGTTATCAAGAACATTCTTTCAGTTTCATGTTTTCAGTTGGTGAACGGTATTTTTTGGATGTTTGTAGAGAATCTCTTATCAAATTCCGTGAACCTCCAATAGTTCCATTCTTTAAACCTGTTAATTATGTGGAGATTTTAGCTCAAATTCATGAAGAACTTGAGTCATGTTCTCCGGAAGAGAGGTCGAATCTTTACTTGTTGCAGTATCAGGTCTTCAGGGGCCTTGGAGAAGACAAATTGATGCGAAGGAGCCTTCGTGCAGCTTGGCTGAAAGCAGCCAATGTTTATGAGAAACTTATCTTTGGGGCATGGTTGAAATATGAGAGGCAAGGTGCAGAAATAATCTCTGAATTGTTGTCATCTTGCGGTAGATGTGCAACGGAGTTTGGGATTATAGATGTTGCCTCTGAATTGCATGCCAATGAAAGTCCAGTCTTTCGTGGAATTGATATGTTGAGTGACAATCATATTTCAAGGATTGTTTCTTTCCAAATTGGACTTGAAAAAATAGTATGTGACAGGCAGAAATTTGCTGGCCTTTCAATTCCATTTCATGCAATGCTTTATGGGTGTTTTGTGGAATCGTCTTTTGAAGACATCGATCTGTCTGAAAATAATATCTCTCCTTCAGGAATGAGGTTGATCAGTGATTTCAGCATAACGGGAAGTTTAAATGAAGCGCCCTCCTCTCTTTTGTTAGAAATATTGGTGTTTGCCAACAAATTTTGCTGTGAAAGCCTTAAGGATGCTTGTGATAGGAAACTTGCATCTTTGGTTTCCTCCAGACAAGATGCAGTGGAGCTTATGGAATGCGCTATTGAGGAGAATTCCCCTGTTCTCGCTGCATCATGTTTGCAAGTTTTTCTACATGAACTGCCCGACTCTCTGAATGACAGTCAGGTATTTGAACTGTTGAGCAATGCCAGTAGGCAACATAGGTCTATAATGATCGGTCCAGCCTTATTTTCCTTCTACTCTTTGCTAAGTGAAGTTGCAATAAATACAGATCTGCGTTCAGACAAAGCCGTCCTTCTCTCAAAGCAGTTAGTGGATTGTGCTGAAACCAGTCGCCACAAAATGATGGCATATCATCAGTTGGCTTGTGTTAGATTCCTCAGAAAAGAATATAATGAAGCAGAAAATCTGTTTGGGGCCGCTTTCAATGAGGGCCATGTTTATTCTCTTGTTGGCTTGGCAAGATTAAGTAACATCAAGGGTCATAAAAATTGGTCTTATGAAAGACTGAGCTCTACCATTTCCTCTTATTCGCCAATTGGATGGATGTATCAAGAGAGGTCATTATACTGCGAGGGTGATAAGAAGTACAGCGACCTTGAGAAAGCAACTCAGCTGGATCCAACTTTGACATATCCCTACATGTTCCGAGCTGCGTCCTTGATGAGGAAAAATGATTTTCAAGGAGCCCTTGCAGAAATTAACCGTGTTCTTAGATTTAAACTAGCACTGGAGTGCTTGGAACTACGTTTTTGTTTCTATCTTGCACTCGAAGACTATCAATCAGCGACATGTGATGTTCAGGCAATTCTTACACTTCATCCAGATTACCGGATGTTTGATGGACGGGTTGCAGCATCTAAACTTCGTACTCTTGTGCGCGAGCATGCTGAGAATTGGACGACAGCCGATTGTTGGCTGCAGCTATATGAAAGATGGTCTTCAATTGACGATATTGGGTCGTTGTCTGTAATATATCAGATGCTCGAGTCTGATGCAACCAAGGGGGTGCTATACTTCAGACAGTCTTTACTTCTGCTCAGGTAATTATTTGTTATATTCTTCTTTGAATCTAACACGCATTACGTCTCCATTGGAAATTTGTATCACATGTTATTTTCTTGTACTAATTGCATTTTCCCTGTTCACCGTTCACCATCAGTTTATAAAATCTGCTAATCACCTTATGTGGTTATAATAGTTCAATCCCTTCTGGTAATCATTAAGAGAAAACCGTGCTGTTAGCCGCTGCCTCTGTCTGTTCAACTCGATCATTAATTTTAATTGATTGCACTTACTTTAACAAGGAGTTAAGGTAAAGGCAGGTGTCCGAGTTAGAGATGGGGGTGGGTGTTAGCATTCTTTAGTTTTGTGAGGTCGTCATTTGTACATTGTGATAACAAAACATTTTTCTGCATGCCCGTATGCGAGGCGAGGGAGGGGGAATAAAGATCAATTTTAAATTGCAGGGTGTTAGTGACCTCCTTTATATCAATAGGGTTTTAGGAGGGGCAAATCAATATATCTTGGAAGCGCAAGAGTGCAGATTGGATAAACATAACCATAGTGCATAATAACATTTTCAGCAAAATATACATAAAGGCGATGTAGAACAATAAAGCGAAACATAGAAGAAAAGAACAGAAAAGAGAGACGTGAACTTGAGAATTTGAGAGGAATTTCACAAAAATCAACTCTAAATTTTTTCAACAAGACTAATCCTATAAATACATAAATTTAATGGAAGTTACCAATATACCTAATTGGAAAATTTCCTAAGAAATAATAATAATCACTGGAAAATAAATTATAATGTACTTATTTTTTATGTCTACCATAAGTGGATAAATTTGACATGTGATCTTCCATGTTAAGAAGGTAAATTGCCTTCACCAGGAATGTAATCTCCATAGGGAGGGCAACGATGCATGTCAGGGCCGGGGTAGCCATCCCATCCCCACCCTGAATGGGGATTTTCGGGAGGCTAGGATTAATATCCCCATTCACGTCCCGTTCAATTATAATCTTTTTTTATAATTATTTTTATTTTTAAAATATAATTTAAATTGAAAAACATAAAATAAAAAAAGGTTCGGGGCGGGGAATTTTGCCATCTCTAAATCTCCATCAAAAGGGTTATGAAAGCTCACTACCATGTTTATATATATACACGTGATTGAATTGTAATATTATTTATTTTAAACAGATTAAATTGTTCTGAAGCTGCTATGCGAAGTTTACAGCTGGCTTGCCGTCATGCATCAGGTGAACATGAACGGTTAGTTTATGAGGGATGGATCTTATATGATACTGGTAACTGTGAAGAAGGGTTACAGAAGGCCCAAGATTCTATTAGTCTCCAAAGATCCTTTGAGGCTTTTTTTCTAAAAGCCTATATATTAGCTGACTCTGCTCATGATCCTTCTTGTTCTTCCACTATCATGTCACTTCTTGAAGAAGCCTTGAAGTGCCCATCAGATAGGCTTCGTAAAGGTCAGGTATGATTTTCTTGTGCTTTATAATCTATGAAGCATCGACACACGGACACATGTTCGATACGCAGACATGCGATTTTTCAAAAAATTACTGACACGACACGTCGTGGACACGTTGATTAAATTCTTTATTTATATAGTATAAATTTAGTTTTATATTTATTATTAATTTTTCTTGTCAAACTTTTTTAAATATGATTGCATATTTGTTATTTAATCATAATTTTGAGTTAAAAATATATAATATTTCTGATAAAGAAAAAAATGACAATGATAGAATGTTCGACGCGTGTCGGACACGGACACACTATCCTAGTTGAAGTGTTTAGACTACAGAGTTTATAATTATAAGACAAGACAACGAACTTTAAGATTTTATGTAGAATATTAAATACAAGATGCTATTAGTGTATTCTGTGCTGTATTGGTCTCACTCACCACAGTATAGTGATATACTATTCTTCATATTTATAATGTTGCCCAAATGGTATCTGTTGTAGAGACTCATACCTAGGATAATTGTTTTCGCGCGTTTTGCTGCATTTTAGTGTGTCAACAATAAGCATATAGGAACTTCTACAATACATTTGAGAGATTTTCAGATAATAGTTATGATGGTGGCTGCATATAGGAACTCCATTAACCTGCTCTGAATTAAAGTTCAACTCAATGCCTTGATTGAGTTAGCCTTAGAATAGTGATTAACAGTCAATTAAAAGACACAATTATCATAAGTTGGTTATGTACCATAGCTGTATGAATTTTAGTCTATTTGGATATGCTGCCAAGAGTTTTGCTTTTTTGTACTGCACTGAACTTTAATTATGCTTGTAGCTGGCAGAAGATGATATTGGTTTCTTTTAGCAAGAGAAACAAATTATTTAATTGTCAAACTAGGTCTTAGATATCGTCCATGCAATGTGAGTTCAGTTATGCCTGACTGAGTGGGATTGGCATTCTTAATGATTGATATTGTGTTCAATCTACATTCACTTCAATATTTTTTGCACTCAATGTCTTCTCTAGCTACATATTTGTCAACCGATGTAATATTAATGCAGAAAGCAGTGTTTGGATCTTTTGTAATAGTGTTGCTATGTATGGCTAGGCCCTAAATAATCTTGGAAGTGTCTATGTTGATTGTGGTAAGCTAGATGCTGCAGCTGATTGCTACATCAATGCCCTTAAAATTCGTCATACTCGGGCCCATCAGGGCCTTGCTCGTGTTCATTTCCTGAGAAATGATAAAAATGCTGCATATGCCGAGATGACAAAACTGATTGAGAAAGCACCATATTGTGCATTTGCTTATGAGAAGAGGTCTGAGTACTGTGAACGCGAGCTCATGAAGGCAGATCTAGAGATGGTCACTAGCCTAGATCCTCTACGGGTTTACCCTTACAGATATCGAGCAGCAGGTCAGATTTCTTCTTAGTTACCTTTGCCACCATGTTCAAACTCCTTAATAATGACCACAAACATAAATTTTGGTGTAGATAAGCATATTATCAATTTAATTGCACATTGTCTTCTGAGAGTACTGTGATAATGTGTGGGCTGTGGCCCGACCACTATATATGGTTCCTCTCATAATACCATGGAATTAAATGATTACAGCACCACAAGGGATTATGGGGGGTTCCCTTGGTATGTCACCATTGATGGCCTCTTAGGCACTCCTGACTGCCACCAGTGTTCCTAGGCACATCACATCCACTTTTGGGTTGCAGGGGCAGTGCTATGGATTAAACCCTAATCCCTACTTTCAGGAGCAAGAGAATGAACAAAGAACTCGTAGATTTTTAGTTGTCTGCCCCAATTTCTCACTATTACAGAGACAATAATATAATTTTTGCTCACACCTGATTTCTGCATGAAGCCTAAATAAATATTAGGATGAACTCACACATTTGAATGCCAAATAAATCTTTTATATAGTAGGATTATTAAGGTGATCTCATATATGTATGAAATCCCAATAGGTAGTTCTAAAAAATTCTCTGTCTCGGGCTTCCACAAACATCGATCCGCGGTCAACAGTAACTGTACATAGACTCCGCCTTCAAGAGAAGAAGGGGAGGGAGGGGTATTAAAATAGTTGGTTTGCAGTTTTTCATTAACTTGATCTGTGTTTTCTTTTGTTGGATGTTACCATGTGGATTCGAAATTGTTTACTTTTATGCAGTGTTGATGGACAACAGTAAGGCGAAGGATGCAGTTGCTGAACTATCGAGAGCTATTTCATTTAAAGCAGATCTTCACCTTCTTCACCTACGTGCTGCATTTCACGAGCACGTTGGTGATGTTATGGGTGCCCTGCGAGACTGTCGAGCTGCTCTCTCAGTTGATCCAAGCCACCAAGAAATGCTGGAACTTCACAGCCGTGTCAACTGCCAAGAACCTTAAAATTAAGATAAAAAAGGTAAATGGAAAAGTGGATATACCTCGTAGAAGTCAAAACAAAATCTCTGTAACATTAGTTTACACGTGAACTTTTCCATAGTGTAACAATATACTTGTATCTTCTTGCACTCTCCAAATTTTGGAACAATTTTTCAAAATTTTCTTAATATAATTATTTTTATTGAAACATCGCAATGCTTCCATTTCTTATAGTCCTTGTTTGAGCCCCATTTTTTTTTTTTTTTTGGGAAAAATGTGTTTTAGAATATTTATTTTTTTGGAGAGTGTGATTAAAAAATAAGAAAAATTTCTTGCTAGTATTATGTTTAATTACTCTTATCACATTATGTTATGTCATCTATTATCTTTCAAATGGATGAAATTTGCTTTGTTGCATATTGTAATTAATCTTCGCTAGATGGCATCCTGTAAAATTTATTAAATAAGAAAAATGTTAAACACCTATATTTTTTCATATTTGCACGTCTTGCAGAGATTATGTTGAAGATTTATCGTGGCGTGGCGGTCAATTAAGCAGTTTTCACCAATTTGAAAGAGGGCGGATGTCGAAGTGGAGAAATTTGTACCTTATTAAGACAAATTAAAGTTCAATAATCCAAAAAAATTTGTTGACCGAATCAGGAATTGACACTTTCTTAGGAATTATTAATACTAAATGCTCCATATGATTTAATAGGATAAAAGATGAGAGTTCATTCGTTCTTTCAATTGGAGTCGTTCTTTATAATCTGCCCAATCCGTGTTAAGAATCTTGAGGTGTCTATTCTCCGGGGGGGAAAAAACACGAAGTTGCAAAGAGCTGAAACAGCCTATCCATTTTGACACTCTGGAGTCTGGACCAAAGTCTAGAATTTACCTCCACCATACATTTTGTTAAACCCATAAGCTTATATTTTAGCTGAACTGCAATTTTTTGCCAGTTTTCTATGTTTTTTCCACATTCATCAAAGGAAATTTTTAATTTTTGAGTTTTAAATAAAAATGTGACTATATTATGAAGAAAAAAAATGCTTCCATTCCCAAGTATCAAATAATCTTTTGTTTTAAGCACTTGTTTGAGTCCCATTTTTCAGTCAAAAAGTATTTTTGAATAGTGTTCGGTTGAAGATTGTGTGGTTAAAAAATGAGATATTTTTTTATTTTGAATTTACGTGTAATATTATTTTATAAAAGGATGCATGTTCAAAACGATTTTTTTAAAAATAGGACTAAACATAGGCTAAATAATTTTTGTACCGTGTTTTTACTTCCCACCATAGGCAAAAAGTGGGTCTCAATAATTTTTGTGATTCCAGTTGAATCAGTGGGTATCACTGAAGTTTCCCAATCATGATTAGGATCATCCCCAATCCACCAATCATGTCTATTCATTCTAGTGTTCTTAAAAGCGTAAAGCGTGATTAGACTTGAAGGCAAAACTTCAAGCGTTTCGAGCCTAGACGAAGTTTATGCGTAAAAAAAACATTTTTTAATTTTTAACCATTGTAAAAAAATTCAGTAACTCAAATAATACATACCGAACATCTAAAATTATAAACTAGTGTATTTACTTAATAATTCCTACATAAAGATAAGTTTCAAAATCATAATTACATAACGTAGATAACTTGTAGCTTAAATCTTATCTAATCTAACTCTTTGTCGGACTCCAATTCGATATCTTCTTTTTCATCTAATTCGTCCTTCGTATCGTCCATTACAAAATCATCATTCTTGGGCTTCCTTATTTTATTTTGATCATTTCTTATATCTTTGGTAGGTTGTAAGTTATCATTCTCCACAAGTCCTAATGTTATACATACTTGATACTCAAATCAGTGCGGTGTGCGGAAAAATTGAGAGGCTTTGCACCGTTCTTCTGTCTTTTTTTTCTCCCATTCTTCCGTCTTCTCAGTTCTCTGGAATTTGGAGTTTTTGAAATTTGAAGGAATAGTGAGCTATTAAGTCTAGGCTGTGAGTTTTATTAAAATAAAAAAGGAAAAAATTGGGGCCCCTTAAAATTTGAGCCTGAGGCGGAGGCACGCCTAGGAACGCTTAAGCGAACATTAAGCGGTCAACGTTGTCGTTGACCGCTTAATTTCTGCTAGGCTAAAGGCGAAGCGTTTTCATCACGTTTCGTTGACCGCTTAATTTCCACTAGGCTAAAGGCGAAGCGTTTTCATCACGTTTCGCTTATGCGCGACGTTTATGTGCTCTTTTTAGAACACTGATTCATTCATTATTAGTCCCGGTTTGAGCCACATTATTTTATCATTCTTATTCTTCTACTCATTTTCAAACACATATTCTTCAATAAAATAATATTTTCCACTCACATCAATAATTTTTGCTTCTTTTTCAACCATATATTCCTCATCATATCAAACATAAAAATATATTCTTGTGAAAATAACGTGGCTCAAGAGGGGCTTAAAACCAAAAGTTGCCCCTTCAAAAAAATTTGTGGTCACACCCGTACCCTAACCCCATCACTCACCATCCCCTTGAGCCACCACTAGAATGTCAGAACTTTCCAAATAGAAGATGCCTCCCCCAAATTCGTATTTAAATTTTGTCGATTGTAAATTTTACTCGCGAGTCCCCGTAGGGCAATTGTCCGCTTATGGACAAGTAACTAGCACTAATTACCTCTATAAATAGTGTTCATCATCTTTTTGGACCAATTTTTCAGACAACTCAACTTCTTATCAGCATTTCTGACCTTTCCAAAACAGAAAGCGCACCACAAAATTCCGGACTTCGTGTTATTTTCTGTTGCTAATTTTTTTTTTTTTTTTGTATGATTGAATTTATTAAGAGAAAAAAAAAACTAAATCCCATCGAGAATTTAGAGTCCTTTAGTAATCTTGATCATGAATCCAGTGTTTCCAATTAAAGAAGAGTATTTAGGGGGACCCTCTTCATCAAGTTCATGGCAACCAATTGAGCAGCAGCATGAGGCTGCGCCACCACCACCTCGATCCATGGAAGGGCTGCACGAAATGGGGCCTCCACCATTTTTGACCAAGACCTTTGAGATGGTGGATAATTTAGCCATTGATCACATTGTTTCTTGGAGCAGAGGAGGATGCAGTTTTGTTGTGTGGGATCCCCATGCCTTCTCCATCAGTGTTCTTCCAAGATACTTCAAACACAACAATTTCTCCAGCTTTGTTAGGCAGCTCAACACATATGTAACTACTCTCTTTTAATCTTTTCCATTTTTTCCGTTAGATTAAGCCTTAATTCCTACTTCCGACAGCGTTTTGTATAACATTTTGTAGTCGTTCGTCTCAATATGAGAGTTACGTGCACTTTGACTCTGCATATTTTCACTATTACTTCATCATCTTGGTTTCCTTTTTGTCATTATTTTTCATTTGGGGAAGGGGGTGTTTGATGGGGTAAATTGTTTTCTACACATGTTACTATGGAAGAATAATGTTCTTTTTTATCCTCTTAATTAGCCTTAAAACGATTATTTAATTCTTGTTGCAAATAATTTAATTTTACTCTGCCTAAATCCTTAATACAATTGATGATAAAAAAATGCTTTAGGGGAGGTTCGGGCATGTGCTCGTGATCATCCTTGGGTATCGCTTACATGCTGCACATTGTACTTACAAGTGTTTTTCCTCAAGAGTGATAAATGTGTTGGATTTTCCTCGACATGTTTGAGCTCTCTTAAGTTATATAATTGCTTGTGATATAACTTGGCTCTGTAACTATTGTGCTTCTTCACACACTTTGTCATTCTTTTCCAAAGGTTCTATGTGGATGATCCATCGTGAAGATTTACTGATTAGACCATTCTTCAAGATGATGAAGTCATTGAGTATGAATTCGATCGAATATCAGATTTTACCTATAGTTTTAACTTCTTCGAATTTGACTTGGGAATGGAATCGGATTGGATTCTTGCAGGGCTTTAGAAAGATTGATCCTGACAAATGGGAGTTCGCTAATGAGGGATTTATTAGGGGACAAAAGCATCTTTTGAAGAACATACAGCGGAGAAAGGCAAAGTCTCAGCCTCTTCCCCCAGAGCAAGCTATCGGTCCATGCGTCGAAGTGGGAAGGTTTGGATTGGAGGCGGAAATTAATCAACTTAGGCGTGATAAACAAGTACTAATAATGGAAATTATGAAGCTTAGGCAGCAACAACAGAGTACTAGATCCTACATTAATCAAATGGAATTGAAGTTACAGGGGACAGAGAAGAAACAGAAAAAAATGATGAATTTCTTAGCTAGAGCAATGCAGAATCCAGAATTCATTCAGAAATTTCTCCTGCAAAAGAAGAAAAGAAAAGAACAAGAAGAGGCGAATTCCAAGAGGAGACCACCGGATGTTCCAGGGCCTAGTGAGGGGCGAAGCCGAACCAATGAAGGGCTAAACCTTGTTAATACCGAACCTTTAGAATTTGATAATCCTTATTGGTCCCAAGTGTCTGAACTAGAGGCACTCGCTTTAGAAATGCAGGGATTTGGTAAGGTGGAACGAGAACGAGAGGAAGACCAGGGCAAAATCGAGCAAATTGGGAGTTCGGATAAGGAACTTGACGAGGGATTCTGGGAAGAGTTGCTGAATGAAGGGTTAGATCAGTAAACATTCCATTTCTTCTTGGATGTTCGATTCTTTGTTGATTAACTTTAGTTCTGGTCTCTGTCATTAAGTCCTAATTCAAGGCGAACAGGTAGTTTCTTTGCTGGTTTATTAAATTGTGACCGAACTAGATGTCTAAAGCTCGTTTTGATTTCATCGCCACAACATATTGTGTAATTTAAAAGCTAGTACAATTTAGATTAATAGTCGACTTTTTATCACTGCCAACTTTGGTTCAATCTTCCTTATAAAACGTACCGTCAACCTTTCTGATTTCTCTACTTTATTGTTTTGTTTTCCATTTTTTCTTGCTATTGTATGCTTATTTCCATTTATTTTTCTGTTGATTAAATTGTCATTCAATACTTGGTCTTTTTTTGGTGCAACTTGCTGCAAGTTGGTTAGATTTTTTGGTCGAGTAGTATTCATATTGACAAAGTGAGGAAAAGTCGGTGATAAATAGCCATGATTTTTATTCACAAGTAATAGACACTTTGTCCTTGTGAATTAAATATGTAGCAGGGAATCATATAAACTTTTGCACTGACAGCAACTTGTGAAAGATTCTTGTGTTCATTTTAGTGGGACTGATTTTTATTTATTTATTTATTTTTTTTTCATTTTTTGTAAACCTATAACTATTTTTATGCCACGACATGTTTATGTCTGTGAAAAATAAAAAAAAATCATACTTATAATATTTTATTCGGACACACATGGAATTATTCGATACCTTGAAAGAATTTGTCAATAGTTCCGATTAAATCTTATGTTGTTTTGTCATTTTAATATGCTTAAGACTCACATGTTGTAAAACCAAGGACATTCTTTCCCCTTTGCCAGGCCCGATGAGATCACATTTCTTGAATGAAGTGAAGTGATATGAAGAGAAGACTGCTGGTGAGATATTCATCAACTTTATAAGTAGAGGGAGTGATATTGGAATTGCATAATTATGTTATATCACACGTGAGAAGTGAATCAGTCCACCGATTAATAGTAAAAAAAACTCTTTTTATACTTGTTGTGGACATTAAAAAAATAAATAAATAACGAGTTGGGTTAATTTAAATAATTAGCTCAATTAAATTTAGGGAAAATTACACCAAACCATGCTTTTTCTTTTACATTTTAAAATTTCAGATTTTTAACTTTTTTATTCACTTTTCAGGTTTTTATAAATTTAATTAATTAATAATAATATTATAAAATTTAATTAATTTATATACCTACCCTTACTACTTACCCCCACCACATTTTAAATATAAAATCATAATAAACCCTAATTCATTTCATTTTTTCATTTCATCTCTCACCGCCGCCTCTCCGGCGACCGCTCCGACCGCTGCCTCTCCCCCTCCCTTCTCCCTTCCCCTTCCCCTTCCCCTCCTTCTTCTCGGCAGATTCGGCCGCTCCGGCCTCCCCATTTCTGGCAGATTCGGCAGCGGCGACGCTGCTGAGATTCAGCAGCGTCGCCGCTGCCGTTTCGGCGACCCCCCCATTTCTGGCAGTCTCGGCAGCGGCGACGCTGCCGTTCAGCAGCGTGGACGCTGCTGAACGGCAGCGTGGCTCTGCTGAACGGCAGCAAGGCTGCGATTCAGCCAGCTGCCGTTCAGCAGCAGATTTTTTTTTTTTAATTTTTAATTTTTAATTTTGAGCAGATTTTTAATTTTGGAGTGGTAGAAAGGCAGTGCAATGGGTGTGAGATGATGTGCTATGGGCGTGCGCTGTTTGTGGGGATCTGTATGTTTGGAGATGGATCTGTGTGTGGGTAGCTTATCTGTGGGTGTGGTGGCGGATGTGTGAACGGTGGTATGTTTTGGGTGGTGGCAGTGATTGTTTTTTTTTTTGATATGTGACCGAGTTATTGAACCTTGATTTTTTATTTTCGTCTGTGACCTAGCTTTTTTTTGGTGTCTGTGACCTAATTATTGAATTATGATGTTTTTTTTTGGTCTGTGACCTAGTTTTTTTGGTGTCCGTGACCTAGATATTGAATTGTGGGTTTTTTTGTCTGTGATCGTGCTATTGAACATGTGGTGGGTTTTTTGGTGTCTGTGACCTAGCTATTGAGCTGTAATGATTTTTTTTAGTGGCTGTGACCTAGCTATTGAACTGTTGTGGATTTTTTTTGGTGTCTGTGACCTAATTATTGATCTGTGACTTAGTTATCGAACTGTGACCCACAAATTTGAAAATACATGACTTATGACATATAATTTTTATTGATCTGTGACCAATAAAATGATCTGTGACCAACAAATTTTCTTAACCTGTGATCAATTAAAAATCTGTGATCTATAAAAAATTTTTATCTGTGACCTCAAAATAATCTGTGACCTTGGAATCGGAGCAGTCGCCGGAAATATTTGTCGGAATTAAGAGTGGCCGGAGTAGTCGCCGGAGAAGTCGTCGGTAGCCGGAGCAGTGGGGGTGGGGTGGGGTAGGGTGGGGTGGGTCAATTATATTATATTACTATTAAATATTTAATTTAATATAATAATTGTGAAATATAATTAATTAATTAAAAATAAAACCTGATTTTTGTAATTTTAAACTTTGGAATCTGATTTTTGATTTTGGTAAAGTAAATGCATGATCCATGCACTTTTCCCTTAAATTTACTAAATCAAAGTCTAGGCCCGTAAAATTCTAAAAGCCCACTCTACTTTTTAATAAATCCATAATTATTCAATTATAATCAATTTAATTGAACTAATTTGGTGATTACCAAAATTGGCCACGAATTTTCCCTATAAATAGGGTCAATGGTTCACTTCAAGGGGGAGAAAAAGTACTAGAGAAAATCACGAAATGCTGAAAAAACTCTCTCTACTCCAAGTCCGGCAAACCCGATGAAGATCAAAATCTTCTTCAAATCAAGCAAATTTAAGAAGATCAAAATCTTCCTCAAATCAAATCAAGGCCAAGGTCAAGATCAAGCCCAAGCTTTCGAAGTGTAAATCCAAGCTTCGAAATTCAAGTGTCGAACAAGTCAAGCTCTCGACAGATCAAATCAAATTCACAACAAATCTCGAAGTCTAGGATTCAAGCCACGTGGCCCCTCGTCTTCAAATACTCAGATCATTAATCAGAGGATTAATTGCAACTTTGCAATCACAAGACGATTTATATCCCGTTGTATTGTATTTTCTTTAAAATACAATTTGTAACGATTTTCGTATTTTAATATACGCGAAATCCGTCGTAAAAATTTCTTGACACGCTTAGTGAGACCTTCTTGTCCTCTCATCTTTTGATCTTAGAATCTTCAACTTTCAACAACTACATCAACAATGGCAAATGAACAAGCGAAGCAAACCATGACTTACCTCGAAGAGACACTTGCTAAACTGTTCCGGATGACCAGAGCCCGAACAAAAAGTGGGAGAACTCAACTGGTTCCACCACTAAAGAAGTTCTCCAACAAGGGCAGAATGAAAATTGCTTTCACAAAGCCAAACTCTCGTTCAACAGAAAAGACTAAGAGTTCGGCGAAAAATTCTCGTTTGAGCTCCGTCTACAGTGGCAGATCCTTGTCTGGGTCCCCTCATACTGCTTCTCTGCAAAGGTTGGGAGACTATAGTTCATCTAAAGAGTCACTTGAGCCATTGATGGTCACAGAAGCAACATCGGGCTCAGATGATCGAATCTAACAAATGGCTTTAGCCATTGAAAAACTAACGAAGTCACTAGAAGAGAAAGACGCACATGTCGTTGTACTCATGCACGAGCTAGAGCTGCAAAATCTGGGGAAATAAGATCAAGAAAATTTAAGATCTTCCAAAGCTAAAGAGCTGGAAGTCCAAGAACGCCAGCAGAAGTAAGACATACATGATCGAAGAGTTGTTTAAAATGTTTTGCGTGATACTACTCAACTCTCTGTTGGCTCTCTGTCTGTCCACCAACTACAACATATGATTGCAGACACCATTCATGCCCAGTATGGTGGTTCAATGCAATCTTCATTAGTGTATGCCAAGCCTTATAGCCGTCGAATCGACGAGATAAAAATGCCACTCGGCTACCAACCTCCAAAATTCTAGTGTTTTGATGGGAAGGGCAACCCGAAGCAACATGTTGCTAATTTCATTAAGACGTGTAATAATGCAGGTACTTACAATGACACTATGGTAAAACAGTTCGTGTTTTCCCTCAAGGGTGATGCATTCGAATGGTATACCGACTTACAGGTTGGGTCAATTGACAGTTGGGATCAACTTGAAAGAGAATTCCTAACACGTTTTTACAGTACCAGGCGGACTGCCAGCCTTCCGGAACTTGCTCGAAAAAAGCAGAGCAAAGAAGAGCCCGTTATAGAGTACATTGAATGCTGGAGGAACCTTGTGCTCAATTGCAAGGAAAGAATAAGCGAAGCATTTTCCATTGACATGTGTGTACAAGACATGCATTGGGGATCACTCTACAATTTCCAAGCAAATATGCTTCACTCCTTGGAAGAGTTAGCGACACGTGCCCTGACCTGGAGCTCCAAATTGCAAGACATGGGAGTTGCTTACTAAGTGATCCACATAGCAAGTGGGATCCCAAGAAAGAGGTAAAGAAGGATGTCAAGACAGGTAAGCCCAAAGAGGTAATGACAATTTCCACTATCCCTGCAAAGATAGCCTTCCAAAGGTCGAAATCAAACACAAGACCAAAACCAAAGCCAGAGTTCAGACCTACCAAGGGACTGGTCCAAGGAAGAGGTCAGGTAACTCTGAAAGAACTTGAAGAGAATGAATACCCATTTTTAGATTCTGAAGTTTCTGGAATTCTAGATCAACTCCTCGAACAGAAGATAATCGAACTACCAATTCCAAAGAGACCTGAGGAAGTTAGTAAGGTCGATCATCCTAAATACTGTAAATTTCATAGAATCATCAGTTACCCTGTGGAAAAATGTTTTGTGCTGAAAGATCTTATTGTCCGCCTGGACAAAGAAAATAAGATCAAACTTGAAACGGGAGAAAGCCCAACGGCTGACTGCTTGATGGTTTCATTTGGATCGTTTGATCCAATCCCCATTGTAAAAAGGGAACATACATTTTCCCGTACATGTGATGCCAGTAAATCTTCGACTGTAGAGTTTGGACCACAACTTCCAGAAGGAGCCATTCCAGTGAAGTTTGAAGTAGACGGGGAAATTACTATCAGTTATGTCTACCCAAGAATGGATGGACCGCATATACCTAATCGTCCAACTTTCTACGAAATTATGACAGATGACTTGGATATTTGGGATTCTGATTCGGAGTCCGAAGACGAGATCGGTGAAGGTTGTTCTACCTTCATAAGTAAGAAGGAGAAATACCAAGTTTCAAACAAAACAGGTAAAATATCACCTTCTACATCTCTTGTAGGACCGAAACTGGGGGCATTGGGAGTGAATGTTCAACCCAATAAAAAAATATCACTAGAAGAAAATCAAGAAGGATGAACCCTTGTGAAAAGGCGCCATCAAACAATTCCGCAACTTCTGAGTCCTAGTGATGAAAAACAGAAGCCAAGAAACAACTAAAGAAGAAGGCCTAAAGCTAGGCCAGAAGTCTCTACTAAATCAATGGGAGTAGAAGTCGTTTCATGTGCTCCTCATAGGTTATCGACCTTAGGTGATTATTTTTCCAAGGGGTTCTTCAACAATGAATGCTTTACCTCCAATGTTATCAATGTGGAGGGGAAAGGTGAAGCAAAGAAAGGGTCGAAAGAGAGTTCAAAACAGAAGAGAACTATCTCGCAACTCAATAATATTCCTTCCAAGACAAGTTTAGCAGAGTCTCTTAAGCTTCCTTTCGATGATCGAATGGCTTTAATCGCAGCGTTGATAGATCCGGAAGAATACGAAGGCAAAGTCTTAGATCTATTGGATCCACAACCTGACAAGATTGTATGGCCACCATCACATTTGACGATGAAGATTTGCCACTGGGCTCTCATTTACATAACAGACCACTCTACGTTAATGGTCATATTCGAGAATGCAAGATCAATCGCATAATGATTGATTGTGGATCTGCTGTGAACATCATGCTAGTCAAAACAATGAAGGAGATTGGGATTAATGTTGGTGATCTGTCCAAAAGTAAGATCATGATTCAAGGATTCAACCAGAATGGTCAGCGAGCCATCGACATGATTCGTTTGAAGCTGCAAATAGGGGAGTTAATTTCCTCGGCTCTCTTTCATGTCATCGATGCTAAAACATCATACGAGTTACTCATTGGATGTGTTTGGCTGCATGAAACTAGAGTGGTACCTTCGACTTGGCACCAATGCTTCAAATATAGTCGAGACGGAGAAGTCAAGTGTGTAGTAGCTGAGTTCAAACCCTTCCTCGAAGAAGAGTCCCATTTTGCTGATGCAAAATTTTATGGGGGAGACAGAGAAAGTAATTCTGTAGAATTGACCATGTCCGAATTTAAGATTAAAAGAAATGCAGATGATGATGATGCATCAAGTTCTGCTCAGTCTCGTCAGCTCGTCAAAGGTAAATCAAAATTTACATTCGAAAGATTCTCTAAAGGTAAAAAAACCTCAAACAGAATCGGCTGACGTTGATGTATTGAGAAAAGAGTTAACTCTTCCAATACCTAGCATTCCGAAATTGTTCCTACCTCATCAATTCTTGGGAGTCCCAGGAGAACGCAAATCATCGTCAGAAGCTTCGACATCTGTTCCAGACATATCAAAGCTTAGTATTGCTAGCTCATCCAAACAAGACAAGACTGGAGCCGATGAACCAAAACAGACTTTCAATGGATGTTATAATCCTCAAGCCAAAAAGCTATTTGAGAATGCCGAATTTGGGAAAGGAGAGCCTCGCAAATTAGGTGATCTCGATGTTGTCCTTTCATGTGGGCGTATCCCTTCTCATTTTGACGGAACTCTTGTGTTACAACCCATGTATGGCTTGGGATACGATCCAAATCCACCGAGAATGATTAAGGTAAAAAAGGTTTCCTCGAACCCAATCATGATTCAAGTTTACGGGGTTACAGAAGAGAAACCTAAACGGTCGAAACTTTCGATGTTCGATCGAATTGAAAGTGAGAATGCCAAAGTTTCAGTTTTTAAATGGTTAAAAAAGGAATCCTCCCCAATGGTTGATGTAAAAGTTAAAGCTTCCGTCTTCCAAATGTTAAGTGAAGTTCATTCTTCTTCTTCTACCCAAATTGGCGATGAGACACAAGCTCCTCAGAAATCATTTCAAAGACAATTTGCTTTTTCTCGGCTTGGAACTAAAACTTCTGAACCAAGTCCAAAGCCTCAACGATCAAGGAGAAGATGAAAACATCAAAAAGTCTGCCATTCTCTAAGCAATAATGAGGATGAAGAAGAAGTCTCTGTTAATCACATAGCTTTTGAAGAGGCTCCCGAACATAAGTCTGAAAAATCTACCACAACAGATGAACCTGAGTCGGCCCTACCTACATTTGAAGAAGGGAGACAAGCTACGATAGATGACTTAAAGCAATTGAACTTGGGAATTGAAGAAGACCCAATACCAGTGTTTGTAAGTGCTCTCCTCAGTTAAAAAGAGGAATCAAAATATGTCTGCTTGCTTCAAGAATACAAAGACGTATTTGCATGGCCTTACAAAGAAATGTCGGGGTTAGATCCAAGGGTTGCAGTACATCACCTTGCAGTAAGACATGGAGTTCGACCAATCAAGCAACTTCAAAGAAGATTTCGACCAGAATTGGTTCCTCAAATTGAAAACGAAGTCAACAAACTGATTGCAGCTGGATTCGTATGTGAAGTCAAATACCCAACTTGGATCACGAATATTGTCCCCGTTAAAAAGAAAAATGGACAATTACGAGTCTGTGTTGACTTTCGTGATCTGAATCAAGTATGTCCTAAAGATGACTTTTCGCTTCCAATAATAAAGTTGATGGTGGATGCAACTATCGGGTATGAAATCTTATCTTTCATGGACGGATTTTCTGGATACAACCAAATACGCATGAATCCGAAAGATGAGGAACTTACAACATTCCGTACCCCTAAGGGCATTTATTATTATAAAGTTATGTTGTTTGGGTTGAAAAACGCGGAGCAACCTACCAACGGGCAATGTAAAGGATCTTCGATGACATGCTGCATAAGAACGTAGAATGCTATGTAGATGACCTTGTCGTTAAAACAAAGAAATGAGATGATCACCTACAAGATCTACGGGATGTTTTTGAAAGGTTTCGACGACATCAATTAAAGATGAATCCACTGAAGTGCGCATTTGGTGTCACATCTGGGAAATTTCTTGCCTTCATTGTTCAACATATGGGTATTGAAATAGACCAATCAAAAATTAAAGCTATAATCGACATGTCAGAACCAAGAAATGTGCATGAGGTGAAAAGTCTACAAGAAAAACTCGCATACATTCAGGGATTTATCTCTAACCTTGTCGGACGTTGTCATCCATTCAACAAATTGGTGAAGAAGGATGTATCATTTGAATGGGATGATGCTTGTCGAAGTGCTTTCCAAAGTATTAAACAATATTTGTCTCGTCTACTAGTACTTGCAGCTCCGATCCCAGGGAAACCATTAACCCTTTATGTTGCAGGACAAGAATATTCTCTAGGAGCGCTTCTTGTCCAGGCCAATGATGAAGGAAAGGAGAATGCACTCTACTACTTGAGCCAGACACTGGTAGGTGTCGAGATAAAGTATTTGCCCATTGAGAAAATATGCCTTGCATTAATCTTCGCGGCTAAAAAATTAAGACATTATATGCTATCACACACAATCAGTCTTGTTTCAAAGATTGATCCTTTAAGGTACATAATGTCTAGACCGATTCTCTCTGGAAGAATTGGAAAATGGGCATTGTTATTGTCTGAGTTCGACATCAAATTCATTCCCCAAAAGGCCATCAAAGGACAAACTTTGGCAGATTTCTTAGCTGACCATCCAATTCCATCGGAATGAGAACTACAAGAAGACATTCCAGATGAAGAAGTTTTATTTACTGAAATCATACCATCATGGAGGCTATACTTCGATGGGGCAGCCCGAAGTTATGGTACAGGAGCATGAGTTATCTTTATCACTCCCCATGATCTTGTCATGCCGTACTCGTTTACCTTAACAGAAAATTGTTCAAACAATGTGGCGGAATATCAAGCCCTTATCATTAGCTTAGAGACATCTATATATAAGGATATTCATCAGCTAGAAGTCTTCCGGGATTCTAAATTGATAATCAACCAACTCTTAGCTGAGTACGAAGTCCGTAATTCCAACTGGAAACCATATCATGAATATGCATCAACGCTTGTGAAGTGATTTGATTTGTTAAAAATCAAATTCGTACATAAGGCTGAAAATAGGGAAGTCGATGCCTTAGCTAATTTGGCTACTGTTCTAGCCAGGTTAGATGAAGATTTTTCCCACTCCGTATCAATTGCTCAAAGGTGGGTACTTCCGTCCTTGCTACCCAATGATATGGAAGAAAACAACAGCATTTAAGTGACCGAAGATGAGGAAAAAGAATATTGGAGACAGCCAATAATTGATTTCCTTCAATATCAAAAGCTATTAGACAATCAACGGCGAAAAACTGAAATCAAGAGGCGTGCACCCTGCTTTGTCTTTTATAAGGAAACGCTTTATCGACAATCATTCGATGGGGTTTTCCTCTGATGTCTAAGTAATGATGAACAACACATGTCGTGGAAGAAGCCCACTCTGGAATCTATGGTGCTCATAAATCTGGACCCAAACTCCATTTTCGAATAAAGAGGATGTGGTACTACTAGCCAACTATGGTACAAAACTCCATGGATTATGTAAAGAAGTGTGAAACTTGCCAAGTTCATGCAAACTTCATCCATCAACCTCCGGAACCATTACATCCGACAGTAGCTTCATGGCCATTCGATGCATGGGGTCTCGATGTATTTGGACCCATAACTTCAAAGTCTTCAGCTGGACAATCATACATCCTTGCTAGAACCGACTACTTCTCTAAGTGGGCTGAAGCCATACCATTGAAAGAAGTAAAGAAAGAAAATGTTACAGATTTCATTTGTATCCAAATCATTTATTGGTACGGGGTCCCACGATACATCATCACTGACAATGGGACGCCCTTCTGCAATGGCCATATAAACAATTTATGCTCAAAATTTAGATTCAAACAGTACAACTCATCCATGTACAATGCAGTAGCTAATGGGTTAGCGGAGGCATTCAACAAAACTCTATGTAGTTTATTGAAAAAAGTTGTCTCCAAATCAAAAAGAGACTGGCATGAAAGAATTAGTGAAGTCTTATGGGCTTATCGAACCACGTATCGAACTCCAGCACAAGCCACTCCTTATGCCTTAGTGTATAGAGTGGAAGCTGTACTTCATTTGAAGTGTCAAATTTCGTCACTTCGAATTGATGTCCAAGAAGGTTTGACGACAGAAGAAAATGCCCTTCTTCGATTGGAAGAGCTAGAAGCTTTGGATGAGAAGAGATTAGAGGCACAAATGCACTTGGAATGTTATCAAGCTCGGATAGCACATAAGCAACACAACCAAAATTTTTAAAGCGTGTTACCTTTGGCTTTCACCCATGCCAAGCTTCAAAAGGTGTCTGATTGTACAGTGCAGATGTAGGACTTCGATTGAGGATATAAGTAGCACCATGAATGGCTTCTGCCTAAAAACTCTTTGGAAGACATTTAGCTTTCAACATGCTTTTAGCCATTTCTACAAAACTTCTATTCTTTCTCTCCGCTATTCCATTTTTTTGCGGTGTGTAACTAGCTGTTAATTGTATTCATATTCCCAATTCCTCACACAAGTTGTCAAATTCTCCAGAAACAAATTCACTACCACGATCTGTCTGCAATATCTTGATTGTATGTCTACTTTGCGTTTCAATGGAAGACCTAAACTTCTTGAAGATTGGTAGCAAACCATGCACCAAATTATGTTTAGACAGCAAGTCCAAACTTGTAAAATTAAGATGTCCGTACCTCTGATGCCACAACCAGTGTCATCTTTTAATGATGCTGAGATTACTTTCTTTTCATCATCAAGAGTGAGAGGGAACAAATTATTCTTGGCCATGGGATCTCTAAAGAGCATGTTCTTCTTTGTCTTGTCTGAAAAAACTAGATATGAGAAATCTTCAAAGAGAACATTCTCTTAAAAATTGGCCAACACTTAGCAGATTTGAATCCAGGTTAGGGACATAGAGAACATCTCTAATACAGTTGGTTTCACCAGGATTAATCTTTACATTACCATTTCCTTGTGCTTTAAGAACTATCCCATCACCCATCTTTACTGACTTATCCAAATTGATGAAAGCCTCCAAGTCTGCTGTCATGTGATTGTTGCACCCACTATCCATATACCAGACATCTGAATCACAAAATTTAGTAGCATAGCATGCAAAAAACAATCTTTCATATTCATCTTTGTCTTCTTGCTCAACAAAATCTGCTTGCTTTTCTTTCAAATTATAAAACTTTTCTATGTGGCCATACTTGTTACAATAATGTCATCAGAACTTATGATTGTTAGCATCACCTTTGTTGCTGGTTGTATTATGATACTATTTATGGCCCATTATCCGTGTACCTCATCTATATCCTCGTCTACCTCTTTTTCCTCAAAATGAATAGCCTCCACGACTGGTGTTGCTTCTACGTTCTTGCATTGTGCCATTATCTCTAGACAAGTGCAATTTAGTGTGGAATGCCTTCTCAATAGTAGAGAACCCAACAACTCATCAACCGTAAGCACTGTTAGATCTTTAGATTCTTCTATGGCATCCACATTAGGCTCATATTTTCTGGGTAAGCTCCTCAAAATTTTCTCAACAACCTTTTGATCAAATAGTTGTTCACCATATTTCCTAATTTTATTCACTACTTCCATCAAATTGTTAAAGTGGTCATCCATAGAATCTCTATCTTTCATAAAAGAGCTCTTAAATTTCCTACGAAGTGTTTGAAGTTTGATGGTAACCACTTTGGCAGTTCCTTGGTAACTATTCTTGAGTGCATGCCATGCTTCCTTTGATTTTGTTGCCGCTGAAACTCAATGGAATATTTCCTCATCCACTGCTTGTTGAATGAGAAAGAGAGCTTTGACATCTCTCTTTCGAACATCTTTTAAAGATTCAGCTGGCACACCTTTTTCAACATATCCTCTTTCTACCAATTCCTACGAGTCTTGGGAGATGAACAAAGTCTTCATCTTCGTACTCTAGATGTTAAAAAAAAGTCTGAAATAAAAAGGAAATCAAAAATTACTCTAAGAGGAATTAAATCAAATATATAGAAAGCACAAATATGGAAGTTTTTGCACTAAGTAACACCATCGACTCTCTCAAACACAAAATGAAAAACATGATTAATTATGACTTATACTAATTTATTTTTTTGCATTAGAGTAACAAGATTTAGATGCTTGTTAATGTATATTTACTTCTTTTTTTATGGATGGTAGTGGGTGTGGGAGGAGGGTTTGATTTTAAGTGTGTAGGGCGTGTACAGTGATTAATGTATTACCTATGCATTGTAGTACATTAAAATTTGTTTCTTCTTATCAAATCCACTTTGATTTTGAGTTCAGGATATTGCAAGTTATCTCTGATGATGTCATTGATAGCTGGTAGTTTTCTGCAATCCTTTTCTATTTCTTATATATATTTTTTATTTTGCCTTGCGGACTTGTGCATAACTTGAGGAAAGGAAAATAATAAAAAATGAGGGTTTTATTCAACAGACTCCTTTTGTGACAATCACCACTCTATAATGTTCAACATCCAAATCTCTAGACTCTTTCTTAATGTATTTGCATGCGTATTCACATTAAAATCTACATTAATTTTGTTATGATTTGAAGTTTCATCTTAAAATGTCAACTTTCTTAAGAAGAGTAACCTAAATTATTATAAATTGGTCTATATTTTCATCTTTATTCGATGTGAGATTATATCCTTTAACATGCCCCCACAAGATGGTGGCTCGTTTGAGCAGACCAATCTTGAAATCTGCGTGCTCAATGTTTTTGGTGAGTCTTAATTGGATCGAATTGGTTGTTGGAGTGTAACGGTCTCTGATACAATAATATGATTTGGGGTTCCATCTTAAAATGTCAACATTCTTAAGAGGAATATCCCAAATCTTTATAAATTGATCTATATTTTCATCTTTATTCGATATGTGATTCTATCCCTTAACAAATCTCATCGTGGTTTTGGTCAATGACTTCTTGAGAATGGAGGAATAAAAGAGAAATAAAAAATATTTACAATGAATTACATCTTTTTCTATCCTCGTCTGCACTATGCAATGATTTTCACAGATATTATTCAGATTTTATTTTCGTAATGTTTTAGCCTTTAGATTTAAGAAAGAATCAATGACTAATTTCAAATGCATTTTCCATGATCTGTAGTTGCAAACTTCTAGTGTTTATATAGCTATTGACAAAATTTTTATTCCGAGTTTTCACTGATAGTTTTAATTGTGATTACTATGCTAGGCTTTTCTCTGCCATGGATGACATTTTCTACTTGTTCCAAGGCAATATTGAGAACATAGCTTCCCTGAAGCAACAATATGGGATTGACAAAGACAGCTAATGATGTTAACGTTCTAATAGAGGCTTACTAAACCTTACGAGAGAGAGGTCCTTATCGTGCTGACCACATGGTGCGAGACATCAACGGGAAGTTTGCATTTGTACTGTATGATAGAACTTTCAAGTCTATTTGCTGCTAGGGCAAGTTCTTTCGTTTGATTATCATTTTCATTGCTAAGAAAATTTTGATTAAGACTATAATTATCAAAGCCGCTATTATTTGGGATCTTCAAAACTCGGTCTTATCTTGTATATGCTAGAAGCATTTATTCCTCCATGATGGTGCATGATGCTGATGGGAGCGTCCCTTTCTTTTGGGGAATGGATTATGAGAATAATCTTATTATTCTAGGACCATACAAGTCCATTACATGAAATACACCCGACAATGCAGGTTACAAGACCTATTTTGAGTTTATCTTTCATGACGTTGGCCTAATGTTCGACTAGCTATAGTTTATAGATTAGTCATGTCCCACAAGATTGTTTTGGTGAGAAAAATATCACTTTCATAATCCAAATACGAAACCATTCTTTCCTCCGCATCTATTAGAGTTGCTGAAGATCCAGGAAAGTTGACTGGAGTTCCAGTCGGTGAAGAACTGGGCGTTCTTCGTGATTCACAGAAGATAGACGATTCTACAAGACTAGGAGTGTTGTAGGATAGCACATTCTAAGAGAGCTTTAAAGATTGCAGCTAAGGATTGGTGCAGGGGAGCACAGTTTCCAAGAGAGCTGTAAGAACTTAGTCAGGAGATCAGATATCACGTGTCGTCGTCTAGTCTAGTAGACTGTAAGTGTTTGAATCATTTATAGTGGATTGACTGACAAAGTGTTCGGAGTTTTTCCTAGTTGGGTTTCTCCGTGATCATACCGTGTGTTTTTACTGCTTTTATTGATTATATTAGCTGCGGTATTTAAACATAGGTTAAATTGACTTGCATACTTAATCATCTAGAGATAATTAATTTGTGACATGTTACTAATTAATTAATAATTTTAATTTCGCGTAATATACCTATTCACCCCCTCTCTAGCTATTGTTAGGGCCGAACTACACACATTTCAACGTTCTTCTACCCGCCTTACTCTTGTTCATGGCATACAATTTGTAACTCATCAATGTAAGTAAAGAAGTGTGTGATTTGCTCATATTGAAATCCTAAATGCCTTATTCGTTCTTATGTTGCTTCTTTACATCCTCTGGTGGCTTGAGTAGATTTGAATTTCCCCAGAAAGAATTGAAAGCGACACCATGGGTTAATAGTTTAGGACAGGTCTGTGGTGCTATTTTCACGGTTGATGAGCAGTCCTGAAAGGAAACTAGAATGCCTAAAGTTGGTAGTGCTTCAAATTGGTCGTCTCAATACTGATGGAACATATATTCTGAGGTGGAAAGGTTCTATTTTCTAGAATCATGCTATAGTTGCTTATATTTTCATGTTGTTCTATTTTCTAGAATCATGCTATAGTTGCTTATATTTTCATGTTGTTCTATTATCTTGAAAGTGACTTGATTGATATTCCCATTCAATATAATTGTGATTAGAAAGACGGATGCAAGTTTATGCATTTTGCATGTTCATTGTTTTACATCAGTTGTACAACTGAATGAAGAACATTAATGTTTTTCATCAAATAACTATAAATTAATGATTATTTGCCCATGGTGTAGTCGTCGTTATTAGATTATGACTAATGCTAGTGCTCTTGTTCAGAAACCTGTTGTCACAAGCAGATCCTCATCTTGGCCTTTACTTCATGTATTAAGATTAGTGCCGGTTTTCAGTGACCTACTTACTCCAACAAGAAAATTATACGAAGAAGCATTTATATATATCTTTTTAGACAAGTGTTTTTATACTATTTCAGCTTGTTCTAAAGATTCATTTTCATTTAGTAACAAGTAATCTCGGTTGGCATCAGAGCATAATCAACGAGCTTTTCTTGCAGTTAGTCGCAAGCAGTAATAAAAATATCTCCCATCTCTTTGATGTTCTTGATAGTCGAAAAACTGAGATTCTGTTGGAATCAACAGCTTGAGTGCCAAACTCAGGTCATTGAATCTAGTAAAGGAATTTTACAGCTATACTTGGTTTAGGTACTGTAACAAAAAGGAAAACAAATTTACTTTTAAAACGCCTCAGCATTTCTCTGTTAAAAACATGTAGTCCTTTTACTTCACCGACAATTGCTTTCGAAATTGTTCATTTCTGCAGCATCATATGCTTAATACTGTCAAGTGACCGCCCTCCCATGGTATCTAGGATCTCGGTTTTGAGAAATTTACTGGGTGTGCTAAATGATAATTATGATCGCGAAACTAAACTGCTGTTTGATGGCCATTATTTGTTCAAAACAATGTTTTGAATATTGAAATTTTGGAGAATGTGTAGTTGAAAAGGATTTTTTTTTTGGGATTATGTGCATAATATTTTATTGTGTGAATATGCGTAGGAATGACAACTGGGTGGGTATGGGATGAGTCGGCCATTCCCACCCCTATCTCGTCGCATATTTTTGTTATATACCCCATCCCCGTACCCGGTTAAAGCAGGACGGGGTGGGGGCAAGTCTCTTGCCCCATTTATTTTTTATGTCTTTAATTAGTAAATATTATTACTTTTTTACTAATTTGTTAAAAGGAACTTATGTTTTCTTTAAAAATGATGATAAATTTATTATTTACCCGGTTGATAGGTAATCCCCACCCCACCCCATTCGGGACGGTGCCCCATGGATATCGTGTTAAACATGTTTTTTTGTCATCTCTAAATATGTGGTTGAAAATGAGTATATAGAATAAAAAGTTTTAAAATAATTTCTGTCAAACAAGGGCTAATTTATAACTATGCGTCTTAGCCCAATGGTGTTGCACTTTGCGTTAATCTAAACCATGAGATATGATCTTTGCCAACATTTACACAATTTTAGCCTTGGTTGGGATAAAAATATACATTTATAACTACAACTCATTATTATCTACACATCTTGTGGGACGTACTACTATTTTTCTTATAATTCATATTTATAAGTTTGTCAAAGGAAAATGACACAATATTTGAGGATTGTTTAAATGATGTCCAAATATTGTTGTGTTCTCTGTGCAATTCAACTCGAGTGCTTGTTTTAGTAGTAAGCTAGTCAAATAGAGCGTCAATGAGACTAAACTTGCAATCTTTTGATTTGAATAACTAATAACAGAAGATCGAGAACTTGAATTTGCAATATCTTTTGATAGCATCATGTGTTGGGTTTTTTTTTTACCCAAAATAGTTTGAATTTTTTAGGGAAAAAATATTTTTTTCCTTCTTTCCACATGTTTTTATTGGGAAAATATTGTTTCCTTTATTCTACATGATTTTTTTTATCCTTTTTCCATCTTTGTAGAATTTCTAAGGTTTGGCATGCACCCCTATAAGTATTATAATCTTTTCACAAGTTTTGTATTACTGAAATATAAAATAATTGTGTAGGTACAATTATTGTATTTATTTTTTTCCATATTAGTTAATTGATAAAATACTACGTTTCTCTGCCAATTAATTATTTGCCTTTTATCTTGTTTGTTTGCGATCATATACATCCTATCATGTCATATATATTATCTTGATCCGTTTTATTTCTTAACAATTGGTATCAAAGCCCAAGTTATCAACAAGTCTCAACCCAACAGTCTATTGGAGATAGGAGTTTGCTCTCACCTGGGACCCGATGTGTGAGGGTGAGATTGTTGAGATTATCCTACATTGGTTGTGGAAGTGGCTAGTGGTTCGTTTATAAGTGTGAGAGAAAGCCTTACCTCTTAAACTAGCTTTTAGGCTTGAGAAGACACAAGACCACCCAACAAGTGGTATCAGATCTATTGGCTGTGATTTGTTCGAAGTTTTTTGTTATTAATGGCAGCTGCAATACAATATTCTTATTGTGGTAAGTGAAGATGCGAGTTGTACTTACACAGATGTTTTTGGATGATACGTTGTTGGGATTTAACAAAATACCCACAACTTGGACGACGGATGAGAAACAATAGAAGGATCGAAAGGCACTTTCACAAATCCATCTTCATCTCTCTAACAATATTCTTCAAGGCGTTTCGAAGAAGAAAACGGCAACTGCGTCATGGTAGAAGTTGGAACAATTGTGTATGACTAAAAGTTTTAGAAGCAAATTACATCCGAAGCAGAGGTTGTATTTTCTTCTCATGGCAGAAGGCAGATCTTTAGAAGGTCATCTAATTGTGTTCAATGAGATCATAACTGATTTTGAGACTTTAAAGTTAAAGTATGATAATGAAGATTTGACCTTAATCCTTTTATGTTCGTTGCTCGCTTTGTTTATTTCATTTAGAGAAACGATCTTGTATAGTCGTGATACTCTCATTATTGAAAATGCATATGATGTCTTGTTTTCAAAAGAGAAGATAAAGCATCAGGTGGGATCTGAGGCTACAGATAAAGAAGACCTTATTGTTCATGCTGATTGGAGAAGAGGTAAGTCAAGGTCAAATTTCAGTAATCAGGTTTATTATTATTACAAAATGAAATGACAAATCAAGAGAGGTTGCGACAAATTGCAAAACAAAGGTAATTTGATTGCAAATCATGGGAAGCAATCAAGTACTTCAAACGAAACCAACATAGTTGATAACTACTTGAGTGATGGAAATGTTTTGACAACTTCTGAGATGGAATCCAAACCTGTCGATGAGTGGATTCTGGATACAGCTTGTGCGTTCTATACGTGTCTCAATCGGGATTTTTTTGAAACATATGAAACGGTGACGCAACGTGTCGTTGTCATGGGTAATAACGAACTTTGTCGGGTAGCTGATATTGATATAGTTAGATTGAAGCTGATGATGGAACATGTAGAACAATCAATCACATTCGACATATTCTAGACTTGAATCTAACTCTATCAAAACGAACTATCCCGATTGTAGAACAATCGGGATTTTTTTGAAACATATGAAACGGTGACGCAACGTGTCGTTGTCATGGATAATAACGAACTTTGTCGGGTAGCTAATATTGTTAAAGTTAGATTGAAGTTGATGGATAGAACATGTAGAACAATCGATCACATTCGACATATTCTAGACTTGAAGAAGAATCTCATTTCGTTGAGTACTCTTGATTCAAAATGTACACATTTTGTGGAGGAAGTGGAGTCTTGAGGGTTCAAAAAGGTGTTCGTATTGTATTGGAGGGACAAAAGAGGTACCAGTTATACATCTTGTAAGGTCGAGCATAATTTGTGAAGAAAGGGCAGCACATATTTAGTATCACGGTGGAGATTCAGTTTGATACTGTACTTTTGGAATTTGATTCGGGGTCCATATTGAAGAATACTACTCAGTCGAGTTTGGAAGATATGGGTAATTTTGCTTTGCCACTATTACCCGTGATTCCATCATATTCAATTGCTAAGGATAGGCCCATTGGAGATAGGTACGTGGATGCTGATTCGGTTGCACATACTTTAAGCATTTTTAAGGTGTTGAGA
The DNA here is from genome assembly GCA_019097785.1 of Fraxinus excelsior. Taxonomy (NCBI): domain Eukaryota; kingdom Viridiplantae; phylum Streptophyta; class Magnoliopsida; order Lamiales; family Oleaceae; genus Fraxinus; species Fraxinus excelsior. Next base: position 18,706,695 of record CM032626.1, read on the forward strand.
CTAGATAGGAGCCTTCTACGAATGCATTGGGAGTTGGTTCTGCTATAGGGTGAGCTTCGACACTGTTTGATAATTCTAATTCTTTATGAATTTTGGAGAACTTGCTGCTTGGATTCATGTATCCATGTTGGATACCGAGGAAGAGTAGGAGTATTTTGTATTGGAAAAAGTTTGGTTCTTGTTGAAAAGTTCGAATTTTTTGATGCAAGAGGATTTATTTTTTGAGGTGGAGAAATTTTGAAGGTTCATTCATTGCATTGAAATTTGCAACAAGATGGAGATTGTTGAGTTTTTTTACCCAAATTATGTTGGATTTTTGAGAAAATATTTTTTCATTCTTTCTACGTGTTTTTATTGGAAAAATATTGTTTTCTTTATTTCATGTGAGTTTTTTTATCTTGTTTTCATCTTTGTGGTATTTATAGAGCTTGGCATGCACTCACATAAATACTAAAATCATTCCACAAGTTTTATGACTGAAATATAGAATAATTGTGTAGGTACAGTTATTGTATTTGTTTTCTCTACATTTGCCAATTGAATAAAATACATTTCAATTAATTTTTTATCCTTTATCTTGTTTGCTTATGATCATATATTTTATATTGTATCATATATATTATCTTGATCCATTTTATTTAACAACAATTGCTATTAGAGCCCATGTTATCAACAAATTTCGACCCAACAGTCCACATGAGATACGAGTATGCTCCCACCCAGGGCCCGAAGTGTGAGGGGTAGATTGTTGAGGTTATCTCACATCGATTGTGGAAGGGCAGGTGGTCAGTTTATAAGTGTGAGGGAAAGCATCACTTCTTGAACTAGCTTTTGGGTTAAGAAGGTTCAGACCACCCAACGTCATATGCATGTTAAATTTTTAGTAGCACTACATAGATCTCCAACTTCAGGCAATAAGTCTTCATGTTAATAGTCGTCTTTCTCTCAGATGTGGTTGATTTCTCTACCGGTCTGGGATTTTATATATACCTTGCTTGATACTTTTTTTTACATGTCAGTACAGAGTATTGGATAGGCAATTTTAACTTCATTTTCTTGTTCAGAATCTTCTAATCCTCGATGTCAAACACAACGTTCAAGCAGTAAGACACAATTATGAAGGCTTATTACAATCACATGTTTGCATAGTGCAAAGCAGAACATGTTTAGAGCGGAGGGTTGACCACACTTTTCGAAAGTTTATAATTTTGTCATGCAATAATAGAGATTATGTTTGGCATTCAGAAAAAAAGTATATTCTTGATGAAGGTTCTTGCTTTTCTAATGTGGCTGAAGAATTTAGCGTACAATTGAAATTTGAAGGCTAGGTGAATGTTTAGAAAGTGATTATAATTGATTTAAACTATAAATAGATGGAAATGAATGACGAATAAATGTGTAATACTCGTGAGTTTCACATACTTGTGGGTAAAAATTACGTTTGATTGGTTATGAACCGTGCCAAACAAGTTTCATCTACTCTTTTTCTTTTTATAAGATATTGTCGGGGATCTGTTCCTGAAAGTAATCGATACTCACTTTTCATTATATTTCAACTTTCTTTTCTCTTTTTGGTTAACTAGTTCTTTTGCTAGATTTTTTTGTATCTTTCTGAAATAAGCAATGGGGACTTCGTTGTTTTGTGTGGGGACAAAATGCACAAAAACCTAGATAACGAAAAGATCTGATAAAGGGCATCTTTGACCTAGTTCACAAATTTACTTATATTGACCCCTCCTTAATTGCTTTTCCTGTGGTGACTTTGCTTCGAAGCATAAAGAATGGGTGTGGTTAAATACCCGCCAAAAGACTTCATGTAACGTGCTACAAAAACAATTAGCATAACAAATAATTATAGTGAAAACTTGATAGGAGCCCCCTACAATCTAAAATAGATAATTGAAAATTGCCATCTTCCTCAATTTTTTAAGAAATGCCTCAATGAATTACAATTTACCTCAACCAACAAAATCTAAAAAACACCACCATCCTAGAATCAAAACATTCAATAGCTCTATCTCATTCTACTCTACAACCTACCTAGTTTCAAATAAATTAATAAAAACTAGTTATTTGTAGGGTACCACCCGTGTACGTCGTTTCCACAACCTATGTAGTCTCAAATTAACAAAAAATTCATTATTCATAGGGTAACATGTATTACATTATTACTCTAGCCTCCCAAACTCTAATACCATCGCCCACTGTCAATTGTAACAGTATCTCTCATCATCACTGTCGCAGCTATCTTCCACCACCACCCAGGGCCGGCCTTGGCATAAGGCCTACTAGGCAAAGGCCTTGGGCATCAACATTTTGAGGGGCCTACAAAAAAATTTCATCCTTGCATTTCTCTTTTTGAATGACACATTTCAATTTAATTACTATTGTTGATTAGACCAATGTATTTTGCTGGCAAATCAAAGCTTAAAGGATTTTGACTTGGATCTCTCATTTATGCATAGGTGTAAAGAAAGAAAATAGTGGTGTTATTTTTTTTTTTTAATTATACTTGTTGTTTTGAGTTCATTAGGCAATTACAATTGTTTGCTCTCTATAATGAAAAGATAAGAAATTCGGCACTCTTTTGTTGACATTATTGTTATTTATGTATATTTCTTTCAATTTGTCCGTTAAAATTGAAAAAGGACACAAGCTGTAAATTAACATAGATAATTGGTTCAATTATTGGTCTCGCATTAATGAAATTCCCTATGGAAAATAAATAAAAATTGAAAAAGTTATTTCATTCAAGTATCGCTACGAATGCAAAAATAAATAAATAAATAAAATATCTTTAAAGGTTTCATAATAATTAGTCACGTGTAGCCTCAAAATTCTCAGGACCGATCTTGCCACCACCAACAAGATCTTGGATGGGGGCACCATCCACCGATGCTATTATATCACCGCCATCGTTGAGATCAGATAATGCTATCATCTTCACCATCATAACACCAATGTTAATCTAGATCTGGATCTAAAAGATTGATATCTAGTTCATAAACAAGATGAGGAGGTACAAGAAGAAAATGTTGTTGACCTATGGTTGATCATGACCTTAATGTTTTGATTATAACAAACAAGTCCATCTTGTTTACTAACAAATTGAATTGAATATTTAAGCCTTCAAAGTTATAAAAATTATTATTCACACTCAAATGAAGTACAAGTGAAGGTTAAACGAGCATTCAAGATAAATCATTCAAGATACAAGTCAAAGAGAGGCTCGAAGAGATCAAGAACATTGAAGATAGAGTTATTTATCAAACCTCATTTATATATATAAAGGTAGAACTCGTCAATGTTTAGCAAGTGCATAAAGCTCAAGTATTTCTCATAAATTCATCACTTGCATAAATTGTTTTGACATGAGAATGATCTTGAAAAAATGAACATTTGTAATATATCAAAAACCTTGAAAAATCATTTCCAAACGTCCCTCAAAAGATCACACTTCAACTTTCAATCAAAAAGTTATACTCCGATTTTCAATCTCATATTGGGATAGATTTTTGACACGGAAGATGATCTAATTTGAAGATGATTTCTGAATTAAAGTTGTATCCCTTTGAGTTAGCTTTCCAACCCATTTTGAATCACCTTAATCGGATATCAGGAGAAAAAGATATGAGCAAAATACTGAAAGTCATCCGGATAAGGCGTCCGTTGGTCAGAAATGTTTTCTGTCCATCCGGACGTCCGGATGGATGAACCGGACGTCCGGTTCATCTCAACGGTCACTTTTTTGACCGTTCTGACTGACTCAAATGGCTAGTTGATTACACGATCCGGACGTCCGGATGGCTCGTCCGGATGGACAGAGTTTTAGCCAGTTTGAGTGCTATAAATACCAACTCTCTTTGCATTCAATTTGTACAACTTTAGAGAGAAAATTGAGAGAGCTATTTATTGAAAATCTTTAAACTTAACTTGTTTTTAAATTCTATCTCATTTACAAAGAAATTCTTGATTGATCCAAACTAGTTTTATCTATTTCATCAAGAATTAAATTTTGCAAAGAAACTTTTCAATCTCATCTATTTTCTAAATCTTGATAAAGGTTTTATTTGCCAACACTTATATTGAAGTGTAAATCTCTCCTCATACTTAACTTGTGTTATTTTGTTAAGAGAGATTATAGGTTGAAAACTTTGATAACAATACAAACTATTTCATCATCTATCTTTTATCAAAGTTTACAACATCAACACTTGAGCTTAATTCATTTGCTATCTATTAAAGTGTTTGTCTCTTTTTTTCTTGTACTCAACCTTGATTTTATCATTCGATAAGAAGAGAAGATTTGTATTGTAAAATTCATTTGAATTGTGGGTCGGTTGTAGTCCCTTAAAGATCAACGTTGTATAAGGTTTGGTGCGCCTTGTTGTAAGTCATCGTGTGGGTCATATCGAGGTCCCGTAAAGCTCGGTAGCGTGGGTCGTGTTGAGGTCCCGGAAAGCTCAACATTGTAAAAGGATTGGTACTCCTTGTTTGTAAGTTACCATTTTAATTTACTGCATTTGGCCTTGCTCGTGACGGAGAGCTTGGTAACGGGGACGTAGATCATTGCATTGAATCGAACCTCATTAAATTGATTTGTTATCTTTACATTATTGCACTTTACTTTACATTGTTATTTACTTTGTGCAATATTCATACTTGAATTAAGATATTATATTTGCATATTTACTTGTTGTATTATACTTTGCAATTATATCTTGTGTGTTGAATTAATTTGAGACTAAGTATCGAAAAAGTTTTGAAAACCAATTCACCCCCCCCTCTTGGTTAGTTATTCTTGGGCTAACAAATGTATCTCTATTTTTTCTTTCAAAAATCTAGGCTTAAATGGTTGTACATGTACATCATAAATTACTGATTGTTTACTAACAGATGATATGGAACCAACTAAAACAAAATAAAACTCTTTCACTTTCTTTTTACCACCTCACTAATCTCTAAAAGAATATGTAAATGATAATGTACAAATAGCATTATTTATGAACATAAACTTCAATCTCAATAATTGGTTTTTTCTTGAATGCACGACACAAAACCTAATTTCTTAGGTGGTGGCAACATGATGTGCAAGTGTTGGCTGGGTGGTGGTGGGACGTCAGGATTGGTGTTTGTGTGAAATGGATATTTAGGGTTTGGCGTGTTAATGGATAAAATTTCACATCGAATAAAGATGAAAACATAGATCAATTTATAAGGTTTGAGCTACTCCTCTTAACAAGGTTGACCTTTTAAGATGGAACTACAAATCTTAACATGGTATCAGAGCCCGTTAAATTCCAACGAGCAATTCGATCCGATTAAGACTAAAAAAAATTGAGCACACGAATTTTAAGATTGGTCTGCTCAAACGAGCCACCATCTTGGTGGGGTATATTAAGGGATAAAATTTCACATCGAATAAAGCTGAAAACATAGACCAATTTATAAATATTTGAGCTACTCTTCTTAATAAAGTTGACATTTTAAGATGGAACCCCAAATCTTAACATGGCCGTTCTTGAATAGTGTTCGAAAGGGTCGGAAAAAAGTTTTAAAAGTGGGGTATAATTGAAATAGGGTAAATTTAATTGAAAAGGGTGATTATCTTTAGAAAAGTATAAGGTATGTTCTAATTTTCTTAAGAAACGTAGATATTTTGTAAAATTTTTCCCAAAGTATTCTAACCAAGTTTAACGCAATGAAAATTTTATAACTCGACAAGAACGGATGTCCATACAATAGGTTGTGTGTTTAAACGAGTTGATAGAAAATTGATAAATTTATTCATTTTCAATCTTCTGCAAACTTGTTTAGGATTGATTAATTGAGTGAAAATACAAAAATCGCAAAAATTTCTAATATCATTCATGAATTCTAACTAAGGCCTTGTTTGAGAGTCATTAATTTTTTGCAATGTATTATAGAATAGTAGATTAATATAGAATGTGTGGTTAAAAAGTAATAAAACTATATCGATTTGTGTGTAAAATATTTTATTGTGTGAATGTGTGGTGGAGAATGATACCACAGTAAACAATTTAAAGTTTTATAGAGATGACAAACATGGGCTAAATAAATAGGCATCAACTACTTGTTGATTTATAGCCGGTTATCATTATCTACTCACAGCCAAATTCGTACATCAATAGTACTTTTAAAAATTGCCCTGACAAAAACCCTATTGCTATAAAGGAGTGTCAGCATTAACATGGAAATCTTAAAAGAAAACGTAAGAACTACCGTAAGAGTACTCAAACCATATAACTATAGTAAAGACGAGAACAATCCCTAATTCTTGGATGATTAATAAAATTGTAGAGATTAAATGGTAGTCACCATCCCCATACCTTAATTAGTTTCCAGAATTTGTATTCTATTTCTTGACCGTGAGAATTGATTTTTGGACGAATCAAATAGTGAGTGAATGGTACAATGTCCCCATCATGAGAAATTGTTTGATCAGCCATGGTTGATACTAATATGCTTGTTTTAATTTATTGCTTAGGATCTCAAAATTATCAAAACTAACCCTACATTGATAAGATTAGTGTGGAGAAACAGACGTTTGCGTATTTGGAACGTTTGGATGGCCGACGTTTGGAAAATGGCGCAATTTTTGCATACAGTGTCCGTTTTAGGTCCATGACCTCATCCTGGAAAGCTCGGGACGATTCCCATTGAATTCACAGCTTCGTCATGACATATGAGGGATTTTGGACGTTCAAATTCGTTTGTTATGTCAAAACGGCATTTAATGTTTTTTAGTTCATTATTTTGAATATTTATTTATTTTGCTTTGTAGCCCAACCCATTAAGGGACTACTGGCCCAGTACATTATCTATTCTTTTAGTATTTAAGACTCTAAAACATCTTGTATGATTTTTGGTTGTTCATGAAATAAGAAAAGCGTTTGTTTTCTTAAGGTGCAATCCATTTGTTAGTATATTTGTAGATTCAATCTATATCAGTTGGTATAAGAGCTAGGTTCATAGAAGAGGACATGATGGTGGTGGTGGACGTGGTGGCTAGGTCGATGAAGTTGCAAATCTGCATAATCAAATCGAGGCGTTGACATTTCGATTTTATCAGTTTATGATGTGGGCGACGGAGGTTGTCAGGAATAGAACACCTCCTACCCCTCCACGACGTGGCCCTGCAAGTGTTGGGGAAGAAGATATGAATTAGGTGAGAGGTCACACGATGAGACTTTATCGGAGGCACGTGACGGTCGTGTACAGTCGCTTCATGTGCAACAGCAAGATGCGTTTCAGCATTGGGAATCCGAAATCAAGGTTGATAACTGATAAGTTGGTTTTATAAATTTGATGCCTTTCTCAGTGTTCAAGAAGTTGGAACTTGGAGACGTAAAGCCGACAACCAGATCACTGCAAATGGCAGACAAATCCATCACCTATCCATGGAGGATTATAGAAGATGTATTGGTAAAGGTAGATAAGTTCATCTTTCCGGTGGACTTTGTGGTCTTGGATATGGAAGAAGATGAGAAATTACCACTAATTCTTGGTCGACCTTTTCTGGCTACTGGAAGAGCATTAATTGATGTACAAGAAGGGAAGTTGACACTGTGGGTTTATGAAGAGCAATTGAACTTCAACATTCCTAGAAAAAGTAAGTGCATGTCATATGATCCAATCTATCAATGCAGTGAGAGATGAGAAAGGCAAGAGAAAAATGTTCTATGATCTTCTAGAACAACATATGGCTCTTAACTATTCAAGGCTTGCTACATGTGCAGATGAAAAAGGGACCAATGAAATGATGGATTATATCTTAGAGCATGAAGTAGATCCACATGACAAGAATGAGAGCTATGTGGAAAAAAACCTCCAAATATTGCCAAACCAAAAGAGGTTTTGAAGGCCATACCGGAGTTAAAATCATTCAATTTTATTGGCTATGCTATAGTGAAGAAGAAGACAAGGCCAAAGGTGAAGTTTAGAAATAAGAGAGAGGTGTCGTCTGAAGATCCAAAATAGGCACTGCAGTTGAGTTAAGCTAATGACGTTAAAAAAACGCTTATTGGGAAGCAACTCAAACTTTCTTCTTTTTTACTTAATCATTTATTTATTTTTAGTAATAGGATAATTTAGTTTATATTATAATTTATTTAGAATCATCAGCTTTATCCCATCTTCCCTTAGGTCTCAAAATAATTAAATTGGTCATTAAATGTTTGAGTTAAGTAATATTTGTTCCATGTTTTTAACATCTAAAATATGATTTTGTTTTCAGGAACATGACGTCGTGAAACATTCTAACCAACATTGACCTGGAGAAACGAGATACATCTCAAGTTTGGGGGGAAAAAGATAAAAGAAACATCCATCAACTTCAACATCATCAACACCAAAACGTTATTGCCAACTCAGACAATTCAGGAAAGTTCTCATCATTTGACTTTATTTTCACATTGGGGACAATGTTTAGTTTAAGTTTGGGATGTGTTATAAATTGTCTAATACACATTGTGTGATTTGTGTGAGTGTTTTGAATTTAAAAAAAATTGTATTTTTGCATGCTTGTGTAAGTTAGTAGCTTTGCATGCATTGATATATATATATATATATATATGAGTGGTAATATGTTTTGGTTAATGAGTTGTGAATAAGTTATGTGTTTGAGTTAAATTTTTGCTTATTCATGTGGAATGCACGTGAGTTGATTGCGATGTTGCACATGAGTAGGTTGATCCATTGGTTATAGGTTGTAATAGAGAACTTAAATGCTAAACCCAAGCAACCATTAAACATTATATCCTTAAACCAAATTTAGGATACTTGGATGATCGAACTGTTGTATGTTGACATGAAGACAGATATGGATTCCATGTGTGCAAAATATTGTGTGGACTGTCTGAGACCAATGTAATGAAAATTGGGTGATAAGCCTTAATAAGGGGCATTGCACTAGTCATTGCAAAAGGGAAAAAACTGCATTTTTGTGAAATTACCCTAAAAAGATCACAATGAGGACAACTATGATAATCTCATTGTGAAACGTCCATTCGTAGCATTTATGACTCAAGTGATTAAGCATACAAGGGTTTTAAACCTGGTGCCCTAAAGTCATTTGATTTGGGAGTCGTCGGCCTAAAGCTCGCTACAGGGGTCATTTAGAAAACTTAATGAAGAGACGTCTGCACATAATAAGGTGCATAAAACAGAAGAAGTACTACATGCCTTGATTAAGCCCCGAACACTTATTTTAGGATATTAGACTTTTGATAAGGGGTTAATAACTTGGTTGAGTCTTGGAGGTTCAAGTAGTCAAAACAAAGAGAATTCATATTTGTTGACATGTTGAACTACAATTAGTGAAATATAACCAAACTTGAGTGCTCTAAGAAATTAGTATTGAAAATCAACTTGAGAATACACCATGGGGAGTGAAAAGAAAACAAGTGTGGGGGTGTATGAATCATACGAGTGAAGAAGGAAAAAAATTGACTTTTAAGGTCAGGAATTGGATCAATTTATTATTGTACAGCGTTGCACTTAACTCTTCACACACACATTCGTTTTTGCATTGAATAGGTGATAAGTTAGCTTTTGAAATATAATTTTGAAATAATTCATGAAATTAATGCATGTTGCCAATCCCGAGCTACGAAGGTAAGATATCTAACCAAATTTGTTTTAATTGATTTTTTTTAATTTTGTTTGTGTTTGTGTTATTCATTTTCTTTGGTTTGATGTTTGCTCGAGGACAAGCAAATTCTTAAGTTTGGGGGTATTTGATAAGTTGGTTTTATAACAGATTTATTAGATATCTCTTACTTTTAAATTTGAGAATTTCTACTGCACTTATGTGTTTTTTACGATACATTCAGGTACTTTCATAATAGGAGAGTCAACAATGAGAAGATGGAATTAATTAGGAGTAATTCAAGTGTCATCAGCCAAACTAAGGGTGTATATTAGAGGGGGTATTGGCACCTCCGCGCCATTCTGAGGCGCCACCGCACCCAACTGAAAGCCTCAAAGTGTCTCTTACCTGAAGGCACAGGCGCCCCTGCGCCCGAAAGTGGCGTAGCTGTGCTGTGACGATACCATTCCGCCACATAAGCCCTAAAACTGAAGAGTTTAAAGGAGGAACTATAAATACGGCTGGAAGGGTTCAATTAAAGGACTTTTGGGAAAGTAATTCAGCAGCCACACCAAAGAGAACACCCTTGGAGATTGAGGAATCCACAAATCAAAGAGTTCTTCTTATTCTCTATCAATATTATCTATCAATTTTTAAGAACATGAATTGTGTGTTTTTTTTTTTATTTTATATTTTCATGGAGTAATTTATTTTTCTAGAGATACAATGTAGCAAATACTAGAGATTATGCTTGGTTCATTTAATTATCTATTTTAGAGGTTATTCCATTGGTTTATTTGCATTTATCTACTCTTAATGCTTTTGAATGCTTGATAATCATTTGAATGATATGGAATTCGAGATTTACTATTGAGAGAAGGAATCTAAATTGAGACTATTGATAAACACAACCTAGGAGATTATAGAGTTTGAGAGGCCTATGAAATCCTTTGTAGCTGTTAAGAGAACCAAAGATCTTAATAAACTTTATCATCTTAATTTTAGACGGAGACTCAAAATTATGATTTTAAGAGTAATTCTTAATTCGCCATCGAGAGAGGGGATTAAGATAATTTCGGGTTCTTGACTAATAAACCATAAGAATAGATTAAGAAATAGTTAGATGATTGAAGTATGATCGATGGTTAGGTGAAATTGGATCTTTAGAGTTTAAGTCCACTAGTGTTAATCTTGTTTAATTGCATTGTTAATTAATTTAATTAGTTCAGTTAGTTATCCCACTCCAATATCCCTATTTTCTAGATAAAATTAAAGTTATTTTAATTATAAGAATTATCAGGATTTGATTTCAATCCTTGTGGAAAACGATACTCTACTATCACTATATTAAAACTTGACACCGTACACTTGCGGTTGGAAAATTCTCACATCAATATCCCTAAATTTCATGGTAGGATAGAGGTGGAAGAATTCCTTGATTAGCTAGCGACAGTAGATGAGATCTTGAATTACAAAGAGGTGCCCGACAATAAGAGGGTACACTCGGTAGCAGTAACTTAAAAAAAATAGGATCCATCAGGGCAAGATGAAAATTCAGTCATGGGAAAAGATGAAGAAACAGTTGAAGGCAGCGTTTATTCCTTTTAATTATACCATAACCTTGTATCCGTGATTACAAAATTTAAGGCAGAGAAATCGTTCTGTAGATGCTTACTCCATATAATTTTACCAATTGATAGAGCGTAATGATGTAGGAGAGTCAGAGGACCAGTTGGTGGCGCGCTACGTTGGTGGGCTACAGTGGAATTTGTAGAATGTTCTTAATATGTTCTCGCTGGTATCTGTTTATAAGGCTTATCAACGTACACTTTAGGCTAAAACTCAACAAACACGTCGTTCTGTAGTAAGTAGTTATGGTGGTTCATCAGGAGGTGAAGGTCATCAATTCGCCCCAAATCCCACATATGGTCTGTCCCAATCTACTACATCTGGGAGTTGGGGCGTTGATCGGAACATTCGACCGCGGCTCCTCTAGCCGCAAGTTCGGGTGGCTGGGCTCTTACTGGTGGATGAGGGCATGGTAGTCTGTGTTTTGGTTGTGGTGGTTTTGGTCATTTGAGGAGGGACTATCCATCATATCGACAGTCAAGCACATGCTTGTTAATCAGAGAAGCTACATAAGCCTACGTCGAAGATCCCGTTCATGTGGTGAATGAGGAAGAAAAGGCTTAAGTAGAGGCCAAAGTAGTGTATATGAGTGACACGGGACCTCTTTTGGTGGTGCGACGGGCGTGCCTTACACCTAATGGATCGTCTGTGGACTTGCAGCGGAACAACATCTTTTTGTCCACGTGCACCATTAGGGGCAAAGTGTGCAGGTTCATCATTGATTCAGGCAGTTGTGAAAACATGATAGCAGAGGTGACCACACAGAAGCTGGAGTTGGGCTCTGAACCCTACCCTACTCCTTATAGCCTGGCTTGGTTGAAACGAGGTAATGAAATTTGTGTTACTAGACGTATATTGGTACCTTTCTCTATTGGCAATGTGTATAGTATTTGGTGTGATGTGGTGCCTATGGACGCGTGTCATCTATTGTTAGTTAGTCTATAGCAATTTGGTAGGGACGTGTGTTATGAAAGGCGTCAGAATGCATATACTTCACATTTTCGGGTAAGAAGATTGTACTACTACCCTCCAAGGATGCTCGTTATATCTCTTCAGCAGGGGGACAGTAGCAACCTACTTTCCCCTATCTTTGTTTGTGCGTAAGATGTTAGCGGAAGGTATCGTATTGTTGGTAGTGAAAACTGAGGCGACGGGAGTGTAACAGTTCTTATGGCAGCCAAGAGGGCAAGTCTTCACCCCCAAAGCTACTGCCTTGGTGTTTGAATTTCACGATGTAGTCCCAGAGGACCTTCCACATGGTCTTCCTCCTTTACTGGATATACAACAACATATTGATTTGATACGTGGTGCATCGCTGCCTAACCGTCTGCATTATCGAATGAGCCCGACGAAACATGAGGAGTTAAGGAGACAGGTAGAAGAGTTGGAGCAAAAGGGTTATATCAAAAAGAGTATTAGCCAACGTGCAGTCCCCACGCTTCTAGTGCCAAAGAAGGATGGAAGTTATTGGATGTGTATAGATAGGAAAGCCATCAACAAAATAATAGTTCGTTCTCGCTTTTCGATATCGAGATTAGATTATTTACTTGACCAGTTGGTAGAAGCAACAGTATTTACCAAACTGGACTTGAAAAGTGGTTACCATCATATCAAAATCCATCTTGGTGATGAGTGAAAGACAGCTTTTGAGTGACTGGTTATGCCCTTCGGATTATCCAATGCACCGAGCACGTTCACGCGGGTGATGAACCAAGCCCTTCGACCGTTTATTGGTAAGTGTGTGGTTGTGTACTTCGATGAGATATTGGTGTACAGTAGGTCATATGAGTCTCATGGTGTGCATTTAAGGGAAGTCATAACTATTTTGCCCAAGGAAAAGCTCTTTGCAACCCATAATAAGTGTGTATGTTATACCGCTAGTGTTCTATTTTTGGGGTATGTGGTGTCAGCCAATAGGGTGACGGTGGATTCAGCTAAAATTGATGCAACCTGACAGTGGCCACATATACAATTAGTTTCTGATGTGCAGACTGCAGAGTTTCCATGGTTTGGCGTCATTTTATCGACGATTTATTCAGCACTTTAGCTCCATCATGTCTCCCAAACTGATTGCATGAAGGAGAGTAATTTTCACTGGATGCCCAAGGTTAAGAAGGCGTTCGTGGTTATTAAGGAGTGCTTGACGTCAACCCCGATACTTGCATTGCCTGATTTCACAAAACTTTTCGCCTTTCATTACGATGCCTCTAAATTGGGCATCAAAGCTGTTTTCAACCAGGAGGAGAAACCAGTAGTTTATTTCAGTCAGAAATTAGCAAGGGCTCGTGGGAGGTATAGTACTTATGATGCAGAACTTTATGTGTTGTTCTGACCATACGCCATTGGCGCCATTATCTATTCCAGCAAAAGTTTATCTTATACAATGATCATGAGGCCCTCAAGCATTTGTCCAGCCAGGATTCTGTGTCTACCCGTCATGCATTGTGAATTGCCTTCTTGCAGCAATTTAACTTTTTCATTAAACATTAGGCTGGGTCTTCTAATCTTGTAGCAGACATGCTCACTCGGTGGCATGTGTTATTAGTACGTCTACAGGTGGCAGTCACGAGGTTTGAAACATTTGCCTCCCTTTATGTCGATAATTCTTATTTTGGCCCCATTTTTCACAGTTTACTGCAGGGACCTCATCCTCCCTTTCTATTAGAGGACGGTTATGTGTTTCAGGGTGTTCAGTTGTATACCAGATTGCAGCCTTCGTCTGAAATTGATTGAGGATTTTCACGATGAGGGTCATGTGGGGTGCGATCGCACTTTAGCTCTCATTAGTGTTTTATTTTTTTGGCCTACTATACTCCGTGAAGTGGAGAAATTTGTCTCGCAGTGCAGGGCGTGTCATGTGGCAAAAGAGAAAGCCACGAACTCTGGTCTTTATTGATCCTTACCAGTGTCTTCAGCTCCGTGGACTGATATTAGCATGAATTTTGTCATGGGTTTACACATCGTGGTAATAACTCCATTTTTGTGGTCGTGGATCGATTTTCGAAAATAGTGCACTTCATACGTTGTAAACGTACCACTGATGGGCCAAGGTTTCCTAGCTCTTTTTCACAGAGATTTATCGTCTTCATGGTCTGCCTACTTCTATTGTGTCTGACAGAGACACAAGGTTCATTGGTCACTTTTGGCGGAGCTTATGGAAGTAGTTAACACATCACTCAATTTTAGTAGTGCTTACCACCCTCAAACAGATGGGCAAATTGAGGTAGTCAACCGATCTTTGGGTTATTTGTTGCGGTGCTTAATTGGGGATAATCTTCGTTCATGGGATCAACGGCTTAACCAGGTAGAGTTTGCTTATAATCATGCTCGAAATAGAAGTACTGGTTTTAGTCCGTTTCAAGTTGTGTATATTATTCTACCCCGTATTCCTGTTGAGTTATTGACTCTACCCTCTAAGACTCGGTTGCACGGGACGTCTGTTGACTTTGTTCGTAGTTTGTAGCAGGTTCATGAAGAGACACGAGCTAAGTTGTTGGAGTCCAACCGTAAGTATAAGGAGGTTGTTGACCGGCATCGACGTTCTTTTGAATTTGATGTTGGAGATTATGTTTGAGCGGTGCTGACTAAGGATCGAGTGCCTTCGCATGAGTATTCGAATTTATCGCCTCGTACTGTTGGTCCATTGGGAATTACGTAGAAGATCAATCCCAACGCCTATCGCCTTCGACTTCTTTCTCATATCCGAACTTCTGATTGTTTAATATGAAGCATCTTTTGCCATACCATGGAGATAACTTAGAAGACTGTGCTACTAGTTCTGATTCGAGGGCGAATCCCATTGATCCCGGGGAGAATGATGAGGTTAGTGTGGAGAAACAGACACTTGCGTATTTGGAATGTTTGGATGGTCGACGTTCGAAGAAAATAGCGTAACGTTTGCATACAATGTCCGTTTTGGGCCCATGAACCCAATCTGGAAAGCTCGCGACGATTTCCATTGAACTCACAGTTTTGCCATGACGTATGAGGGATTTTGGATGTTTGAATTCGTTTGCTAAGTCAAAACGGCATTTAATGTTTCTTAGTTTATTATTTTCAGTATTTATTTATTTTGCTTTATAGCCCAACCCATTAAGTGACTACTTGCCCAATGGGTTATTTGTTCTTTTAGTATTTAAGACTCTAAAACGTCTTATAGGGTTTTTAGTTGTTTATGAAATAAGAAAAAAACGTTTATTTTTTTAAGGTGCAATCCGTTTGTTAGTGTACTTGTAGATTCGATCTACATTATATATGAAATATGTGATTAAAATAAATTGTTAATTTTGACTTGAATTTTAATAATATATTTTAAGTTGCACCAAATAGGGACTTAGTTTTATACTATGAGATTGTGTTAAGTTGCACAAAATGAGGTAGACAAAGTAAGTGATTCAATCACGATCTTCAAAATTCTAAATTTAAAATAAAAATTCTTGAACAGAATCTAATAATATTCGGGACCAGGTTCCAAAATCATCATCTTGCACTTAAATAAAACTATTATTAGCAAGACAAGTGTACCTTTTCAAAGCTATTTAACAACCACTTATACTTGCAAGTAACTAAAAAATAATTAATTATTTCGATCTAATCATCGTTTAGTTAAATAATTATTATAAAAAATCATTATAAATTTGTGATTAAGCACTATCATGCTCAGGCCAATATGTTGGGAACTTTTAATAAGAAAATTAAAGCTTTTCCACTTTGTGATACAATGACATGCTGGTGACTCTGCATGCATCTATTGGTTTGGACCTAACCATACCAAAGGGAATCAAAAGTACAGAATGTCAAAATCAATACAACTTTTTATGAGAATTATTTTGTGTATTTTCTGGTCAGATCAATAAAAATTTTACCAACACAATACCTAATCCATTGTCTTTTCTAAAAAAAATGGGTTTTAGAGACTACAATTGGATCTAGCATTTGACAAATGGCATTCCATCTTTGTAAAGAAAAAGTTACCCCGTCACGTGTAGAAAAATAGGGTGTTTGTTAGGCAAGTTGTCTCTTGCGCCTACAAGAAGCTGTCGAAGAAGTAATGCTATTGGCTTATTGTGTATTATTTGATACTTTAATATAGTATAATAGTAGCTAAATTGATTGAGCATTTTGTTTACTTCGTGATAGGATATTCATGATACTTATTCCTTTTTCCACTTGTTCATGTCCAAAATTTAAGTATTATATCCTAGATTCAATGGTTAGGTAAACTTTATTGTTGTTATTGGACTTATTAGGGATTAATTAAAAAGATAAATTATTTACTAAGCACATCCGACTTAGGATTTTAGTAAAGAGGAAATTACACTCAGACACGTTTTTCAATTTTTCATTTCAATAATCAGATGATAAAGTTATTCTTTCAAAAATTAGATGTACCCACCCCCATTTCACTCAACCCCACCCGATTTTATACCACAACCCACAACCCACACTAACCCTAATTCATTTTTCACAAGAAAATATCCCAGCTGCTTCATTCCACTTCCTCCTCATGATGTTGGTGGTGGGATCTGGGTGGAGGGAATTGTTGTTTGATCAGATATAGAATCATCTCAACTTATGAAAATCGTCAAAGGTATACCTTCTATCACACATTTTTTTTTTTTTTCTAAACACAAAGGTTATCTGACATTTTGGGTATTGAAAAATGTTTAGATTAATTCCGCTATGTATATTTTAAGTAAAAAAATTGGCTTACTTGCATAAGTTAGATATGAAAATGATCTTGATCCTAATAGACTGAATGATTCTATGTACTAGATAACATATAGGTTAAACTTTTTAGATAAAACCACAAACTTTTATAAATGGTATCAAGTTAAGCATTCATGGTCTCGTGAATGTGTGAAAAAACTGTGAGTCCTCAATTAATATTGTCGTGGTAGATGTTTTGTGATTGTGAATACATGAGGAGGTGGAGCATAAGTGGTAATGTGGGTTTTACACGTACAGTGGAGTTATGTAAACCTCGATGAAGTATAGTTGAATGGAAATATATATATATCACTTGAAATATATATATCCTATTTCATTTGTAATACTTTTTTTCATATAAGTTTGACAATGTTTGGCCTTGGCAAGGTCAAGTGTTCAACAACTTTAACTAGGTTGAACTTTGGCCCGAGCTAACAATACCAAGCTTATGTTCTTACTATAGATATGGACATAGTAGATTTTGTACACTGATGATGCACGTGTCAAGATTTTAAATGAAATAGGAAAATATTTTCACGTTATACCATATTTAGATTGAGTGTATCGCGTAGAGTTATCTTATACATAATGTGTATATTTTATCCATTGCTAACTTGATTTGCTCTAATTACGTTGTCTAGCTTCTCCATGCTGAGCTCTATTTTCAATTCTTCACAAATTGAGTTGTTTTCTTATTTAAATCATCGACCAAAAGGTACAGTTGCTAAAGTTTTCTTTACATCTCTTTCCCCTACCATTTAATACTCGATGTAAGGTCTTTCCGTCTCTCTCATATATATCATATTGTTTTTTTTTTTTTTTCCAATTAATAGATAAGGTTGGGATCAATACCAACTCCAAATCTAGCTTGAGGCGAATCTCACCCGTTCGTGAATGGATTGAATTAAAAACAAAAAAAGCTGCATGGCTCAATAACTATTTAATTTGGTGCTCATTTGATATATAATTAACAACCAATTTATGAATGTTGAATAGGCGTGAATCCTTCAAAGAAACGATTTTAGTTTTTGCGCGAATAGACATATTGCAGATACAATTTAAATAAATAAATTTATCTTATATCTAACATGTTAGGCTTTTAAATGAAATTGTTCAACTCATATAATAATCTGTAAAATTAAAGGAAATGATTTGATAAAATAATAATGACTTACAATAGAGATAATATCACAACAATTCCAAAGCAAGACAAAAATGAAATTATCATTTCTATTTTTAGTATTTTGTCTATACATATAAAAATAAATTGAGTGAGCAAACCACGTTATCATAAATTTGTCTTCTTATATACTCTCTCTCTATATTTATCTTGAGGGCTGCTGCTTGTACAGAAAGGAATCAACAAAAATGCACCAAAATAGACACAATAGGGGGTGGGTGGTTTTTTCTTCTTCAATATTTTACTCACATGGGACCGGGGTGGGCCTCATGTGAGTTTTCTGGCAGAATTCTGGTTTAATTTATTTGTACAAACTAGTCAGAGTTGAACCTACATTGCACGTTATTCTGAAATATTTTATAAATGTTGTAAAAGTAATATTTGATACCAATTTTGTTGGGAAGTTTTGACGAGTCTCAAAAAACTAAAGAAAATAAAATTTAGGATATAAATTTAAAAGAAGAAAATTGTAGTCTCAAAACTTAACTTTTATGATTCAAATTTCTTGTTACAATGAAATACTACAAATGAACAATCTTTTTATACTACTTTTTGTACATAAGAATTAATTGCTAATACATGAATTTAAACGTCCATTAAAATTTCTATATACATAAATAGAAATAAATTCATTTATACTAACTTTAGAGTAATGTAGATCAAGATTTGTCAAGTCAAGATTCATTGGGTCTAGATTAATATGAATGTTAATTAATTGAGAATTAATAACACGAAATTCATACTTGGCACAGATTTTATAGTATTTATTACATATTGAAAAACGAAAAATAATGTACTATTAAAATAATTGAATTATAGTAAGGTTAAGATCTAGATTAATTAAACCATTTATCTTTTATATTAAATTTCATCAAGTGTGTGAGAGAGAAAATTGAGGTTTCTTCCAAAGTCACATTAGCTTTGTCCGCATGGTGGTGGTGGCGTCGGCATGATATTATTCAACTTGTCTCACGGTGGTCCACTTTTCTACTTATAAATTATAATTTATTTCATTGCTTATAAATTATAATTAATTTATTAACTTTTCAGTCCATACAAAAACAAGATTCATACTTAGATGCATAAAAGAAAATTGGATTTTTTGTATCTATATATAACCACCTATCTTGTTTCAAGTTTTCATAAAGGGTTCCTCCCTTCAACCCTTGTCTCTCTCTCTCTCTCTCTCTCTCTCTCTCTTAGACTCTCCGCCTTCACCACCATGGCCGCCACAATTCCACCACCGCCGCCTCGGCACCATGCATATGTATATCGTGACCCACTAGCAGATGAAGCTGCCAGCATGATCTTAACTTGCCTTTGATCAAAACCGACTCGGGGAGAGATCAGATCATGTGGCAGCTTCACCTGTTATCTGATCACGAAAATCTTTATTCATACACAGTAAGCAACCTAAATTCTTTTGAATTCCTCAATTCTTTCATGCTGAATATTAATACAAATTAATGAATTTTTAGTCTCCAAATTTGGCTTATTTTAGTTTATTCATCAACTGTAAGTGATGCCTCTGGTTTATGTTAATCAAATAACAAGATTAAACCCATCAGTTTTTCTTTATTTTATTAAATAGTTAAAGATGAAGGGTGGACAAAAGGCAGTTATAATTCTACGTTCAAAGGGCCTATTATTTATTCATTACCATTAATTATCTTTTCCAAGAACCAAACCAATCTCCCTTTTTTTTTTTCTCCTCCTTTTTCTGTCATTATAGGTGACTATTTATGAACAATAACATGGTTTTAGCTATGCCTAAGACCAAGAACTTTTAGTAATAAAAAAAATTCAATCCTTTTCTTCACATACAAAAATAAAGATTCTTGATTAATTATTGAGGGCATATTAGGGCCGGATTAAAATCTAATTTTAATTTAAGCCAAAGTCAAATAATCAATATCAACCGTATCTTGCATGGGTCTCACATCTTTTTAACCACACATTTCAAAAATTTCTATAACAATTCACTACAAATCTAATTTTAATCTACACCAAATACCCTTTAACGTTAGCATGCTGGGAAAGTTGGGGATGGGAAGCTTGGAGTCGGGAAGAGGTTTATGTTAGAATTGTTGGTGACAAAATCTGCTCTCTTTGGTTCTTTTGAGATCCCTTTTCATCTGTCAATTTTGTATTATTTACATCCCGTTTTGTATTGCCTTTTTTAAGTTCCTATTGGCAGCATGATTTAATTATATTATCTCTAACTCTTTATTATATATAAAGCCAACTCAAAAGGTATGAAACCAATTCATCATTTGATTTTATTTTTTTTCCAGTTCTTTGACCTTTGATTGTGTTTAGAATTGTATATAAAATCTGTATGAAATGTTAATCAACTCTTGCTTGTATATTTCTTAGTTATTAATCCTTGTTGCGAGAGAACACGTGTCAAATATTTTGAATTCAACACACTTATGTAGCAAATTTACACAATTTCAAAAATTACCTGTATGAAATGTTAATCGACACATTTATATAAAATTAGCAAATGAATAATGTACACTGTTGACTGGCCCTTTGATAAAATTTATAAATTGGTTTATAAATCCTGTCAAAGTTAAATATTAATTTTAACACACCTTTTTTGAGACTCACCATTATTCCAATTTATAAATTTGCCAAAGGGAGGCATAATCATCCCTATGTATTTACGCATCTAACGTGTGTTAAGTCCAAATTATTATTGACAATTTCGAAATTTGTAATTGGCAATTGATAAGTATATTTTATACACTTATTCACGATCTAAAATAGTGATATTTGATTGTTATTCTGACAAATTATATTCTAAATTCTTATATTTTATGTTATATATGTAAAACTCAATGGTTGAACGAGAAATCGAAAGAAAGAAGCGAAAATTGGTGAAAATGGCAAAATCTAAAGTTTGAGAACCAAATTGTAATTATTCAATAGTTCATTTGGACACAAGAAGGTACTTTCAAGATTTTTTGGAGCTAATTGGATAAAACTAGAACTCAAAAATGAATGGAATATGATCAAAATATTATCAAAATCAATTTTCAATCGTACAAATTATATTTCAGATTTTTAGCCGAATATTAAGACCCATTGTTGGCATAGTAAACGTTCGAATTGGAAAAATTCTATTTCTAGAAAGTTGTATAACTTTGAGATATGTTTCCAACTCACTTTGAATCGCATCAATCGAATATCAGGAGAGAACGTTATGGTCAAAATACTGACTGCTATGTAAAGACAAAAAATCTGCGCGTAAAGACAACTTTCTTATTTTAGAACTATTTTGGAAACCAATTTGGATGTAATTTTCAACTAATTTTCTACTCCTACAAATATCTAACAACAAAATATATATGAGAAACCTCTCATACACATTTTATATTCCAATATTCATCAATTTTTATCATCAAATGAGGAAAATTCATAGTTTTTGTGAAAGAATTGAAGGAGACTTGCAAGAATTCAATCAAGTGAAGATTCACACTTGATTTTTAGGCAAAAAAAAAAAAGGCGCAACTGAAGATTCATCAAGAAACCATTGAAGAGATTCAAACTTGATTTTTCATTTTCATTTTCTCAATTTATCAAAAATTCGGGTTATATCTTTTCACTTAAATATAATTTCTTGTATTTTCGATATGTTAGGCTAAAATTTTATACATTGTTACAATGAGATGAACCCCATGTTATTATATTTTTAACTTTTAATTAATTATTTTGACTTTAATTTGATTTGATTTGTAGATGTTTATTATTGTTTTTATTGTTCTTTTCAATTGCTTGATCACCAATTGAATTGTTAGTGATTTTTATTGTTATCGAGAGAGACAATAGGGTTTAAGTATAATATAATAAACATTATAAGGTTCAATAGATGGTAGAAACATACATATATGCTTTATATGGTTTCAATAGGTATTCTAGCACTTATTAATGTATTTATCATGTTTACATATTTTATCGAGAGATAGAAAGATCACATGAGGGAAATAAAATTAATCGCTATTGATAGAGGTTTTCAATTAAATAGAAACATTAACCAACATAAATAATTTCAAATTGTCATTTCAATTGTTACACTAAAAATGGAATAACAAGAGGCATTCGATATCTTAGCACTGCATCTCACATATTTGAAAAATACATTTACTTATTTTCATTAGTTTAATTGATAATTTAGGGATTAGTATAAAAAATTACAAAATTTGTTTGTTATTCGATTAAAGTTGCAATTGATTTTAGCTCGTGCTCGTGGGTTCGACACTTTATGCACTACTTTATTACTTATTCACGATCCAGTTCATTTACGAATTTTCAAGTGATCAAGTTTTTGTGTCGTTGTTGGTGACTATTGTTTTTGATATGTTTAGTTAATGTTAGCTTTAATCTGAATTTTACCTTTTTCAATTAATTTATCATATTAGAAACACATTACAGTGTTTTCTAGTACCCTTTTCAAGACATTGTATGCGAAGTTCGAGAACCGATGATCTTGTTAAATTTGACCCAGAGATCGAACGAACATTCAACCTTCAAATAAGAAACAGTTGGAAACACACCAAAAACAGAAAAAGGAAGCCATGATAGAGGAAAATCTGAATCAAATAGTCATCGGGGCAAATTTGGAAACAATACAACTGAATGTGGTTGTAGCTAATGAAAATATAAGGCTAATGGGGGAATATGTGGTTCCACGAGTTGTAGAAAGCCAATTGGCATAGTATATCCGGTTTTTGGTTGGGTAAACTTCCACCTAAGGACTGATGTGATTAACATGTTCCAAAATGCGCTACAATTCTTTGGGAGAGCTTAGGAGAATCCCAACGCTCATATATCAAGATTTATGGACATGTGTGCAACTATCGAGTATCCAAGGGTGTCCAGTGAAACAATCAGACTGAGATTTTTCCCATACACCTTAAAAGACTCAGCCAGAAAGTTGTTAGACATTTGTCCATCTTAGAGCATCATTACATGGAACTAATTGAGTCAAAAATTTCTTAGAAAATATTTTCCATCGAAAAAGATTGCAAAGCAGAGAGACGAGATTACTACATTACAACAACTGGACTCGAAAAGCTATTCAGAGGCTTGGGAATAATACAAGAGTTTACTCTGCTAATGCCCACAACACAGATTGAGAAATGGCTTCAAGTCTAATACTTCTACATTGGTTTGAATCCGATAAGCAGGGTTAACGTAGACTTTGCATGCGATGGTTCTATCACAAAAGGAACTGCGGATCAAGTCTACCAAATTATGGAAGATCTAGCATTCGCCAGCGCACTTTGACCTACTGAAAGGACGAGTGGAAAAAGAGCTGTTGGGGTATTTGAAGTTGATTATTTGATAGAATTTTAACACATTTTGCATTATTGGCACAGAAGATGGATCAGATGAACGCAGCCCGACAATAGGACTGAAATGCAAACATTGTGGAAAGAACCATGAGAGTATTAATTGTAATATAGGGTCTCATTTTGTTTAGACAGTGGAGGACAACTACTGTTAGAATTTTCAAAGATAACAATACAATCAAAATTCTAACACTTACTACCCATGCTAGAGGAATTACCCAGATTTCCAATGGAAGAATAATATGGGAGCTCAGATTGCGCCACAATAGACAGCACCACCATGTTTTCAACAAATTGAAAATAAATATTCGTTAGAAGAACTTGTTACAAAATTGGCAGAGATTCTACCCAACACATGCAAAAAACCAGATAAAACCTTACAAGTTCAGGGAGCTACCATCAATAATTTGGAAAATCATATGGGACAAATAGCGAAAGCACTTTTAGAGAGACCATCAGGAGCACTGCCTAGTGACACTGAGATAAATCTCAAACAATAGGTAATGTCAGTGAAGGTCGTGGAGGAAGAACAGATTGAGACAATAACTACCCGCAGTGGAGTTCAACTGCCAGAGATTAATATAAAGAGACCAGTTGCTACAAAAGAAAATGTACATTTCATAGTTGAGGAGCAATTGGAGGAATCTGAGTAGAACAAAGAAGTAAAGACAAAAAGAGCATCAGAGGATCCAAAGGTTAAGGAAATCGTTCCTATTAAAGAATTTGTGCCACCACTACCGTTTCCACAAAGACTGCAAAAGAGAAAGCTTGATGATCAATTCAAGAAATTCATGGATATACTGAAAAAGCTCTACATCAACATCCTATTCATCGATGCAATTCGATAGATCCCAATGTATGCAAAGTTCTTAAAGGACATGGTATCCAACAAAAGAAACTTCCAAATTGGGAAAAAGTGGCATTGACCAAAGAGAGCAGTGCAAGACTGCAAAATAAATTGTCGCCAAAACTTAGGACAAGTGAAGTTTCACTTTACCCATTTCACTCAACAAAAGATTTCATTTTAATGCTATATGTGATATGGGTGCAAGTGTAAATTTAATGCATTTATCTACTTCAGGAAACTAGGAGTTGGGGAAGTCAAATGATAGAATGTAATGCTGCAGCTGGCATATAGGAGCATTAGATACCCATGGGGCAAGGTTAAGGATGTCCTCATCAAGGTTGGGAAGCTGATATTCCCAGTGAACTTCCTTCTTATGGACCTCGAAGACGACAACGATATATTAATTATTTTAGGCCGACCCTTTTTAGTAATAATTCGAACTTTGATGGACATGGAGAATGGTGAGCTGGTTGTGAGTGTGAGGATGCACATGAGATCTTTAAATTATATAATTCACCCAAAAAATCATTAGTCCTGAAGGAGGCCAAATATATTTTTGAAGAAATTCATCAAAGATCGAAGGAGACAAAACCTAGACGTCTAGTGAGCCTTGATAGAGAGGATAATAGAGAGCTCAAGGTTTGGAAGGCAAAAAGATGATGTAAAGCTAGAAATCATAAGGATTGTAAGACTGCAAAACTCCAGCGTGAACCACCATGATCAGTCTCTCCATACAGTCTAGCTAAAGACTATAAATTAAGCGCTTATTGGGAGGCAACCCAATTTTTTAATCATTTTATTTATTTTGCTTTTTGTATTGCATTGCATGTAGTGTTATTCTTGATTTACATATTGCTTTAGTTATAGCACGTTTCAATTTAGTTTGGGGGGGTCATCTTCATCATTGACACTTAGCCTAGTTAAAGAAAAACATTAATTGAGTCAAACCGAGTTTTCTTTTTATTCTTTTGATTGTTTTCTTCCCCTCTTGATATGTACCATGAATATTGACATTGGAAGGAGTTTAGCGAAGTACAATTTGGAATAAATTGACAAATAGATCTTTTCACATTCAATAGAAAAAAATCGGGGAGTACAATTTACCTTTTTTCTGTATTATTTATGTTTTTGACATTGAGGACAATGTCGATTTTAAGTTTGGGGTTGGAAAAAACTTTGAGTTTTTATTTTTTGTGTATTTTTTTTAGTGTTTGTGTGTTTGTTTTTCGTTATTACTTCAGTATATAATAGAAAAATGAAAAATTTGAGGAAAAAAATTCAATATATATAATGATAATTATATTTGAGATCTGGTATTGATTTATGAACGGTGGATAGGTTGCGTGCTAGATTGATTGATACTTAACCCTACTAAGCTTGATATTATACATGCACAAGAATTGAGTTTTTTATCATGATGCAATAAGTTGATTCATATGTTGGATATGTTGATAGATTGAACATAGATGCTATGTTTAAAACTATCCTATATTAATGATCCTTAAACCAAAGTTAGCATAGCTTGAGTATGATTTTATGGTTGTAAGAAGATATGGACGTAAACTGGGATTCCTCGTGAGAAAACTTATGTGTGAATTGCCTTAGATTAATAGGATAAAATTGGACAAAAGTCTTAAATTAAATGTCGGTTTGATTAGATATGTGTTTAATTAGGGGTTTTGCACTAATTGGAGTAGAAAAATATATAAAAGACATCTCTTTGTAGTCTTTATGACTCGAGTTACTAAGCATGCTAGGGTATTTACAACCTGGTGCCCTAAAATCATCTTATTTGGGAGTCATTGACCAAAAGTTCGTTGCATGAGTCATATAGAAAGTTTGAGGGATAGAGAGTGCAAAAAAAAAAAACACGTAGTCATCGTGGGTTCAACACCCTACTCACTAATTTATTACTTGATCACTATCCCCGTTCACTTGCAGGTTTTCAAAGGATAAGCAATTCCTTAAGCAAAATCATGTCCTAGTTGAATTGTATTAGGACTTTATCAAATTGTAATTAAAGTCAAAATAGGAGTTATTGAGTCCTAATTATAGAAAAAGAGTTGACATTGGTAGTATAGGTCTTGAAAGAGTTCAAGATATCCTAGAAGATCACATATGATCAAGGAAATGCAATTTGAAGTCTAAAGAGTGTCAAAAAATCGCACAAATTATGCTTCAAATTCTCAGTCGCAACTTGCAACTCATTTTTCATATAGAACATATTGGAATCTAAACAAGGATACATAGAAGAGTTGTAACTATTTGAGTTAGTTTTCCAACACATTTTTTGAATATTTCATTCGGACATTAGGAGAGAAAGTTATGATAAAAATATTGACGATTGTTCAGCTGTTGCTCGCCTGTCGCTAGCTTGCCACTTGAGTGATGGGTCGACAACCAGAATCATGTTTGCTTTAAAACAATTTCCCTATATATATCCTACTTTATGAACGTACAAAAGTGTGTTGAATCATATTTATTCCATAGAGATCATTCCTTTGAAGATCCAAAACATTCACTGATTCCAAGATTCAATCACCACATATTACTTAATCCATAAATTCATCCAAATCATTTTTTGTTGATCAAGCCATATTGTTTCGTATAAAATTATAGATCAAAACACACAATTTTTTTGATCAAATATCAAACCACCTAATCTACCGGAAATAAATCGATACTAGGGATCGGGAACTGTTGCAAAAGCACAAATTCAGGAGAACTATGGTGAGATACCAGGAATCGAGATCTAGCGTTAAGAGCATGTAATCTAGTGGGCTAAGGTATAAATCATGAGTCGAAATTTATTTTGAATGAGCGCACCTCAAATAGGATTAAGTGAGACTGCATGAATTGATGTCAGAAGTTCTATGGGGTAGACGAGTCTGGACTGTACTGTAAATTTGCTTCGATTTATAGTAGATTATTGATTGAAAAAGTGCCCGGAGTTTTATCCAGTTGAGGTTTCTCTACGATAATCTTTGGTTTTATTTACTACTTTAATTATTGATTATGGTATTCAAACTTAAAATAAATTGACTTGTTTGATTAATCATCTAGAAACAATTAAAAAGTGACTTGTTTCTTTTAATTGTGTAATTCTGCATGCAAGTCTAAATAATTTAAAACTTTTAAATGGTATCAGAGCTTAATAGCGATCTTTAATCAAATTTTTTTTCTAGATGAGTCAAAAATCAATTTCTGATTCGGGATGTTAGTGTGATATACAAATTCGAGAGGTTTATGAATAATTATTTGAGAAGAGTCTTAAGATTAAGAAGGTGAATAAAGTCGTACTTAAAAAGGTTAATGCACTTGAATTAGAAAAAAGATAGCACTATAGCGAAACTTGAGGAGTAAACTAGGTGTTTGAATGAATTAAGGGTTGAGAAAGAGTTTTTAGATGTTAAGGTTAAATATCTTACGAATGATCTTGAAAAATCAAATGCCCAACTTCAAATTTTTTCTAGCGGGTCTAAGAAAATTAATAATATGATAGGTCTGAACAAAATAGGTGGGAGTAGAAGAGATTTTGACGATAATGATACAAATTCTCATACTACTTCATTTTCAACAATAAGTTTGTACCTGCCTCAAAGCCTAAGGTTCAAAACTTGAAATCTAGAGATGCTCATAGATTCATCCTCACGTACATCATATGCTTGTTAATTGTGATTCATACATTAATACATGCATCATTTTATTACATTATGATATATGATTTACTTGAACATGTGTGTTGTGACCAAATATGAGTTTAATTGATGTGCTGTAGTATATTTTTCATTACTTTATTTATGTTTATGTGGAGTACTTAGTATAGGTTTCCTCCACCTAAGGTTTAAAATTTGAAATCTAGGATTGCTCCTAAATTTATTCCTACATGCTTCAATTGTGGTGAGTTATGACATATAAAACCTACGTGTCATAATTTCCTGAATAAAAATAGAAATAAGAATTTCACTAGAATTAGAAGTCAGGATTTTGATAGCCAAATTAATTTCCTCACTAATCAAGTGAGTCATTTCACCAAGTTAATAACACAATTTATTCGGAATAAGTCTTCCACTTGACATGTTTGGGTAAAAAAAGCATGATTTGAAATTTTTTGAAATTAATCACTGGGCTCTTAAAGCTAAGAGTGTTTGTATACCTAACTGATTATGTTTTTTTTATGCGTGCATATGCTTGTTAATTGTGATTCATACATTATGACATGCATCTCATTTTATTTTATTTTTTTGGTTATTTTTGCTTTACGGTTAGTTTGATTTTAAAAAAAAAAAATTTGAAAAAGTAATGAAAAGAGGGAAGGATTTTTTTTACTACACCATGATATATGATTTACTTGAACATGTGTATCGTGACTAAGTATGAGTTTAATTGATATGCTGTAGTATATTTTTCATTACTTTATTTATATTTATGTGGAGTACTTAGTATAGGTTTCCTACACCTAAGGTTCAAAATTTGAAATCTACGATTGTTCCTAAATTTTTTCCCTTAATTCAGTAGAACTAAACTCTAGTGCATCCCCTTAAATAAGAGAAAAAAAGTTTCATCTTATACAATTTTTCGAAACCTATTTGATTTGAGCAATTAAGTTCGAGGGGTTTTTCATAATCTGATGCTCTATGGTGAACTGATTTGGAGTCATCAACTCAAATCTTGTTACATGGGTCATCTTAATCGATTAATAGATAAGAATCAGCACATAAGATATAAAAAAATTGAAGAGAAAAATAATGAGCTTAAAAAGAAAAATAGAAATTGTCTGAAAAATGCTCAAAGTTGGGGGGAAAAAATAATATACATGAAAAATTAGCTTCATTTATAGGTCTTAATATGCATTATTGGCTTAACTTTTATTAATCGGGGAATAAACTTATTTCACAATGATGCTTAGCATGTGCATCTCACAAATTTAAGGTTTGGGATTTTGATCACAATATATTAGTGGTATTTAATACACACGAGTCATTTATACAATTTATTTCATTTAGACTTGAACTGAATATGTTGAAAAGTCTATTGATTATACTTGTGTATACTATCTACTGTATCTTCGAGTTATTATATATTGTTCTTATAATTCCCTTCGTTATTTGCGACAAAAAAAGGGGGAGAGTGGCACATTTTAATTTAGTAATTTAATTTTAGTCATGACATTTTACATTTTAATTTTAATTTTGGAGAGTTGCAGTAAGGGAGAGATGGTAGTATTTGGAGTTTTTTTTTTTTTTTTTGATGTTTTGTGATTCGTGACAAAAAGGGGGGAGATATATGTATTTATTTCAGGGAGCTGATTTTATAAGTTAGAGGGAGAATTTTAGAATTCTTGATTGATAGATGACTTAGGGGGAGTCATTTGAGATATTTGCTAGCATTTTATTATTGATATAGTTTTGTGTTTTGTTTATGTTGATTTAAATTTCTATACTTTATTTCTAAATTTATAATTCACATGATATTCCATGTTTTGATGTCACACACATTTTATTTTGTATTTTATTTAATTTAGCTATATGATTTTGGTTTTATTAGTTTCATCTTGCTTTTCACCTAGTATTGTAATTTTCACGTGTTTCTAGAAATAAGTTGACCAAGTATTGAAGAAAATTGTGGAAATTTATTTTTAGGTAGTTTGAACTTATTGACTTTAAAATAAATATAATTTTGTCATGGAATGCCAAAGTGGGAGACTGTTAATTCCAAATTATTATTGAAAACTTCGAGATTTGTAATTGGCAATTCTTTAAGCAAAATCATATTCTATTTGAATTGTATTAGGAGTTTATCAAATTGTAATCAAAGTCAAAATAGGACTTGTTGAGTCCTAATTATAGCAAAAGAGTTGAAATTGGTAGTATAGGTCTTGAATGAGTTTAAAATGTTCAAGAAGATCACATATAATCAATAGCTAGAAGTCTAAAGAGTGTCAAAGAGCCATACAAGTTATGCTCTAGATTTCTAGTCGCAACTTGCAATGCATTTTTCACATAGAAAAAATTGGTATATGAGCAAGGCTATTCTAGAAGAATTGTAGCCCTTTGAGTTAGCTTTTCAACACATTTTGAATCACCTCAATCGAATATTAGGAAAAAAAAAGTTATGATAAAAACACTGACGATTGTTTAACTGCTGCTCGCCTATCGCTAGCTTGACACTCGAGTGACGAATCGACGTCCAAAATCTTCTTTGCTTTAAAGCACGTGATTTTCATCCATATTTCAACCCAAACACTTTTTCTTATATATAACATACCCTATGAACGTCCAAAAGTGTGTTGATTTATATTTATTCCATAGAGATCATTCCTTAGAAGATCCAAAACATTCATTAATTCCAAGATTCAACCACTACATATTACTTGATCCAAAAATTATCCAAAGCATATATAGTTGATCAAGTCATATTGTTTCATACAAAACCACATATCAAAACACACAAAATCTTCTAATTAAACACCGAACCACCTAATCTGCATGAGATAAATTGATACTAGGGATCGAGAGCTGTTGCAGAAGCACAAATTCAGGAGGACTAAGGTGAGATACCAAGAGTCAAGATCTGCCGTTAGAAGCACGCAGTTCAGGAGGGCTAAGATATAAACCAAAGTCGAGATTTGTTTTGAATGAGCACACCTCAGTGTGATCAAGGGAGACTGTAGGAATTGAGGTTAGAAGTACTACAGGGTGACTTATTTGGACCGTATTGTAAGTTTGCTTCAATTTATAGTGGATTATTGACTAACAAAGTGTCTAGAGTTTTTATCCAGTTGGGGTTTCTTCGTAATCATCTCTGGTGTTCTTTACTACTTTAATTATTTATTGTGGTATTCAAATTTAGGACAAATTGACGTGTTTGATTAACAATCTATAAACAATTAAAAAGTGACTTATTATTTTTAATTGTTTAATTTCACACGTGGGTCAAAATAATTTAAAACTTTCAACATGAATGTTTTAAAAATCACGTAAATTCAACAAAATCTTGATTTAGTGGTTATTTGAACTTCAATTTTGTTTCAAATGGGTCACTTTAACTTAATTTTAAATTCATACTTCACCACTATACCACTTGATATCTCTCAAACTTTTAAGTCCCTACTGGTCACATGATTTAATTATACATGTCCTCGTCTTTTAATCTTGTAATCTAAAGACATGACACTTTTGTTACCCGTCACTCGTGGGAGGTTACGAAACCTGACAGAGTAGTGAAATTTAAAAATAAATCAAATTTTAGTGATCTAATTGAAATAAATTAAATTTTAGTCTCAATTGAGATTTCGCTGAAAGTCCAGTGACTGCGAATGAAAAGATTTCTCAAATGTTTTCCAATTGTCAATAAAAAAATTTTTAAAAAAAATTGAGTTACCTCTGAATCTTCCCAATTTTTTCTCAGTTTCATCGAATTTTTAAAAGTTTTTTGAATTATCACTGAACTTACCAAAATGTTATCTTATTTGTCACTCGCCATTTTAAAAATGCACATCACTTGCAATTTTTGCGATGTGGCGTGCACTAACGAGAAAGCATGCCATGTTTAATTAACAGGTGTGGTAACTTGAGGCTCGAAATGCCAAAAACAAATGTTAGCATCTCCTGTTTGTTATGAGTTAAATTAAAAAATTTGATAGAATGCACCTAATTTTGTCATGATAGAAAAATACATAAGAGATTATAGACTCAATCCAAATACTATAATCATATCATTTCTCATATAAATCCTAACTTTAAATTTCATGTTGAAATCCAAAAAATCAATAGAAAATAAAACATACATCAATCCATGATATTCTGATCATTTGCCTAAATGAGTTAGATCTTCCAATTGATTGGTGGTCTCCTCTTCAATTTTGCTATCTATTGATGGAGATGTAAAGAAGCTCAAGAACACCAACAATTGGGGATCATGACCCCAATATAATAATAAGATAATGAATAGTCATTATCTTTCATTTGTTTCAAATTGGCTCCTTCATCAATTTAAAACAAATTTTCGGTCTCTACACTTTAATTTCTTGAAACCTAATACACATTAGTCAAAATCATCTTTAGTGGATCACTTTAATTGACTATCTTTCTTTAGATAATAGTATCATACATTTTAATATATCACGTGTGGCTCCACATATGTTAGAATTTTTCAACAATCTCCCACTGAGCCATACGTGTAATCTTTCAAATGTACACAATCTTATGAGCTCAAATTTCTATTATTATTATTATTATTATTATTATTATTACAAACAATATCGTCCATTAGTAATATTGATATAGGATCAAAGTGATTTTCGTCACATTTAACGTGACTAAATTCATCAATGGTCACGTACACCCATATAACCAAAGATCAATCATGGGAGTGTAGCATGAAAATTACATATTATGTGATCCAAACATGTCTATTTTCAATTGGTCCAACCTTATTTCTTAAGTGAGATCAACGATAAACTTTAACCAGAGTAGAACTGAACTAAATACTTTATTTCTAAAATTAACCAAATATCCATGAACAAAATATGTGTCTAAAATAGACAACATCAAAATACAAACTCCTACTAAACTGACATATTATCGAAAGATGTAACACCCATGTGAGCATTATGCTCATGAAAGACCTTGTGTGGTAGTCATTTAGTAAATGAATCCATAATTATGGAGTTTGTCCTTATATGCTTTATAGAATCTAACTACTCTGAATTCTTTACTTGACAACTGGGAACTTAATAACTTCAGACTTTGACATTGTCATGTTCCCGTTGGAATACAAGAATGTTATTGTCACAAAATAACTTAAATGGTCTTTCAATTCCATCCAAAATATGTAGCCTAGTGACAACATTTTGCAGTCAAATTTCATAATCATAATCAGAATATCCAACGATCTCCAATTGGTCTGATTTTCCTGAATATGATCATGTAATCTTTAGTTCTCTATAGATACTGAATAATCTCATGTTGCTTTACAAATTTCTATCCTAAATTTGGTTAAATATCTATTTAGCATTCCATCAATGAATACTATATCCGGATTTGTATAAACCTGAGTATACATTAAATTCCCAATTGCTGAAATATAGAGAATTTTACGTATTTCATTTTCTTTAAATTTATCTCTAAGACATTAATTGAGACTAAACTTGTCTCCCTTATCAATAAATGTATCACCTGAATTACATATCCGCACCTTATCGATACAACTCTTTTGTGATAACCTAAAAAATACACCAAGAATGATTTTGTGTATCTAAATCCTTAATACAAAAGAGGTACCACCAATATTTTTTCATCTCAAAATTCCTTGATAGGAATCTCTTGGTTTTGTGCAATAAATTTATATCATTGCAGACAAACAGTATGTTATCGACATACAAAACCAAGAAAATACGCTTACTCCCACTTAACTTGTGATACACACAATCATCAAGAGCATTCATCTCGAAACCAAATTTGATAATTACTTGAAGAAATTGTGGTACCATTGATGAGAAGCTTGCTTATGCCGTAGATAGATTTCTTTAATTTGCAAACTATATTCTTTGGGTTTTCTAACATAAAGTTTTCTGGTTGCACCATATAGATCGTTTCATCAATGTCACCATTGTGAAACGTCGTCTTAACATCCATTTAATGTAGCTCAAGGTCAAAATGCGCAATAAGTGCCATAATTGTCCTGAAAGAGTCTTTCGTTGAAATTGGAGAAAAAATCTATTTGAAGTCAATATCTTCCTTTTGAGTAAAGCATTTAGCTACAAGATGAGCCTTATATCTTTCCACATTACCATTCGAATCCCTTTTGGTTTTAAATATCAATTTACAACCAATTGGTTTCGCACGTTCTAGTAATGGGACAAGATCTCAAACTTTATTATCTTGTATAGACTTATACTCCTTATTCAAGGTATCAATCCACTTTTAAGAATTTTTCCTTTGCATGACTCGATGAAAGTTAATTGATCAAGTCTTCTTTCACCAATCTATGTCATCCTTATTTTCTTGGAGAGAGGCTATAAAAACATTCAGAATTGTCTTTCTCCCTTTTATAGTGGATTTTCTTAATGACATTTGTTCTTGAGGTTATTGAGTTTGAATTTCTGGAACAATCAAGAGATTGTGTATAGGGGATTTTGTATTGTAGTCTTGATCCGAAATTGCTTCTTGAACAAGATCGGGAACAAGAATTTGTCCCTGAACCTGATCATTGTCAATTGCAATAGAAGAAATATATACATATTATTCATTCAAGACAAAATCATTAACCTTATAACATTATCTCCTCCCACAAACTCTACATCCTTAAGGAATCGAACATTTCCCGTTTGAAAATTGACTTAATAGTGGGATCTTTTAAAAATTTGTAACCCCTTAAAAATTGATTTACTTGGAACTGTCCTGAGAATTTAAGCTGCAGTCTTTAGTGCTTCCACCTAGAAAGACCCGATGTACAATGGAACCATTCCACATTCCTCTAGGAATTTAGCAAAAAGGTCTTGGACGTTGTTCTCTTGATCCGTCATATCTATCATAGTATTCACCACTATGGTAAGATTTGACTTGTTGAATTCTTTTATTGAGTTGATTTTCAATCTCAGTCTTGTATGCCTTGAACATGTCCAGTGTTTAGGATTCCTCATAGATGAGATACAAGTAGCCATAATGAGAAAAATTCTTCTATAAACGTAATAAATGACTGTTGACCATTACAAGAAACCGAAGGAAATGGTCTACAGATATCCGTATGAATTAGTTCCAAGACATCCAAAGTCCTATGACACTTAATCTCCTTATGTTTATTTGTTTTCCCTCAATGCAATTAACATAAATACTTAAGTCTAAAAAAATTAAGGGAATCAAGAATTCCTTTTGACACAAAATTTTCTATTCTCTTTTGAGAAAAGTGACTTAATCACTTGTGGCGTAACAAAGTTGAATTCTCATTAGTTAATTTATGTTTAATACCACACGGATTTACATACATAATTTATTTATAAGAGGCAACCGTATTAAGCAGATGTAGGTTATCATAACCGAATAAAGAATTGGTGCCCAGAATATTTGAAGTAAGAAAAAGATCAAACTGACTATTTCAAATTGAACAAGAGTAACCAAATTTGTCCAATGTAGAAATAGAAATCCAATTTCGTCCAAAAGACGGTACCGCAAATGTCTCTTTCAAATCCAAATAATTATCAGTCTTTAATGATAACCTAAAGTCCCTATAGCCTCTACCTTAACTAATTCATCATCACCCCACATAAATGAATCTTTCAGCATCAATTGGTTTTGTCAGCTCAGACAATCTTGCATAGACACACTTATTTGAGTAGTTGTACTTAAATATATTCACCAAGCATGTTTAGGTATTGACATTAAATTTACCCTCAAAACAAATCAAAGTGAGAAGTGTACTTTTCTTTACACGCCAGCGTGGTATTTAGTACACTCTCTTTATATATCCAAAATTTTCACAAACGTTACAGCTAAATTTATCATTTTCAGGCTTTTGCTATTTATTTGAAATCGAACCGGATGGAACTTTGTTATTCTTTATTACTTGTCCTTAGAAGTACTTACCAAGTGATTAATGTTACTTTTATCTTGCTTTAGCCTTTTTTTCTTCTTGCACACAATATGGAAATGAGCTCATTAAAAGTCCACTTTCCCCTTTGACAGTTGTAGCTGCCTTTAATTAACTGAATTGTGTAGGAAGCGAGATCAATACCAAATGTAAGAGCAAGTCATCAAAGAGTTCAAGCTTTGGTCCCTTAAGTTTAAAAGTAATATGAGACATCTTTATGATGTACTCCCTTATGTTCCTCTTGCCTTTATACTTTATAGAAATCAAGTTTTGCAAAAGCGTGCTTATTTCAGCCTTATCCGACAAGAAAATCCTTGGCATTAGTTACTTCTTCATATACTGCGTCTCCAAAGGCTTCTGAAATGCCACGTTTAATGATCATTAGACTCATGCGATTTAAGCGATCCCACTTCTTCAAGTTCCCTTTTTCACTAGATAAACTTTCTTCCGTAAGATGAACATGCTGCTCAATCCAGAACACAAGATCTAGATCCTTGCAGCCAAGAACAATTAATATGTTATATTTCCAATACTTGAAGTTTATTCTATTTAGCACGGGAATAGAGTTGATGTTGACAGATATTGCAGAAGTGGAACTGAATAGAGAACTTATATCCAATTAACATGTTCACATTGGAATCTGTATTAAACAATTAATTAAATCAAATAATGATAAGCTCCATCTCAAGATACCTAACACATCATTACTATTAAGTTTTTGGACAATAATATTAATTGTAAGTGGTACTCTTGGTGTAGCGATCAAACATTGACAATAACTCCTGTAATAATAAACCCATCTTTGGATTGATTTATTATCCACATGGAAACCTTATAATTGCCACACGTTTATTTGTTTCAAATTGGCATCTTCATCAATCTTAAACAAACTTTCGGTCTCTACATTTTAATTCTATGAAACATAATACTCATTAGTCAAAATTCACCTTTAGTGGATCACTTTAATTGACTATTTTTCTTTAAATAATAGCACCACACATTTTAATATATCACGTGTGACCCCAAATATGTTAGAATTTTCCAACATGTCATGGATCAATCACTTTAATTATATAGTTCTCTATTCACAGGTTGAATAGAATGAAATAAAGTTGGACACGTTCTCAATTTAAAAGGTACAATTCCAACTAGTATCAAGCCATACGTATTTTAGAGTAAGTGTGGATTATTGACTAAATAAGAGAAAGAAAAGCCGATAACAACGGATAAGGACAAGGGGAACAAAAAATAAACAAGTCTTACTGAATCGAAAGTGTACCAATAGAAAATATGATAAAAGTTATTTAGATAACAAATCATATTATTTGAGTAAAATATTATGGATTTATAACTAATTTAGAGTTTTATAGATTTTTTCTGTAAAGTGATGAACTTTTATGAAATTCTTGAACTTTTAGTGACATTTATATAGATTAATGTAAGTCTTTCATTCATTTTTACTGACAAAAATAAGTGTTAATTACTTATTTCTATCATAGAAAAAGAATGAACGGATCTTGTAAGATTCCGCCTAATTTTGGTGCAGCAGCTATATTCGACTATTCGGATCGCTCGCATGACAAAATATCCAGAACACAGTAAAAAAAATATATTTCTCATGACAATAAAAGTATTGCATGAAATTGTTGATAAGTTAATACGAATATTCCAACTAAATTGGCATCTACATAACTACCTCATCATCTCCCCATATCAACCTATTATTAAATAAATGAAGCATTACATATTGTTCAATACGAGCTAAAAGCTTATAAACTCAAGCCACACAACAATCAAGAATAAATTGAATCGATAGTTGCAGCATCTGGATAGATCTTGCATAGAATGACGTGGTCGTGTGCTGTTGGATAAATTAGTGCATGCAAATACAAGAGTAACGACTTACCAAATCATAGTACATGCATAATAATGAGCAAATAACTACTTACTCAAACGTAGAAAATGCAGAAATCCAAGGAGATAAAATGAAGTCAGTTATGCAAATGCAAATATCCTTTAGACGGATTTCGCATCTACACTGGTTTTAATAGGATTAAATAAGCGTCTGTCTACCAAGATACAAAGTTTCTTCCAAAATTAATATAGCATACTATTAATTTTGTTGAACGAACCAACGCTTGATTGTACTCTTCTAAAATGGAAGATATCGAATAGTAAATATCGAACACAAAACTCAAATTGATATGAAAATTATTTTTACAGAATTTAGAGAAATAAGAAATTAGAAATCAATTATTAGGAAGTATTTTAGAGTAGGAAAAATTGGAACTAAGCTCTCTATTTATATATTTGTACATGCCTCTTTGAAGGGTCACATCTTATGGCCAACTTAATTTCAACCATTAGATAACACCATTTCAAATTTGATGGTCTAGATGGCACCTTATCAAAATGTCATTCGAAACAATTCTTTGATATGCACCATTTACATTGGAAGAGTCATGCCAAATCAACGCACCTATTCGAGATTTACTCAATTCACTATAAATAATATTAATTATTACAACAATCCCCCACATAAATAGAAGAAGTTGACTCAAAATAAGAAAGACAAAGAAGAGTACAATTGAAATACAATGCATCAGGATCAGTAGCTTTCACTTTGAACATTCCCTACTAAGAATCTATTGGACTCACTTGACTAATTAGTGAACGCAATGTTTTGAACTATCAACCTTATTGTAAACCTAGACAATAGATCAAAACATTATCTTTCATATCAAACTTTTTTTTTTTATATTGTGTTCATTTTTCGACCCTGGACCTTCTTGATTCTACAAGTGCGCTAGAGAACTTGCCTAAGTAAAATTCTCATAGAATCGACCAAGTTCACACTCACATAGGTGATGTTCTATAAAAAAACCCTACAGTACTCCACTTGTACTATTTACAAGATATAGTCATTGTTAAACGTGTAGTTTATCCTAACCGATCTTTGGTAGGCAGCACTTATTTATATCATAGAAATAGGGAAGAGTTAAAACTCTAAAATGCTATTTATCGAGTCAATCATAATTAGTTTTACCATTGAACCTAGTCCATAGGATTTCCAGTCACCAAGTTAGATTCCGCTAAATTGATCCATTAGTTTAGGCTTTATAC
This sequence comes from Fraxinus excelsior, assembly GCA_019097785.1. Lineage (NCBI taxonomy): Eukaryota > Viridiplantae > Streptophyta > Magnoliopsida > Lamiales > Oleaceae > Fraxinus > Fraxinus excelsior. The sequence goes on from CM032626.1 coordinate 18,745,739, forward strand.
CCATTTTCCCCGATGCACAATTAATTCTCTCCAGATAATCCATTTATAAACGGATCAGTTAGGTTGTCCTTCTATAAAACAACTAGTATTATTTAATTTGAGAGCAATTGTTAAATAGTATTATATCTACAACGGATGACAAAACATGCCATTATATACTGCATTATATGCCATGTGATTTGTAGCTAGTAATCTTGATTAAATCATATAACAAGCACAAGTTGTCACCAAATAGGAAATCTTTCCAAAATCTTTGAAGTCATCATGCTTCCTTCCAACTTTATTGAAAGCTTTATTTTTTATTTTTTTTAATTCTCAAGTTGCATTGAGGATTTTTACGAAACAACTACTCTTACTAGTAAATCATATTTACTTGTAGATTTTGAATCCTTGCATTTGATATCCAGTTTCCAACATCGGCACATTTTAAGTTTAACAAAATATTCATTACAGTGTAATTTATCATTTCAAATATTCTTGAATATCTCAATATTCTAATTTGAAGAAAATAATGTCACCCTCACAAACTTGGGGTGTATCCAAACTTTAATTGAGAATATTTTGCAAACAATCATACCCCCATAATTCTTGTAGGATTTAGCTTTGCCACATAATATTCATCTAAGTAGATGAAGCTTGATCATATCGTTCATTATTTTTATCGACTGAATAAATAATTTTATTCTACATCTTGTCAAGATATAAAATAACTAGGAATGTCAATATCTTGTACTCTATGTACTTCCACAACTAAAACTACCAATTCACCAAATTAATAGCCAATTTGTCTCTTTTTCGAAGTGTTTTTAAACATTTCTATAGCTTCAAGAAAAATTTGTCCATCTACAGGATAAACCGTGTACATTATCTCTTTTATCCCATGTAAGTAAAGTCATTACAACATTAATTCAAATGACTGGAAATCTCAAAATATATTTGAGATAATTCTCTTTAATGATTGGTATCGGTTCAGCCAAGGTTTGTAAAAATCAAGAGTTGATCTTTCCTCGCACCAAAGCGTCACGATGAAAAAACATATACATCTATCTATGCAACCACAAGTACAGATGTATGCAGTGGCGGACCTAGCACCAGGCGAGCCCCGGCGGCCGCCCGTGCTGGATCCGTCGGAACAGTGTTTTTTCCTTTTGGACAATGAACAAATGTTTTAATTATATACCTAATATGTTCCTTTATTTCAAATAATTCCTTGTAGCTCAGTTGGCTAGAAATTGTATATTCACACAAGAGGTCCTAGTTTCGAATCCTTTTGCCAATATTAGTGGTTTAATGCAATTGTAGAAATTTAAACTTGTGTTGTCCCTTTGAATTATACAAAACTTGAACACGATATCATTTTGTGAATATTGTTAATTTTTACAATAAAATTATAAACGTTCAGTTTGAACAAAATAATTGTTATATTTAAATTATAGACCTCATTTGATTTCATTTTTTTTTTCAAAATGTATTTCTCTTTTTTCAACTGCACATTTTTCAATAAAAGAATATTACATGCAAATTCAAAACTTTTCTTTATTTTTAATTACATGTTTTCCATCAAATCATTATTTTAAAATACATTTTTTGAAAGAAAAAAAATGGGCATCAAATGGGGTTTTTAATATTTTATCGCTGACAACGGTCGCCCGTGCTGACTCGAATTCCTAGGTCCGCCACTGAATGTATGTATGTCTTGTGCACAACATCAGACTCTCTAACCAAATCAACACTCTCTCCTTTTGAAATCAAATATTTTCAGTTTCTACTAGATGCATGCCACCAACCACCCACAGTGGACACAACCAATGGTACTAAGAAATCTTGTCAAGAGCACAACGGCTTTGATACCAATTACTTATTCTCTACCAATAAAGATTTACTCAATTTCACCCTTTAACTTAGGTTTTCAATTCCCAACACCTTTCTGAAAAGGATGTTTGTGCCACCACTCTCCAATCAAATCCTTTATTTAATGGAACGTGATAACCATTTTGAACACAAACTTGCTTTGTTGAAATGTCACAATGAAAGTACATATACTTAATTTTTCACATCTATTCTGAAGTTTTTTTTTTTTTTTTCTTTTTTCCATATCAATCATATATTCCAAGAGTCCAATTTTCTTATCTATGGTACAATAATATATAACTTATTGCAATCTCCTTCAACGACCCTGCAATCCAACAGTTTGCTATCCAATATACTAGTAAATGAGGCCACTACAACAAAAACATCATTTTGCAACGTTTAACGTTGTCAAAAATCTTTTGCAACGTTCGGACATATGTGGCAAACCTCAATGTTGCCATAGAGTAAAAAGATACGACAATATTTTTTAAATGTTGCTAATAACATTTTTGTTTTACTTGCTAAAACATTTTTGCAACGTTTTTCAAGTGTTGCTAATAACCTTTTTGCAACGTTTTTTAAATGTTGTTAATAACATTTTTGCAACGTTTTTTAAGTTTAGCTGATAACCATTTTTGTAACTTTTTTGCATATTGTCTATACTTGTACATTTATTTTTTGCAACATTTTTTGATTGTTGTATGTCATTTCATATATATATATTTTTTAAAAATTGTATTCCTTCTATTCGTACAACGATTTACAAAAATCAACCACATCATTAGAAAGATTTCTTGGGCTTGTGCGGAATTAATATAATTTCATCACTCATTACTAAGAACATGTTCGGTACACGAATAGACGAGCATAATATATATACATTTTACACGGATGGATCCAAGATTTTTTGAGAGGTGACTGAAAGTACTTAACAAAGCCAATGTAATAAAATTTACATGTACTAAAAAAATTCATTAAAGAATATTATTTATTTAAATCATTTCCGACGAGGATTTGAAACATAACAGAGTCTAAATCGATTTTCTCAACAAATTCTTTCTATAAAAAGTATCATACAATCAGTAATAAAATCATCCTCCATTTTGTTGCGAAGTGTCGTCTTCACACATTTCATTGTTGAAAATGATCGCTCGGTACTTGCGATAGAAACGAGTAATGTCAATACAAGACAAATCCTATATTCCTATTCTTGCCCAAAATTATATTGTATCCTATGTTCCTATTCCTATTTAACATCTGAGCATATAAACAACTAGGAGTAGGGCTATTCATCCAGTTTAGGTGGCAAGATCAAATTAAATAAATCTCATTAAACATGGACTGATGTTAAATAGCAATATAGCATTATTCAACAATTAAATCACAAGATGGGCAGAATAGGGCATTGAGGCATTTATTTACCAATTCAAATTTCTAATTCCTATACCAGAATAGGGCATTCACATAGAATATGACTTTCTAATTTCTACCACAAAAAAAAGTACCAATTCAATTTCTTTAGCTGCTTTTTCTGGGCTTGTTTTTCTCCTAGCTCTGCTGCTTTGACACGTGTTTCTTCAATTTGCAACAGCGCAACTCTTAGCCCCTGTTTGAAACCCATTTTTGGAGACATAGAAATTTTGGAATAGTGATTGATGTGAGAATGTGTGGTGGAAAAGTGATGAAAAGTTTTTGATTTGTATGTAATATTATTTTATTTGAAAAATGTGTGGTTGAGAATGAGAATGAGAAATTAATGGGTGCCAAACAAGGACTTATTTTTTCTCTTCTTCTTCTTCTAACGGTCATCGGAACTGGAAGCAATCAAGCAAACGAAATTATGAAACAATCAACTAAGAAAAAATACTAAATATAAATTACTAAGGTAACTAGACTAGCAAGAAGAAAAACGAACATGTGAGAAATGCCGAAATGGGAATTGCAATTAGGGTTGAATGAATGAATTGGGTGAAAATGGAATGAGAATTTGGGTTAAATAATGATATTTGGGCCAAATATAATTTGGGTTGGGTTGGGTTATAAATGAATTGGACTGGATTTTTTTGTTATAGGCTGAATTTTTTAAGTGGGGCTCCACCAAAAAAAATAAAAAATTAGAAGTTGTAAACTTGGACCGGGCTAAAAAAGTAGAAGTTGTAAACTTCACCCAACCATCAAAACTTACAATGCAGAATACAAAAAGATGTGCAAAAATCAATATTACCTTCCAATGCCGTGCTTATCCTTTGAGTGGGAGTCCAAGCATTTTCGAAATTAAGGGTGTGTTTGAGCCACATTATTTAAGAAGAATGTATTCTGGAATAGTAAATTATTGGAGAATGTATGGTTGAAAAAGAAAGAAAAGTTATTAATGTGATGAAAAATATTATTTTATTGAAGAATGTGTGATTGAAAATGAATAGAATAATGAGAATAAAAATTTAATGTGTACCAAACAGGGTTTAAATGTCCTGCAACGAAAATCCAAAACCATATTAGTACCAATCGTATCATTTCTATACCTCAAGGTAATAATGGCATCGAAACATACCTGTTGCAGCTCTTGCAAGCGTGTGATTTGGCTGATTTCGGTGTCTGCTGGTTTGGCTTGTTGGCTGGAGTTTTTTCGGTCTGTTTAGAGAGGTGGGTATGGCAACATGACCACCACCTTTCTTGCTATCTGGAGCATTAGAAAATTATACATTATCAGTCTAGAGGTGAATAGAAGAGTAAAAGCAATAAATAATTCAATATACAAATCCTGTCAGCAATTAGACTAACTAACAGACAACATCCACCAAACTAAAATTGGGTTCACTTCGGACCTTTTTTATAAAACTGAACAGAACATCTGTGCAATTATCTTATTTATAAAATTGAAAAAGTGGAAGTGACATTATTTAGAATTGCATCTTGAGAAGGAAACAGTGGATGAACAACAGAGAGGATAGAAGGCCAAACTTCCCAACTGGGAATGATTAGCCTATCTAATAGAACATGCAATCAACAATGGAATGATTTAAATGATGGCTTCTGCTAATTGCATGGTCAATGAAGCATTATCGAAAACATTGGACCATCAATGGGAAAAAAAAAAAAAAAAAAATTAGGCATCATGGAAGCTAGCAAGACAAATTAAACAATCTCACAGCATAAGCATTTGGCAGAAGGATGTATAGGTTGAAAACTTGCGCTATATCCCCAGCAGTTACAGGATATCCATACTCATCAAAAAGACGCATAAGATCCCAAAATTGCCCATGCAAATCACCGAATATCTTAATAGGAGCCCTGAGCTATAGTACACTAGGTTCACTGGAAAATATTCTCTCACCACTGTCACAAAGATCTTCTATCTCATTGCAATCCAAGAAAAACTGTCTGCGAACTGGAGGTTTCCAATGACGAGGTTTTAGAAGATGAGCAATCACCTGGGAATGTAGAAGATAGGCCATGACCCAACAACTTCAAAATAACTATATTAATTACCCATAGATTATTGTTTGTAGAGGTACAATATATATATATAGAACAATCAAATTTTATGACATGGAAATAAAACCATTTGGTTAACATCCGTACACTCAGAGAAATGTGGTTTTTTTCTTTTGTGTATGTGTATAGCACTTGATTTTGTTATGGCAAAATTCAGATTGGTAAACCTCCCGAGGATAATATAATGCAAGTAGAAAGCAGAAGTATTCAATTCTAATGAATTTGACTAAAGCAAATAGCATGTCATTAGCAATTTATTTGGGACAAATTACCGACGTTCTTCAATGTAATAACAAAGGAATAAATCTGTACAAACATTGTATTCGATGAAGTTTACTGTGTTGAGGATAAAGAAAAGGTGTACCTTCTTGGGTACGCTGTTAATAGACATTTGCTGATCTAAAAGTTTCCTAGCTGCTGTTGCGCTTTCTGGGGTACCATAACTGACTCGTCAGCCTTCATTTTCAAACTGATCGATAGAAAGCTGTCTGACCATGCCACCTAAAGCTGTTGCACTTTCTGGTGTACCATGTCATTCCTCTGCATTGTTTGTGGTTGGAGAAGAAGCTTCAGCAGCAGGATTGTAGAAATACTATTCATGGACTTAATTAAGTGCTTTGGAACATGAAAGAAAACCAAGGAAGGAATTGGAGAAGCACTAGATAACACAGGTCCTACATGGAATTTTTGCAAATAACTAACACCTGTTAGATAAGAAAGGGCTTGAGAGTGGTGACAACCTGTGAAATGTTCATAACATGCAGACTAATCAATGACTACATAACTGGCAAGAACATATCAATTAGGAGCCACCTCACCCACAACTTTGGTTGTCTTGATGAGGTAAGCCCCTGTGGTCCTACCTCAAATGCATGGGTTTTTTGCCAATTAAGCTTTTTTAATTACTTTGGACTGGGTTCACACTTGGTCCGAGGTGGCCCATTAAGATCAGGCACCAACAATATGTGTTTTTCATGTAAACTACACATATTCATTATTAAGTCCGAGACAGTAACATATAAACTATTACTACTGGAAAAGAAAATATTTAGCTCAAGTTTGAGAATCTTTGCCAAATCACAAATTAATTTGAGATGACTGAATTCAACTTGTGCTTGGCATCACGCGCAATTTCCATGATTGAAATGGCCACAACAGTTTGATGAAAAGCCCTTGATTAATTCAATAGAAGTTTCGCTCATCCATCACCCGTTTTGACCCACCCATTTTCATCAAAACTGCCCAGTTGTCTACTATTCTGCTAACTAGAAATTCAGACATGTATACCATTTTTAAGTGGAATTCTTTTTCCCCTTCTTAATAGTTACTAATTACATATGTCCGTTCCACATATTTATGTATTGAATACTGTTAAATTACAATTGTAGTCCCGGATTTGACACTATGTAAGTTCGAACTCAAACAAAAGAAACACAGTTTCATGAATTAACATACCTGTTCTAGTCGACCCAGAACCTCTTCTCCCTTAGCAGCTTCTTCTGCACTCTCATATAGTCCCGCATCCACCAAACACGACAAATCAAGAATCCCAAACGAAACATAAATTTCAATTTCAAAACAAAAAATTAAACAAAAATTCAAAATTCAAACCTTCTCCAACTCCTTGCTTCTTTGAATATCCACCTCCAAGGGCCCCGCCTGCGACAATGGTTTCGTCACCCAGAAGACATAGAACTCGGGTTCTGCTAAATCGGTACATAGACTCGGTGCTTGAACAATCGACTCGATTGTCGAGACACCGATCACCAATCGTCCTAGCAAAACGTATACCAAATCTCTTCACACAGGTTCATTTGGAGAGGGGGAATGGGGATGAGTATGACGAAGTGAGAGTTAGGGGCGGCTCTGTTAGTTCCTTCCATATTTTCGATTCTCCAGAACAGTAACTAAAAAGGAATTTAAAATTTACAAGGAAAATCAAAAATGTAAAAAATACTGTTTAATTTTCAAAATTGTTTTCAGTTACTCCACCTACAAAAAACCATCGCCATCGTCGCAGCACCAAAACCATCACCGACGACGACCCAAAACCATCGCCACAGCCACAACAGTAGAAGAAGTCAGTGACGTCGCGACCCAAAACCACCGCCACAGTCACAGTAGTACAAGAAGTCGGCACCGCACACCACCACCGTACCCAAACCAACCACTGCATAAAAAATAAAAAATAAAAAAATAGAGACGAAGAAGCCTGCGATCGCAAGGAGCGTCACTTGCTGCTCGTCGCGACAGCTCCACCGTGGTCTTCGGCACCGACAGCCTTGCGAGAGAGACGATAGATAGGAGGTGAAGAAGAGAATAAGGGGCCGTTCTCTTCGTGTTTCAGTTTTCTGTTTTGAGTTTTGACTTCGTTTTGTGTTTTGTGTTTTGAGTGTCTATTTTGAGATTTCTGAAAATGCGTTTTCTTTGTCATTCTGAAAAACTGTTTCCGAAAACAAAAACATGGAAAACGCGTTTACTTTGAAATTTTGAGAATTGTTTTTAATAATATTTTATTCAAAAAAATGATTATTCAATAACTTTTAATGGTTTAATGTTAATATATTATTAAATAACATATAAATTTTGAAATCGATGAAACGTCAAATTCTTTTTCAAGATTTAAAAAACACAACCTAAATTACAAAATATGAAAAAGTTCAATCGATACAATTACAACTTTACGTGTCGGAAAACCAATATCTTTTTGACATGAGTCGGAATGTAATTCAGAGAAAAGCCAACATGAAGGTATTAGGCAAACTTTTCTCATTATTCAACCTCAACAATGGTAACAATGGGGCAAAAATGATCAAATCTATGTTTTGATTCTACAAGTCAAAGTTCATTTTACAGGGCGATGTTGAGCTTTGACAAAAGCTTTCCGACTCGAGTTTATTCCTGATGATTGGTTGAAGCATAGTCCCAGATCGTGAAGATGCAACAATCCGAGAGCTATTACCCTGCTTTCCAAGTCTCTCTTCTAGAAGTACATTTATTACTGTAAAACCGTACGACATTTTTTAAATTTCTTGCTAAACTCTATGAAAATTTTGAGGAACTACTCCTCTTCTCCACTGTCATCTCAGGGCTGGGCAATTTATGATATGGGAACCATCCTCTTAACAAGTGAGTTAACTTGAAATCGTAATGCATAACGACACCTTTATCAGACTAAACATTGTCATCTTGCTTGTTCTCTAGGATCTCTATATAATGACTCCGAACTTGTCTGTCCCTGTAGCCATTTAAACCACAAAATGTTTTAGACAAGACCAAATTAGTAATAACATGCATCAATGATCAATAGCTTCAATCAACGTGTGAAAACTAGGAAATCTGTAATCTCCTGATTCCCATGCCGAACATTTTTTCACAGCACAAAACTAACACAACTACCGCAGCACAGTACATTTTCTGTCAATACACAGGCCATTTGAATGTTTAATCTTATGTGTGATACCTGCTATCCATTTTACAATCATCTAATATATGGACTATCATGTTTTGGCAACCCCAGTCCATCGGATGAAGCAATACTATCAGCTTAAACAAATTGAACTAGATTAGGAAAAGAAAATCAAAATGAGGAGTATATCATCATTCATTCAGTCTAAAAGTTAAAGCAGCAAGAACAGAGAAGCTAAAGGGAAGTACTTGATATTTAAATAGTTGAACATAGCTTAAGAATAATCCCCAAAACTACAATAATGTGTATGTTTTTCTTTCAGTCTTTTACAAGTGAGCTCAAGTGGCTTCAGTCAAGAGAAACCACTTTTAGATTCTTCATGTCGTAATCTCCAAATAATTGACCCATAATATTTGACAGAACTCTTCACCAATGATCCTTAATAGGACAATTGTAAAATTAATGAAAATAAAATGTATCTCAGACATGGGGTATACCGTATACATGAATACATGCAAAAAGTTATTCATATTTAGTCAAGCCTTTGTGATAGCTTATACATCAAACATTGATCACAGTACCATGGAATTCTGCTACAAACATGCTTCATTTCAGATTATTGATTATGTCAGGTAGCCTCCTTAGTGTTATTCAATTCCACTTAGTGGTCATCACGAGGCCTATGCAATATCCCCTATGTAATGAAATTCCTACCAACTTAAGAAATATACAGAGAAATATATAAAATCACCACAGCCACTCCTTTGTACGAGTCAACTCATACAAAAAAAGCTCATTTGGTATGCCATCTTGAATTTATACAATCAGATGTAACTTTAAATAAATTCGTTTTAATTAATGTCTTTGATGGAAATTTAATTACATAATTTCTTACTAAAATACCCACTACTTAAGCACCCACCCACGCACTGCACAGTCAGAATTATTCGCTAATCCGAATGAACAACTCAGGGAAAACACTGTATCCGAGTCAATATGCAAGCACTAAAATTAAAATGATTTATCAAATTAAGAGTTTTTTCAAATAAAAGAGTTGCTTACCCACAGGATTGGCATCTATGAGCTCCTCTCCGACAGCATTAACGGCATCAATGAGAGCGCCTGCTCCGCTGTTAACTTCGCCGTGGCCTTCGACCCCTCAATTTTACTGTAAACATCAACGAACATGAGTGGAAATACAATTATGCTTTTACGGCTTTGATTAACTAAGAGGTGAAAATCAGTACCGCTTTTTGAGCTTCACTATGAATTCGTTTACGAAAGAAATGACCTTCGACATGATTCCTGAAACAAAAAATCACGTGAACAAGTGATTTTTTTAGGTTATGAAATTGGGAAATTTGTTGCGTTTGACGAATTTGGTTTCTTGATTTTAAGGGCTTTCCGCTTTGTGTGTCGAGCCCGAAACCATTATAAGGGATTTTAATGGCTTTCCGCTTTGTTGCATTTGACGAATAGAGGGGCTCCATTGTTTTCGCAGAAGAAGGAACGGCAGAAGAAGGAACGGTGGTGGGTTGGGAATGAAAAGGCCGTTTCCCGTGTTTTGGAGTTTTTCTGTGGGATTAGCTTGAAAATGGCCAAAACGAGGTTTTGGCCGTTTTGTGTTTTGTGTGTAATTTTTTTTTTGTTTTTCAAAATGCGTTTTTAAAAATAGGGAAGAGAACGCGTTTTCCTTGTTTTGAAAAATCGAAAACAGAAAACGGCTTGAAAACGGCAAAGAGAATAGGGCCTAAGTTTTTCAATTTTTTTATTTTTGAAAATAATTTTTCAAAATCACATAAACAAACATTTTCAACAATATCAAAATGGACACTTAAAATACAAAATCTAAATTGAATTCAAAACGAAAAACTGAAATACGAAAAGAACACCCCTCAGAATTTTGCTTTTTGTTTTAATGTACAATATCTTGTATTCATGTATTGAGAAAAATGAACTTTTACAACGTTAAATTTTTGCAACACTCAATAAACATTGTAAAAGGTGAAACTTTTCGCAACAATTAATGGACATTGCAAAAAGACTATATATTAAAAGTTTCAACAACATGCGATAAATGTTGATATAGAACCATATTTTAACAACATTCAATAAACGTTGTTAAAAATAAAAATTTCGCAACATTCAATAAACGTTGTAAAAGGGGACATTAACAACATATATTTAAAAAATGTTACAAAAGCTTAATTATTCTAATCAAAGACAACATTCACTTATTAGAATGTTGCGGTAGACCCTTTTAGCAGCATTCAATTAACAAATGTTATCTTATAAGTGGTGCAAAAAAGGTTTTTTTTTGTTGCATGGACCTACATTGATTTTCTCTTTTAAGTACAAGAAAATTCATGTACTTTCATATGAGATTACATGCATTCACTTAGTAAAGTTTACACTTTCAGATTGATTCACTTACCATTCAAACTAGAATTGATTCTTCACGTAAAAATTTGTTATAGATTATAATTTGTGCAATTAAAATTTGAATTGCAAAGCATATCCTAGTTTTCTGCCTTTAATAAAATATGCAGAAAATATGGATCAAAACATCAATTTATATGCAATTTGACTTTTGCCATTAATACATTCAAATAAATAAATAAATAATCTGGATTACAATAAATTTCAGACATAGGTTTAAATAGTTTACCAGCATTCAGAATGTACACGAAGTTACAAACAGAATATAACATGCAAGAAAATGAATTAAGAAATCCATTTTAAGAATATTGGATAAATTAGTTCATGAAATATATTCCGTTAATCAAAAATATGTATATGCAAATACTAAAATAACGACTTATCGAATCATAGTACATGTATAATAATGAGCAAATCACTACTTACTCAAATGTAGAAAATGCAGAATTCGAATGAGATAAAATGAAACGAGGTATGCAAATGCAAATCTCCTTAAGACGGATTTCACCAACTACACTGGTTCTGACATGATCAAATGGACGTTCGTCTCTAAAGATACAACGATTATTCCAAAATTAATATAGCACATTATTAATTTTGTTAGATGAATCAATGCTTGACTTTACTCTTCTAGAATGGAAGATATTTGTTAGTTTTATATTTTGTATTGGCGATTCTATGAACAAAAGGACCAACTTGAACAATTATAAAGTTTAGGGACTAAATTGTAAAGTTTCATAGTTGGTAGGATTGCGTAGGGTTCGGGGTTCCATGTCTAGAACAAGAAGGATTCACGCCGATGTTCGGAGTGTTGCTCAAGCGGAGGAATCAGAAACTGTCTCGCTCGCCCTTTGCCCCACTGTCACTCGAGGGACAGGCCCTTTGTTCGAGCGAAATGTTAGCCTCTCTCAAGCGACATTTTTTATGGCCGACCTAATTTTCTTTTTTCGAGAATTTTACTTGGCCTATAAAACCTGTTTAGTCCAACACATAAATACTGGTGCCGCGTCTTCTGCTGTAGAGATGTTGAACACATTACATTCTTGAGAGAATTCAAGTTTCATCATATCAAAAGTTCAAACCCCTCCATTATTTATGCGTCATTCATTGTGAAAACATCAAAGAGCCAAATCAAACACCAAATTGTCTTCTTCGCTTGGATCTGCTGTAAGATTGTTTCGTCGACTGTGCTGCATTAAGGATCAAGGAAGAACAAAAGAACAATGAGTTCCTTGAGAAAATCTACAGGAGATAAACTGCGTAAAGAGTCAGGATTGGAATTCGTGTACTCATTCCAGGAGGACTGTTTTACAAAGAAGAGCCGAGATTGGTGTTCGTGTGTACATTCTAGGAGGGCTGCTTCGCACTTTAGACAAGGGATCAGGAAACTTGTGTTGTCAACTTTGCTGGTGGTATGTAAGTTAATTGACAGTTTATAGTGAATCTTTGACTAACAAAGTGCCCGGAGTTTTTCCCACGTTGGGTTTCTCCGTGAACAATATTATGTTGTTTACTGCTTTATTTATTGTTTTGATATTGTTGCGGTATTCAAAGATAGGCTAAAGTGAACTGTATGAATAATCACCTAGACATAATTAACTTGTAGCTTGTTGCGTGTTAATTAATTTGGTATTTCTGCATTTACACCTAATTACCCCCTCTAAGTATAGTTGGGTCGAATCTTGCATTTCTCGATTGGTATCAGAGCCCGATCTCATGTCTTGGCCCATTTTTGATTGTCTAGATGAGTAGTTTATTGTCTGTACCATCATATTTTGATGGCAGTAACTATACATACTGGAAAGTTCGAATGAGAGCTTTTCTCAAGGCGTTGGATGAGCGCATATGGTTAAGTGTGCAGAATGAGTGGACTCCGCCTTTTACAACTGTTGATGGTGTTGTTACACTCACTGATATTTCATTGTGGTCTAAAACTAATCTTGATGAGTGTATTTGGAATAGCATAGTTTTGCATACTTTGTTTATGGCTGTGTCTCTTGAAAAGTTCAGGAGTTGTTTATGTGTGAAACAACTAAGGAAGCGTGGGATATTTTGGAGACAACCCATGAGTACTAAGATTGTGAAAAACTTCAAATTACTGATGTTGACTTCTAGGTTTGAAGAACTTAGGATGAATGATGATGAGAAGTTTGATGAGTTCCATGCTAAATTGAACAATATTGTGAACTCTAAATCTAGGAGAAAATATCACTGAGTCAAAAATCATTCGAAAGGTTTTTAAATATTTACCTGAAAAGTTTAGACCTAAGGTAATTTCTATTGAAAAGAGTAAGGACCTTGATGTGCTGAAAATAGAAGAACTTGTAGGATCCCTTCAAACCTATGTACTAACCTTAGCACAGTCTAGGAAACAGAAATACATTGCCTTGAACACCCGTAGGGAAGAGAATTCTGAATCTAGTGATGGAGAGTCCCTTAAAGGTGAGGAGATAGCCTACTTCATGAAAAAGTTTGAGAAGGCTTTAAGGAATAGACCAAGACTACAACCTAGGCAGAGGAGTCCCCTTAGAAAATTTCAGAAGGAAAAGCGTGATAAGGGTGGTCGTAAAGGGTATAGTAGTGAGCTCTAGTCTGTTAGATGTCATGAGTGCCAGGGAGTTGGGTACTATAGAAATGAATGTCTTAATCTCAAGAGGAGCTCGACTAAGGATAGAGGTAGAGCCTTAGTTGTTGCACCGTCTAATGATGACTCTAGTGAGAGTGACCCGAGTGTGCAGTCTGAGTGTAAGAAAGTAGGGAAATACATAGCTTTTATGTCTAAAGTAGAATGTGTTTCTGATAAGGCTAGTGAAAAGATTGAGATTGAGAGCGGTAATGAGGCCTCGGATGATGAGGATAATCTTCAGGTTGTGTACTAGGAGTTGTACGAGGAGAGCCTTGAGATCAAGAAACTCAACCATGCCCTACTTAAGAAAGTTGACTCCATAGAGCGAGAGAAAGAGAGACTAGCCGGTGAGCTTAAGGGCTCGATCATTTCCCTGAGTGTGTTGAGATGTGCCAATGAAAGGTTAGAAGAGAAGGTTAAAGCCCTCACGAGTGACCTAGAAAAATCCAATTCTCGACTTGAAGCACTTTCTAGTGAGTCTAAGAAGCTTGATAGTATTTTAGGTATGAACAAGCCTACAAGTGATATACGTAGTCTATGTTACGTTAAGAACAATTCCAATTCGGTTGGTACCTCTAAGACTTCTTTCATTCCTGCTTCTACTCTGTCACACATTGCTAAAAATCTTAATTCTAGAGCTGAGCGTGTCATAGGACATATGACTCCTAGGTCTCGTAAGAACACTGCACCTCAAACTCAGTTTCAACATTCGTTTGTGCCTGAGACTAGATTTGTACCTACTTGTCATCGTTGTGGTACTTTGGGTCACATTAGGCCGAGGTGTCCTACGCATGTGCGGAAGGAGAGAAATCAGGATATTCCTAGTCAGGTCAATTCTCCTTCCAGTCAAGTCCTTCAACTAACTGAGATAATTACTCAATTAACTAGGTCTACCTCTACTTCTAGGAATGCATGGGTTAAGAAAGTTAATCTTGACCGTATGGCAGTCAATGGTGCTTGTGTACCACATTGATCTCATTTGTGGGCATCTGCATACATTGATCATTATACCGGTACATTTTACACTTTGCATGCGTTTATTTTTAAAGTCTTGTTTTGATTTTAAAATTGTTGTCTGTTCTTTTTGTTGCGTGTGTCTAAATTTTTTTTTTTTTTTACTTGTGAGCTTTTCATTTAAAAAAATGGTTTTTTGGATTGTTGTGTGGACTACTTCATCATTTATGTGAAATGTGGCAATGCATGTTGAGAATGAATATGCATTTATCTGATGAATAGTCAATATTCCGTCACATGATTGATGTTTTCTCTGGAGTATTTAATATATGTCCAATCATGTATTCTTTGCACAGCATACACTATGACTCTGTAAACAAATCTTGACCGCATGTGCGAGACTTGGAATGGCTATCACTCATTGATAGGGTGACTCTGAACTTAAATTGACTTATTGAGTTAGACCTAAGCTCATGCATATAAACACCTCTATGAATTAAAAATTGTTGTTTGCTCACTATCTTAATGTTTTTCTTTAAGGTTATTTGACTCGAGCAATTAAGCCTACGGGGTATCTCTATGCCTGGTACCTATGGTCAACTGATTTGGGTTAACCGACCCAAAGCTCGCAACATGGGTCATCTTAGTTGCTCAATGAATTAGAACCTGCACTTAAGATGAAAAATATGATGAGCCATATAAAATACTAATTAAAAAACAAGTGTATATTTAGGGGGAGAAAAAGAAAAAATTGTGTATCATGACAAATAAGCTTTTTGCATAGGTCCTAACGTGTTTAAAAGTTTGACTGTCATAAGTAGAGAATAGACATATTGACGGTGATTTTTGAAGTGTCACTTCTCACAAAATTAAGGTTTGGAGTCTGATTTACATGGAATTAGTGACACGTTACACACGTGAGTCACATATACAACTTACTCCGGTTAAACTTGATCGATGTGTGTGGGGCATCACTTATATTCTTAAATTTCGCATATTTATGTTCAACTGCATTTTCTCATTGACCAACATGCTGAAGTGCGTGTCATATGTATAAAAAATCGAATGGTGCTAAAATTGAAAGTTTTGAAAAATGTGCTATTTTGTCAATTTTAGAAAATTTTGCTTAAAATGAACTTTTCAAATTTCTAGTGCTATTTTTGACATTTGAGCTTTTGCTCAATTTTCGCTTGATTGTCGCTCGAGCGACACTTTCAGAATTATTTCCCTCGAGCGAAGGTCCCTTATAAGGCACGACACCAGCCTTTATTTTCACTTATTTTTTGCTATTTTTCTCTCAAATCTCAACAATTCTTCATCAAAATTGTGCAATATCTTACTCTTCAAAGTTTAGGGAACAAGTTGTGACTTCATTAACATCACCTTGTTCACTCAATTCATCAAATCTTGGATGTAAATTTCAAAAACCCTATTTTGCCATTTTTAGGGATTTTATGCTTTTGATGAATACTTGCCTCAATTTCCTACTTAAATTCATATGTTTTGCATTTGTTACTGTTGGGAAATTGATATTTCATCAATGTGCTACGAATTTAACAAGTGTTTGATGCTTTTGGCCATTACTTGAATGTTCTTCATGGAATTTGGTATTTTTTTGTTTCTTTTGGTCGATTCTAATGGCGAATGGGATAGGTTTAGATGTTAGGTTGCTTGGTTGTGATACTAGGATGATGGGCTGGCCATGGGTGCATTGGATTATGCATTAAATGTGTTTGATCTTTACTGCACGCCAAGTGTTCGATAAAATGTTTCATTGAGGTGCTCGTGTGTTCTTTGCTACACTTTTGCACAACACAAGTCTTATTTCATCCATGAACATACCCATGCACTCACATGTCAGTTTAGAGTTGGTTTGCACTGCATTTTAGTTTAGGTGCCTAGACACACACATTGTACCTTCGTCTAGACACCACTGCACCTCCATCTTGCAGTCACTACACTATATCCGTGCATTGTCCTATTTGATTCATTTACCTTATTTTACGTGCATGTGTCATATTTTTGCATCATTTGCATGCTTTGAGGATTATTTGCATCGTTTTACGTGTGTGCTTCATTGTTACATCATTCCACGCATTTTCATGCATTTGACTGCATGGCGTTGGTGTGGTCTACATTCTCTTCTGTAGCATCTCTGACATGTTTGTTCTGCAAGCATGTTCTAGATGCCACCAAAGAGAGCCTGGACCACCCTACAGCAGTCTACTGGATCCACCTCATGCAACTGGGGGCGTTTTATTTCTTCTAGTGCTTATGAGGTCTTTACTTCTCAGTTTTCTCATCGTCCTGTCCTCATCGAGCGTAAGGTTATACTAGCTGATCTATCCCGCGACATTGCTGCTATTTTTGTTTCTTGAGGTTGGGATTCGTTGTTGATTAGGTTGGTTCCCCCTCCAAGTCTGTTGATTTAGGAGTTCTTCGCGAACATTCATGAGGTTTACGATACTTCTTTACGGGTCTTCCTTAGGGGTCGTACTCTTAAGCTTTCACCCGATGTCTTGGTCGAGTCTCTTCATATTCTTCGAGTTCTTCACCCGATCTATCCATATCTGTCTGCCAAGACCGGTCCATCTGATCCTGTGGTTTATTCCACTCTTTTTGATACCCCATTAGAAGGGGGTTCCACAGCGGTTCGCACTGGATCGCTCTCTACCGAACGTCAGGTTTTGTTGCGCATTATGTGCATGAACCTATGGTTAGTTGCACACACTTCCACCTTACCATCTGATAGGGCTCGTTTTCTTTATGCCATGGTTCACGGTGACTCGATTAACCTTCCTACTTTTCTGTGTCGGTATATTCTTCTCACTTATCGGATCCCTGGCCTAGGATAGGATTGCCCTATGCTTGTCTTATTCATCGGTTAGTCATCGCCCTTGGAGTCACATTTCCCGAGGGTTTGTCTTGTCGGATTGGTCGATAGATTCGTTATTCTACTGTTTCACATAGTCGATCAGCATACTGATCCTACAGTGCCAGTTGATCCTATTGGTGATCCTCCCTCTGATCCTATTGATCCGACTTTTATCCCGTCCACTTCTATGGATCATTCACCGGCTTCTTCTTCTGTCCCTCCCGCTCTTTCGATTGATCCCTTGGCCGCATTAATGGGCCAGATGTCGACGTTGATCACCCAGCAGGCTCGATTGCTAGTCGAGGTGACCCAGACGAGAGTAGAGATCACTGCAATGCATGGTGAGGTTGTGTATGTTCAGCGTCGATGTGCTGGATGTGAGAGCGCTGGGAGTTTGAGAGTGATAAGACTGGTGCTTCCGATGGTGATGATGCTTCTGCCTCGTAGATAGGGATAGTGTAGTAATTGATATTTTTTTGCTTATGTATATCTAGTGGTTAGGCTGTTTTTGATCTTTTATAAAAATTTTGTAACCTTTCTATAGTTATTGGAATTTTCTTCATTATATTGTGTGGTTTTGCTCCATTCTTTTGCCATTTGTGACAAAAAGGGGAATGAATTTTTATAAGTTCAGATTGTTCTAAAGAGAACGGAGTTGAAAAGCACAATAGCCTCTCGAATATATCTCAATAATAAATCTTTCCACCATAGCTTGAGCAACCAATCAAATCGCATCTTTCACCCGCTTTGCCCTTGAACGTGTCATGAGGCCTCCTTCGATAATCAACGGGTCCTATTCCGGGTTTGTTCTCGTCGAGATCGACTCCTGGATCATATCAATGACATGTTCTTGATTTGAAGAAAAATATTATCTCCTTAGCTACTCTTGACTTGAAAGGGTACGAATTTATTGGTGAAGGCGGGAGTCCTAAAAGTTTGTAGATGTGCTCATATTGTGTTGTGGGGACGAAAAAAGTCACAATTGTATGTCTTGTAAGGTTCTACATAATCTTTGAAGGTCATACAATGTAAATTTGAAGCTCAAGTTTGAGTTTGGTTCAGTATCGTTAGACTTTAGTTTGGGGTATACTTTGATGAATACGTTTAAGTCAAGTTTAAAAGTTGTGGATAGTTCTATTTTGCCACCATAACTAGCGGTGCCATTATATTCAATTTCTAGAAACATACCCGTTTTTTTAGAATATGCCTCCACATAGGTACAAAGATGTCGCTTTAGTTAATTTTGCTTCGTTCGTGGTTGAACGTGGTGATTCTAGCAAAGATCCTTCAATTGAAGAATTTAATGGTGATTTTGTTGCAGAGCTTGTTTCAACCTTGTTTGGTGATTGTTAATCACGTTTAATTTTGTTGCTCGTGATTCGAGCAACCTTGATGTCCAAGGGTGTTCTTGAAATTTTGATTAATCAAGTGTTTTAGTTTAAGCCCATTTAGGTTTGTGGTAGAGGTGGAGAATATTTCCAGGTTGTAAATTTTGATGGAAAGGTTTGTTTGTGTTTTTTATAGTTGAAGTTCATTCCTTGTAGTAGAGTTTGTCAAAGTGGAGTCGTAATAGAGAATTTTTTATGTTTACTCATTGAAGTGGGATTTATGTCAAAATGGAGTTTGTTAGAACTAGAGTGTGACCTGAATTCTATTTTGAAGATAACTGAAAATTCTAATTAAGGTCAACATTAAGAGGAATTTTATTTGTTTGAATACTTTTGGAATTGTATTCGAAGTTTATTTGACAAATTCTAGTTGAAATTCTATTTAGAACCCCAATTAGTAGTATAAATTTGTGTTGGACTTGAAGATATCAAGATATAGATCAAGGAGGAGTCTTCAGTATAATTATGCTCGCCTGCCACTCAACTGGAGCTTGAGCGTCCAAAACAATGAAGATGGCGCCAGCCGAACGCTTGAGCAGTTGGGTGATGCCCGCCTAGCGCTCGAACGTCATATTCATTTGTCTCTGGAACATTATAACGCATTTTGAGCGTTCATTTACATCTATAACTCTACTTTTAGAGTTTGAAACATCTCCTATGTAAAATTATCGGTTCATTGTATTTTAGAATAAGTTAGACAAATCAAAAACATAAAATCATTGTAATTATTTCTTCATATTTTAATGAATCTACATTCCTCTACTAATTATTTTGTTCTTAAGTTTGTAATCAATTATTTCATTTTGTATCATTATTTTCTCGCTTATTTTCACAACAAACTATTGAGGCTTTGAATGAGAAAAGTGTTGAGAAGCCATTTCATCGAGCATTTGGGGCTAAGGTCCATCTTATTCTCTTTTATCAAATGAAATATTCCTCGATGGCGGCCTAGGCATTACTGGAGATTGTTGTTAACTGTGACTACAAGTGGAGGCCGCAAAGCCTCTATGAGACCATTTGGCCATTATAACATTTCAATCAGTTTCTTACTTGTTTCCAGAAAGATTTTCAGCTTCTTAAGATTCCGTTTATGGCTATTATACAATAATATTATATGTAACATCGTTCGCAAAGAGAAAGTAAAGTGGGAGATTATTAACTAGATGGACATGCATGGAAAAGAGGATTAAGTTGACGGATAGTTTCTTAAATGCTCTACTTCTAAGCGGAAAGACATCGCGATTTATGGGTGAGGAACCGTTCTCCTCACCAGAGATTTGCCCACAATCCAATAAGGTCATTGGATATGATGAAGCCTTTTTTATTTTTTAAAATCCCAAACCAGAAGCTGCCAAGGGAACTATTTGAAATTTGCTCTAGAGTAATGTTATTTAGTACTAATGGTGTTAAAACACCAGTTTGACACTAATGTAGCATTAAATGATAAATATAGTTAAATGAGTCCCTTAATTCCACATTTTATTGAGTCTATCATATATCACCACCTAGACTAGTGTTATAGCATCGCTAGTGCTAGATAACATTATTCTTCGCCTTATTTCCCCTATCGATCAATATCTTTCTTGTCTGATTCCTTCGATATGGGTAGCATAAATTTTATAGAAAGGCTCTCAATCTAAGAACTTTCTCAGCCTCTAATTTCTGTTTATTGGCCTATCATCTTCCTTATTTCTCGGGAATTCTTTGGTCCGCTTTTTTCTCAATTTTTTTATGAGGAAATTACACCAAGTGTCATTTTGCTACAATGTAATTACCAAAATATCACATTTTTAAATTAGTTGCAAGAATGTCAAAATTAGACAATTTTACCTCTCTACATAAATTCAATACCTAACATGTTCACCATTAATTGAGATTTGACTCCATATTAATTTGTACTATTTGTCATCTCCAACACGTCAAAACAAGGAAGAAAAAAAGGGGAAACATAAATATCATTTGTAAAACACAAACAACCCAAGAAGTATTTCCAAACCTTTGGGAGACCGACCGATTGACCGTCCACCTACCACCGGCCAAAGCAAGAAAGATTTGTAAAACACAAACAACCCTAGGTTTTCCTTTGGGAGACCGACCGTCCACCTACCACCGGCCAAGGAAGAAAGATCAACCCAACGCCGAAAAGAACTCCACCGCCCAACGAATGAGGAACCCACCGTAAGCCATCCACCACCGGCGAAGTCAACAGAAAGTATAACCCACGCCGAAAAGAGAACTTGACCGCCCACCGAAGGAGAGCACTCAATCGACTCGTCGAAAAAGTTTGCTTCGGTAAGTCAGTGCTTCGACTTCATTTCCCGAAAGTTCTAAAATTTTGTGATAAGCATTTATTCATTTGCATTTGGGTTTGTTGTGAAGTAATGGCTTCGCTTAGTTAGTGTATTTTTTTGAATATTTGCTTCTCTGTATATCGATTTATGAATTAGGGCTTTTTGAATTGTTGTGGAGAAATGGTTGTGGAGGAAATGAAAGGAAAAAGTGGGTGTATTTTTCTCCTTAATTTCATATAGGGGGTGCAACATTGTAGTTTTTGTAGGTTTGTAAATTCAATTCCGTTTAATTGATTGTTGTCGACATGTGAGGGATTTTTGAATGTAAATGCCACATGCTTGTGAACATTCTACCATGTTGGTATGTGGCACCACTTCATGTGCAATGATTGACCTCGTAAATTATCTGTATATTGGTGAAATGTGAACACGTGTTCCGTCGTTCCCGACAGTTAGCTGCATCCGACGGGTAACACAGGGATAGATGAACTGCCGTTCCCGACAGTTAGTCTCAGAAATCCCAGCAGTTGAGTAATTTTGGTACAAGTGAACTGTCGATCCCGACAGTTAGACCAGCAATAATATGAAGCACACTATGTTCCTTTATTGTTAAATCTTCGTGACATGTTCTTGTACAAATGATTCATGTTGCATTGGCTAGTAGTTATACGTTGTTATATGGTTGACGTACATATGTTGATTGCTATTTGTTTGCATCTGTCTTTCCGTTCACGTACATTGATGACATGTGATAAGCTGATTTTTTCGCCTTCTTATTCATTGCAGAGTCCATGGAGTTCGAAGCCTTAGTTCCGGAAGACGCAAGGCTGCGTGCACGCATATCCCAGCGAAGTAACCTAAAGTACGTGCAAAGGGTGTTGGAACACTTGGACGAACGACAACGCCACGACTTCCGTGAGTCGTCCCTTGGCTTCTTGACCGAATTTTCAGACATCCAATTCTTTGCGCAGCTCATCCAACTTGTCTTCAGAGGAATCCGAACAGACAAGGAGCACGAATTGTGGTTCAACGTGCAAGGACACTATTGCCGATTTGGATTGCAAGAGTATGCAGTAGTTATCGGACTGTGTTGCGGTGTCCTGCCTGATGACGAGCGGTTTCAGCGAGTGTTGGAAAAAATGAGACTAAAGGACAAGTATTTTAGATCTTTGGACAAGGTTTCCTGTGCCCAGATCGAGAAGACATTAGTTCGGTCGTCGACCCCATGGGCTGATCGATACAAGCTAGGGCTTGCACTCATAGTAGAAGGAGTCTTCAACGCTCCAGACAATAATGTGGGTATCGAGTGCGCGACACTTTCGATCGTCGACGACCTTGCTGTTTTTTTTGCCTACCCTTGGGGTAGAGTGGGGTACTCTCGTCTCATCAAGGGATTCCAGGGCAGATACGCTAGTAAACTTCGCTATGCCAAGAGAAAGTACGAGAAGGAGATTAGTTACACAGTTCACGGCTTTCCCATAGCCATGCAGGTAACGATGTCTTTTATTTCAATTTCAGTTGAAGTTCTTATTAACATGAAAGTGTATTCGGTAATTGACGCGACACTAATTCACTCTGTTTCACCCATCTACGACAGATATGGGCCTTCGAGGCGATTCCTGAAATTGGTGAACGTTTTGGTCAGCGGCTTGGTGAACGATCCCCACGTATTCTGAGTTGGACGACCACAAAACAGTCGCAGCATCGCACATACGATGACTTCTTCAAGAAAGTACAGGTAACCTTCGTTTTGTTTCCCGAGTTAGGCAAACTTTTGTTGCCATTCTATCCTATTATGCCATAATTTTTATTCCCCTGATCAAATTGTTACATCATCCGCAGCTGCATGTTTTCGCAACGCTACGTCCGACCGAGCTGGAGCGGAACCAACGCTACATGGCTACTCTTATGCCGTTTGATGATAATGTCGTACCTGTTTTGGATGCCATTGCAAATATTGTGGTCGAAGCGCATTTTGATATTGTTGTCGATGTTGGTGGAGGAGATGGGCATAATTCAAGTAAAAATGAAGATGATGGGGATGATGGTAGTGGAGGGTTGGACGAGATTGCTTCTGGTATGGGTGATCGTGTTGTGCAGTCTACGGAAGAAAATGACGATTCTAGCTCGGACAACGTAAGGGACGGCGGCGAATAAGAGAGCCATGCTGATCGTGCACAAGGAGGGATGACGGGTGTACAAATGGGACGTGGGTTGACAAGATCGGACGTCGAGGACTTGTTGTTGGATCAAAGAGTCCTATTTGAGATGCGACTCCGAACCGTGAAACTTGAAATATTCGAGCACGTTACGGCTGAACACGCTAGACTTCGGGATTTCATATCGACGGTAGTGGCACCTGCCATTTCCACCGCATCAGCAGTTCCAACTGATGTGCGAAACGATGTCCATGCACATTCTCCCCAACCATATGGAGGTACTTTTCCGCATTTTCTTCTAACTTCTATTACGGATCTTGTTATTTTTAATACGACAGGCTGAAATATCCTGCAATGTCTTCCTTTTTTTATTTCAATTTGCAGGGCACGAAGATGAGTTTGGTGTTGACATGGATCAGATGCCGGAAGAACACGATTTCACGGTCGGTGATGGAGAACCAGTTGTGAATGGTACGCTTTACGATGTTAATGCACGTAATAATTTCGTTTTGGGTATTTTAGATCCACCAGGTTGAGTTCAATATCCAGGTGATTAGATAGAATTTGGTAATGATAACTCGCTCAGTTGAGATAAAATTTATGATTAATGACATGGGATACCATCAGTTGTGACTTAAATGCTAAAATGCATGTCTAATGTAAAATAAGTGCACATTAGATCAATGCGAGTTTATTTCGCAATTTCATCTTTTGTTTATATGTGAACATTAGTTGTATGGACATTATTCGCCTCTGAGATTTGACTATTTCAGTAAGAATATTTAGTATAGTCGTGCATGTTAAGTAATGAGTTTTCATGTAGGTTACCTATCCATTCGTATTCATTTAGCTGGATAATGTCTTGTGAAAATTTAGACATAGACACTCTGATGCTTAGGCTTTTTCAATTGCCTTGGTTTGTTGAAAACCAAAGACTGCTTAGTAACGTAAAACACGATGTGAATGAGTGTTGACTTAATTTTTGTCAAGTCCATTTGGGATATAATCATTTTGTTTTTGTTTAATATACTTTATTTGAACATTTGCAATTTTGTGATTCTTAATCTCATTTATCTCAAGTTTTCTGTGCACTACAGTGCTTAGACCAAATTTTTTTGTTCATTTCCCCGAGGTGTGTTACCTTATATGGAGATTATTGCAAAGTGTTTTTCATTTTTCTGTGTACTACAGTGGCATTTTTCTGTGCACTACAGTGCCAGTTGTCGTAGGAACGAGTGGCCATGTCGAAACAGACCAAGATCTGCATGGCAATTAGAGCGACGCCGCGAGGACTGCTTCAGGCGAAATGAAGGCGAGGACCGAATTAGGAGCGGAGGAGGCAGAAGGTAAAATCTTCAACCCGATACTTTAGCCTATTTAAATTAGTCCAGGAGCTTTTCATGTATAAAATATGACATTTAGATATTTCATGTGGATAAATTCATATTCAAAATTTGTCTCTTGTTTATGTTTCGTAGGTGGCCAGACGTTCGACCCAGTGCAACCAATATCAGCACCTATTACAAGGCGATGTTCCACTCGCCTTCGAATGCCAGTAGCATCGACAAGGACTCCATACACTAGGGATAAGAGGCAAACGCGAAAAAAATAGTTGGTTGAGCCACATTTTTCTTCGTTTCAGTTCTTTTGTTCTGGTGCCTATCAACGACAGCTGTTTTTGTGAAGGAATACGTAATGTGACAAATGACGGACAATGTTTCATGAACGTTTCAGTTTATTCCACAATTCGAGTCCGCGTGGAAATTGTTTTGTAATGTTAATTATGATTCATGGCATATTAAATGTTGTTTAAGTGCTTTTGAAAATTTTGTAATGTTCAGAGCATATGAATTGTTTCAACCATTTATGGCAAATGATGCATTATCAGTAATTTGATGTGCTATAAGTAGTAATTTTTGCTTGCATCGATTTATATCAAAAGTACTTAGGTGACAATATATTCTTCGACGTGCAAGGCATATAGGATATGGCAACCCTTCAATTGCGGCAATGACAACACATTCGTCTAGTTTGAAAATATAGGCATTGAGAATCATAATTTCTTACGTATGAATATAAATGTAATTACAAATACGAACTAATTTGTAATTACAAAGCTCATTTACAGTTGACAAATGCTATGGTCATTAAATATGAATACAATTGTAATTACTAAGGTGAGTACAACATGCAGATTTTTTTCGTGTGATAATGGTGTGTCTTTCCTGGTGGGTATTTAATTTTGACATTGACTAGTTAGTTGGCAAGTCTACTTCATAAATGTGGAAATCAGCCAACTC
The DNA here is from genome assembly GCA_019097785.1 of Fraxinus excelsior. Classification (NCBI taxonomy): domain Eukaryota; kingdom Viridiplantae; phylum Streptophyta; class Magnoliopsida; order Lamiales; family Oleaceae; genus Fraxinus; species Fraxinus excelsior. The sequence continues at coordinate 18,771,526 of CM032626.1, forward strand.
CTTATATATAGTAGGTCCACTAGAAATACAACTAACACTTGAGAAACCTACATGTTATTGCAATAGACATCCCACGTATTCTTACCTTCGTGATTATTCAAACACATGGCTTCATCCACCGCGAGCAATGACCCTGAGCTTTTTAACAATCCAACCCCAATGCCCGGCTCATCTATAGACGTCCCAATTATAATTTCTTTGGATGATGAGGATGACGTCCCTCTACGTGGGTGGAGAATCACTTCCCCTGTTCCGTTTCCCGACCTCGACGCCCTCACAAGTGAAGAATCGCATTCACCAAATAGCGTGCTCCGCAATGTGGTCAACGACTCTGATGATGATAGCGCTGATGTAGGCGTGGCCCCCATCGCAGTTGCTCCTGAAATAATTATCATCGTCCGACGAGTCTGATGATGACAGTGGTGCTGATGCCGGATCCGTGTGCAATTAATATTCGACTGATATTGGGAAACTATCACGTAACTAAATAATCTATCGTGAAGTAGGTATATAAGTTTTTTTATGTTGGATGAACGTGGACTCTAACTTGGAAGGATACATCGCATCACTTTGTTGGGCAACGCCGTGTTAGACAGAATACGTTAGTCGTTGCCTCGAATTTTGTACATTTTGGTCGAGACGCCCATATTCACGTTAATATTTTGTTCATCCTTGTATTTTGCGCATATGTAATCAAGGTTATTAATGAAATCCACGGGCAACAATGTCCCTTTTGCAATCTGGGCATCCAGTTCAATTGCTGTAATGTTCGAACTGTCGAGAAACAGAGAATATTTGTCGGGATCGACAGATGAACTGTCGGGGTGGAACACAAAACAATATCAATACACGGGTTAGTTTCAAAGTACAATAACAGATGAAATATGGTAATGACACACAGTTCATGGCCAGTAGTACTTGAAGTTATAAAACTCCCTAATGACATATGGGAGGTACCCAGTACATTAATATACAAAACAACTGAAATGGGAAAAGCACTGTTAACTGGGTACATGCACGACGGTGTTCGTGCATGTGGCTCGGTTATGACCAAATCTACCACGCCGGGTACAGCGTTGTGTTCGTGGCCTAGAAGTGGTGGACTCGTGTCTGGATCTCTTACGTCGTGTAGGGGGTCTACCAGGCGGACGACGTACCAATGGTGGCAAAATATTAGTACCTGTAATGTCGTTCGGAACATCCCAGTTATCTTTCTGTGGGACGGGATATATAGCTTCATTGTAAACACCCCTCCAGTAGTCTGCTGTGTAGTAAGGAGAATATAAATCGTACAAGGACGAACCTCTTAGGCAAGCTGCATGGGTTGCATGAACACATGGCATACGATTTATTTGGAATTCACGACATGTGCATGTGTTCTCAGTAAAATCTATCATGTCTGTGTCGTTGGATATTCCGACCTGTGTTAAGTTCGCTGTCAAGATATGAGCTCGAAGTCGAGAACCAGCTTCGAATGTAGCCCGTAACTCGCTCTCCATGTTCAATGACAGCACGGTACTGCATGACGTTGAATTCGTTCGACGTTCGTAAAACCACTTCTGCATTGTGCTCCGAATGTGTTCAACCAAGCTTGTGATCGGTAACGAACGGGCATGTCTCAACATTGCGTTCAGGGATTCTGCATTGTTGTTTGTCATGATATTATACATGTTCCCAACGAATAGTGCTCTGGACCAAAAATGAAAACCTGCACGCTCCAAGTACTCGTACGATCTCCCATTTATCCTACGAATCTGTCCCATCAGTCGTTGGAATTCTTCTACCCAATACGTTGTCGCCGCGCGTTTGAATAGGAAAACTGAACTAGCATTATTATATCTCTGTATTAAGTTCTTTTCCATATGCCACATACAACAACCATACTGAGACAAGGGAAAAGGTTGAGAAATAGCTTTTTCTATACTCATTTTCATGTCCGACACAAAAACAAGTTCATCAGAGTCGCCTATAAGATCTCTCAAGTTGGACAGAAACCACGATCACGATTTATTTGTTTCAGCATCTACGATCCCCCATGCTAAAGGGTAGATCTGTTTGTTAGCATCTTGGGCAGTTGCCAGTAGAAGTGTACCTTTGTATGGACCTTTCGAGTGACTGCCGTCTACACAAATTACGGGTCTCAAGAATTGCAAGTAACCACGAATGCTTGCACCAAATGCTAGGAAGAAATAAGTAAACCTATTATGGCCATCCACTTGGATATGGGTTACAATACTAGGGTTATGTTGTCCAAGGACGTGACAGTACAAAGCAAGTTGATGAAAACTATCCCCCGGTTCACCATGCAGCTTGAGTAAAGCAGCCACCTGCCCCCTACGTGCTTTGCTGTAACTAATTTTTACTCCGAACTCATGTTCCATATCACGTGTAATAGCAGCAGGACCGTACTTGTGGTTTGGAGTGTCAAGTTTTCCCAATATCAGTTCGGCAATTACAGAACTAGTGGCATGACGATGTGCGTTACGACGCACGTCTATGGAACATGTGTACTGCTTGTTGAATTTACGGATCATAAAGAGTGTAGACTTCTTCACGGCCGATGCACGTAGCATCCACTTGCAATTACTATCGGCACATTTCACAGTTAACATCTTCATGCTTGACCTACTCACCCGGAATTCAAACTTCTCTTGCAATGCGAGTACACGAATCTTCAAGTACAATTCATTCTTACTAAAGAATATTTCCCATTCCGCAAGGTCCGATGTAATAATAGGTGTAATCCGTTCAACAATATTAGCGGCATCGTTAGCATTTAACGGGTTGTCCAAATTCTCATCTAAGGGTGCAACCCCAATATCAGATAACGGCGCTTCCGGTGCAATTTCTGTTGAGATATTATGACGATGACTTATGTCCTCATTTTGTACGTTTTGATGAACATCCCCGACGACAATCATACGATCCGGCCAATTTGTATCCGTCGCCGTGCCAAGAATTGGGGGCTCGACTTCTAAAACAGTAACGCATACTGCAGTTTCCTTATGAACCGATATGTACCAACTCAGGTCTTCGTCATCGCGTATTTCAGCCGGAGGTACATTCACATTGGGGACTCTGAACTTCAATTCAATTTCACTACTGGGATCAACAATACTAAGTTTTTCCTTCAACTGTAAAGCAAGTCCGGTTACCTTAATATTTGTCGGCACCAAAAATGGAAGTTGTTTTGTCCCCTCTCCACTTCCATTCGTCGTCCACATTTGCGAAATTTCCCCCGTACGAGACTATGAATCTCAAATCATCACTCATACATGAAATGTTGGGAATGCAACCATAAGAAGTCCGCACAATCAAATTATCAACATTGAATACCATCAAATGAGGAAAACAGCTAAGCAAGTGTCAACAGTTCTCAAACGTCGGGTCCCGACAGTTAAAATGTCGAAATCGACAGTTTAACTGTCGGGACCCAACGGTTTGAAACACTATATTCGACCATTTCAGTACGAACAGTCGGGGTGGTTTCCGAACAGTGATTTCAGACATTTTTAAAACATTATTATAGAACATTAATGGTGATAATCAATTCACATTCAACATGACAATCTATTTTGGAAACAAAATAAGTCAATGATTCATTAAATATGGAATCAATTACATTTAATGAACTATTACAAATATCTTTACCGTCAAAATAAAATTCAAAAACCTAAGAAATCAATGAGTAATAATTTGGAATTTATTATCATCATGTTGTATTAAACATTTACGAAATAATGAGTTAAGATATGAAATAATAGCTAACCTCTCGAAATAGATGATCAATTAAGTATGTATTCTTGATGAAGGAATAAGTGAAGAAGATGAAGTTCTTGGAAGAAAATGTGTCCATGGAAGTCTATTTAGGACTTAGGGTTTGTTTATGTTAGGATTTGAATTTTTTTTCTTTATTTTATGGAAGAAAATACATGTTATTGAATATAATATACATATATACCTTGAATAAAATAATAAAAATTTAATTATCAAATCAAACCATTAATGGCATTCCCATCAAGCATTAATTGCTCTTACAAAGGTGACCCAAGAGTAATTTGAACCTTTCAAGTCAAAAAAGTGACATTTTTGAACAAATTGAGTGCACATACAAATTTTTTTTGTATTTTCAAATTTAGTGACATTTGTGAAAATCTCCCTTTTTTTATTGTGATTTCAGAACAATTTCTCAAAGACAGTGTCAATCTATTGACCTTAAATTCCGCACAACCTTTTTGTCAAAAGATCTCTTACCACCTCTCTCTACCTGTATGCTATATTAGGTACTCAACACGAACGGCTAGGCACTAAGGTCATCGTTCCAAGAAAAAGGACCGATGATTGTGACACTTCGACAATCAAGTCAACGGTCAATATACCTTGATGTTTATCTCTACAGGGTTAAAAATTTAAATGATCATTGAACTTTGCACAATATTTTCATTGACCATTAAACTTAAAAGTTTTTCTAATTGTCACTAAATTTATAAAATCGCTATTGCATTAGCTATGAAACATTAGAAGTGACTAACTATTAATCTTCGAGATGAAATGCTAATTCCCAACAGGGGATGGGGCAGGAGCACAGACGGGAACAAGGATGGATTTAATCCAGAATAGAGATATATGGGAAGCATTGTGACGGAATGTACAAATTACATTCTGCTTATACTTTCTAGCATATATATGTGTTCAGTTTCATTTATTCATTATTATTACCTTAATTTTTCTAGCCGTAATACCCAAAAACTCTTCAAATATATGGGGCCATCTCCATCACTGTCAACTTCATTCATCGTTTCTTGAAATTTGGCAGCTTGAGCCTATTCTCGTCATGGATCAAGACACAAATTCAACTCACTTTAATTCCATAATTCTCTATTCACAACTTGAATAAGTACCTAATCTTGTCATGGCTCGAGACACAAATTCTATTCAATTCACTTTAATTCTACAAATCCATACTCACAAGTTGAATAAAATGAATTAAAGTTAGACTTATTTTCACTTTAAAAGGTACAATCCCGACAAGTGTGGCACGTTGTTTACTCCTTGTCTGCTGAATTATTGATTTGATGTTGGTTCGTCAAAATTTTTTGGGTTGTCAATGAGTATATTATTTTAGCTTTGAAACACAATGACGTTATAATATTGAGATGTTCGCTTTGTTACATAAATTTTATTACGAGTTTCGACCGGCTAGTGAAGTGGTGTTTTAGCAGTTGACCATAAATTTTGAAATAGCTTCAAAATAATATTGTAGGCACTAGAATGTCAACTATTGTAGGGACTTTAATGCGAAGTTGCTATATTTTCGAATCAAATAGATTTGACATTGTTCATATATATTTAACATGAATCAAGATTTTGATTTCGTAGCTAAGTATTTTTGATACTATACAAGTGTGTGCAAAGATTACGGCTCCTTATTATACATCGAAGAAGTATAAATTGACTAAATGAAGGAAAGAAGAACCCGTTATGACTCACGTAAGGATAAGGGGCGAAAGGAATAAAAAAGTAGTACAAAAGTCAAAGTACACTAGCGATAAAAGTAATTTGAACACCCAATCAGTGCTATTTTGTAAATGCTAAGGGCATGTTCTCTCTACTATTTTCGGGTTATTTTCAATTTTCAATTTTCGAAAATACTGAAAACACGTTTACTTACTTATTTTCATAAACGAATTTTCAAAAACGAGTTTAAGATTTAAAAAGAAAACGGAAAGCGCCAAAAAAATCGTTTTTGTTGTTTTCAGTTAAAACCAAGCCAAAATTTCATTTTTTTATTTTTGAAAACAATTTTTAAAAATGACAAAAAGAATACGTTTTCAGCAATTTCAAAATTGACACTCAAAGCACAAAATTCAAAATAAATTCAAAACTAAAAACTGAAATACGAAGAGAACAACTCCTAAATTTTCCTTTTGGAAATAAGAGGTGTCCATACTTGTCAATGTCTACTTGCAAAATTGAGATCTCATTCCCAAACCGAATTGGTTACACCCTAAAAATTGCTTAATTAGAAACCGATTGAAAAATCCGTAGCAGTTTTCTGATTTTGCAGCGGCAACTTTAAGAAAGATTAAGCCAAAATCAAACAATTAATATTAAGTGGAAATTTGAAAAACTGACCATTTTTTTATGGTCATTTGCAAAAATGTCCAAAAATTTATCATTGTCCATTTTGCAATTATTTAGACGAAAATGCCCCTTTAAACACTTTTTAATTCCCAGCCTAAGATAGAAAGCCGAGACTCGGGTCCAGCCCAAATGCCCAATCCCAAATTTAACCCCTCCTTCGTCCTCAAGGCTCAAACAACTTCATTTCTTCGTCTGAAATTCTTCGCATCACACCTGAAGGCTGAAGCCTCGTTCCCCTGCTCCGCTTGCTGGTTCCCCTTGCAGTCGCCGTTTTGCTGTGAGCTGTGAAGGGAATTTCTTGGGCCAATTAGTGAGTTTTGGATTTGATTTCTGTTCAAACAAATGATTGTTTTCTGATATCCTTTCTTTGTTTGGTGATACAATTTTACTTTTGTCATTTATGAGTGTTATTTCCTGCGTGGATTTGTGTGAGGTTTAGCTGATTTTGAGCTCATCTTTGCCTCGTATACATCTCTTCATTTGTGCTGGTCCATTTATTTTGTGCCATTTCTGGGTTTGATTTATTTTGATTGTTGTTATCATTTTATGGTACTTTTAGTTTATTCCTTAGAGGTTGTCTCAATTGGATCTGTCCATTGGAATGTTCAAAACGTTTTGTGATTTGATAAACCCTAATTTAAGGCATTGGAATTGGTGCTAAAGATTACAGTATGTGGCTCTCATTCTCAATGTTATAATTGAGTTTTCTTAATGGGTTTTGATTCAATTTTTGAGCCATTGACACATCTTTATTTGTACCTTGTTAAAAGTTTGATCTATTATCGTTTTTCTCCCAAATAAAACACTAAATCTGGTTTACCTTGCGCTACTCTTGTTTGTCTTGGAAATTTTCCATGGTTTTGCCGACAGCAACGGAGAGTTGCTCGTTAGAGGCGAAAACTTTCGATAAAATCATAGAGCTTTCGTTTTTCTTCATTGTTGATCTTTATCTTTTTCCTATATGGGTGCTCTTTGATTATTGTCAACCTTAGTCAGGCGTAAGTTTTTGTTTGCAACATGTGTATTTGCTTCTAATTTCTTGATATGGGTTCGTTATGGTTTCTTTAATCTTGGTGGTGTATTGTTTTTTTCTTCATTTCTGGTGTGAAAAAAATCTAATATGGGCACCTTGTAGAGAAAATCGTTCTTAGTAGCAGTGTTTATTTCAAATGTTCTGTTTCCCTAGTGGTCTTCACAAACCTTGTTGGGGCTATATGGTAGTCATAGTTGTATTTTGCATTCTTAAACTTGTGTGATAGAGGTTTGAGTAAGGGGACTTTTCTAATTTGTAGTGTCACTAAGCAAAAAAATTAAATAAAAATGGGAATTTTTCTGGATAAGAATGCATTTGGATGGGTGATGCAAATTCTACTACTTGCATCCATTTACTTTCAAATGCCTTTTAAGTTTACCTTTTGGGCATTACTGCTCTTTCAAGTGTCGTGTAATTGAGACAAGAAAGAGGTTCCAAGATGCAATTGCAACAGAAAAATCAAACTTATATGTGGAGCAAATTGGTCTAGATCAATTAAAGCTCAAGTTCCCAAATAAAGGTGAAGAATTTTAAAGTGAGAGGCAAATTCTAGAGTTAAGGCATTGGTGATTCAGTCAAGGGAGATACTTCAGGGATGGATGCATGGTATTCTTGGGGATATCTCCTTTTTCCCCAACTTTCTGCCTTTTCTTCCATTGTTTAGGGTTCTTTCTGTTTTTAGCTTGAATTGTGTGAATCACTGTCTAAATAATAGACACGTGTAATAAATAAGATTGCTTCATTTGGTTTTGTTTTAGTTTAGGTTTGTTGTAAAATAATTGTAATTAAAAATGCATTAATTAATTCTAGATAAGCTGCTGGAATGCAAGTAGTAGTAAATATCAGATTACTCTCCAAACCTATTAAAGGCGAGTTGACTTTAAATTGCTGAGCCATTTCAACCTGAAAAGGGTGGTTTTGCAGACTTGATAATATGTTTGTCTGCCCGAAATGAATGACCCTACCATCAGGGAGTCCATAGAAGTGTAGTATTTCCTGACCTAGAGTGGAGTATTGTGGAAATGATGCTGAGTTTTTTAGGATCTTTTTAAACCAGACCATTAAAATCCAAAAAACGGGTGGTCATCAGTTAGAGCCTTATAGTTCTTGGACTGTACTCGTGTTACAAATGTCTTGAAATAAAAACTTACATTTGCAGACGATAAACTAAATAAAGAAAGTGAATAAGAGATATTTGTTGTTGAGCCATCTATCCTACTTGCTAAATGAAGAGGAGCAAAAAAATTTTGTTGTATTGTTTGTTGTATTGTCGGGTGCAAATTATTGATTGAACTCAGAAACACATAATGGAGTTGTTCTGATTATTAACCCAATATGTCTATATATATGTGAATTTTTGCCCCTAACAATTTGCTTGACTAAAGTTAGCAAGAAATTCTGATGATAATTGCATAAGGAACCACACATTACACGAGAATCTGGTTCTTATATATATATAATTTATTTTATTTACCCATAATTTTTTTTTTTGTTTTTTTTTTACTATTTTTGTGTGTTTTTTTTCTTTAATTTTTTTTTTTGTTTTTTTTTTTTTTTTTTTTTTATTCCCCGCCCCCAACGCCCCACCCTCAAACTGGTTCTTATATATGTTTCTTGAGCTAGCCTTTTATTTTGGTGATTTAACACAGGCATATGATGCATAGTTTATTCACCTACACATTCTTCATTTTTTTTAAAGTTTCAGGTGACACGTCAATACCCTTGTTACTTATGGAGTGAATTTACGTTCCTTACCCATATGTGACAATTTCAAGAATATTGTACGAACATATGCTAATTAATAGTAGGTCAATAGTGAAATTACACTTACAGGGCAAGATCCATTTGAACATGTATCTTTTTTTGAATCAACATGTGATGTGTCTCCATGTACTATCGTCTTTTCGTCTGATTACTAGATCTGCTTTAGATATTTCTTGGCTAATTCTCCCTCCTAATATGTAAAAAAATATATTAAAATTAAACCAAATCCTCATGTAATTTACTCTATGCTGCCTCGTTCATTTTGTTACATGGAGCCACATACACATGGCAGTCTACCTGACTGATGTATACTGCTGGTCAAATCTCACTAAGAGATGAACCTACGTTTTCATTCATTCTGATGCGACCCATTATTATTGCAGGTTTCCTATTATAGAACCTGATCCTGGACACACAAAACTTCGCCTTTCAAGAGAAGGTGTGGAAGCAATTGAAAGAATAACTCCTCCTATTGCAGCTGTTGCTATAAGTTGTACATTAATCTCCATGAAGTTGTCAACTTGCAATTTCTTATTTAATTAGTTCCTAATGCATGTCAGAATCAGTATATTCACATGTGCTTACGATGAGACATAAGAATGAACAGAATCCATATATTTATCGTTGATATTTTATTCTTTTTTTTACTGAGTAGGTGGTTTTCAATAGCTTGTTCTATCTCTGCCTGCATGTCATGAAGCTTATATTGTTCACATTGCAAATAATGTCTGGGATGTATATTTTCATTTTCCTTTGAATACAACTTTGAAGTGCAATATGCTTTTCCCAATAGCTGTCTCCATCATTCTATCGCATCAGCTTGTATTTAGAATGTAAATCATTGAATTTTATTTTTAGAATAAGCTTTGTAGGCATTTTGTTCAATGAGTTGGTTCGACTTGCAAAGAATGGGTATAATCAATTACATGTACATGGACGAACTGTCGTTCCTGACAGTTCAAATATCAAGTGTCGAGATTGGCAGATATCTAATGTTGAGAATGACAGATCAAATGTCTAGAAATCGTATGAAATGTAGAGAAATTTCCTGAGTTGGACGAAATGTCGGTCTAGACATTTCATGACTGTTCAAGTGTCGTGAAATGCATAAAATGTCGAGAAAATGAATTGGCAAAAAATGTAAAGTTAAACCATACATCAATTCAATGGGTTGTAATCTGAAAGTACTAGCAAAAACAACTTCTTCCATCCGCTGTGTATTCAACAACCCAAGAAAACTCATCATCTCACAAGTACATTGTGAAAGATGTATCAATTAAATGTAAATAGATGTATTGAACTAGACATGCTCATCAACTATAACACATTGGCATTGTCTTCAATATGAAATGACAAGCATTAACTAGCTCTTCCTTCCATTGTTTATATCTTCATCCACCCAAGAAAGTCCTTATATCACAAGTACAAGGTGTAGACCCAATGATGTCAAAAAAGTGTCAATCAAATATAAATGATATTGGTGGGAGTTGGTGTGATTAATACTCATTCCCATTGCATTGCACAGGACGTCCAAGTCTTATATAAAACATTTGTTCCTTGCATTGCACATGAAATTACTAGAAGTAACAAGTCCTTCCATTTATTATGTCTTCATCCACCCAAGAATCTTCCACCCAAACAGCTCAGATTCATGTTGATGTTGCTACTAACTTCTCCCCACCCGGGTCGTCCGCGGACAATCCGATCGTCATTGACTCGGAAAATGATGAAGATGTCAACATTGTTGTTCCATATGTTCCTCGACCGGGGAACCGTCGTCGTAGGGTAAGCGTTCACCCCATTCCGTTTCCGGATCTAAACGAAGAAATTGATCCGGAAGAAGTTGGAGTGGGTGATCGTATCGTCGAGCGTGAGATCGTCCAAGTAGAAGTCCCACCGGAAGCACACCAAGTATTGTTTGATGACAATGTCGCAGGAGTTCCAGTAAGAAATGAAGAGGTGATCATCATAAGCTCAGACGACGAGGATGACAGTGAAATGTCCACTTTGTCCTGTGTGGAACATATGTAGACGATGCAATCATCGTATTTCAAATGTTGAAGTAAATGTAGTGACATAAAAATCCATCAACCCGATTGGTATGTTTTGTGGCGATCACCGTTTTGTATATATAGTGATGTAGAACATGCAGACAGTGATGACATGTTTTTTGTGTGATTACCATTTTGTATATGAAGTGATCTTCATCATGGAGGCAGTTATGGCATGTTTTGGTGTGATTTTCATTTTGTATGTAAAGTGACTTATGAAAACGAGTCATTTCATGGCTTCCTTCGTATGCAATAGCAAAATGTTCCCTAATTTTGTATACAAAATGTTCCCTAATTTTGTTTAGTATTTAATGTTGTTCTCGACATTTGAATCTTCGACACTTCGAGAATTATATTTAAACTATCATTCTCGACGTTTATAAACTGTCGAGACGGAAATCACTTCAACATATGCATTTTATTATCTTCTTCAACTTCAACCACCATTTTTGAAAAGAATTAATTCCACCATTAATGACATTCTCAACACACAGGAACCTGAAATTATTATCTACTTAAATTATTGAAGAGTGAATCTAGTTGCATGCAAGACGTGAAACGTTGTATACAAAATGTTCCTTAATTTTGTTACTATTTAATGTTGTTCTCGACATTTGAACCTTCGACACTTCGAGAATTACATTTAAACTATCATTCTCGACGTTTATAAACTGTCGAGACGGGAATCACTTCAACATATGCATTTAATTATTTTCTTCAACTTCAACCACCATTTTTGAAAAGAATTAATTCCACCATTAATGACATTCTCAACACACAGGTACCTGAAATTATTATCTACTTAAATTATTGAAGAGTGAATCTACTACTTATTTGGATAATCTAATCCAATTCAATGAAACTACTCAACCCTAAACTTATCAATACACAATAAGATTTCAAAGAAAAAAACCTTCTACCAAGAAATAATGAGAGCCGAATCAACTTCAAAGTTGGACGAGATTACATTTGTTGACTTGAAATCAAATTAAGCCTTCAAAGTTGGAATCATATACTTCTTTGTTTCTTCAATTTCCTATAATAATTGGTTCATATTTACTTAAAAATTTAAGTAAATGAACTTACATTGATAATAGCTACAAGTATGGTGGCTTCTCATGGAAGCCACTTGCTTTTCTTGAAAGATGTGTTAAATTGAAAAAAAAAAAAAAACAAACAGAAGAGAGAGAAATCTTTTCATTAAGGGTAAATTAGACAATTTGGTATCAAATTTGGACATTTTTGCAAGAATTATTAAAAAAGGACATTTTTCAATTCACACTCATAAAAGTAGACATTTTTCAAAATATCCCATATTAATATTATAAAACTTACCTACCCCAGCCTCACCCTGCCCCCACATCACTCCATCCCTACCTAATTTCATTCCAAGCCCTAAAATTATATCCCTCTCCTCTCTCTTCATTTCTCTATTCTCACTCACACACACACGGACGGCATCAACAGGGTAGACACAGACATTTTAGGTTAGATGACACAATCAAACCTTGCACAAATCGAATACTTTATTTATGATTTTTAAATGATTCATAATTGACTTGAGAAAATACAGATTTATATTTAAAAAAAAAAATTCTTTATTAATATTTTGCTAATCATTTTCATTCATTTGATTTCGAAGAGTAATTTTATTAATGTTTTGTTCATCTCAAGAAAATGCATATTTACGTTTAAAAATCTTATAATGTATTTCATACAAACAATCAATTCAAGTAATCGAAAGGAAAAACATATAATTAAAATTCAATACTAATAATCAATCAAATAAACACAATTCCAAAAATATAAGTCAAATTGGATATAATGAGTTCAGACACATTCCATATACACAGTTTGATAAGAGAAAATGCAAATTTAGATTCTAATTACTTGAGAATTTGATTGTAAAGTGAAATTTTGTAATAAATGTGATAATTTGTTTCGAAATTATATGGAAAGAAATTAAAATTAGATTTTTAGTTAATTTTGATAAAAGTTGATAAAATATGTTGTGAAAAGTTATGTGTCCTAAGGAAAATATGATTAAAATTAATTATTGACTTTTATATAAAAAAAATTAAGATAATTTTTTATGAAACAGAGGCAAAAATTTAAATATTATTCATATGAAAAAGCCAACCTATAAAATTGGGCTCCAATGGATTGGTCGGTTTGATGGCAATGGTGGAAAATTGGTGGAAAAGAAACTAAATTCTGAAGGAAAAGTAAGGGTGTTCTCTTTGTATTTTCAGTTTTATAGGGAATTGTTAATTTAATATGTTTGATTGATAAATTTTTCATTCAAGATTGTTTTGTAGGAATTGTTAATTTAGTGGTTTGATTAGTTATAATTTTTCATTCAAATTTTTTAAAATTTGTGTTCGTTTGACTGTGTTACATGAAAAATTATCCATTAAGTGATAATGTTTTCTAAAATTAAAAAAAAAAAAAAAAATTTGTTTTCATTGTCAAAAAAGTAAAAAAAAAAAGAAAAAAAAGGGAAAAAATTCAAAAAAAAAAAAAAAATTCTCAATTTTTTTTTTTATCATATTTAGTGCTTTAGTTTGGCTTGTTTTACATGAAAATTGTCCATTTAAAGTGACTTTTTTTTCAATTGGTTAAGAAATTTATTTCATTGCAAAATAAAAATAAAAAATTAAAAATTGGACCCAACCTAAAATTCATTTTCCCACCAAATAAGTGGCAAAATGAAAATTTCCACCAAATCAAAACCATTAGTGCACGTGTGAGGTGAAAGGGAAAAATACTTTCCATGGCAAAAAACTTTGTATCAAAACACCCAAATTCATGGAAAAAAAAAGTTAATTTTTTTTAATTTAAAAATCTAATTTATATCTCTATCCTCTATTTTAATTTTATAATGATATGTATATAATAAATTGTAAGTTTCAATTCTCCACTTTTTACCTTATTCAAATATAAAATATTTTAACTATTCATATAATATATAGCACGTGTTTGACAACCATTAAAATGAGTTTTTTTTTTTTTTTGAAAATGAGTTTTGAAAAAAGTATGAAAAGATTTTAAGTGTACGTGCAAAATATTTTATTGTGGGAATATATGGTTAAAAATGAGTTTGAGAGGAAAAAAGAATTTTGTTTTAATGGTTGTCAAATAGGAGCGTATAAACAATGTAAGGTTAAAGGAAAAAGGTTTGTTGGAAAAATGTAAAATAAAGAGATTGTTAAAGGTTTTCAAAAATTTTACTTTAATTCAAAGATTCTTTGTATTATGCACAAGAAGCTCTTTAAAATTAAAGAATTTCTTGGAATCGCTATTACAGACCGTATTTTATGTGAAATTGACACATTGCAATTACAAATAGCATTATTCTCGAATTTAGCATGTATTTATCTCTGATCCATATCCCATATTATTAACAATTCATTTTTCTAGTGAACAAGAAGAATATGAAAATGTATAATGTGTTATCAAAGACATACATCAAATAAATTCGAAAGGAAAGATGGAATAATTTATTGGCGATAGAGGTAACATATTACAAGAATTCCCTTTCTTGTATCTCATTACATCACCTATGTATCTGTTATGCCATTACATTAACAATTTTCTTCATTATATTCATAAAATAAAAAAAGAAGGAATAAAATCAAGAAGATGAAGCCATCATCATCCTCACAAATTCATCATAGCTGACAAGACCATCTCCATCAAGATCAGCTTCTCTTATCATTTGTTCAGCCTCTTCATCAGTTAGTCTTTCTCCCAAATTTATCATCACATTTCTTAACTGCATATCAAGAGAACATAAATATTCAGTCAAAATAATTGTATTTTTTAAATGAGGTTGTTCAACAAATTATTAAGGATATGTTTGGGTCAGATTTTAATCTGATTTTAATTTAAGTCAAAGTCAAACAATCAATATCAATCAGATCTTTCATGGTCCAACATTTTTTAAACCATACATTTCAAAAATTTCTATCACAATCCACTTAAAATCTGATTTTAATCTACCCCAAATACCCTCTAAATAAAAATGAAGGGGGTGGGTTGAAGATTTTTCAAGATGTAACCTCAATTCTCTACAATTAGTACCAGAGCTAGGCCCCAAACTTAGCCATGTGGGAACAGAAGATGGATACCTAGTCGCAACCGAATAAAAAGGTGGTGGATCCGAAATCGGATTGTGATGATCCAAAAATTTCATGGTTGGATTTCAAGTCGGTTGTGCCCGCGTAAGGAAGTGTCCTTTGATGCCCTGGAAGAGTTGGGCATTGATGGAGCATGTAATCCTCCCTAATTTGAGGAAGAGTGAGGGATAACTTGTTGCTTAATTGTGGGGCAGATGATATGGTATTGATGGGGGAATGTCACGAAAGTTCGAACAAATTTCCACTTTGCTTAGACATGGGGTAGATCATAGATGATTGGTTTACAGGGGAATTGTGCAACTCCACCAAATAAGTTAACCTTTTGAGGATAAACTCTATAATTCCCTGCTGGGGAAGACACGGACGCACGAATGGAGTTAAACAAGAACGGAGATTTATGGGAAGCATTGTGATGGGATGTTCACCTCAATAGCGGATATGAATCCATCTTGATCCCTGTCAAAAACTTTGAAAGCTTCTTTGAGCTCCTCTGTTACATTGTCCTATCAAATCAAAACTACATTCAGCTTCTAATTCCTAGCATATATCAATCTGTAATTTCAAATTGATTCATTTATATTACCTTCATCTTTCTAGCCATAATACCCAAAAACTCTTCAAAATCTATGGTGCCGTCTCCATCACTGTCAACTTCATTTATCATTTCTTGAATTTCTTCCTTTGTTGGATGTTCATTCAATGAGTGTATAACTGCTGCAAGTTCTGCCATGGTGATTACACCTTTACATGGAGGGAAAAAAAAAATAGTTCCTCAGCGAACTCATTATGATGTAATAACATTTACGGGTCGAGCATGAATGAAAGTCGGTCTTAGTGATCCGACAATACCAAGTGGAAGGCTGGTGGCTCGACGGACAACACATGAATCTAGTCAAGAAAAAGGAATAGAGAAATTACCATCAGAATCTTTGTCAATCAGACAAAAGGCTTCCCGGAACTCAGCGATCTGTTCTTCTGTCAATGCATCTGCCATTTTTAGATTTACAGTCTTCGAACAACAATGGGAAAAGGGTTCTTTTGGATGTCTCCGAAGAATGGTGAGAAATTCTTTAGTTTAACAGGAACGTGACAAGATTTGTGGCAAACTTTATAATTATAGTGGGAACCTTTTCTCAAGTAAATGGTTAAAAGTCAAACACGCCTAGGGAAGAACAAAATCATTCAACATTCAAGAAAGAAACTTCTGAAATAAAGGGTCCAAAATCAACGGTTTGAATGGAATAGAATTCTGCAAGTCTGCACCATAAGAAGAAATTAATATTGGCCAAGTTGTCTATATAAGTCAGCTTGATAATGACTGCAATTTTTTCTTGGGTTTGATTTTTAAGGCCATTTAGGATGAGCTCTGCTACTCAAACAGGGCTGGGAGAGAGGAAATTTAAACAGCCCTTGATTTGAATTGTTGTAATTCAAATCAAGGGCTGAGGTGCTGTTTAAATTCTTTGTCACCAGCCATGTTTGAGTAGCATTAGTGATTTAGAATACTCACAGGCACCCCCCAATAGAGGGTCGCCACGTGTAGATTATGTAAAACTTTATGTAATTTGTATTTCAACTACAATAATGCTATATATACATAATTTTTTTCATTTTGTTACGTAACATATCATTAGACAGTTTAAATTTTGACAGTCTTTTCATCCAATCAACACTTGTCAACACTTATAATATTAATAATAATGTCAACAAAAGAGATTACAAATCGCATTTTTCAGTCAAACTATTGAAGATTTTAAATATAGTACACTTAAATGAGGTTTAATTCTCATGGATTTAAATGTTCAGACGAAATGGTACAAGATAAGGATTTAAATTCAAATGTTGGAGTCATGTCATGCTTTGATTAGAAATAAGAGAATATTATCCGTCATCACAACTGATGATCACTAGCTAGTCACTGTTATAATGCGATCATTCTCACGTTGTTCAATAAATAAAAATACATTGCAACTTCATTGAACTATGTGATAGTGATCACATGATCACATAGACGAGTGATTATCGGCACTAATGATGAATAACATTATTCTGAAAATAAATCTAGTTGGTGCATGTTGAAAATCAAATGTAAACAAATATATAGATTAAGGTTTTAGAAGATAAAGAAATGCTAACAATACACATGGGAGGAAAATAAGCACTAAGAACATGTTTAGTTTGCTTAAAAGTAAGTTAATTTTAGTTTTAAATTACTTATTTTCTAGAAATTGAGTGAATTTTTAAAAGCAACTTTTAGACTTGGCCAAAATGCTCTTGATTTATTTGAATGCTTGAAGAAAAACGTGAAATAAGACAAGTTTTTCATATTTTCTTGAGCAGCTTGGCTTCGAGAATGAGTCAATAATTGAAACTTGACTGTTCACACTGTTTTAGGACAATAAAAGGGAAATTGAAAAGAAGAGGATTAAGAAAGTAAGTAGAGACATATTTCAATTTTATAAATAAATTCTTTGGTCCATATTAGAAGCATTGTTAGAAAGTGTTCTTTCTTTTTGTAACCTACGTCGTAAGACCACTATTATAAGACAACTGGACCTTTGGTTAAGGTAAAACTACCCTTGATTTGATCAATTCCACCTCTGGATTGGGCAACCATACCTTAGTCTAAAAGGCTAGACCCTACTCCAATTGCAGAAAATTTGGCCCAGGATGGGCATGATCTCCTCACTTAGGCTCCCGATTCTACTAAAAGAAAATGGATCGAGTTGAGGCATAAAAATAAAGAGAAAATAATTATCAAAATTAAACAAACCTTAACTACAGATGCTTGGAATCTTATTGGTGACTTGATTGCTACTTGTTGGATTAATGTTGATATTCGCAGGGTGCCTAATCGTGGCAATTAAGTTGGCTATATACTTTTGTAGCAGGGATAATAGGCAGCGAGAAAATTAGGGTTCTCCTTCATAACTATGAGCTAGGGATGACAACGGGACGAGTCAACCATTCACATCCTTTGTCATATTGTGTATTTTTGTTACTTTGTCCAGCCCTCCTATCCGATTAAAGCGAGATTGATGTGATCCATGATATGTGGGAAAGTTCGGGAGAGTATCCGTTAGTCGCGAACGAAGGAACAATGACGAAGTAAGGGGCATAAAAGGTCAAGGAAGATATGTGATTCTTGCTCAAACTACGGTGAACGAAATATCGATCACAACAAGTAAAGAAACAAATTTCATATTACGCTTTGAAGAAGAAACAAGATGGATCAACTTGGTCCAAGTAGTGGACGAGAAAAGCTGGAAAAAAAATAACTATGCGACTGCATGCCACTATACCGAACCAAAATTGAAGGCTAACAATTGGCTTATGCGGCTGTATAGTACAATTCTGGATACGAATTTTCCAAATTTCATGTAATCTTCTATTTTATTTAAAACTCTTGTATGGTATATTTTTTATATCTTTTAAAATTTAATTCTATTTTTAAGTAGGTTTTATGTGATCCATATAAATAGGACTAATTTCATTCGTTGTAAAAACAAACAATTCTTGAGATATTATTGCGAGGCATATTGATTTCTTCACGTTCTTCATTGAATTGATTTTGAAATTATCAAAAACTAAATTCTTGTAGCGTTTTACAATTTAAGTAAGACTTATAAATTTTGTGATCACGGGGTCAAGATATTGTTAGTGATTGTCTTGATTTTTTGTTCAATAATTTATTGGATCGAGCTTTTCAAACGTTCATTCTTAGCTTTCATGAGTTTGTTCTAATTTATCGTGGGTTCCTAACTACTATTGATATGTGGGTCCGCATTAGTTGGTATCAAAATAATGCTCCAAAAATTAAGGTTATATCTTTTTTTTTTCTTTTTTGAGTCTTTATTTTTCATTCTCCGTGTTCTTCAAGTTCTTCAATTTTTTCGTCTCCAATCCATAAAATTTCAAAACTTGTTTGTATACTAATTTAGCATGCAAATTAGTTTTTGTTTCTTTTGCTAGTATCTAGTTGAGTTTTCGATATAAAAAATTTCGGAATCTGTTAGCAACATACAATTTCATTTTTTTGAGTAAAAATAAAATAAAATAAAAAAATCCAAATTCAAAAGTGTCCAATTCGAATTAAAAAAATACTTTCTTAAATTCTCTGACCAACATATTTATTTTAGTTTCCTTAACTTTATTTGTTCCAACATGAGTGACTTCTAGAGCATGCCAAATTTCATAAGTCGAATCACATGTGCTAATTTTATTGAATTCATTTATATCTAATGCACAATAGTACACATTTTTCGCCTTAGCATTTAATGACAATTTCCTCATATCTTCTTCATCGTATTCCTCTCTTGACTTGTGAATACTTTGATTGGGTTTATCGTCAAATTTAATAGTATTCGTGGCACATAGGGACCATATTTAATAATCTCCCAAATGTTATAATCAATAGATTGGACATAAATTATCATTCTAGCCTTCCAAAAATTATAATGTGTGTCACCAAAGAAAGGAAGTCGATTGGTAGAATGCCCCTCGAGATTTTGAAAAACGGTGTTAACCATAATTCAAGATTGTAAAATCTTAAAGAAGTGAGTATCATGCTCTGATACCAATTGAAAGCCCAAGATAAGCTAACCAAGAGAGCGGTAAATTAGTTATTAAAACTTTTTCGTTATTTAATCAAGATTTTAAACTAATGAACATACAAATAATAGAGAAATAAAATAAACACAAGTAAGCACATAAATGAAACTTATAAGCTTGCACAAAGTGATAACGTTAAGTAGAAAGGGTTAGAGAGTGCAAACGATATAATAATATAATATGGAGTTTTGATTCTACGCGATGATCTACATCCCCCATTACCAAGCTCTCCGGCACGAGCAATGTCTTTTTTACTATGTTAATTGACTTGTGGTGCAATCTAACCCTTTATAACGCTTTCGGTGATTTACAACCAAGGAACACCGATTTTTTTACAATATTGAGCTCTTCGGGATCTCAACACGACTCACAATTCAAAATGAGATTACAAGAGAAATCTTCTCTTCTTATCAAACAATAGATTCAAGATTGAGATCAAGAAGAGAAGAGACAAACACTTCAATCAATGGCAATGAGTATATCTCAAAGTGTTGGGTTGAAAAACTTTTCGAAGAATTAATGATTTTCACAAAATTAATCACTCAAAAAATTTTCGAGAATTTAATATTTTTGTTCTTCTAAAGATAAAAAATAAGGTAGTTGTGATCAATAAAAGCCTCACCTTAATGCTCTAGAAAAGGCAAGTGGAGGAAGAATGAGATATTTATAGCACTCAAACGGTCAAAAAATCTGTCGTACCACGCACCTTACCGGACGTCCGGTACAAATATCCGTTATTTTTGTTAGAAAACTAGAACGTTGAAAATATGACTGTTGGAGCCAAATTTGGCATACTGGACGTCCGGTACTGCATTTTTGGCTCGGAACATCCTCGTTTATGATTTTTATCAAAATGTAAGTGTTCAATGGGTGTTTAAAAATGTTTTTCAAAGTATTTGTCATATTTAAAATACGTATTTCGATTTTACTTTTTTTGGTCGTGAATTTTGGATCGTAAAATCAAAACTTTGAGCTCGTCACGATTCATTACCAAGTATTGAAATGTTTTACCTATACATATAATTGTGAAAAATCTAAGTACTTTATTTGACCATCTTAACGTGCATTGCTTGACGGTACTTCAACTTTTGTCTCGATTTTCGTTGAAGCGTCTTTTTGCGGGTTTTGCAATATCATTCTTCATAGCTTTGATCGATTGATTTTGTTACCACGTTGATCATTGTATGCAAATTACTTAGCCTCAAACTTCGTGTCATCAATTGTATTCATGTGCAATAATCACTATGGACACTTAAAATCAATTTGTTAGTAATAAGCATAATTTGTTTGTGATAATCAAAACGAGATGTCAATCATAGGTCAACAGAAAGGAGATTGAAGGTGATGGATTAGGGTCGGGTCGGGTAGGGTGGGTAGGGTGGTGATTTTTTTTTTCTTTTATTTATTGTTTTTAAAAGGAAATTATTGTATGGATGAAAATGCCCCTCATTTAAATGGTCAAAATATCTCTTTTTTTAATTTTTCAGGTTGACATGTGATGACACAAAGTAAAAATTGAGGTAAAGTCTATTAAAACTCAAAGGTTTGAGATCACGTCTGCAATTTTCCTTTGATATATGAGTCAATAAAAGATAATGTAATTACCCTCGTGTGTAAAATCTTGTAACATAATTAATTATTGTTGTTGAAGGGTCACTTGAACTTCAATGGGACCCCCAAAAGGAAGATAACATGGTCTGGATACTAGGTTCAACTCCTAGAGAAATAAGTACACACGTGTGAGGAATTAATTTTTGATGGTAGGATTACACGTGGGGCTGGAACTTTTGGGTCCATTACTGAAAATGGGTCCACCTGCCTCTTAGTTTGGAATCTTTGGATCTTATCACCGCTGTTCCACAACTTTCTAACTTTTTATTATCGTGTCTATAACACATTTAACAAGGTATATTAGACTATAGTGAACAAATCAGTTGTATTTAGTTCCTTGAACACTCGACATAACGCATTATTAATTTGAACAAATATCATGATTTGTACTCAGAACTCGATTGAAGGGTTCTTGTTGCAAAACCTCCATAAGGAGTAAGTTTTGTTTCAAAGTGAGGATGTCAAGTGACGTGATCTTTTTTTTTCTTCTTTAGGGTTTGTTTGAGCCACATTATTTTGGAAGAATGTATCATGAAATAGTAGATTGACGGAAACTGTGTTGTTGAAATGATATTGGTCATTCCAACGAATATCAAACTAAAGTTTGGTAGATCATTAAGACTTTATATTTGCCTTATATGAACCAATAATTTAATTAATCGGGCAAGGACGAGAAAGATGGGCCCTTCCCTTGTAGCATATTTATGCGTTGGCTCTAATAGAGAGGTGGGGTGGGACATATTCCTTGTCAAAATTTTGGCTCAAAACAACAAAATGCTTAGAATAAATAATGATATATATTAGATTACTAATGATCATAATATATTTTACTCTATCTAAGTGAAAAATGAATGAGTTTACCAATAAATGGTTGAGAGAGTATAATCTCTAAATCAAATAGTTTACATTGTCAACCCAAAATAAAATTTGAACATGAATTACTCTTAGAGTATCTCCAATATAATCGTAGTTTGCTTAAAATCATATAAGCAAAAATGGACAGTATTTTAAAAATTCATCTCCAATTCAGTGATGTGATAGGAAAAAATATAGATATTGTCTAGAGTCATTTAGATTCGAAAGTTTTGTTAGATGGAACAACTCAGTAAAATTAATATTTATTTCCTAATTTATAAATCATATTCATATATAGACGTGATTTTGTTATATTTTGAGAAAAATAAAGACACCTATATACCAATTCATAGTATGCATTGGAGATCAATTTTTGACTGGGTTGTCCATTTATTAGACATGTATGCTATGCAGATCTAGCCCCTATTTGGTTTAGCGAAAAAAATAGATAAAATTTCAAGTCAAATCCAACAAATAATTTTAATTACACATTCACAATTCGGAATGGAGAAAACAATTTGGAACAAAAAAAACAATTGGGCAGAACTCTTGGAGCCGCAGTGACAGCCCCGGCTTCGGGGCGCCCGGAGGTGGAGCCACCTGTACCTGTTCCGGTTTTTCGCGTTTTTCTTTCCTTTTTCGTTTTAAACTCGATTTTTTGGTATCATACTTCATCAACAACTTTATGGGGAGGGTTTGGACATCATCTACATGTTCTCTGTCTTTAGGTTCTTGTATACAATTTAATGGTGTGAGAATAATGTGATAAAAGATATTATTAGAACTTTAGGATCAATTTATATTTCTCCATTCTTATTGGTGTAATAAAATCTCATAATTCATCTACCATATTTTATTATCTTCTTTTATTCTTTTGTTCGTGATCAAATACTTCATTATTGTGTCATATAATTTCAACATCTCAATCCAGTGTTTGGTTTCATATCAAGTGATATCGAGCAATATGTGATCCTTAAATTTTCAACAATTAGTATCAAATATTCTGAGCATTATTAACACAACAAATGGTATCACAGCGATTCTGGTATCTTGTTTATTTTGCAACAAGTGGTATCAAAGCCTAGGTGTAACAGTTCCGCAGAACGCAATGTTTGATTTATTCGTGATAGCTTCTATGAAGTATGACATTCCACTTTTGGATCATAGTACTAGATTTTTGTTATGGTAGGTTAAGATGAGTGTAGTACTCTCACAACATGATTTGGATGATGCATTGCTGGATATTGAAAAGATGCCCGTAACTTTGACCGCGGAAGAGAAATTATGAAGGATAAGAAGACTCTTCATTTATCGAATATCATTCTTCAGGACGTTTTGAAGGAGGGTTCAGCAGCTGCTTTATGGTTGAAGTTGGAGCAACTGTACATAACTAAAAGTCTGACAAGCAAATTGCATCTCAAGCAGAGTTTATACTATCATCGAATGGCACAAGGATGATCATTGGAAGATCACTTGACTATATTTAAAGAGATCGTCACTGATTTGGAAACTTTTGAAGTAAAGTATGATGAAAAAGATTTGGCGTTGATCCTATTGTGTTCATTGCCCACTTTATTTTCTTCATTTAGAGACACGATCTTGTAGAGTCGTGGTACTCTCATCATAGAAGAGGTATATTATGCTTTGTTTTCAAAAGAGAAGATGAAGCATATGGTTTCAGATGTCAGAAATGGAGAATGCCTTGTTGCTCATGGTGGTTATAGAAGGGACAGATCGAAATCTAAGTTCAATAATTAGATCCGTAACTTCTCGAGAAGAAAGGACACATGAAAAAGGATTGCTATTAATTGCAGAATAAATAAAGGTTAGATACAAGTTGATATGGGAAGCAATCAGATACTTCAGGTGAAGCAGACCTTGCAGAGAACATTGTAAGTGAGGAAGATCTCTTGGCTATTTCTGACATCAAGTCTAAACTAGAAGAGAATTGGATTCTAGATTCAATGTGTGTGTGTTTCATATGTGACATAATAAGGACTTGTATACTACATATGAAACCATTTTCAAATGTGTCGTGGTTATGGGAAACAACACACCTTGTCGGGTTGCTGAAATTGGTATGGTCAGATTAAAGCTATTGGATGGGACAATTAGAAAACTTGGTCAGGTTCGACATGTTTCGGATTTGAAGAAGGATCTCATCTCGTAGTCTATCTTTGATTCAAATGGTTATGAGTTATTTGGTGGATGTGGAGATTTGTAAGGGTGCCAATTGTATTGGAGGGACATAAAATGTCTCGATTATACATCTTGTAGGGTCGTGCAAAATCTAAAAGAGTCAATTAGCATAGCACAGGTTCATTACCGTGGTGGACATTCAGTTTGGTACAATACCTATAGGAGCTCGTAAAGGGTCAGACTTGAAGAATACTGCTTCGATAGAGTTCACGATATATAGATAATGTCGCTTTACCACCATCACCTGAAATGCCATTGTATTCAATTGCTAGGGACGGACCAAGTGGTAAAAGGTATGTGGCATCTAATTTTGTTAAGCACTCTTTCAGTATAGTAGAATGTGTAAAATTTAACAAGGGGCCTTCTTTAAAAGCGTTTGAGTTTGATTATGGTTTGGGGTGTGTTACAATCCAATTTGGTGAATTTTAAAATCATTATGAATTTTTTTTTTTGGAATTTGAGGTGATTCTGCAAAGTAGTATTTGGATTCATTGAGTATTTTGTGTATGGTTGGAGAAATCAGTTTCGATTATTGTTGAATAGTCAGTTCATTTTTTGCAGATGGATTTTCTTCTCCAAGTGGAGAATATTTTGGAGGTTTGTTCATTGCGGTGGAATTCATGTCAAAGTGGAGCTTGTTAGAATTTGAGTTTGACATGAATTCATTGTTCAACTAATTGAAGAATTTTAATGGAAGTGCACGTCAAGAAAAATTCAGTTTTGAATGTTATTGAAGTCATATATCAAGTTAAAGTTCTATTTTAATAGCCCACTGGGAGTTGGAAATTGGTATAGCATTGAAGAAGAAGTTCGGGATAGATAAAACAACTTGGAACAAAAAAAGAAATTGGGCAGATCACCCGGTGCCGCAGCGCCGAGAATGGGCACCACAGCGCCACCTATACCTATTTCAGTTTTTCACGTTTTTCTCTCATTTTTCAATTTGAACTCGATTTTTTGCATCCTACTTCATCAACAACTCTATTTGGAGGGTTTGGACATCCCCTACATGTTCCCTATAAATGTTAGGCTCTTTTATACAATTTAATGGTATGAGAATAATGTGAGAAAATAGATTGCTAAAACTTTAGGATCAATTATATATTTCTCCATTATTATTGGTGCGATAAAATCTCCTAATTCTTCTACCTATTTTCTTGTCTTCTTTTATCTTTTGTTTGTGATTAAATATTTCATTATTGTGCTATATAACTTCAACATCTCAATCCGGTGTTTGGTTTCATATCAAGTGGAATCAAGCGATACGTGATCATTGAATTCCCAAAAATTGGTATAAAATATTTTGTGCATAATTAACACAACAAGTGGTATCAGAGCGATTCTGATATCTTGTTTGTTTTGCAACACTTCTTATGACTTAAATTTTAATGACTGGTTAATAGCTTTCGAGATAATGAAATTTTTGAAGGTTTTCTTTTATGCAACCAATATGTGCGCAGACATCTGCTATCTCACACTGCTCCTATTGTTCTAACTTTTTTTTTTTTTAAACATTGTAAATTTTTTAGTAGATATAGAGATTTTTTTTCTTTCAATGACATTATTGCTACCATGTAGTTGACATTGCCAAAAATATTGGTAGGACTTGTTCCTCGTAGCTGCGGTTATAGACCACCTTACTAATTATAAGGTTGTGAAGGTCACATTAGAAAAATTCTACGATATTCCATTGCACACTTACATAGAAAGTACATTGTGCAATTTATATTCACAATATGCTGCCAAGCATGGTAGAAATAATGAACTAACATCACCGCCTTCTATAGTTTTGTTATTCCCTAATGACGATGTATGGACCTATTTAAATACGAATACTACAGAAAGTTCATCATCTTCCTATTTTTCTTCTAGTACCTTCGCCAAAAAATAAAATTCTCGTGTAAATTATCTTTGATGACACATGATCTACTAATGACTCGTGTAAATTGTAGCATCAGATATTGCATTTAGTACATATGGTAGGATTTTGTCAAATCGGAGGTTTCATTTAGAAATTGTAGGATTTTATCAAACGAAAGAAGATATATTTGAAGCTCTGATGTGCTTGATGGGTGATGAAATGCATGCTACTTAATACAAGATAAGATTACTAGTGCAATTGCTAAAAAAATTTAACAATTATAATCTTCACGGCATTTTCTTTTACACTAAATTTTAAATTTATTGTGTAAATTGATATTTCATTTGTTTTTTTAAACGATGTACACAAAATATTTATTCGTGTACGATTTTAACTCGGCCTACGTATTATAGTTGGTCCAAGTTTGTATTTTTACAACCTCATAATTCTTTTGATGAGATGTAATTTTAATTTTATCATTTACTTGTAAATTTTCGTCTTCCTTATATTTCGGTGATTGAAAGTGGGTTACACAATGGGGAATGAAGTTAGGACGCAACACTAGATAGTGCAGTTAGAGGTGAGTAAGAAGATGATATACTGAAGGTGATAAGAGATTCAAATGGTACTTTTAGAATATTGAGACCATTTTAAAGAAAATTATTAAGAATATTTCTCATTCTTGGTCATTTTTTAATATAAAAATTCTTTTAAACGGGGTGGTCTCATTTTTCTCTCTCGATGAAAAGATCGACCGTGTTGATGTTAAGGGAAATTTCTCTTTACGATTTCGAAGAACTAAAAATCTTTATTGCTCAATGCATAACCATATGAACATTTCGTGTACTATTTTGAGTTATATAATGTTAAAAAAAAATCACTACTGCTCTCTAATTAAATAAATCTCACTAATCACTATATCTAGTCTCGAGCGTGTGAAAGAGATAATGTTTTCTTTTAAGAAAAGTAGTTAGTTTGTTCCAAATAGAAGCAATCCAAATCATATCTCTCAAGAAAAGTGAAGCTTTGGAATAATACCATTTGATCCATCAATCACTTAACATAAAATATTACACATAAAATATAAAGGATAACCAAAAGTAAATGTCACCAAGAGTAATCAAATTGCGTCATACAATCATAATCATGCACGCTCTAGGCACAACATGTAATCTATATGAATTGTGCTTAAATTGTCCCAATTAGCTCGACCTAATTGTAGGGACTTGAAGCTACGAAGACATCTATTCAAATCTATACTTTGAAAAATAAAAGCTCATCCAAATCTATAACATAGGATTTACAAGTTCGGGGTTGCCGAGGTCATGCTGAGCTATGCTGCAACCTTAGAGTGGCCTAACACGAGCCACTTCAAAATCGACTATAGCCCATATTTGACACACATTCTTTCAATATACATTTTTTAAAAACTCAATTCAAGCACAAATTTTTTAATAAAATAATATTTTCCTTCACATCAATAATTTTTTCTTAATTTTTAACCACATATTTTCTATCATATCACTATTTAAAATATATATTTTTCTCAATAATATCCATCAAACACCTCCCTACTATACTTCGATTTACACTCCTAAAGTCGACCTTCCTATACTCTTACACTTTGAAGAAAAATGGAGAGTGAAGCAAATATAAGAAAAGGCAACAAGGGGAAATAAGGTTACAATCACCGTGCATGTCAATATCCATTTCCGGCAAGATTGAATATCCAGCTCACCAATCGATACACGTGTCACATTTCCCATTAAATAAACAAAAATTGCACGCCATCCGTATATTAATACCCCATTTTGCTCCAACACTCTCTTCCCCCATCTTTCTAATTTCTCATTATTGTTATCATAAACTTTACTCTCTGCAGTCTGCACCATTAAAAATAACAAGAACAAACCCACCCAAAAAAACAGATTTTGTACAGAAATTGGAGTGAAAATGGCTATGATAAGTAAAGAGCACAGTAAGGAAAAGTTGGAGTTTGAGGAAACTGAGCTGCGTTTAGGATTACCTGGCGGAGGGGGGATTGTTAATGGAGATTTGGTCAAGAATGGTAAAAGAGGGTACACAGAAACTGTGGATTTGAAGCTCAATCTTGCTTTGAAGGAGACTGGGAAAGGGGAGAATTTGCAGAAAGAGAAGAATCTCATTTCTTGCTCTAATGATTCAGTCAAGCACCCTCACAAGTAATTCATTTTATTTCTCTTTTTTCACTTTCTTTTTTCTCGAAACAGGGTAATTAATAGATTTGGTTTTCGTGTTTGGATATGCTCAACTATTAGTATTGTTCATTCCTCTTTAACAAACACATGTCGGTGGAGTTAATGACAGAAAATCATAAAAATAAACACAAAACTATAGGTGTTGAAAGAAAAACTTGTGGAGAATATTGAGATTTACTTGAGATGTTAGTATATCGGAAAACATGGAAATATAGGAATCGATGGAAGAAAAATGTGAACGAAGAAGCGATTTATTATATTAGTTAGGTGCCTCTGATTCCATATTTTGCCTAATTGTATTTGTTAGTAAAATTTGTTTCATACTTTCAGGTCGAACTATATTAGTTTTGGTTTATCTCTCCAGCCGAGCGGATTAATAAATATGACTCTTTTTTGCCTAACCTGTTTTATAACCTTTCTGCCTCAAATTCTTGTTTCAAATGAAGTAAAATGTCCCTTAATGGGTTTCATTGCTTGCAAAAACTTAATATGAACCAAATTCTATTAATTCAGGGCACAGGTTGTAGGCTGGCCACCAGTTCGGACCTTCCGGAAGAGTATAATGGCTGTTCAAAAGAGCAACTCCGAGGAGGGAGTTGGTGGCGGTGCCTCCTTTGTAAAGGTTAGCATGGATGGTGCACCTTACCTTCGCAAAGTTGATTTGAACATGTACAAAAGCTACCAAGATCTTTATGGCGCCTTAGGCAAAATGTTCAGCTCCTTTACTATGGGTGAGTAGAGAAGAGAGAGAACTTTACTCCATCAAATTAAATGATCTATGTTAAATGCATAGACATTTCATTAATGTTCAAGTATTTGTATTGTGTACTACATTTTCAAATCATAAGTCTTCATTTTTAAGTAAAAGTATGATAAAGCTATACGAGTTTGATACATGGAAGTACTCGTTTAGCTTCCTTTTTGGGCCGGACCTAGGTGCATAAGGAATTATGTAGTTTGATCTAATATACATTTAATGATGTACTGATCTTTATTATATTGAACGTAAATGCGATTCTCAAGGAATGATGGATTTCATGAATGAGAGGAAGCTTATGGATGTCTTGAATGGATCTGATTTTGTTCCAACTTATGAAGACAAAGATGGTGATTGGATGCTTGTTGGGGATGTCCCTTGGGGGTAAGTCTCCAAGATTTTCACGCTCATTTTTCTTCTTTGGGTATTGGAGGTGATGGTTGGGGCGTCCAAGACAATATCTGAATGAATGCATTTGGTTCATTGGCTAGAGACTTCAGTTCAAGTCTTGCCACCTCCCCTTTACTAAAAGATGTCGAAATGAACCCGGTTTACATGTGAGGGCTTGTTGAAAACAAGATTTAAATGAATAATAGGGTGGGGTAACAAATACAGGAGTATATATATACTGAGTACAAATTTGATTGAACCAGGATGTTTGTTGGATCCTGCAAGCGTCTCTGCATAATGAAAGGAACAGAGGCAATAGGTCTTGGTTAGTATCCTCGACTAATTCTATTCATCTTCCTTTGATGTTCTAGTCACTTAGTGGGTTGTTGTATACATTTTAAAAATAAATGAAACCGTGAATTTGAGTTGCAGCTCCTAGGGCCATGGAGAAATGCAAGAACAGAGGCTAAAGCGGTGAATAACAGCACAGCCTGCTGTTTTGATCTTCGTGGTCCAAAGGCACAAACGCAGTATGTTGGATTATGTCTCTATTATTTATTATGGTTTGTTGTAATATATTATTAATCAAGAGTGAGAGTTTTTAAGTATTCAATATTATGGACAGAAACAGTAAATACATTGTGCCTTAAGACTGCTTGTTTATTACTAATAATGCCACAGTCTTTGTGAGTTTATTAACTGTGCTTTTCTGTTCCTTAATATCTTTTTTACTAAGTGAAGTTCAATCATATATATTCACTAATGCATGCTAAACAACCTTGAATTATTAATTATTTTCTACTCATGGCCTTTTCAGTAAATTACTCATCCGTCTCATTTATATAGACTGATTTTATTTTCACATGAATTAAGAAATCTTATTTATTGTTATTGAAATAGCAATTTTTGCCAAAAGTTTTCATAGTTTACCCTTATTTAATTATCAACAACTAGTAGCAAATTATTATTGGAAGTAGTAAATAAATTGAATGATTTAATTTTCAATGAGTATGTATATTTACATTTGTACAATTTCAAGATTAAGTGGGAAAATTTGTTTATAACCATGCAAATTAAATAAGGATATATTAGGAAGTGAACAAAACAAAATATTCTCAATAAATAAATACGACTATATAATTGGGAAAAGAAAATAAGAAACGTCGGCCTAAGTAAAAACCTTATTATGTTCATTATATTGTCTCATTATATTTAGCCCTTGTTTGACAACCATTATAAAGAGAAATTGGGAAAAAATGATGTTTTGAATAGTGATTTTTTGAAGAATATGTGATTAAAAAGTGGGGAAAAGTTTTGAATTTATGTGCAAAATATTTTATTGTATGTTAGAATTAGGTTGTAACACGAATTCTTGTTGTGTATTTAATTGGAAATATTGTTGGAGTATTAGGACTTGATAGTGGACTTAAAGATGTTTTGAAGGAATCCAAAGTTAATTTGACTCTTGTGCACGTTTGATTGCGAATATGGAATTTACATGAAAATAAAATAAATTTCAGGCAATTCAATTGCCTAGAACTTATTTGTATCAAAATTATTGATTAAATGTGTTTGATTGATTTGGTTTTCAACCTAGAAAATATTATATTTGTCCATTTTTTATTGATGGATAAATGAGAGAGAGGAGATAGATAAGAGAGAGGGCCGGAGGGAGGGGGAGCGTGAATTCCCTGGAAAATAGAATTCGACTCCTCCTAAAGAAAGTATTTTCCTTAATTTTGAGGAAAGAACACGTGCTCAAAAGTAGGAAAAAAATTTCATGAAAAAAAATGTCAATCAAACAGCACAAAAGTAGGAATTTGAATAAAAAAAAATTTATTTTTCATGCAAAATATTGACAATCAAACGCATTCTTATTTTATCCCAAATTCTCCATTATTGGTTTTATCCATTGTATTAGGATTTCACCTTATATTAAAATCTTACGTATTAATTCTCCTAATATGTTAAGAATTCTTTGGTTATAAATATACAATGTACAACACATATTGGAACTGATCAATTGTCCAATTAGTTATTGGTCCAAAGAGATCATTTGTGACTCATTACTATTGATTATGGTGAAATCTCTGCATCTGCCCGTGATTTCTCTGGATTTGGATTTCCACGTAAATCTTGTTTTTTTTTTTAATGATCCATTATTTTCATATTGTCTATATTTTTTTGTCTTTAATTATTTGGCCGAATTCTCAAAAAGTGGAATCAAAACAATTTTGGTATTTTGTTCATTTCCTACTAGTGGTATTAGAGCCAATGTTTTTTTGGCGATTTCTTGGGAGGTCCAAATTGGTTATTGAAGCGAGGTTCGAACAATGTTGATTGTTTCAGGGATAGTAATTATAAAATCTGAGATTCTACTTTTGGATAGAAGCAAGATGTTTTGTTATGGCAGATTTTTTTGTTTGGATGTTGGACGAGAAGCAATGTAAGGATCGATTATATATTTTGGAAGGTTTGTTGATCACTTTGGATGCAGCTGCAGCTTATGTTTCGATAAGCGGTAACTCAAGTAGAGTTGGTTGTGATCGGATTGCTCGTGATGATTCGAGCAATGATATTGAGAAACTTCCAAATAGCTCAAATGGAGATAGTTGTGATCTTGTTGATCGTGTTGCTTGTGGTGTTTCAAGCAGATTTGACAACTCAAGTGGAGTTGAAAGTGCTTATAGTGATTCGAGCAAGTTTTGGGACGCGGTTGGAGTTGGTAATGAACGAAATGATTCAAGCAGTTTTGGCACGTAAAATGATTTTTTTGGTAAGCAGCGTTTGTAATTTATTCATAGTTGTTGAATATGCCCGGAGGGGCATGATGGAAGAGGTAGAGTAATTTGGTGGAGTGTTTTGTTTAAAGAATTCTTATTTTTTTTAGTTGATGAGTTAAGTTATATTCTTTGTAATGAAATTCGTATCAATATAGAGTTTGTTATAATTGGGCTGTGACCCGAATTCTTGTTGAGTATTTGATTAAAAATAATGTTGGAGGAATATTGAAAGTTCGTAATAGACTTGAAGATGTCTTGAAGGAGTCCATGGTGAATTTGACTCATATTTCATCTCAAATTCTCCATTATTGATTTTACCCATTGTATTGGAACTTCGCCTTATATTAAACTCTTCATGTATTAATTCTCATAATATGTTAAGGATTATTTAGTTATAAATATGTAGTGTACAATACATATTGGAATTAACCAATTGTCCAGTAAGTTATTGGTCTAAAGATATCATCTGTAACTCTTTACTATTGTTCATAGTAAATTCTCTGCATGTTCGTGATTTTTTCGGATTTTGATTTCCACGTAAATCTGGTTTTCTTTGCGATCCATTATTTTCATATTACTTATATTATTCTCGTCTTTAATTATTTAACTGAATTCATAACAAATGAATTCAGTTAATCCACGTAAATCTAGTTTTCTTTGCGATTCATTATTTTCATATTACTTATATTATTCCCGTCTTTAATTATTTAACTGAATTCATAACAAATGGTATTAGTGCAATTTTCGTATCTTATTTATTTCACAACAATGTGGATTTGTGATTAAAAATGGGCATGAAAAATAAAGAACTTTAGTTTAATCGGAGCCAAACAAAGCTGAATACTCCATAGAGAGAGGGAGAGAGAGTTTGGGGAAGCAGGAGCAATGTGATGCACAAGTTAAAACAGAGCATCTAATTTCTCATGACCGCCCTCCTCGTCCAAAATAAAAACGCCGCACCGCATTACCGTCTAAGGACTCGTCGGTGCTCGAAGTACGCACCATCTCCGATCGTTGCGGTTTCAAATCAGAGTTTTGTGGTACGCACCATTTATGAGCGGAGTTTTTCTAAGGGAGTGTCGCCGCACGGTTTCAAAGCACGCACGGCGCCTAAAAGGTCTCGACTTAAATTCCGGTCACACCATCTCCGACCGCCCCGCGACTTAAAAGGTCTTAGTTATCAATTCAAACTAAAAGAGTCAAATTCTTCGTCGTCGGAAGTTTTTCCTCCAAAATATTATGGCCAACGCCTCAACACAAGTACATATACGTGCTCAGGTATTTTTTTGTTCTTCATTTAACTAGAAAATGAATTTCCAACGAATTGGCATGAGGAATTGTGTAGATGAAATGTTATGGAATGGTTGGCGTATTTAGTATGGTAGTGGATGAAATTAATGAAATTTACATTAACCATATTCAAAGGATGGGGTGTAGTCAGCATGGTATGCATTTATTTGTTGTGCATTGCAAGACCGTATCACCAGTCCATCGCAGTAGATATAATTTTCTGAGAAAAGAAACTGGTCTTGAATCTTGAAAAGATCTCAATGTAAAATTCAAGTAATGCTTCACAACTTGAACAGTCTGCAATCTCAATGTCATTCATTCGTAATGTGTATATGTGTAAACCTTTGTCATGGTAGTTTGTGCCAAAGTTTGAAATGCTGAGAGAGGAGAATTTCGGATTAAAAAGTTTTATCATTGTACTGACTATGTATCGAGTTTAATAGTTAGACATTGATTTCATGAATGTATTTTCTGATAAAAGAATATTACTGATGTTGGAGAATCGCTTTTATGATTAATGTACAATTAAGAATTAGTCATGTTTCAGTTGAAATTCTTTCTTTCGAATGACCTTCCGTACCTAAGTTAATATAACTGTACAAACTCTATCATAACACAAAGTACAAAAATTTTTACAAGTCATAATAAAACTCACTTCACCTTTGTTGTTGGTGGTTGATGTCCATCTTAGAATGACAGGAAGGAACTCATGAAGATGTCATGGTTGTAGAGCTAAAGATCACTTATTTGCCGATTGCAAAAGGAAACGCCCTTGCACACTATGTAAGGATGGCTTTGAGAAATGTTTTTGCAATGGATAAGGATAATAAAAACAAAGGGAAATTATTTCTTTGCTGCAGTAACAACTGTGGATTTTGGGAGTGGGTCATAAGAAAAAATCAAGTGGTCCATATAGATGCGATAGCTTAAACTCGAGTGAACATGCGAAGAATGAAATAGTTGAAGAAATGTCCCGTATGTTCCAGTCTTGAATTCGAATAAGTGTCGAAGAAGAGCTCCAAATTACAGTGAACGTCAATGTCCGAACTGAAAGAGTACACGAGCAAGTGAAAACAAAAGGAAAATAGGCAGCTTGATTAGTATATTGTGATCAGGCGGGTTGTTTCAAATATGTTTGTATGTATATGTCTAATGTAGCAGAAGGACCCATTGTAAATTTATCGACTTGGCTATGAAAGTTGGTTATTCAGTGACTATCTGTGATTCATTGTCTTTGACTTCATTTTAAATTTTGCTTGGGACATGTTTACAACATTTTTATTTTAGCTTCATCAGCCTACTTTCAAATGCAGCCTACTTTCGAGTCTTATGTGAAATCACTACCATTTTAATTTTGTTTTAGCATATTATTCATCTATCATTCTGTGAAATCACTCTCTTTTAGTTCATTCCATCAACCTAAAAATCACCTAAATAAGCAACATGTAAAGCTTATGCATGAACAGGTATATAAGAAGCTGCGGGAATGGATTATTTAATAGCTAACTCTATTTTTACGGCATTTTTTTGTGCAAATTGGACAACCATGAATTGAGCCATTGCCATTCAACCCGCTACCCATGTCAATAAACAGGCATTTGAACAAGAAAGTGACAAAAACAAATTTTCATTCGAACTTTCATTCATTTAACAGAGGTTCATCAAATTCCGGCAAATGAGACCAAGTGCCACCACGGCTATCAGATGAAGTGAATTTACTATCATAGCATTTTCAGTATCTAATTAAACCACATTATAAATTCTCATACATTCAATTGTATATCCATTCAAGGCCAAATTTTGGTATAGAATAATAACAAGCACAGATAAATAACAACAAACGGTTGCGATATTGTGTCCTCAAATATTGCAAAATCCACTATGGGTTTAATGACAACCAATAAATTTCGCAAAATCAAATGGCAAGCCAGCTCGCATTGCTCTAGATCCGATGTATGGAATTGGAAGAAATATGCCTGATAGTTCAACAACATCACCAGGAGCTACCTGCCATGTGGAGGAGAGGCACATGTCAACAAGCTAAGAAATAAGTACAAGAAACCATCAAAAGTATTTGCAACAAAAACCATGCTCTGATAGACAAAATAGTTGAAGAAAATTCATCTTTTAACTCTAATTCTATAGAGTTACTCAGAAAATAACAAATATCTTATTTTGGAATCGTGTGTTTCAAAAAATTACAAATATACCTTTCTTAGCAAATTTGATCAAGTCATGTTAGCTTATAAACTAGAAAACAAGACTCGCTCTATGTCAAACCATCGAAAAAAAATGAAGTACAAATAAAATATTTATATAAAAAGGCTTCAAAGGAAGCAAAAATTGATGCAACACGAGCAAGTAGTGCTCTTACATGTCACTTGGGCTCCAGTCACAAGCATCTCCCATCTTCACGCGTCGAGCTTGGATAGTATAACGACAAACATTGCCCTACATTAAAATACGTCCTCAACTGTTAATTATGCA
The DNA here is from genome assembly GCA_019097785.1 of Fraxinus excelsior. Lineage (NCBI taxonomy): Eukaryota > Viridiplantae > Streptophyta > Magnoliopsida > Lamiales > Oleaceae > Fraxinus > Fraxinus excelsior. The sequence goes on from CM032626.1 coordinate 18,807,738, forward strand.
ATCATTATGAAATGAAGTTTTAACTCATGAATAAGAGAAAAATTTATACCTTGCGAATCATACATAAAGTTCGCTAACGATGGGTGTATCAAATTTGTAGACGATAAAAGTTGTGAGAGGAAGAATGGTGTTGGGATGGAATATTGTGAAAGAGAGAATGGTGTTGTGATGGAATATTTTTGAGTTGGTTGAATGTTGATTCATCCATGAACCATAGTGGAAATGTTTTTTTTCGACCTCTTACTAGTCACCGATGTCGATCCAACCTACATGGCATGAATGGTAATTCTAATTTGTATTTTGAGAAATGGCGAAACAAGTAAAAATCTATTTAACGTACCTTCTATTTATTCGATGCAGACTCTAATGGATTTTTTCTCTCGAGTTTCCTTGGCGATCCCTTTCTTCGAGTCTGTTTCAGATCCAACACACTCACACTCGAATTGTTTGCTATATCATTATCTACATTGAGGAGCTGCATAGCAGGTTGCGAAACACAATTACTTCATGTACTCGATTTCGTGGTCGTCAGCTCTTTAGATTTAACCTTTATCCACTCCATTATTGCATGTGAACGGATTTCATCATCAGCAGCAAGGTTTGCCACCTCTGCAAAGCCATTAGACATCTCTTCATACCTCAATTGTGTCGGAGTACTATCTAACCCTGCGTAGTTCACTGCAACCCTCATGTGTGCTCTACGAACATCTCGCCTCCATCGCCGCAATATGTACCTATCTGGGACATGCGTAATGTCATTCCGGACCAGTACTGTGATCGTGTGCCTACATAGTATTCCTCGAAACTCAAACAATTGGCAACTGCAAACAACTTCCACTATGTCTCTAATGAACGTCACGATGAATGTCTTTCTCTTCCTACAACCATCGTACATAACATCTCTTGTACTTCATACGTCTTATCGTTACATCCTTCTTGAGAATGACTTCAAATCAGCCTGAAACTCCTTCTCGACTTTATTTCTAAGGGTACGTTCGTATTGTTCGACAAATTGCTTCAATGAGTTTTTCGAATGCACGTAACCATTAAAGAAGGCATCCGTACTCTCACTTCTCTGGGTAGTTGACATTCCCGCCCAGAAAGTGGTTTTCACGAAGCAAGGAACCCAACGTCCTCTATTCTCGTACAAGCCAGATAGTTAATCATTGTCATGCAACCCATACATATCAATCATCGCTATCCATCTGGATTCAAATTCTTCACTGGATTGCGAATCATATACCAGTCTGTTTATAGACCCAAATATCGAAGCCTTATCCACGTGGTAGCCAAACTTCTCTGGCAACTTTTTCAAAATGTGCCACAAACATCATTTATGCTTTGTAGTCGGAAAAAAATCTGAATGGCATTTTGCATTGCCCTATCTTGATCAGTAATAATACCATGTGGAGCTTAGTCGTGCATGCATTGAAGTCATATCTTGAACAACCATAGAAAAGTATCCATGTCTTCGTTCGACACCAAACTACAACCAAGTAGTGTCGATTGTCCATGATAATTGACACCAACAAAAGGAACGAATGGCGTGTCGTACTTATTAATCAGGTAAGTGGTATCAAATAAAACAACATTGCCAAACTCATTCTATGCTAGCCTACACCGATTATCTGCCCAGAATACATTACGCAGCCGTGACTCCTCGTCCAAATCAATACTAAAGTAAAATCCAGAGCATTGTGCTTGCATTTTTGAAAAGTATAATTGAGTTGTTGCGACATCTCCTTCTCCAAGTCTTAATCGCCTCGATCGTTCTATATAGTTCCAACAATCCTTCTCAATACAAGTCTTGTTCTCATATCCACCTGCTTCTACGACTACAGAGTTGTAACTTTCATGCAACGGAATTCCTACAAAATCATTCACCTGAAGCTTCTGTTTCATAGTTGCACTCAATTGTCTATTGCATCGATATAACCTAGATTTAGAAGGATTCGTTTCATGATTGTGGACGAGGTTTACAGTGTTAATTATCCAGTTTCCAAAACTATTAGCAGATGTGCATATATTGGCCTTACAGCCCTGTGGCTTCAGAGAATCGTTGTTATTACTGATTCTTCCGCCTTCCCGACTGCATGTCAATGTCACAAATCTTACAACTCCATCGTTGCCATTTTTCGAATTTCATTTCGTAACTGGAAAGCCCACTGAGTAAGCATATGTCTTGTAAAAATCGTACATATCTTTTTCAGTTTTAAAAACATTCCAACCTCCGGCACAATCACACCAACTCCCGTAGATGTTTCACCTTCAACTACGTTGACGGGCTCTGTAACATTTTCACTCTCGAATTGCACCACGACATCGTTAAGCTTGTCTTCCACGTTGTCCATAATTTGTTCTGGTATTAAAAAAACAACGATCATGTTCAGTCAACATATAGCACAATTATAATTTCATTTTCTATGTTTAGGTTATAGTGAATAGGGATAGTAAGCACAACAGCTGGTCCTTAGAGCTTAACTTAAAACATTTAGTGTCCAGAAGAAGTCTTGAATGATTATAACTCAAACAACGTCTAACAAAAGAAATGAATGCATGAAAATTATTTATGAGGCCTCTGTGCACTATAATAAATCAAGCTAAAGGTCATAAATAATAATGACAGAAACCAACAAAAATGAGTTGTGAACCCCTTCCTTCAAGTTCAGTTCATCAAAATTTTAGCTCAACTCTAAATCTTATAGTGAAGCAACAATTGCGGTTAATAATATCCAAATCAAAGTGAACTAGCTAATAAGTAGCAACATTTAGTTCAGATTGGGCAACGATGATTCTTTCTTTCAAATACCAAAAAATTCGAATTTGGGCAACAATGATTCATTCCTTCAGCAATGATTTATAAACACCAAAAAATTCGGATTTGGGCAACAATGATTTATAAACACCAAACAAGATTCCCATCAGCATATGAAATTCCTTCAAATCTACCTTTAAATGAATTTCTGATTTGGGCAACAATGCTTCTTTCCTTCAAAAAATCCGGAGACGTGCGGGTTTTCAAAATTATTCGCCGACAATGCCTACTCTTCACCTGCCGGGAAGCTAGGAGAAACTGGTTGAAGAGGATGTAGGAAAATTGTTTCAACTTCAATACCGGATTTACAACTTGATACCAAATTTGATGAATAGTTTAAACACTGTATTTACTAATACAGTTTGCGCATATTATAATAGATTGTGAAATATGTAAATTGCAGTAAACAATCAAAAAATAATTGCAGAACAACAATATGCAAAAAACGGAGACTGTATGTAGAAAAACAGAAACTGCGGGCAGATGAATATGCAGATGAATTCGTGTACTGCAGAGTGACAAACGAGATGACTATATAGACTAACTGTAGGATAATTGCTCAATAATTTCATACCTATTAACATTGGAGTTTTAGGAGTTTCAACAGTTTTGGAAAACCAAAAGTCTATTGAAAAAATTAAAAAATGTAGCAAAACATGAACACTCCTAAGGGGCCAATTTTGCTCCTTTCGGTCCGACATTCGTGTACGCAGGTCGCGCTCGCACACAAGTTCAAGGTCTTAAGCCAATTTCGGTCCAAGATTTGCACCCCCTACGCGCACGTAGAGAGAGCCTCTATGCTACACATGATTACATCATTCTAAAGTGCAATCCTTTATAAAGTGGTTTTAACTTTCATCCACTTCCTATGTGGGACAAAGCTTAATTTTTTCCTTTTTCACCAACATAAACTCCATTCACATGGCATACTTTGAGCTTCAATTTCTCATTCACCCGAGCATCATTTTTGACAAGTATATGATTTCGATGTACTCACGGAGGAGAACACAAATCAACTTTCATCTTTCAAAATAGCCAGCGGGTCCCGCTCAAAACTAGTGCCAAAGTCAGCCCAAAACTCATTTTTATTTTTTCAGTTTTCCAACAATCCCCCACATGAATGAAAATTGGGAGCGATACATGAATGTGACACAAGAAGACTAGGTGATATAGTTCAACAGTTGAAACCTGCATATGATAGGTAGGTGTTACCCTTTGAACATTCCCTTGTGAAAGCATATTTACTTTACTGGCTGACCAGTAGACGTGATGTCCTTGAACTGTTCTGCCGTTTATGTAAACGATGATATACTCCACACAGGATTCTTCCTAACACACTTTCGTTCTCATTACTATGTTCGTTTTGGCCATGAACATACGCCTGGTTCTGTGAGAGTTCACAAGAATTACACCCCACACAATTCCCTTAGAAGCGGCCCCACTTCTCTCTCACATAGGTGATTTCTCATTACAAGTAATCCACGTTACTTGGCTCGAAATTTCGACGCATAAGAATCATTGAAAGCCTATTGCTTATCCTTTATCTTTCGTGCATCACTGTGCATCATAGGAATGGACATGAGGTAATATCCCCCACAGTGATTCTATCAAGTCTTTACAATTAGGTTGTCCCTTTGAACTTAGATCTTGGGATCTCCAATCAACTAGGTTGGATTTTCCTTTGCATTAACTTATCCATTCGAGGACTTAAGTCCCATTCCTCTTGATGATTTTTCAACTAACTCTCTATTTAACCCTTTAGTTAGCGGATCCACAATGTTATCCTTTGATTTTACATAATCAACAGTGATAACTCCAGTTGAGAGTAAATATCTTATGGTATTGTGTCTACGACGTATATGTCTAAACTTACCATTATACATGTTACTCTGTGCCCTTCCAATTGCTGATTGACTATCACAATATATGCAAATTGCTGGCACAGGTTTTGACCATCTTGGAATATCCTCTAAGAAGTTGCGCAACCATTCAGCCTCTTCACCACTTTTATCTAAAGCTATAAACTCAGATTCCATAGTGGATCTGGCTATCACAGTTTGTTTAGAGGATTTCCAGGATATAGCTGCACCTGCCAATGTAAACACAAATCCACTCGTGGACTTTGAGTCTTTTATATCAGATATCCAATTTGTATCAGTATATCCTTCAATGACCGCTAGATATCTAGTATAGTGCAGTCCAAAATTACGTGTACATCTCAAGTACCTTAGTACTCTTACTATTCCTTTCCAGTGATCAGTTCCTGGATTACTCGTATATCTACTCAGTTTACTCACTGTGTAGGCTATGTCTGGTCTTGTACAACTCATCAAGTACATCGGACTCCCAATAACTCTCGAGTATTCTACTTGATATACACTTTCACCTTTGTTTTTGGATAGATGTTGACTTGTATCTATCGGTGTTCTAGCCATTTCAATATCATCGTTACTGAACTTTTCTAGAATTTTATCAACATAATGTGACGGTTTAGAACAAGCCCATCTGATGTTCTTGAAATTTTGATTCCAAGTATAACATCAGCTAAACTCATATCCTTCATATCAAACCTCGAATTTAACATATCTTTAGTGTATTTAATCATCTTATTGTCACTACCAACAATAAGCATATCGTCAACGTAAAGATATAAAATGACATAACCATTTCCAGTGTCTTTAACGTAAACACATTTGTCACACTCGTTGATTTTAAATCCACTCTTCATCATGACATTATCAAATTTTTCGTGCCATTATTTTGGTGCTTGTTTCAAGCCATATAACGATTTCACCAATTTACAAACTTTCTTTTCTTGTCCTGGAGATGAAAACCCCTCGGGTTGTTCCATATAGATTTCTTCATCTAAATCTCCATTCAAGAATGCAGTCTTAACATCCATTTGATGTACTTCAAGATTTCGTAGAGCGGCAATCGCAAGTATCATCCTAATAGATGTTATTCTCGTTACTGGAGAATATGTATCAAAGTAATCAAGGCCTTCTCATTGTCTATAACCTTTTATTACCAATATAGCCTTATACTTTTCAATAGATCCATCTGCTTTCATTTTACGTTTGAAAATCCATTTATAGCCTAGTGGTTTACTTCCTGGAGGAAGATCCACTAGCTCCTATGTATGATCTTGCAAAATGGAATCTATTTCACTTTGAATGGCCTCTTTCCATTGAGGTCCTTCTGATGAGTTCACAGCTTCTTGATGGCTTTGAGGTTCACTTTCTAGCATATAGGTTAGAAAATCTGGACCATAAGATTTTTCTGTCATTTCCCTTTTGCTACGTCTTGGTTCAACCTCAACCTCATCTTCTAATTCTTGGTCCGGACTATTTTCAGTCATAGTCTCATATGTCCGTTTAGAAGAGCTTGCCTCTTCTTTGGACTTGCATGGAAATACATGTTCAAAGAAAGAAGCATTTCTCGATTCCATTATCGTGTTTTTGTGTATATCTAGAATTTTAGATTCATAGACAAGAAACCGATAAGCACTACTGTTTTGAACATATCCAATGAAGATACAATCTACAGTTTTCGGTCCTATCTTCACCTTCTTTGGTGTTAGGACAGCCACTTTAGCAAGACACCCCCACACTCGTAAGTATTTATAGGAAGACTTTCTTCCTTTCCATAACTCATAAGGGGTCTTCTCCATTTTCTTTCGGGGCACCTTATTTAAAAGGTAATTTGCTGATAACACAGCATCCCCCCACATGTTCTGAGGTAACCCAGAACTTACCAACATCGCATTCATCATTTCTTTTAAGGTGCGATTTTTTCTTTCAGCAACACCATTTTGTTGCGGGGAATAAGGTGCGGTGATTTCATGTATGATTCCGTGTTGTGCACATAATTCAGTGAATGGTGCTTCATACTCACCACCTCGATCGCTTCTTATCACCTTAATTTTCTTTTTAAGTTGGTTCTCAACTTCATTCTTGTAGAGAATGAATTTCTCTATTGCTTCATCATTGCTTTTTAGCAAGTACACATAGCAATATTTTGTGCTATCGTCGACAAAAGTAATGAAATACTTGTTGCCACCTCTTGTTTGTACAAATTTTAAATCACATATATCACTGTGAATTAAATCAAGTGGTTTTGTATTCCGTTCAATTGATTTAAATGATGACCTTGTCAATTTTGTCTCAACACAAGTTTCGCACTTATGTTTGGAATCAATATGGAATGCGGGTATACAATTCAAGTTAACTAGTCTACGTAAAGAATCATAGTTAACATGTCCTAGTCTACCATGCCACACATTGGAAGACTCAAGCAAGTAAGCGGAAGAATTCACTTTATTCATTTTTTATTTAACAACCATTACATTCAACTGAAATATACCATCGGAAACATAGCCTTTTCCGACAAACATTTTACTTTTAGACAAAATAACTTTGTCCGACTCAAATACAATACGAAAATCATGCTTATTTAAAAGCGACCCAGACACAAGGTTCTTGCGAATTTTCGGCACATACAATACATTGTTAAGAGTTAGCCCTTTCCCCGAAGTCATCTTCAGAACCACTTTGTCTTATCCCTTGATTTCAGAAGTTACTGAATTTCCCATGAACAACTTCTCTCCATTTTCAATTGTTTCGAAAGCAGCAAACAGTTCTTTATCAGAACACACATGCCTCGCAGCTTCGGTGTCAATCCACCATTCTTTTGGGTTAGAGCTCACCATGTTCACTTCAGAAATGACGGCTGCTAGATTCATCTCCACCACATCATGCGCCATGTAGTCAACCACATTTACTTCTTTCTTCTTCTTTAAAAATCTGCACTCCGAAGACTTGTGACCCACTTTGTCACAATTGAAGCATTTCCCTTGAAACTTCCTTTTAAAGGTTCCACCTTTAGGTCCTAACTTGGTCCATTTACCACCGAATGACCCAGTCTTACTTTTGTAGACCTTACTGCTTTGACCATGCTCCACAACATTGGCTTTAGCAACACTAGGATTGAACAACTTCTTCTCGGAACTCTTGTTGTCTTCTTCAATTCGAAGTCTAACAATCAGTTCTTCGACGTTCATTTCCTTTCGTTTGTGTTTCAGGTAATTCTTGAAATCTTTCCATGCGGGGGGCATTTTTTCAATAATTGCAACCACTTGGAAAGTCTCACTCAACACCATCCCTTCAGCATGAATTTCGTGAAGAATTACTTGGAGTTCTTGCACTTGACTGATTATAGTTTTAGAGTCCACCATTTTATAATCTAAGAATTTGCCGACAATGAACTTTTTAGCCCCGGCATCTTCAGTTTTATATTTACGGTCCAAAGACTCCCACAACTCCTTAGCAGTTTTCATAGTGCTATACACGTTGTACAGTGAATCTGCTAAACTGTTCATAATGTAATTTCAGCATAGAAAATTCGAATGGTTCCAAGCATCAAGTGCACTGATCGCTTGAACATCTCCCTCACCCTCTTTGAGTTTTGGAGCAGTTTCAGTCAAGAACCTCGCAAGATTCAAGGTGGTCAAATAAAATAGCATTTTCTGCTGCCACCTTTTGAAATTCAAGCCATTGAATTTCTTCGATTTTTCATTATGATTAACCGGAACAGTAGCCATAGGTTGGCTCACAACATGACTTGGCAATCTAGCCACAGTCTAAGCCACACCAGAACTAGAGCCCACAGCCTGTTTTCCAGTAGCCACAGTTTGGGTCACATCCATGTTAGTTTGTTCGGTTGCCATTTCTGAAAATGAAACAAAAATATTAGTTTTCAATAAACTAATATTAATCCAATAAACCAAATGAAACAATAACCGAATATGTTTTAAGCTTGTAGGAAAATTGTTTCAACTTCAATATCGGATTTACAACTTGATACCAATTTTGATGAATAGTTTAAACACTGTATTAGCTAACACAGTTTGCACATATTATAATAGATTGTAAAATATGTAAATTGCAGTAAACAATCAAAAAATAATTGCAGAACAACAATATGCAAAAACGGAGACTGTATGTAGAAAAACAGAAACTGCAGGCAGATGAATTCGTGTACTGCAGACTGAAAAACGAGATGACTATATAGACTAACTGTAGGATAATTGCTCAATAACTTCATAGCAATTAACATTAGAGTTTTAGGAGTTTCAACAGTTTTGGAAAACCAAAAGTCTATTGAAAAAATTAAAAAATGTAGCAAAACGTGGACACTCCTAAGGGGCCAATTTTGCTCCTTTCGGTCCGACATTCGTGTACGCAGGTCGCGCTCGCACACAAGTTCAAGGTCTTAAGCCAATTTCGGTCCAAGATTTGCACCCCCTACGCGCACGTAGAGAGAGCCTCTATGCTACACATGATTACATCATTCTAAAGTGCAATCCTTTATAAAGTGGTTTTAACTTTCATCCACTTCCTATATGGGACAAAGCTTAATTTTTTCATTTCCCACCAACATAAACTCCTTACATATGGCATACTTTGAGTTTCAATTTCTCATTCACCCGAGTATCATTTTTGACAAGTAAGTATATGATTTCGATGTACTCACGGAGGAGAACACAAATCAACTTTCATCTTTCAAAATAGCCAAACGGGTCCCGCTCAAAACTAGTGTCAAAGTCAGCCCAAAACTCATTTTTATTTTTTCAGTTTTCCAACTGAGGACAACTGAGGAAGTGGGAGCAAAGAGGAAGAGGAAATGGGTAAGTGAAAATGCTTCTTTCCTTCAGAAAATTCGGAGACGTGTGGGTCGTCGGAATTCGCCAACAACGCCTGCTCTTCACTGGTCGGGAAGCTAAGGGAAACCGGTTGAAGAGGACAATGGTTGAAGACGAAAGAGGAAGACGAAATTGGTACGTGAAATTAAGTTTTCCTCCCTTAGAATGGCTTTGGTCCTAATTGGCTTTCTTTCCCTCCAAATAAAAATCATTTATTTTAAAAACATGTTTTTTAGTCTGTTGGCCAAGAAGCATTTTCCAATTTCTCAACCCATTTTTGTTGGTGGATTGGTTAATTAAATGTGGGAGATTCCTAGTCCCCTAACATAATAGTGCATGGGTTAAATTTATCAATGGTCACCAAACTTTATACTTAATGTTATTATAATTACTTAATTTGATTTTATTTCATCATGATCATCCAACTTCATATTTAGTATTACCATAGTCACTTATTTTGATTTTATTTTACCATGAATACCTAATTATATTTAACGTTTCATCATAAACCACCTAATTTCATATAACATTTCATCACGACCACCCAATATTTTTAACTATTGTTACTAATTCTTAAATGGGTAAAACAGTAACTTTGTATAATATATATAAAATAAATTTTTTTTGAAATTTTAAAATAAGTTTTTATTTTATTAAGGAACTTTTTTTAAACAATTTTTTATTTTATTTTATTTTTCAAAGTATTTTTTTAAATAAGTTTTTTAAATTTGTTTTAAAAATTTATTTTATTTTATATTATGCAAAGTTACCGTTTTACCCCTACTAAATTTAATGAAAATAATGAAAAGAAGTTATGTAACTATGATGAAATGTTATATAAAATTAGATATCCATACAATGAAACGTTATATTAAAATTGAATAGTATGATGAAATAAAATTAAAATCAAATGGATATTCATGATGATACTTAATATAAAATTGAGTGATCATGATGAAACAAAATTAAATTGAATAATCACAATGACACCAAATATAAAATTAGGTAGCCATTAATAGATTTAACCCAATAATATATACATAATAAGTACTTCCTCAGCCCCCACAAAAATATACTTGCTTTTCATTTTTCTATTCCAAATTATAGACTTTTTTTTATCAAGAGTATAATTGATTTATTAAGTTTTTAATATACCCTATTTAGAGCATGTTTAAATCTCATTTTTTGTGTAAAATATATTTTGTAATAGTAAATTGATGAAAAATGATGGTTAAAAATATTGAAAAAAAACTTGATTTGAGTATAATATTATTTTATTAAAAAATATATTGTTGAAAAAAAATGCATTTTAAAAAAGAAATTGGAATCAAACAAGGTCTTAGGGTGTGTTTGATTCACGTTATTTTGAAAAAATATATCCTGAAATAATAAATTGATGAAGAATGTATGATTAACAAAAAGAAAATTATTAATATGATGAAAAATATTATTTTATTGAAAAAATGTGTAGTTGAAAATAAGTAAAAGAATAAAAATAAAAATTTTAATGACTCAAACAGAGGGTCAATGTGTTATCAACAAATATAAAATACTCCTTTTTAAATAATTATGTAAAGAGAGGTATATTAGAAAAAATTTAAGTATTTCTTTTTTAACTTGACCTTTTTCTCATTCACTGTTCAAACTTGAGAGATTATTTTATAAAATAAACATGTATTTGTTAGTACAATAAAGACTCAATATCAATCGTAGCATTCCTCCACATTGAACACGACATTTCATCCTAATAAACTAATATTAATTCAGGACACTAAGTCACTATTCAATAAGAACAAATTGTATTGTATTCACGGGCATCAGCCTCCACAATCACAGCACATTGACGCTTCCTAGCCTTCCATTTCATCTCATCATCACGTACCTGTGCCTGCGAAATGCAAGTCAACTCTACTTCATTTTTATTATGTACTTCCTCTAATTTTATCATTCCAGCGTACACAGAATAGACCAAACTAATATATAAAGTTCACTTTCTCCCTGTTTCTCAGTTTGAAAGTTTTACCTGAGGGCTGAATAACTGTGGGACCCGGACTCTTTTGGAGCCACTTTTGGAAGGAAAATGATTTTCAAGGGTTCCAAAATTGTTGGAGACCTGCACATTATACACACAAGTCACAAATGGCTTTAGTTATATATATGTCAGGCAGAATGCCAAAGTAACATTTCACAGTCGGTTCAACTAAATTTAATCAATTACTACAATAAATTGAGTTAAGCTAAAATTTCCGAATGCGTTGCTTCTTGTCATTTGAAAACGCGAGGATACATTGCATTTATTCAGTTATTTTGAACAGAATCAGAAAACTATTAATGTTCACTTTTCAAATTTGAGGGATGGTATGCATATCAATGAAAAAATCTCCAGAAGTTACGGGGAGAAAAATAATTCTGCTGCTGTAGGACATAATTAAAAGAGACATTAATTAAAGCTGAGAAATGATTAGTTTGTCCATTTACCTGATTCTGAATGGTTTTGACCAACTTTTCTTGGCAACTTAATGCGTGCACACTTTCCAAATTGGGGCAATCGAGTAGTAATCTCTCTGGGGTCGAACCAAATAAAATTATCGAACTTGAGTTAGAAGAAAACACTTCAGTATTTTGGATTGCGCTGCAAGAACATTAAAAGTATCTACCTGGATGTAAATTTCCACAGGAGTTGAGGTTCAAATCATCAAGTTCAGGGCAATTCAAATACAATGACTGCAATGAAACTTCTCTTCATTCAGAACACAAAATAAAAGTAACGAGAAGGACCAACGCTCATGTCAAACACAGAAATCTTTAAACAAAAATAATCTTACATCTAAGCCAGAACAACCCCATAAGCTGAGCTTCTTCAACCTGCTGTGTTTGATAATTAACTTCTGGTGTACAAGATGCAACTTGCTGTTGGGTGTTTTATGTAATTCCTCGTCATTTTCCTCATTGGTCTGGATTTCTGAATTGTGATCGCATATGGTCATTCCACAATCCATTAGTTCCAGATGAGGCAGTTGAGCAGCGGCAAATTGAATGCCACCTAAAGATCCAGAAGGCATAAAAGTTAACCAGACATGTTATACAAAATTGATGAACTTAAGGTTTCAATACAGGATTAGAAGATTACTCGAAGTGATGTTGGGACAGAGAGCAAGAAGTAGTTTTGACAGTGTTTCGGCAAATACATTGCAGATCATTCCAATGCCACTGTCACTGATGCTAGATCTGAAATAAAGCATAGCATTGAGGGAACATTTCACTTCTCAGCTAAGTAAAAATAAATATGGAACTCCCACATTCAGCACAGTTTTCCTTGAGCAGATCTAAAGTAGGATCTATTATATAGACTTCACATTGCCAGAAGAAAATTGGAACTCAGACAATCGAAATTTTCAACTCCATATTCAATTCTCATAACAATACCAGCACTAAGGCCTGAAACATACCCGCTCAAATCAAGCAACTCCAGGTTTAAGTAGCTTGAAGCAATAGCTGCAACTGATGCATCAGACATCTCTGATCCTAGTACAAGAGAAAGCATTCGCAATCCCCTGAATATGGACATAGTGAGTTTTTTTAATCAAACTCCCAATCATTATTTCATTTGCTTCATACTCGTAAACTTTGCAAATCTCCTACTTTTTAATTTTTAAACGCATACAAACAGTAATACTGACCTCAAATTTGCAGCTGTAAGAGCAAGCACCACAGAATGTGAAAGCCGAACTGAAGCAATGTGTATGTTCTGTAGCTTTGGGCAGCTTCTTCCCAAGCCATCAACAACTGTGGTAAGGTCAGTTCTATCATTTTCTTGCCGAGAAAAACTCAAGGAAATCTCCTTCAAATTCGGGCAGTTGTAAACCTGGGTAACGGGTGCAATGCCATCAGGAATAATATTTAATAAAATCAGAATATAAACATGGTCGCAAACTCATAACACGGTGAGAAGTGCAATACCGCCTTAGAGAGGGAGTGAAGATCTGAAAGCCAAACAGTAGATAGACTGGAGGAAGAAAAACTAAAACCACCAAGGTTACAGCAGCCTTCCATTTTGAGACTGGTTAGGCACCTTTTCTCAGCAATAAAACGGCTTAACTCATCCCTGCATGAGGTCATATGTTTGAAACTTATTTAGTTTCACAACAATTATATAACAAAAACAATATCCTATGATCCTATGACAAACTAAGCCATCTACAGTATCGGTGAAGAACAAAATAATGGCCCATCTTTTTAAAAGAGATTTGAAAGATTTGTTTTCTAAAGATTTACAAATCTTCTGTGCTGTAAGGAAAGAAGTTTTTCTAATGAACTTTGAGTTAATTACACGTAAAAAAAAAAAAATCAGTTCTTTACTAAATACTATTGGGCTGTGATGTCAAGGTATTCAGTCCAATATGTGGCCAATGATGAAACTGGGCTAGGCCCATTTGCAGGTTCTATAATCCATTGCCTGATAACCCAAGTTCTGGGCCCAAAACTCAAACCTATAAGGAAAGTCACATTTTTTAAGTGCAACTTTAGTGTTGCCTCTTAATGCGTAAAATGTGCTCTGAGCTATTGATGATCATCTAAGATCAATGGTTGGTGTGTGGGGATATATAAAGGGACTTGCACCGTTGTCCTATTCTCACTTCTGACTTTTCATTCTCGAGCTTTCTTCTTTTCTCTGAATGATACTGTCTATTGGTTTCTTCTTTTCACTTCTATTAAACTTATTTTGTTTTTTGAGCAATCCTTTGTGGGGTTCGTTTCTAGGTGATTCTGTACGTGAGAGGAGAAAAGGAGAGTGATTTTTGGGTGATTACTACAGCTCGTTGAAATAGCGTCACTTTTTTCTTTTAGGGCTTGGATATTTTGTGGTCTTGGCTTGTACAAAAGGGTACAATGATCTGAGCCCCATTTTTTATCAATACTACAATGCCTTTGTTGATTCTTGGTAGTAATAGTTGGATAGGTTCTTGATCTATTGTATTCGTGGATTCTTTGTTGTAATAAATACCTTGGCCTAAAAGAACTATAACTAAATGAAGAGCTGTTGGCATTTCAATACTTTGCAAGTTGAAATTTCCTATAAATAAACTAGAGAAACTTCAACATCTACCCCAACGCAGACAAACATATTTCAGGGGCAAGTCACTGGTGTTCCACAGGCAGCAATATAAAATTAACTGCCACCACAACATGTACATCACCATACAATTCCACATAATGATGTATGTCTAGATTTCTATTAGCACTTAATAAAAGATCTGAATTAAAGCAAATATTAGGCCAAGGTCAAGGAGCAGTTGTATTAATATTCACTCATTTGTACATAAAGATCTCACAAAAAGGAATGTGTCTGTCAACTATGACATACAAATTTTACACAGTGCACTAACTATATGCTTCACCAATCAAATACAGTGAACTTGGGGCAAGTGATATGTTTCTGAATTTCATAACAAAAGAAAAGATCTGTAACTAATGGACATGTCACAGCATGTCATATTAAAACATAAACAGAAGTATATATCGCTGTTGAAGGTTTAAAGTTAATACCCAGTGATCCGATTGGCCGAGGTACCGGACATAAAAATCTCCAATGACTGCAGATTAGGACAGGAAAATGCAATGCAGGCCAGCATCGTTGCATCCACGTCACTGTAACACCAAAAGCAAAAGTGAATAAAGATCCGTACTTTATATTTTTCCTGTCAAATGTTTAATCAATGTCTTCTTTGTTTATTATCAGTGCATTTCATTTTAAAGCCAAATTTTCAGATCCCATATATAGATTGAACATTTGATTATGCAGTTTGCGGTCAGCATTCTTGGATAAACTACCTTGCGGAAAACATTTACATTGAATCTTCAATAATAAGTATAATTAATTAAATTCTTCAATAAAACAGTGAATTACTGAGTAGATGGGTGAGTTTTAAGGCGATCCATTCAATAAAACCTAGATCTGACTATCAGCTTAGATAAACTCTAACCTCTCCATCCTAAGAGACAGTCTTACAAGTCCAGGACACTTTTGCAACATGGATCCAAAAAACCCAATCTGAGCACTGGATGGAACCCTAAGCCGGACCTCCTCAGCTGCCCGCCAAAACCTCCTAGTAATATCTCTCCACCCTCTACAAACCCTCGCCGCCGACAACAATCCCGCCGGCGGCAGCCTCCTTAGCACCTCCCACAAACAACTCCCGGGCAACTTCCCCGACCCTGAAACATCAACACACATCTCCATTCCTGGTTCAATTTCGTCCCTGACATCCTCCACCACCGAGTCATCTACACTAATATCCTCAAACGATAGAGCTCGCCGGAGCCTCGTAGGAGGAGGAGGACGAACTACCGATCGAGGTGACATCAAAGCCACTGACTCCTCCACAGACGCCGAGTAGGTAACGGTGGTAGAGGAGGCGGCGGCGGCGGGTGTGGAAGCGGGACTGAAGTCTTTATCATTTTCAGTAAACCGACAAGTATGCCCCTTTTTAGGCAACCCACATTTTCCACAAGAGTAATTTCCCCGCTTCTTGCCTCGCTTTATAAGGAAAGCAGCGTCGGCGTCGGTGATGGGGGTGGCTGGGTGGGGTTGGTGGCGGTGCATTTTCGATTTATACTTTACACCGCTAAACGAATTATGCACCACCAATATATATTTGCTTACTGCTATATATATGTGTGTATGTGCATATATACACGTGTATGTATATGCAGCTCGAGTGGGGTGGGGTAAGAAATAAAGAGCGGGGCGGCGTAGGGGAAAGGCGCGGGAGTATAGAGCGAAATTGGCGCCTTTGTTTTTTAAATTAATTTTAATTGGCGGAGGAGCTTAAAGGAGCGTTTGGCGCATTTTAGATTCCACCTAGAGCCTGTTTGGTACAACTTAAAATTCAATTAAAATTGAAAATATGGCCGTTATTGGGTCTCACCCGTCTAATAAAAGTCAACAATAACGACTATATTTTCAATTTTAATCTCTGTCACACACCCTCCTAGTATAGGACCGAGCCCAAATGAAAAGAATACATTTTTTTGGGTGATGTGACGATGAATATGTGGTTGAAAAAGAAGGAAAAGTTATTGATATGATAAAAAAATATTATTTTATTGAAAAATATGTGGTTGAAAATGAATAGAAAAATGAAAAATGAAAATTATAATATGACTCAGATAGTTGTTGAACCGTGAAAAGGGAAAGTAACACCAAAATCCAATCACAATGCCCAATGTGTAAAAATGCATTTCAATTTTATTCGAGAGCGGAACAGTGTCATACTGATCGAAGAACGTCTAAAATCTAGACGAATAAAATACAAAAAATGGTTTGGCCGAAAATGTGTTTTTAACTAATGTGTTCATAAAAACCCTTGCTTGCCAATATATCATTAATCTTCTCTTCTCTCTCTTAATGACAATTTTTAACTTTTTATAATTTCCATTAATAATGTGTTTTAGACTTTGAGTCCTTGTTTGGACTCCATTAAAAGGTAATTTTGGAAAGAAAATATTTTAGAATGATGATTTTTTTTTATAATGTGTGGTTAATAAAGAAGGATTTTTTTTTTAATTTAAGTGTAATATTATTTTATCAAAAAACATGTGATTGAAAATAAGAAAGAAAAAAATATATATTAAAATTAAAATGGAGTCCAAAAATGGCTTAGTTTGTATATTATTTAGATTTTTATTATTTGTTTTCCGTTTTGAATAAGTCAATAACTCAATAATGGTTGAGACAGCTTCATCTACTATTTGAATTTTGAAAATTGGATCTTATGATCTAGGCAGTGGGGGCGTTGTTATGCCATTTCCTATGTATGGTCAATATTATTAGAGCATCTGTGGTAAAAAAATAAAATTCAATTAAAATTGAAAATATGGCCGTTATTAGGTCTCATTCGTCTAATAAAAGTCAACAATAACGGCTAGTTTTTCGATTTTAATCCGATTTTAATTTCTACCAAACAAGCTCTTATTGAAATGCATATTGATTGTTCAATATTTGGAATGTTGATCTCCTTGAATCTTTGGAAGGTTTAAGTTTTCTAAATCAGAGCTAACATAATTTGATAAACATTTAGCTAATGGTGGGAATTAAAATCAAAATTTTAGTAAATCCTGATAAAATCTAGAATTTTTTTGAAGAAGGCTAATTATTACGAGTATGTAACACGGCGCTATCATGTTTCAAAGTTTAAATATTCTTAACGTTACTACTTCTTATACTGGAATTTAAATATATTACGAGAAAAAAAAAAATCGCTATAATGATACAATGTCGATTGTATTTAAAGGCACAATTGAAGGAGAGAAAAAAAAAAAAAAAAAAAAAAAGAAGCTACATACGCGAGACAACAATTTAAGTTATTTCTTAAAAGTATCTTGTTCCATCTAAGTTGTGATCAACAATTATTATCATAAGCAAATACACCAAACTGTAAACTATCGAATCAAGTTGATTCATTATAATATCCACACTAATCACATAAAAAAAAAAAAAAAGGAAAGGAAAGGAAAGGAAAGAAAGAAATAGCAAATGCTATTCTTTAATTTTCGCGACACAATTAATTGAAGTTAATTAGTTATTTACTTTCATTTATATAAATACAAAGAATGTTGAAAATTGCAATTTTCATAAATATTCAACAATTACAAATCATATTTAAATAACTAATGAAATTAACATATAGATTAAATGAGAGATTAAGGGTAGAACTAAACATGGATTTTAAATTATGGATTCATTGAATATATGTGCAGAATTGGTGGACAAAAACCTAATTTTAACTTGTTTATATTCATACATTTTCTTTCCTTCGTCCTTGCTGCAAATATGAGCTCTCTCTTGCAATGGAGCATATGTTGTGTTACTATCACATCTTCTTTATTATTTCCTTGTACAAATTTCAACTTTTTAAAGCTCCCTCCTCCAATGTCCTTTATATTCCATTTCCAATTATCTTTGTCACAACATATTATTTTTTGAAGAACATGTTTTATAATATTTGTGCAGATTAATATAATTATGGTCGATTTACTCAAAAGGCTTATGCTAAAGCAATTTTGTACAATGACTTTACTATCACTACAGCAAAAAGAGTCATTCACGACATTAAAAATGCAACATTTGTTGATAAATGTTGCTAAAAGGGCCTTTTAGCAACATTTTAGTAAGTGAATGTTGTCATTGATTCGTATAAATGAGTTTTGACAACGTTTTTTAGAAAAATATTGCAATAGACCCTTTTTTGCAACGTTTATTGAGTATCTTTTCGCAACGTTTATTAAACGTTGTGAAAAGTGAAACTTTTCGCAACGTTTGACAAACGTTGCAAAAAGGGGTCTATCGAGACATTTCGCAACTTTTGTCAAACGTTGCGAAAGGTCTACTTTCGTAACGTCGAAAGGTCTTACTTTTCACAACATTTGTCAAATGTTGCGAAAATATAAACTTGCGAAAAAACTTTGGTATTCTTTTAAATATATCCAACCCAAATTAACTCAAACCCTCATCTTACACAATCGTTCATCATTCACCAACCCATGTCTCCGTTCACCTCTCAAACCCGCCACCTCCACCTTCCGGCACCACGCCCACCGGACAAAACCACCAACAGCCACCACCCACCAACAACAACCAACCACACAAATAGAACAAAATTTAACAAATGCTTAATATCTTTCCTCCCTAATAAAATCTCCAATTCCACTCAATTCCTCCTCACCCCAGCTCCCCTTTCCCTTCCTTTTCGCTACTCGCATATTCAAATCCAGTGTTTACACCACCTCCAAGGAAGAATCTCAAAGAGGTAAAATCGTTCATGTTTTTTCTGTCAATTTTAAAAAGATAAAGGCATTTATTTTTCAGTGAGATTTGGGTCTATTTTTTACAATAATTTGATGTTTTGTTAATTTTCTTCAGTAATTTTGATTTATATACCCGATTTTTAGATTGTGAAGTTTCAATTGATTGTGGGTATTGGTATGCTGTCGTAGGCACCCAAAAATAGTTCTTAAAATTCTAAAACTAATGTAGTAGTAAAAGTAAGGGTTAATCCCACGAAGAGTGTAATTTTGTATTTTATGCTTCGTACAATGATTGGGGGGTTTTTGTATGCAAATAATTATAAGTGACGCAATAAATAACAAGGAAAATTAAATTAATGAAAACAATCAAAAGACTAATATTGGTCAAAGTCAATATTCACCTTCGAAAATCCACAATTGATCATAGATACAAGGATAATTCAATTCATATTTTGAATATTCACCGTTGGAATTATTTTTCTATCTCTCCTTATTTTTAGTTAGTTATAAATCAGTGTTCTAATTAACCCTAATTATTAAATAACCTCAAACCAGCGCTCAAGATTCAATTTAATAAAAGTTTTACACAATAGAGAAATCGATGAACTAGATAACATCAACATCAGCGGTTGCATTCAATCTATTTAAACATTCTTTTTAAGATTTAATATCCTCTATCACAGAAAATCATCAAATTCTAGTGTTTCACAAGTTAAAGGCATCAAACAATTACGAATTTGATATTTAACTTAGCGGTAGATTGCAATGAATAATAAACTAGTATGCCTCCTAGCAATTAAACATAACAATCATGAAAATAAGTGCAGAAGAATATTCAATACTCAAGAACATGAATTAAATTAAGAAAAACCATTTAGATCTCATAATATGTGGTTCAGATGCTTCAATCCCTTCGTTCAAGTGTAAAAGTTTAGTTACAATTCATGAATCTAAGAGAAAAAATAAAGAAGAATAAAGTTGGGAAGCGTTCTCCCCATTCTGGTTGTGTTCTAGGGTTTAAATATCGTAGAAAATTGGGTTTCCATACGTGTTTCAATCAAACAAGGAAATAGGAAAAAATTCGTGTTTTGGCTTGAGGTGTGCACCTAGTAGAAACTGGGGCACGAGCCTTAGCCTTTTTCCAAGCCTCAGGCGATGCTTTTTATGTATGGGGTGCTCGCATCTCCTACAGGCGACGGCGCGCGACTTTCCTGATTTTCGGCAGCTGAACAACTCTCAGTGGTTTTATCATAACTTTCTCTTTCAATGTCTAATTGAGGTTATTCAAGATTCCCTAGAAAGCTAACTAAAAGGGCTACAACTTTGTTTCAGAAACTATCTTTGAATTCGATCTTTTCCATGTCAAAAATCGGTCTCAATATGAGGTTGAAAATTGATGCAAAACTTTTCAACTTGAAAATTGATATGTGATAATGTTTTGACTATATTTCATCTCTTTGACTCCTTTCTTCATCCAATTGACCTCTGACACCTCAAATCTTCATCCTAATGTTAGAAATAAGTTTATAGTATTTTCTCTTTAGTCCCTGAACGTTCATTTCCTTTCACTTTGGTCCCCTATCACCTATTTCTTCCAAATTATGTCATATCCACATAATTGCTACTTAAATCAAAATACGAGCGTAATAAGTACATTTTGGCACAAAATAAACATACGAACGCATAAAATAAGGAAGGAAAAATATGCATTTTACATTCCTATCAGGTATTATTAGGCTAAAAGTTGAGATTTTGTTTGAGGCACGGTCATCTGAAGAAGGTAAGAGAAGGTAACTCTTTGATCAATAAAGAGAACTCTTCAACCCAGCCTCGAGAAGCTCATAAAAGGGCATAAACAAACAATAAGAATTTTCCAGTTATATCTAAGGTGAAGATGACTTGGGATAATGATACCTTGGTTTCAATAATTTTTATACACTGTGGTGGCATAAATTCTCCAAGAAGCGGAAATGTGCATAGTGTCCATAGTCTACATTTTCTTGAAATTTTTCATCGTTTCTAGTAAGGATCGGTATATTAGTTCAAGATCTGAATTTGACTAAGAATTAATTTTTTCAGGTTTAACTTGAGGCTAACCCTTTGATTGTGGGTAAATTTCGATTCTATGCTCATAAAAGTGTTGAAATCTTGCACAAGCAGAGCATATATGTGACTCAAAATGTGTTTATTGAAGTTGAGATGAAATATCCTTTTAAGTTTGATGTTATGCGTAAAAAAAAACTTGCTAGAATGCGTGCATTGAGGTTTACTATATTGAACTATGTATGCCATTTCACTTAGTTTGTGAGTTGCACAAGTTCTTATTTGGTTTAAAATAGGCACTGAGAACTTGGTTTGAGAAATGACGAGGAGCTCTGTTATCTTTTGAGTTTGCTAGTGCAAAATCTGATGAGTCCCTATTTGTGAGGAACACAAAAGTGGCTTACTACGTATATTTTATTGTATGTAGATGATGTAACATGCAGCAATGATTCTATCGTCATAGACTGGTTTGCTAAGTTGAATGGTCTCTTTGCTCTTAAGGACTTCTATGAAATTAGCTACTTTCTTGGCATTCGAGTGGTGCACAAAAAAAAGACAAGATCTCAAATATAGAATTTTTTGGTTGATTTTTCTCCTTT
Organism: Fraxinus excelsior; assembly: GCA_019097785.1. Taxonomy (NCBI): domain Eukaryota; kingdom Viridiplantae; phylum Streptophyta; class Magnoliopsida; order Lamiales; family Oleaceae; genus Fraxinus; species Fraxinus excelsior. The sequence goes on from CM032626.1 coordinate 18,829,702, forward strand.
TCCAATTATGCGGAATCTAGATGGTTCTACTGAGCGGTTAATCTAGTATGTAGCAACATTTATTTCTTGATATGTTGCATATTGCAAATGACTATCGTCTGTTTTGTGGTGATCTTGGAAATGAGGTGAATGATGAGTTTGTGCATTTATGTGTGGAGTTGATCTTTCTTTCTCTTTTCATATCTGAAATTCATATACTTTACATGGTTTTCCTTATAGCAAGCGAGTTAAGTTACACTGCCTGCAGATAGTTGGCTGCCAATAGTGCCTTCATGGGAGAAGAATTCTACAAAGTGATTGGTTCACTAGATTGGGAAACATTTTTACACACAAAGAAATTCATTCATCTATACAATAATATGCTCGAATGGAATGACTCTGCAGGGGAAGAGGCATTTAGTAATGCCAAGAAATGATTTTGGTAGTTTGTGACTAGTAACTTTTGTTTGGAGACAGATGTAGACTTAGTGCTGGATTTCTCTAATTTTATTTCATTTTAAAAGCTCATTTTTATGTAAATAGTGTTGTATCACATTCTAATGTTCAAGTGTATTTATTCAAAAAATTGTAATGAAATTATCAATTTTTATGCAATTCCAAAATTTATTCATAAGGAGTCATTTTCAATTTTGTCAATCAATTTACATAAATTGTTGTTTAAAAAAAATTGCTATAGCAACGTTTTTAAAACGTTGTTGTAGAGATTCTACTCTACGACAATACTTCGATTTGTGACACACGTCCAAACGTTGCAAAAGGTCTACGACAACGTTTGTTGTTGGCTGTTTTTGTTGTATTGTATAATACTGTTTGTGCACAATATATATATATATATATATATTAACGACTCCGACAATTATGTTTCTTTATGAGAAATGAAGCATTTCACAAAATTGCAAAAATTATTAGAATATTATGTATTGGAATTGATTTGGTAGGTTCCATACATTGGGAAATCTATATGAGAACTAATCGATGGATGAGTGCTCTGATATTTTATGTATTTTTCTAGTGTAAAAATTCTAATTTGTTCTTTTCTTGGCGGTTCTTCTTCAAGCTATGTCATATATAGAATTATAGATAGGGTTTTCTTCATATTTTACAAATGGTTTGACGAGACTTTTCTTACTACGGGCCATGTAGGATTGGATTGAGAAAAAAGAATACGAAACAAAATTTTTGTAGTTATTTAATCAAACGTGTATCAAATGTTATAAAAGAATATCGTAGCGTGTATCTCATTCAGGGACGGATTTAATGAGAGGCTGACCGGGCTCCCAGCCCATTAATTTTTTGAATAACCGTATATCAATGAACATAAGTTTCGAGTCTAAATATACAATAAACTTTCATTTTTTAAATTTAATTTTGGGATGAGATTACTTAACTTAGTATGTTTTGTTGGTTAGCTTTGGCCTCCATATGAGTATAGGTAAACAATTTTCACGTTAAGTGCGTAATTAGAAAGCGAGGCAAGGTAGTTGGCCATTAGAAAATGTGTCTTTGGAAATTGGAATTGGATAAACTTGAATTACTTGCTGATTTGAGGTTTTTGTCTTATTTCTAGAATATAGCTTTGTTTGGAATGTGATCAATACTTGCACTCAAATAACAAGAGTAATTTGCACTGACGTTCCAAATGTTTGAAAGTTGTGATGATTTGAGCTCAAACCTTTGATTTCTAACTCTCGAGTTCTAAAATTTAAAATGTTTAAGCCAAAGGTTCATTTCGAACGTCAAATTTTGAATAAAATGACCACCTTATTTAAAATAAATAAAGAAACAAAAACAATCTAATCTCTTTATCCATATATCCATCCCCACCTCGGCACACCAACCATCATCGTTTTCCAATCCCATCGTCTTATTCACCCCCACTTACCATTGGATTTGAAAATCATAAGTCAGATCCATTTTATTAAATTTATGGTAATTAACACAAAGTCCTTACATTTCAACATTATTGTGAAAAATGCCATTACCTTTCTTTTTTGGCATTTTCACCTTTAATTCCACATTTCATTGTGCAAACGATCATTTTCATCTATTTTCCCAAATAAAAATTGTGAAATAATGAATATAACCTCATGTTTAAATAAAACAAAACGAAAAAAGAACCAATTTCAACTATTAGTTCCAATTTATTTATTTTATTTTTTTAAAAAGTACAAACGAGTCCAAAATAAATTTTTAAAATGGTAATTAATACATCATGTTCCTACCTTTCATTATTATTGTAAAAAACGTCCATATCTTTCTTTCTATTTTTACATTTTAACTCTTAATTACACATTTGATTGTGTAAACTATCATTTCTATCAATTTCTCAATAAAAAATCGTGAAATGAAGAATATACCCTCCTATTTAAATAAAAAATTCATGTGTTGATTCTAATTATATCTAGAATTTCTAATAGAAACTTGTAAAAGATAAAGAAAAATCCTAGGATTAAGCTTTCGAAACTAAATCGATCAATGCACAAATTCAGGCAACTAGCAAACCATTAGAATGTAGTGATTCTTCAATCAACACAGAACATTTTTAACAAATTAAATAAAATTCACATTTAAATTAGGCAAAAAAAAAAAAGACAACGATTTTTCTATATACAAAAGCGTGCCGAGACCTAAATATTGGAATGTATTGGTAGAAAAAGCCATATTAAATAAGAAAAAACCATCAGTATTAACCACCAGTCCACACGATTAGGCAAAATAATCAGTGGACCAATGAAATCCGAATACAAAAATATTCATGAGTGAGAGATTAAGGTGATATTCAAATAATCAAAATTGGTACAACATTTCCCATCTATGTACAGACATCATAAAAAGTTTCCGCTGAATTTTTTTTACAAATTACTCTCTCGTGACTTTTCTCATGTATCAATAATTAATTAATTGTCATATCTATGTAATGTAACGCGATTATCGATAATCCTGACTATGAACAATATTACTCTAACGAGAAATATTCACTTTGATTTTATTTTTTCATTTAAATATCTCTTTTGTGAATCAAATATAAAGTTTTGCTTTATTAAAAATGGCGTTCACCTCTTCCTTTCTCCCCAACCTCCCAACCTTGTGTCATTTTGTCGTAGTCCCTTCTCCGTTTCCATTTATGCTTTTTTCATTCTTCCTTTTTCCTTCCCCTCCCCCCCATCGTTCATTCAATTTTACAACTTAAATTACTTGCCAACTCATTTTAACGCTCATAAGAATTCCCGCCCCCCCTACTCTACAAGCTTTGTTGTTTTCTCGTAATTTTCAAGAATGTTTGTCTCTCTATATACCTAAAAAAATTAAAAATAAAAATAAAAATTGAAGGATTCCCATGCAGAGAACTATTATTATGTTTTTGCTTCGAAGTATGAATATGTTTGGAGCATAAGTTCGGAACTTGGGTAAATACACGTTAAAAATCATTTCTTAGCATGATCTTGAATTTGATAAAACAGAGGAATCAAAACCCAAAATCAGCTCCAGGAATCTTGGATGAAGACTCATCAATATCACTAAATATATGGCAACAAATCAAATGCTAGAATTATTCTCTGTAATTATGTTTAGCATGATTTCAGCCCTTTAGAATTATTCTCTGTAATTATGCATGATTTCAGCCCTTACAAAGTAATATATATACGTGTGATCACAACCCATTTGGTAGTGTGACACAATTCCACAAAATCCTCTTCTCTTTTCAGTTTTCTTTTTGGTATCAGAGCAACAATGTCTTCCGCTTCTTTGAACGTGAGCAACTTTGTCACTCTCAGGCTTAGACCTGAAAATTATCTTCTATGGCGTGAGCAGGTGCTTGCACTTGCTGAAAGCCAAGAACTCACAGATTTTCTCACTGGAGAAAATCAATGTCCAGTTGTTGTACTTCCAGCAACCGACGGCACCAACGAGACTGCTAATCCAGCTTACAAAAACTGGAAAACAGCAGATCGATTGCTTAGAGGGTGGATCATTGGCACCTTAACAGAGGAGGCGCTTGGCCATGTTATTGGTCTTGATACCTCGGCACAAGTTTGGGCGGCACTCAAAGAGGCATATGCCCAGTCCTCTCAAGAGCGACATTTTCAACTCAATCAACAACTCACATACATGAAGAAAACTCCTGAAGTTCCTCTCAATGACTATCTTCGAAAATTCAAAGAGGTATGTGATAGCCTTGCTGCCATTGGACACATTGTTACTGATAAAAACAAGGTATTCTCGTTACTTACAGGTCTTGGTGCAAGGTATGAATCATTCACCACATCCATGCTCAAACCACCTATGCCTACATACAATGAAGTGGTTCCTTTACTTCAAAGCTATGAGACTCGGCTCAATCTCCATACTCTAGAGCCCTCCCAATATACAGCCTTTTATGCAGACAAAAGTAATACCAAAAATGGTTTCAAACATAACAAACCAGCCAATCAATTTTCCTCCAAAGGAAAAGGTTTTGTCCCAGCCAATCAACAAACCAAACCCTTCACAAATAGTTCATCCGCACCCAACTCCTCTCGAGATAGCAACAGGGACGTCACATGTCAAATTTGTGGGAAGAAAGGGCATCCTGCCATTAGATGTTGGTATCGGTTCAATCACTCAATACAACCAGACAATCTTCCTCAAGCCTTCACAGCTTTACAGATTGATTCTGAGGCACATCATGAAGAATGGACTTCTGACACTGGAGCATCTGCCCATATGACTTCCAATGCAGGTAATCTACACAACCTTAGACCCTATACTGGACATGATCATGTTATGTTGGGTAATGGAGAATTTTTAAAAGTCACACATATAGGAGATGCTATACTTGGTACTGGACAATCTGCAATTACATTAAGAAATGTTCTTTTGGTTCCTGAATTGGAAAGAAGCTTATTATCTATTGGACAACTCACTTCTGACTACTCAGTAACATGTGAATTTTCTAACCATGATTTTGTCATCAAGGACAAGCTGACGCAACGGGTGTTGATGAGGGGGCTAAAAAGGGGTAACTTATATACAATCCGAGCCCCTCCAGTAGCATTGTTCTCCTCAAGATTTCAGATGGTTTCAGAGGACACCTGGCATCAACGTCTTGGGCATGTACAAGCTGCTGCAGTAACTCATCTTCGAAAGAAAGCTCTAATAAAGACTACCACAAATAAAGACAATCTTACATGTGAAAGTTGTCAATTAGGAAAATTATCTAAGCTGCCTTTCTCTTTATCTAATTCCAAAACTTATGCACCATTTGAGAAAATATATATTGATTTATGGGGACCTGCTCCAATTGCTTCTTTGCATCAGTTTCGGTTTTATGCAGCTATAGTAGATGATTTTACTAAATTTGTGTGGATAATTCCTCTGAAACAAAAATCAGATTTTTATGATCAATTTATCCTCTTTGAAAAATTTGCTAAGAGACAATTTAATGGAACTATTAAGACACTTCAGACTGATGGGGGAGGAGAGTTTGTAAACCAGAAATTTAAATCACATCTTGCAAATTCTGGGATAGTACATCGCCTTTCATGCCCATACACACCTGAGCAAAATGGTTTCGTTGAGAGAAGGCATCGTGTGATTAGAGAACTAGGCATCACCATGTTAATTCATGCCAATGTTCCTAAATTATTTTGGGTTGAAGCCTTTACTACAGCAGTGTTCCTTCTCAATCGAGCACCAACGGCAACACTAAAATGGGAGTCTCCATTCTTTCGGCTATATGGCAAGCATCCAGATTATTCTTCATTAAGAGTATTTGGATCAAAATGCTTTCCTTACATATGGGATTCTAAGAAGAATAAGTTTGATCATAAATCTGTATCATGCATATTTATGGGTTACAGTGACCGTCACAAGGGATATAGGTGCTATTCTCCATCCACACAAAGATTTTATATTTCTAGACATGTAGTATTTGATGAATCCTGTTTACCTTACAAGCAACAAACCAACAGCATTGCCTCAGATGCTAGAGCACAACCAATCACTTTTCGAGAGTATGATTCTTGGTCTACATCTTCCAATGATCAAACATCAAGCAACATGCAACCCGAAGAAGAAGAGCAAATACCTACTCCAAATGCACAACTCAAAACAGCGATTAATTTGAATGATCTTCTCTCGAGCTCACAAACTATTCTTGCAGATAGTACACCTTCAAGAGCCCACTTGATTATTGAACCAGAAATACCAAGTGCCCAAATCGAAAGTTCAACTCCTACTACAACAACATCTGTAACTCCAACTGGCCATAATATGGTAACACGGAGTCAGGTAGGAACTCGAAAACCGAATCCTAAATATGCTCTTCTTCATAAATTTGACTCTATACCGAAGGAACCAAGATCCCTCAAAAGTGCATTGTCTCACTCTGATTGGAAACAAGCTATGAATGATGAAATAACTGCTTTGCAACAACAGAATACATGGAGTTTAGTGCCTAGAACAACATCAATGAATGTTGTTGGATCGAAATGGGTTTACAAGGTGAAACTCAAAGCTGATGGCGAGCTAGAACGTCTCAAAGCAAGACTAGTTGCTAAAGGGTACCATCAACTACCCGGAGTTGATTTTAATGAAACATACTCCCCAGTTGTCAAGCCAGGAACAATTCGATTGGTGTTATCCCTTGCAACTGTCAAAGGTTGGAATATCAGACAACTTGACGTGAAAAATGCGTTCTTGCATGGCTTACTGTCCGAAGAAGTATTTATGGAGCAACCTCCAGGATTCAAGGATCCACAGTGTCCAGATTCGGTTTGTCGCCTAAATAAAGCTATATATGGGCTTAAACAAGCTCCAAGAGCTTGGTTTGACAAATTCAGCTCCTACATTCTTCAATGTGGCTTTAGTTGTAGCTCAGCTGATCCCAGCTTATTTATCCGTCATTCGAGTCAAGGAACCTTGGCACTTTTACTCTATGTTGATGATATCATACTCACAGGTTCTTCATCGAATCTTATACAGGAATTCATCAACAACTTGCGAACTGAATTTGCTATGAAAGATCTTGGAGAACTTCATTACTTTCTAGGAATCCAAGTATTGAAATTACCCACTGGATTGTTTCTTCATCAAACAAAATATGCTATAGATATTTTGGAGCGTAGTGGAATGCATGAATCAAAGCCTATAAAGACCCCTATGTGCACCAAAACCAAACCAGACGTTGATTCTCCTCTCCACTCTGATCCTCATGCATACAGGTCACTTGTGGGAGCTCTCCAATATCTCACTTTAACTCGCCCAGATCTCTCCTTCAGTGTGAATTTTGTATCTCAGTTTATGCATGCACCTACAGAGGCACACTTTGGGATGGTTCGAAGGATATTACGCTATGTAAAGGGCACAATCAATCTCGGTTTTCACATTCAAGCTTCCAGTTCTCTTGATCTCTATGGGTTCTCAGATTCAGATTGGGCTGGTTGCAACCTCACCAGAAGATCAACAACTGGTTATTGTACCTACTTGGGAAGCAACATCATCTCATGGTGTTCAAAAAAACAACCAACAGTCTCAAGATCAAGCTCTGAGGCAGAATACCGTGCACTTGCTCAAGCTACCGCTGAAATTACATGGGTTACGTTTCTGCTTAGAGACCTCAATGTTCCTCTGTCCCAAGCTCCGACCTTATTTTGTGATAATATGAGTTCACTTTTCATGACAGTAAACCCAGTATTTCATTCACGCAGCAAGCATATTGATGTGGATTACCATTATGTTCGTGAAAGAGTGTCTCTCGGGTTACTAGTTACTAAACATATTCCCACCAATTCTCAGATTGCAGATGCATTTACAAAACCACAACTGAAACCAGCATTGGACTCATTACGTGCCAAATTGTGCATGTCAACTATGCTCAATTTGAGGGGGGATGATAAAACAGAGGAATCAAAACCCAAAATCAGCTCCAGGAATCTTGGATGAAGACTCATCAATATCACTAAATATATGGCAACAAATCAAATGCTAGAATTATTCTCTGTAATTATGTTTAGCATGATTTCAGCCCTTTAGAATTATTCTCTGTAATTATGCATGATTTCAGCCCTTACAAAGTAATATATATACGTGTGATCACAACCCATTTGGTAGTGTGACACAATTCCACAAAATCCTCTTCTCTTTTCAGTTTTCTTTTGAATTCCCTTCACCAAAAAAAGCTTGACAGTTTGATATCGCTAGTAACATGGATTGTGTTTACTCATCCAGAAGTAGAACTACGCTCATCAATCGTTTGATAACCATGGTCACCTAGAGACGCTACCCCTCCAAGCCATGTCCCCCCTTTCCCCAGAAATAAGACCGCCAATCCAATTCACTGGTCTATATTAAGGGCATGTTTGGTACGGTTTAAAATTAATTAAAATTGAAAATATGGTCGTTATTGGGTCCCACCCATCTAATAAAAGTCAACCATAACGGTTAATTTTTCAATTTTAATCCGATTTTAATCTCTACCAAACACCCTCTAAATGTCCCCCCTTTCCCCAGAAATAAGACCGCCAATCCAATTCACTGGTCTATATTAAATGACAAATCCAATCTGTTAGGATTGATACCACTTGTTGTGACAACAATCACCGGATTGAGATGATGAAGTTAAACGACAAAATAAAATATTTGATCAAGAACAAAAGAATAAAAGAAGACAAGAATATGACAGAAGAATTAAAAGATTCTATTGACTCAATAATAATAGAAAAGAAAGAAAAATATTACAATGATCTTAAAAACTAATAATCATAAATTTCACACTTGTTAAATTGTATAAAAGAGCCTAATATTTATAGAAAACATATAAGGGATGTCCAAACCCTCTTGGTAGAATTGTTGATGAAGTAGGATGCCAAAAATCGAGTCCAAAATAAAGAGAAGAAAATAGCGAAAAATCCGAACAGGTCGGCGCGCGCTGCGACACCCACCTCTGGGCGCCAGGTGTTCTGTCGATTTTTTATTTTATTTTTGCTCAAATTGTTTTCCCCATTCCAAAACTCTTCTTCAAGTCTAATATTAATTTCCAACTTTCAATGGGCTTTCAAAATCAAACTTTAACTTGACATAGGACTTCAATAGTATTTCAAACTTAAATTCTTCATTACGTGCACTTCAATTAGAATTTTTTAATTACTTTAACAACTTCAACAAAGGAATTCGGGTTACACCCAAATTCCAACACAACCCATTAATTTTAATTTTTCTTTTAATTTAATAATTATCTGTATGCGCTGAATAATTGTCATTTCATTGAATTTCATGTTTAATGATGTGAATATGAATAAATAATTAAATATAGTTATCCCTTAAATAAGAACACTTTCTAATGATATTATACGAGTAAGTGTAAAAAAAACAACACGTGCAATGTAGGTGCATTACACTAGTAATTCATTACATACATATAATGCACGTGAAAATAGTAAATATAGATTACATGAATAGCTAACAAAGATGTAATAATTAATTACAGTGAAAACTCTTTCAAGAATCACTCACATGAGAGTGAAGACGAATATAATGAGGTAGAACCGATTTCGAATTAACCACTTACATTGTAGCAAAGGATTATATTTTTCGGGTTTTTTGTTCTCTATTTTATCCTTAAATATGTTGTGTAACAAGATTGTGATTTAGGGTTTTTGCTTTGGTTGGTTAGTGTTGGAAAAGAACAAGGAGGTAGCCAACGAAAAAAAATTTACGAAATTTTTATTTTTTTGTGTATAACGGGACATTCGAGGCAGGACGGGACAGGAACTTTATTTCGCCCATCTTAACTTGGGGCAACAAATCTTGTCCCAAAATCGCTCTATTGCCTGGGATTAGATAGTTTAGATTTGAACTTCATACACAGAGGATGAAAGAATGCATTGAATTTGACTACAAGAAAAGATAATAAATAGAGAGAGCTCAAAATCTATCTTTTAATGGTGTCAATAGATTGTACTAAAAAATAATTCAACAATTGCTTCTTTTGCCTCGACATTTTCCTCAATTGAAATTTCATCAATGCGTTGTTTCTTTGGCTCAACATTTTCTTCAATAAAATTTTGAAATATTCGTTTAAAATATCTCAACATATTTTCCTACAAATGAAACAAATGAGGCATAAATATACCAACAGTGAAATGGCAAATGTTCATTGCACAGTGGATAGATAACAGTAAATGAATACAACCGCTTAAAGACAACACAATTCAACATTGCAGTTTCCTTAAAGACAACACAATTTGAATGCCATCTTTGACAATTATTGAGTCTACAATCAAAATGATCAAAGAAATGTAAACAGTTGCCACCATAGGTCAGTGAAGGGTAGAAGAGGTACCTTTGAAAATCATTTTTTTTTTCTGAAGCACCCTTCTGCATTCGTTAAGTTAATTGCTTAATCTCAACTTTCACCAATCATGACCCCAAAATCAATTAACGCTTTTTATGTTCTCAATCCTTCATTGCTTTAAATTAGCCTTCAGCTCGAAAATTTTGATGTTTCAAATTTGGTGATTCTCCTATAATCAGTACATCGGCAATTCTTTAGATACGTTGAGAAAGAAATAACGGCAAATTACTTGAATAGCTCACATGGAGGCTTTAATTAATTACAGTAAACACTCTTTCAAGAATCACTTGTGGGAGCGAGTGAAGATACATCTCGATGAGGTAGAGCACATTTTGAATTCATCATTCGAATGAGAGCAAAGACAAGCCTATACGAAGTAGAATCATTTTTGAATTAGTCCCTCGCATGGGAACAACGTAGGTAGATCTAAATGAGGTAAAAACTACTTCAAATTAACTACGCATTTGGTACACTATATTAAATACGGTATTCAACATTAAATGACTAAATACAGAACCTTTTCATCGCACGTGCGATGCACATGCACTTTACCGATAATTCATTACATAAATTGTGAAATGAATCATGACAGATTATCTAAATAGCTTACACGAAAGTAAGAATTAATTACTGTGAAAACTCTTTCAAGAATCACACACATGAGAGTTGAACGAGGTAAATTACTTTCGAAATTATCATTAGCACGGGAGCAAAGACTAAACGAAATTGAACCTTACAAGTGAAGATGAGGTAATCAAAATCATTCATTTGAATCATTTCTCAACCAATGCAGAAGTATATATTAAGTGAAATTGGCTAATTAACCCATTAGAATGCCTCGTGTTCCTTTAAGGATATTTTGGTCAAAAATATTTGTTAGCATGGGACAGCATTAAGAGAGAGAATGAAACTTGTTCATTGTACTATCTAATCACATTCAATGTTGTGTGCCAAATGCTCCAATCGGTCTTAAGTGGCCACATGGCGCGGTCGAGGACATACTAGTTTGTGAAGAAACCATTTAACTAAATGCAAGAGGTTGTCCTTGCAGCGATTAGTTTAGGCAATTACTTTTCTGCTGGTTATTTTGTTCAAATCAAATGTATGGGACTGCCAGTCACTTCATTGATTGACATTAAAAAGCCAAGTTGATTTGTGGCTTCAAACCACTACTCCAGAGAGAGTATCCACCAAAATTGGTTCATCGGCCAAGGATTTCGTGAAATGGAGGAGCCTGTGAACTTGTCTGTTTGCAGCTACTTTCCAAGTGGATTTCGACTTGCCCTGTTTTCTCCTGCCTTACTAGACTTGAACTATTTATGATAGTCGGATATGGTACACCTTTGTGGGTACCTTATGGAACCCATATCTTATGCGGCAAGACAATTGACAATTGGAGGGACCTATTATCTGTGGAGTTTAAATGAGGCATACCAACCCTTGTACTATTCCTGACATGCACATTAATTGTACATGCAAAGTCAACACGTGAGAGGCCTTTTAGTCCATTTCCATTACCATTTTTTTTGTCCAGGTGTGAACCACTTTTCTCAAAAATTGGCCCTCAATATTGAATAATTAACGTTATTTTCTTTAACTTCACGTTATTTTCTCAAAAATTGGTCGTGAATATTGATTAATTAACTTCACGTTATTTTTCTTAACTTCACGTTATTTTGTAAGATTGGTCAATTATTTTGTAAGATTGGACGAAAAAATGGTAATAGAAATGGACTAAAAGGCATCTCATGTGTTGACTTTGCATGCACAATTATTGTTCATGTCAAGAACAGTACAAGGGCTGGTATGCCTCATTTAAACTCCACAGATAATGGGTCCCTCCAATTGTCGCTGGTTTGCCACATGGGATATAGGTCCCATAAGGTACCCACAAGGGTGTACCATATCTGGACTGCTATTTATGAATATTAGAATTGTTGTTTGAATTAATTGCAGTTGCAGAGAAGTTCAATTTTTGTACGGTGTGTTAAATTTTTGTTGTATGTGCTATGTGTTGAGGTTTTCCCACATTGATTGTGGAAGGAGCTGGTGATCAATTTATAAGTGTGAAGGAAAGTCTCACCTGAGTACGATGAATCCATGATAGGTTCATTTTCAGATCAAAAATTTGACGCAAACTTAATCGTCTTTAACTCTATTATAAATGGAGTCTATTTACCACAATCTGAATACCTACTTTAATTTCAAACTTGTTTAATTTTCTTGTGCCGGGAGTTGAAATCTTGGGGTTGCGATTTGTATTCATTCATTATGTGCAAAACTCGCATCATTTTGCATATATCTTTTACCAACATAATTTTTAACTATTTTTCTCCTTCATCACGCCATCCAAAATTAAAGCAAATTACGAGTAATTTTTTTATTTATATCTTTGTCTATTGTCATTAACTTATATCGTCACATTTATATAGTAATAGTAAATATAAGTGTTATGCCATAAGTCCAATCAACTTTGGACATAGACAATTTTAATGTATATAATCGATGCATATTTATGACAAAATTTATTATTTAATTAAATTAATATTCTAATTAATTAAATAATAAAATCCATATATTTAAGTCTGGGTGATTTGTTAATCACAAAGAGTTGTGATTATGAGATACAAATTACATATGATTGAATCTTAAATCATCCGTGGTCGTATGTAATAACGAGATACGAATATCATTATTACGGATAGACCATCACGTGTGACATTTCTTACTTAAGAAGTAAGTAGTTGATCTCACAAGCTAAAGTGTAGTGAAATTTGAATGAACACGTGGATGTTTGTTATAGAACAAAACATTAGAAACTTGGTGGGAGATTTCACATGCATAACTATCTGAGTGTCAGTGGTTAATCTCTAACGTTCGGTAGTGGAATTGGTCCTTTGACTTGAGATCATCATATTGCCTTATATGAGGACATTCATACTTTGGTGATGTTGAATGTTGATTTGCCAATGGTCGCTAATACGGCATCGTTCGGGTAGGTCAAGAATCATGTGAATGTTGTGAATGATCAATAGAGAATTCGTCACTCTTAGATAGTAAGAGATTATGATCTACATTTTCATCCAGTTAAGTTTATAATGAAGCCCTTGGCCAATGTGAACTCATAAGTCGAAAATGAGTTTTCGACTTACATTGACATAACAGTGGGATAAAAGATATGATCGATAATTGAGATTGACACATATCCATATCTCATAATTGATCGGATCGTATTGACGAAAAGATTATAATTTTACGGTAAATGAACAAATTTGATTTTGTCATACCACATGGCATTTCCCGTCACATGTATTGTCATAACACATTGCTAGATGTCAATTTGGGACGACGGATGTGAATTGATGACATATTAAAAGGGCTATTTTAATTTATCAATTTTGATTAGATAAAAATAATAATTCATGTAGTTAGACATCGTGATCGGGAACCTAATGGATCACACACAAAAGAGAACCAGAAGAATGAGATTTACCAATTAATTAATTGACAGGTGTTGGATAATTAATTAATTGGGCTGCTTATTAATAGACCCGAATTAATTAATTGTATTAATTAAGTCATGGACCGAATTTAATTAATTTGATTAATTAAATATTATACCGAGTTAAGTTTAGGAGACGGAGCCTTGCAGTGGCTGCAAGGTGCAACGACGTCTGCGGCCGCTGCTGCAACGACTAATGCTGCAGCATGGGCGTGCCACAGCAGCGCGAACTGCTGTGGGTAGCAGCGTTTTTCGCACTGCTGCATCTCGCTGCCAGACTACGGTAGCTCCGCCGCGGAAGATTAAGGTGCCGACAATCTAGGGTTTTACGGTTGGGCGAGGTTGGATAGAGGCGGAGGCCCCTGATACAATTTTTGAAATTGCAGGCCCCTCATGCGATTATTGAAAAGGGGCCAGTTTGCAAATTTGAAAGAAATGACCTTCTTGCAATTTGAGAAATTGAGGGGTCAGTTTACAATTTTAAAATAAAGGTCATATTGCAATTTTCAAAAGGGGTTTTGATGACAATTTTAAATAGGGATTTAAAATTATTATGAAAATGTTTTAAATTGAATTTTAAAATGTTTGACCTTAAATTCAATTTTAACTTGAAATTTCAGTTTACCCGTTTAAAATTTTATATAAATTTGAAGACTTTTTATATTTTCATTAAAATTAAATTTTAACTTAAATATTAAACTTTGACCCTAAATTGAATTTTATTTTATTTAGAAATTTTATCCTAAATTAAAATGTTAATTCAATTAAATTAGAGTTTGACTCTAATATAATATTTAATTGAAATTTGATTTTGATTAAATTATCCACTCTAATATATTCTTGAAATTAGAGTTGGACTCTAATTTGACATTTAATTGAAATTTGATTTTAATTAAATTGTCTTGCCCTAGATTTTCTAATTTGGTATTTAATTAAATTAGTTCGCCTTGAAATCTTGGAATTAGATTTTCACTATAATTTTTGTATTTGATTTCAATTAAATTCAATCGCCTTAAGTTTTGAAATTAGAGTTGGACTCTAATTTGATATTTAATTAAAATTTGATTTTATTTAAATAGCTCCGTCCTGTAATAGTGGAATTAGAATGAGATTCTAATTTGGTATATAAAATTAAAATTTGATTTTAATTAAACATACCCGCTAATTAAATTTATTGATTAATTAATTATTTAATTGTTCTGATCTATTTGTCTAAATTAGTTTAGTCGATTTTAATTTTTAGAAACTTGAAAACTGTATGCATATAATATTAGATATTATATAGGAATTCATTTATTTGATGAATGTTTAATTAGTGGATGATTATAGACTCGACCATGTGAATGTGTTGATTGGTTAATTTCATTATTATTGTTTTATGGGCCCATGAGCTCTTAATTTATTCTGGATCTACGAGTTCGTTATTATTGTTATTATCATGGGTCTGTGCGTCCAATGTTATTTAGGCATGTGTGCCAACTAGCATAGGAGATATATGTTGTGGATGGACTGATTGAAGATGCAGAAGAGGAGGAAACCTTGGAGATGATGCATTGATGTTGACTCAATGCAATACCCTCTAGGATTTGACCAACTAGTCTTCCTTATAGCTCAAGAAGACTAGATATAATTAGTCCATAATCATCCACTCTTGTATGTATATTTATTTGCATGTTTGATGAAATATGTACATATATACACGATTGAATTGTTGAGACATTTGCATGCAAATCCCCTTGTAAAAATATTAAGTTAATTTGTTATTCGCCTTCCATCATTATAGTGAAAAACGAGAATTCTAAATCGAACTCAACTTGTTGAGTACACTTAATGCTGGTCTATTAGGGATATGTTCGACACTATGAAATATTATATATTTCTGAATGATGAGTTTGACCTAATTAAAATTTATCTTTTGTTGATCTTTTGTCGAGTACACTCAATAAGATAAATTTTAGAAGTATGTTAAAATATTAAGTCATATTTATATTTACCTTCCATCATTATAGTGAAAAGCGAGAGTCCTAAATTGATCTCAATTTGTTCAGTACACTCAAGACTAGTCTATTAGGGATATGTTTGACACTATAAAATATTAGATATTTCTGAATGATGAGTTTAACTTAAATAAAATTTATCTTTTGTTGAGTACACTAAAGGAGATAAATTTTAGAAGCATTTTAAGCTAACACATAAGATGTGTGAAGATAAAGAGTTGTCAGCTTAATGATCTAAGAGTTTTATGGAGATACAATTGATAATATTATCTACCCAAATGTTTTTATTAAAACTTGTTGAGTACACTCAAGGTTTTAATATAACAAATGTGACCCCAACCCACTAGAAATCAAGTATGGATTCCATAAATTTATGTGAGAGGGTCATAAATTTGAGTTAAACAGTGAAAGTCAAATTAATTTAATAAAATACAATGTTAAATTAATTGATGCATTATATATATTATTCTTTTACTTTTCGTCATTTACATTTGTTGAATCTTGAGTAACCATATGCATTTGAGAGACATACTGTATGCCAACAACCAAACCAAATTTTATTGATTGGCATCACAATCTGAGAATTCTTCTCTGACATGAAAAATTGGTTATGTCCTTAAGTAGCCCTTTCAAAGATACTTGTTGATGACTTGATAAAGAAAGATACGGCTGCTATAATTAACACAGTGATGATGATAGCACCGCAACATATGTGATGTTTGCAACTATGTCACCTAAGTTACAAAAGCAATATAAGACTATAGACGCTAACACATGATTTTCCATCTCAAGATGTTGAATGATAAAAAATCACGTGTGTAAAGATATGAGATTTCCTAACAAATATATCAGTGCATAATGACAGAAGAGTCTTTAGCCAGTGTTGATGTGCTAAAGATGTTGACTACTTTGATCAGTTTTCTCAATTGAGTTCGGTCATGAACAAACTAAGTATGACTTGGTTCTGCAATCTCTGCGTGAGAGTTATTCATAACTAATTATGAATTTAACATGAATAAATTCGAATGCACACTTATTGAGTTGTTGAACATGCTTAAAACTGTTAAACCCAAAATCTATTTTTGTATTGGGAAAATCTTAGTCATAGATTCCTCCAGGGAAGTCTAAAGGATGCTTTAGGAAAGAAACCAAGATGGCTAAGACACTTAAAGCGAATAAGGACAATATCAAATCTAATGACCGTTATTATCATTTTGGAATGATAGGTCATTTGAATAGAAATTGCAAGGCTTTTATCTATTTCATTAATTTCATGGGTATTGAATATCAGATATGGATCTCATATTTGTATAAATATGTAGAAACTAAACAGAAGTAGATCACTACAAAAGGAGGAAGTTGACATGTACGTTGAAAATGAGCAAAGGTTGCTGCATTGCCTGTAGGAGATACTTCTTGCCTTTGCCTTTAGGCTTAATATTAGAATTAGAGAAACGTTATTTTGTTTTTACCATTACCAAGAGTATTAAATAAATTTTATATTTGGACATGAATTATTTTAATGTTAAGGACAATTGTTGTTCCCTTTTATCTTGATAAGATCTTAATGATTATGGTAAATTACAAAATGATATTTATATTCTAAATATTGGGTATTCTATAATAAGTATAGATATTGAAAGACATTAAAATGATAATCTGAATAACACATTTATCTGGCTTTGCAGATTTGGTCACATAAATAAAAATGTAGTTCCAAACTTACATGCAGATGTATGTTTTTGTCAAATGATTTTGAATCATTTGACAAATGCAAATCATGCGCATTAGGTACAGTGACCAAATCTCTTTTTACTTGAAAAGAAGAAAGATCTGCATAATTACTGAGTATAATACATATTGATGTATGTGGACCCATGTCAATTAATGCTAGATAAAGTTTCTCTTATCTCATCACATTTACTAGACGAGTATCTCAGAAATGGTAATGTATATTTGATGAAATTCAAGTATGAAACCCTTGAAATGTTCAAGGGATTCAAACTAGAAATTGAGAAATAAATAGGTAAATAAATTCTCACACTAAAATCTGATCGATGTGGAGAATACCTAAAATGTAGAATTTTAGATTATATAAAAGAGAATGAGATTCTCACGTAGTGAATTCCTCCACATATACTGCAACATAATAGTGTATCTGAAATGAGGAATCATACACTATTACAAATAGTGCAACTAAGAACAAGTCATGCAAACACTTCAAAATTGTTTTGAGGTCATGCACTGATTGCCACGTGCTACACACTAATTTGTGTCCCATCTAAATCGGTTGACAAAACTCCATACGAGTTATGGAAAGATAAATGTCTCAATTTATCTCATGTGAAAGTTTAGGTTGTGACACTTATGTGAAGCGCACTGAATCGGATAAGTTTGAGACTGAATCCAATAAAATATATATTTGTGGGATATCCAAGAGACAATTGGGTATCAATTCTTTAATCCCATTGAGAAGAATGTGTTCATCTTAAAACATGTCATACTCCTAGAGAAAGTGTTTATTCTAAGAAATGACAATGGGAGCAGAATAAATCTTGAAAGAGTTCAAGAACTCATAGATATAGTTGACCAAATAGATGAACATGAGTTTGATCCCAAATCTGCCAAGGGACATACTCTTGATCAGGAAGTGGAGACTCCGAGGACACGTCGCTCCGTGTAAATCTTTTATGATCATTCGACCTTCTAGAAGGTACAAATTCATGATTACTAATCCAGTATTACTAATAGAGGATGATGAACCTACTAATTATGCATAAGCAAAGTCAAGTGTTGACTCGTTGAAATGGCAGAAGGCTATGAAATTCAATATGAACTTAATGTATGTGATCAAGGTTTGGACCTTGGTCAACCTGGCTAATGGATTAGAACATATATGTTGTAAATGAATTTACAAGAAAAGTTCAATATGGATTGAAACAAGTCTTTTGGAGGTAAAATCTTCGATTTGATATAAAAGTCAAAATGTTTGATTTTATCAAAAATGAAGATGAATTGTGTGTTTACAAGAAGATAGTGGGAGTATTGTCACATTCCTAATATTATATGTATGAGACATATTATAGGAAATGAGGTCTCTAAATTTCAATTGTTGAAATTATGGTTGTCAAATAATTTCTTCATAATAGATATGGGAGAAGCAAGTTTATCTATAGAGATAGATTTAAAAGATTGCTTAACTCATCCCAATCTATATAGATAAAATCTTAAGAAGATTTTATATGAAGAAAATAAACTGAGAGTTCATGGATACTCTGATGCTAACTTCTAGTCATACTAGAATGATGTCATATTTCAATTAGGATATTGGTTTCCTCTAAAGCGGTATGTTGGAAAGGTTTTAAATCGGAAATAACCGTTGATTTAATAATAGAAATATTATACATCATTGCTTTAGAGAGCAACAAAAGTTGTGGTTTAGATTAGAAAGTTCATTAATGAACTTGAAGTAGTTCCTAACATTGTTGATCACATGCTTCTGCATTGTGATAACAATGGAGCCATCGTGTAAGTGAGGGAATTAAGGTATCATCATAGATCCAAACACGTGTTAAGGCAGTATTATCTCATTGGAAAGATAATACAATGAAATGATGTAAAGAAAGAACGAATTTTCACAAATTATTAAATTGCAGATCCGTTGACAAAGAGTTGTCGCAGTATAAATATGATCGTCATGTAGATTCTTATGGTATAAAATATATAAGTGATTAGATCTAGTGCAAGTGTGAGTTTGTAAGTGTTATGCCTTACGTCCAATCATCTTTGGACATAGACACTTTTAATGTATACAATCGATGCATATTTATGACAAGATCTATTATTTAATTAAATTAATATTCTAATTAATTAAATAATAGAATCCGTAGATTCAAGTCTCGATGATTTGTTAATCACAAAGAGTTGTGATTGTAAGATACAAATTACATATGATTGAATCTTAAATCGTCCGTGGTCGTATGTAATAACGAGATACGGATATCGTTATTAGGGATAGACCATCACGTATGACATTTCTTACTTATGAAATAAGTAGTTGATCTCACAAGCTAAAGTGTAGTGACACTTGAATGAACACGTGAATGTTTTGTTATAGAACAAAATATTGGAGACCCGTTGGGAGATTCCACAAGGATAACTATATGAGTGTCAGTGGTTAATCTCTAACGTTCGGTAGTGGAATTGGTCCTTTGACTTAAGGTCATCATAGTGTTTTATATGAGGATATTCATACTTTGGTGATGTTGGATGTTGTTCTGCCAATGGTCGCTAATACAGCATCGTTCGGATATGTCAAGAATCATATGAAGATTGTGAATGCTCAATAGATGATTCGTCACTTTTAGATAGTAAGAGATTGTGATCTGTATTTTGATCTAATTAAGTTGATAATTAAATCATTGGCCAATGTGAACTCATAAGTCGAAAATGAGTTTTCGACTTACATTGACTTAACAATGAGATAAAATATATGATCGATAATTGAGATTGACACATATCCATATATCATAGTTGATCGGATCGTATTGACGAAATGATTATAGTTTTACGGTAAACGAACAAGTTTTGTTTTATCATACCACGTGACATTTTTCATCACATGTATTGTCCTAAAACATTGTTGATGTCAATCTGAGACGACGATGTTAATTGATGATAAATTAAAAAGGGTATTTTAATTTATCGATTTTGATTAGATCAAAATAATAATTCACGTCGTTAGGTATTGTAATCGGGAACCTAATGAGTCACACACAAAATAGAATCAGAAGAATGAGATTTACCAATTAATTAATTGACACGTATTGGATAATTAATTAATTGAGTTGCTTATTAATAGGCTCGAATTAATTAATTGGATTAAATAATTCATGGACCGAATTTAATTAATTTGATTAATTAAATATTGGACTGTGTTAAGTTTAGGAGACGGGTCAAGCCCGTTTGGACTTATATTAATAGGCTGCTAATGTTTGAAAACCGTGATGGAGAAAATTCATTATTCTTGCTAGCACGAGAAAAGAAAATTATATGCGTCATTCTTGTTCACTGTGTGGATCACCATTGGAGGCTGGACAATTAGACAGCTTGGATTGTAGATCGTGATTATTCGAGTCCGAGAATCAGCAAAAGAGTTCGCAGAATTCATCAAATGTACAATTATTATCACAGTTTCTATCTAAACATAAAGTAGATCCTTGTTTAGGAATTGAAAATTGCTTTATTTTCGCTGCGTGTGATTAAATAGATTCCCAATAGAAAAAATTATAACTTTAGTCTCAAAATTTTAAAACAAAATTATGTCAAATTTCTCAATATTATTTCGCGAGTACTGGACATAAACTGAGCAAACTTTTTGTCGAAATTATCGAAGTTAATTACTTTCACCCTATATATATATATTTTGTTAATTGTATCACATTTTAATTGAAATGAACGTCTCTCACTTTTGATCATTCTTGCATTACGTCACTAACTTTTTTCATCATATTTTTTCTCCAATGACAATCATAAATTCGTTATAAGAGTACAAATATATATTTGTTCATCAATATTTTTAATTAGCAAGATAAACCACAAATACGAAAGTTCAACAAAATATTTTCATAAGCTAACAAAATATTTTGGGCAAAACCTTTCATTAAAGACAAGATGTGCTAATTAATTAAAGAATATAGATAAGAGTGCGAAGGAAAAAAGTTACGAACATAAGTACCAAAGTGATTAGAAATTGGGAATTTTACTTGCAATGAAAATGTGGTGTAGTTGACAAAAATATGGTAAAAATCTCTCTCTCTCTCTCTGCAATGATTATCCAAAATAGTTTTCTCTTTTCCCGTTGGGTTAACTATACCCAAAATCTTTGATACCAATTGTTGAAAATTTAAAAACATATTGTTCGATACCACTTGATATGAAACCAACCACCGAATTAAGATATTGAAGTTATATGACACAATAATGAAGTATTTGATCACAAGCAAAAAAATAAAATTAGACAAGAAAATTTTATTATACCACAAATAATGAAGATATAGAAATATTATAATGATCCTAAAAGTTAGTAATCACTTTTCTCACAACATTCTCACACAATAAAATTGTATAGAAGAGTCTATATATAGGCAACTATGTAGGACGATGTTCAAACCCTAATAGATGAGTTGCAGTTGAAGTAGAATGCCAGAAACGTATTAAAACGCAACAAGGGCTTTGGCCGAATAACCCTATCGCTCGAGCGATAAGCTAGCGACGGTCCATTGCTCGAGCGCCAGGCAAGCGACCAAGTCTCGGGAGAAAACCTGCAGGTGTTGTTCAAGTGGCCAACTAGCGGTGGGCTAGCGAAAATACGGCTACTTTTCTTTTCTGTCCATAATTTCAATCTCTTCAAGTTCAATACAAATTCCAATTCTCAATAGGGGTTCCAAATAGAATTTCAATTAGAATTCGTCATAGAAACTTGAATAAGATTTCACAATAGCAATCCGAATAGAATTAATCTTAATGTACACTTTAATTAGAACTTTCAATTATATTCAACAAAAAATTCGGGGCTCACCTAAATTCTAACGAGTTGTTATGTTATAAAACTTTGGCAGTGCATCCATGACATAAGACGATGTGAGTTTGGGAGCACAATTATTGAACAATGTAGGATGTTGGCCGAATTGAAGTAAGAGTTTGGAGGCCATTGTCACTGAAACAAACGATAAACTTATTGTTTTAATAGGGGATGTAATGACCCTTCACCGGAAACATAGAGGGGCACACAAAGTGAAAATTCGTTGTTGAGGCGGGTGAGAAATATGTAACCCTGCTTCAAAGGATTCATCGATTGTGTCAAAAATCTAAGTATTGGAACCAAAATCGTTTGATGGTGTCTGAGTTAGAAAAATTCTTTTAGGACGTGGCGTAGTATTTTAAAAAATTGCACATGTCGAAGGAAGACTTGTTGACATCGCTAGCACGTATCTAACTTGTGACACAAAGCTGTGGTGGAAGATACGACTACTAGATGATGAAGTTGTGGGTGAACCCAAATTATGACTTGAGAAAGGCTATAGAAAGAGCTGTAGGATCATATCTTTCCATGCAATATTGTACAAATTGCAAGAAAGGCGTCGAGAAATTTGTGACAAATGGGTATAGTTTAGGCTTATGTGAAGCAATTTTGTTCTTTGATTCCTAGTAGAGGGAATCAAATACAGTCGTCAACAAAAATGAATAGTTTGTATCTATTGAGATAATCTGTATAGCAAATTAACAAAACATAAGGTTCAAGTCCAAATGTTCTGTTTTCAATATTGCATTGCAGAGCAAGTTGCTACAATGGTTATATGTTGGAGACCAATATCTACAAATTTTCTTTCTTCTCATTTTTGTTCGATCTTATAGCTTAATAATTTATTTATTTTCGAATATAGATTTATATCGCATTTTTTTACAAAAAAAAAATGTTTATTTAAAAGTTAAATAGAGACTTCCATGACTAAATGCCTAAAACAACTTTTATTAAAATGTGAGAACTAAAATGGTACGTTTCAAAAGTTAATTACGGCTTGGGATAGCTTAAAAAGTTACTAAAAAGTTGAGGTTAAAGTCAAAAATTAATTTTAATACAAATTTTATAGGATCCATGACTTTTATTAATTATCAACCATAAGTTCATAACTTTTTATGAAGATTAGCTTAACTTTTATCGAAAGTTTTGTTAAAAAACATTTAAATCAACTTACTACAAAACATGTTCAAACTAAATTTTTATAAGTTGAACACCATTTTACTACCAAAAATAATAGTCTTCCTACGTGGCATATATGTGACGGTTTGTGATTTGATGCACAAGTCAATAAAAAACTACACATTAATGCACAAATTCACAAACTGCCATATATATGTCACGTAGGAAGACTGTCGATAGTATTCACTGCAAATAACATTATTCACAATTAATAAGTTGGGGTCTGAATTTTTAATTTTTCCTTTTATTATTGGATAAGTAAGCCCTTGTTTGAGTTCCATTTTCTCATCAAATTACATTATTGAACAGTGATTTAAATCATTACAATCATGTACTTTTCAATAAAATAATATTGCACATAAATTCAAAATTTTTTATTTTTATTTTTTAACTACGTATTTTTCATTATAACACTATTGCAAAATGTATTTTTTTGAAAAAAGAAAAAGAAAAAAAGACTCAAATAAGTCCTAAATGTATCTCACAAGTCACGAGTCTATAGTTGGGTGCACTAGAAAGCAAAGGGACAAGACTTGCAATTGGAAGCAACAAAATTGATGCGAAAATTAGAAATCATATATCAAAGCAAATCATTGACAAAAAAAGTCATTCTCTTGAAAATTAATTTTCAAGGGTCCACTTTGAAATTGGTGACAGATATATGGCAGTTTCACAACTTTTGTGTCTGCTTTCTCTCTCTAATCTCCCCTGCTTTCTCTCTCATCTCATAAATGCGATATTAAACTAATTATTTGCAGTAGTAATTGTTGTAGTAATGTATATTTATTAAAGATTGCATTTCGGGTTCTTTTGGCTGCGTGAATTATCTGGCAAAACAAAGCAAAAGTCTTCTCCTTTACGCCTTTCAACCTATTTTTATTGCTTTCGTAAACGCTCTTATAGAGACGGGAAGAATCTAGGGTTTTACAGCAATTCAAAAGCCCAAATGAGGTCGTCTTTTCCAATCTTTTTCTTATTTAATCTTAGTTGATAAACTTGTTGTTTGCCATTGGATTTTACCCGGGTTTTTCTTGTTTTCGATTGATTTTCTTGTCCAGTTCAACCTCATGATCTTTCCTTTCCTTGAATATCTTTTGATTTCTATAGTAAAGGCTTTTTGGTGAACAATGTTTTTTCCCTGAAATGGGATTTTTAAATATATGGGCTTTCAGCTTTTTCTATTTATGGATAATTGAATATCTATTGAATCAGTAGTTATGAAGGTTTTTTTTTTCACCCCTCAAGTTGTACTTAAATTTGGAAATTTTGGGAATTCAGTTTTTTCCTCTTTTTTTTTGAAATTTGTCTAGTTTTACTGCGGTTAAGGGTGCGTGATGGAAAAGATAGAAGAAGCAAATAGTGCAGCTGTTGAGAGTTGTCATAGAGTGCTTAATATTGTATCATATCCCCAAGATGAGCATCACTTAAGGAGTTTAGTTGAACAAACAGGGGAGACGATACACAAGTTTAAGAAAGTTGTTTCTCTTCTTAATACTAGTCGTGGTCATGCTAGAGTGAGAGTATCGAAGAAAACTCCGTCCCCTTTCCCTCAAAACCTCTTTCTTGAAAGCCCAATGTGTCAAAAAGATGATCAGCCTAAACCCCTTCAGCTCCTTCAAATCAATTCTGTTGAAGACCACCCACTTCAAGAAAGGGGATCCAATGTCAAGAGTGATCTCACATTGAGAAACTATTCTTTGGAATTGAGCTCACATGGCAAGGATATATCTAACCAATCCCAGCAAGCATCATTTCGAAATTATCATTTTCTAGAACAGCAGCTGCAGCATCAACAGCAAATATACCAGCATCGGTTGAAACAGCAGGCTGAACTGATGTATTGTCGTAGTAATAGTGGCATTAGTCTGAATTTCGACAGCTCTATGTGCACTCCTACTATGTCGTCCACTAGGTCTCTTATCTCTTCGTTGAGCATCGATGGGAGTGTTGCTAATTTGGAGGGAAATGCCTTCCATTTAGTTGGGGCAGCTCGATCTGCCGATCAGAACTCATACCAGCTTAAGAGAAGGTGTTCTGGAAGGGGAGAGGATGGAAGTGGGAAATGTGGAAGTAGTGGTCGATGCCACTGCTCAAAGAAGAGGTGGTTACTTTTAGCCTCTCTTATTTTATTCTAACTATAACCATTCGTGATATTTATACCGTGCAACTGCTTTTCTTTACCATTTCTCCCTAATTTTACAGGAAGCATCGAGTTAGAAGATCAATCAAAGTACCTGCAATAAGCAACAAGTTAGCTGATATACCCCCTGATGAGTATTCATGGAGGAAGTACGGGCAGAAGCCAATCAAAGGTTCTCCTCATCCAAGGTATTGTTCAGCACCTACTCTGGTGATGCAGCTTCGTTGTAATTTGCAAAAAATTGCTCACTGGATATTCGTTTCTGGTTATTAGCTTAGATAGAATCAATCTTGCATTTTGACTAGTAGCCTCTATCATTGTTTTGATATATGATATTTGCTTCCATTTTATTGCACGAGACTAGGTATTTTCTTATGCTATGTGAAGAAATTAAATCTTCCTTAAATTTGAGTAGACTCACTACCAAGCTGCAGGATTTGCTGTCTTATGCACTAGTGTCGCTCTCACTGGTATTGTTTTTGTTGCAGAGGGGTGGTTGGGTTTCCACGATGAAAATTTGGCTTGTTTCCATGAAGAATTATATCGAATATCACATTAAATAATAACTAGGATTCATTGCTTCTAACCAAAAGCTGGAAGTAAATTGTATTAGATGGTCCATGGCTTGTCTTTTGTCAGAATATCCAATTGATGCAGTCCAAAAAAAAAGTTGAATGCTAGTAATTTCACCACGTCATTCATACTCGTTTGTCTTAATTATGCACAATATAAAGAAATGTCTATTTAAATTTTTATTTCAATGCATGAGGAAATATGGGAGATACCCCGTCAATATCAGCATGGCTTAGTAGTTTCACAGTTTTGCTGAGTCTAGTTCTGTGTTTTTGCAGGGGATACTACAAATGTAGTAGCATGAGAGGCTGTCCCGCAAGGAAACATGTCGAGAAATGCTTGGATGATCCTTCAATGCTGATTGTTACTTACGAAGGTGAACATAACCACCCAAAGTTTCCGTCACAATCTGCCAATACTTGAAATTTTGGGGAAAGATTTGTAGAGACTTCATAGAGCCTTTGAAATTATTTCTTGCTTGTCCTTTCGACTGGCTAGAACTGCTCCTCTACTTGTTTACTTTGTTTAAGCTTGTCGTACATATGGGGTTGGATTCTGGTTCTGAATGCTTTTTTCTTTTTACTCCTAAATGTTGCTCAGTTAAAAAACAAAATCCAGAATAGAAGAGTTATTTGGATGTTGAGATTGACTCATTGTACAAGAAAATGCCCTCAGTCTTAATTGACTTTTTTTTTTTCAAGAATTTAATTCCTGCTGGTTCCCTTGTGTTTCAACTGTTTAAATTTTGTTCCGTTAGATTTACTGATGTGGTTTTGGTGATTTAAACTGATATTATATTGCATAGGCAATTTGCAAAGATGATCAAATTTAGCAAAATAAGAAAAAAAAATGGGAAAAAATGAGGCACAGGCAAAGGTTTGTGCATGAAATGTTGTGATTGCTGTGTGTTAATGAGAATCATAGAATCTTTTTGCTGTTTGTGGAAAATCCGAAATTCGACCAATATGTTGGGATGGAATTCGAAATCTGATCTTTATGAGTATTATAGAATTTGTTCTGTATTTGTGGGTTCATGTTCTGATTCCACTTTCCTGGCATATATGCTACCTACTTGAATGGAAATGGGACAATATCCTCCAAGGAGATGTTTATAGGTGAAACAATGTTGTCATGACTAGGTTCTTCAACTCTGTCTTGAAAATGGTTAGTTTCTCTCTCTTTTTTCTTGCACCCGCCTTTGTTTTCTATAGCTGGGCTCAATTCGAGAACGAGGGACAAGCGATAGTAGATTGACAGCAAAGTGTAAAATTTTGGCAAATTTTATAACAAGAATTCTAATGCACACTTCGTCTGTTTTTGTTTACTGAAATAGAAAGAGATAAGGAGTGGAATGGACGCAATAATATCAATAGTTTCAACTCTTTTTTTCGAGTAACATTGTTCGACAACCATTAAAGCTACACTTTTTTTTTAAACTTATTTTCAATCACATTCTCATAATAAAAATATTTTGCATGTAAACTCAATTTTCTTTTTGCGTTTTTCTCCAAAAAATTGATATTTCAAAATTTATTTTCCCAAAATACTTATTTTAATGGTTGTCAAACATGGTCCTACGAACAAATGAGCACATGACACTAATGAAAGGGCCAAACTTCCAAACTTTTTCAAGACAATATGGGGGTGAGGAGAATTGTCACAAGATAACAAACTATTTAGAGTTTGACAATAATATCAATAATGTCTAACTTTTCTTTTCAATTTTTTTTTCCCCTGAGCAACACTCCATAGTGCATCACTCTTATGGGCAAATGATGCTAACTCATAAAACACCAAAGATGAAAGGGCCAATCTCTTTCAAGACATGATTAGGAAAAAGAGGGACAAGGAATTCATGACAAGATTCTCAAGAGTGGAAGTGATTATTCAAAAAGTGATTTTTCCTTTTTAGAACGTCTGGTTAAAAGTAAAGAAAAATGACGAAAATACGTGAAAAATAATTTTTTAAAAGAATGTATAATTGAAATGAGTATGGACAAAAGTGTTAATCACTTCTACACAAGCACTAAAAATATATAACAAACGAATCTAATCCCTTATAATTTATTTTTGTCAATTTTTTCCCTATAAAATATTTGGATTCCTATTGGAATCCCTTTATATGGTAAAATACATGAATTTTCTTTTGGAGGGCAAAAACTTTTCCTTTTTATTCTTTTGTCATCCCCATCAAAAGCACAAAGTTTCACATCATGCTAATCGGACAAATTCCATACATAGAATAGGCACACAAACACAAATATCCAAAATAATGCTTCGAGAGACTATTATTGCTTTGGATTCGAGAAAATTCACACTGGCAATATTCTTTACTCGGAATGAATATTTAAGCTTAAAAACCATGGATTGATGCAAGTGTGATTGTCGTTGTTTACAATTATGGTTTATGCGTTAGTACAAGTCTCAATAGAAAAAATGAAAGCGGTATTTCCAATGTTGTATATGGTCTTCAATCTCTATTTCCACACTTAAAATTCACTACACTTTTAATTTGATAGCACTTGAGTTCTTAGTAGGTGAGCTGAGATCCCGAACTATTACTACTACTAGAGGAACCACATGCATATGCAGTTGCATTAAATCTATACGAGTGCATACTTTCAAATAAATTCAAAATTTCAGCATCGTCATCTGTTATATTAGTAGGAGAAGTGTGTGCCGCTACACGATTAATATGTGCACCCATTCGTGAAATATATAATTCATACATTTCACGGAACGTCGTTTCCAAATTTCTATAAGTAACAAGTGTATTAAAAGTGAAAGCATTTGACATTTGATCAATTATAAATTTAGTACCCGATAAATTATATCGGGGGTTCATGACACATGCTAAAGGAAATAACATAGGTAATTCTTCCCAAAATTTTCTAAATTTCAATTCCATGAAATATATAACAGCATGAAAATCGGGGTCATTTTGAAATCTAGCAAAAGCTCTAGCAGTTATATAAAGACGTTCAAGAACCATACAACAGTTGGATAATAAACACCAAACAATATATTTGTAGACTCATAAAAACTTGTTAAATTTTTTTTTATTTTAAAAACTATATTCCAATCGGATTCACTTAAAATAGTATCGTCTTCGTCTCAACATGCCTATTGTTATAAAATTCAGTAATATACGCTTCATAACCTTCACATGATTTTAGTAATAAGTACGTGGAGTTTCATCTGTGGCATACGTCAGTAATAAGGGTTTATGTATCCGTCATCCCAGATTCTGTACAAAAATTCTCAAATCCTTGTTTTCTACTAGGTGTACACGTGATATATATAAGTGCATTCTTAATTCGGTTAATTTCAACCTTAACATGTTTTAAACAGTCTTGTACTATTAAATTAAAAATAGGCATACACATCGAATATGAAATAAATAGCCACCGAAATCAGGATTAAGAACTCTATGCAATTTATCGATAACAACTTTATTTACAGTAGCGTTGTCGAACGTAAAAGAACGAATTTTACTCTCACATTTATATTCTCGAATTATTAACATAATAACATTAAATATAGTTTGAGCGTTGTGCGGATACTCAACAATTTTAAAAGCAATAATTTTTTATGCATGACCCAAAGTGAGTCTATATAGTGTGCAGTTGCAGTCATATAACCCCTCTTATTAATCCCTTCCCACATATTTGAAGTTAAAGATATCACACCCCCATATTTTTCCAAATTCGAAATCAATAGTTGCTTTGTATTAAGAAAATATGTAATTGTATCAGAACGAAGAGTATTTCGACTTACCCCTTGGTACCTCGGTTGAAGATATCTTCTGACGTAGTTACGAAATGTTGGCAGTCCGCTATTGCTAGTGGAAACTCCGCCGCAACAACGAATTTCACCATTCCCATTCGAGCTTCCTCATCCGAAAACATCCATATAGAAAGTGGCGTAGTAGTAGCACCGACTTTTGGAGTACCAAATTGTAGTTGCGTTTGATGAGTTGGAAGAAACCTATGTTTGGAACATGATTTGTAGTGACGGTTGAGGTGGGTGGTTCCAATGCCTTTTTGCCATGTCAGTCGTTGTTGACAGTATTTACATACTGCTTTAGTTTCTCGAAGTCCATCGACCACACGACCAATGGAAACCAATTTGAAATGGTCACAACATTTTGCCTACTTCTTCCCCTTTCTCTTCTCGCTTGCATCTGGAATATTTAATGTCGTTCTTCATCTTGTTCCAAATCAATTGGAACACTAGCTGTAACATCAATGTCATCCATATCCATTGGACGACTATCACGAACGTCGAAATCTTCAATATTTTCGAGGATTGGTAATTCAATGAGACCGGTGAATTCATTCCTAAATTGATTTTGGGAAGGTGTTTGTGTTTCGTTCTCCATACTGAACAAGTTTTCAACAAATGATCATAAATCCATTTTTTATGAATAATAGAAATTGAATTTAGAAATGTAGAATTGAGAAGTGAATGAAGATTATGTAGTAATTGTCGAACGTAATTGTAAAATAGTAAGAAATAATGTAAAAAAGAGAGGTAGAAGATGATTATAGAATGAATGAGAATGATATTGTTGATAATTGATAAATGGAGAATGTAAATTGTAGAGAGTATTGTATAGTAAATAATGAGAGATTGATATTGATGGGAAAAAATGGTTGATTATAGTGGGTATTTATAGAGGAAAGAATGTATGTGAAATTGAAAAAAAAAAATTTAAAGGACCAAACGGTCATTGAACTTTTTTTTATATATACTCGTTAAAAGGTAAGCCCTCATTTAGACGAACCCGTCTAAACGAGCCGCTCGGCGAGCTGCTTGCCGAGCGGCTCGTTAGTTTGACGAGCCGCCTGCTCGACTCGTGCTCGAGCTGATTTTTTGACGAGTCCGAGTGGCTCGTGGGTATGAACAGTACGAGCCAAGCACCCGAGCCGACGAGCTGCTCGGCCCAATTGCCACCTCTAGATACATTACTTCTCTTGCAAGGAGGAATGCGTCAAGGTGTAATGTTTTGTGTTGAAAATATGTTGACATCTTTTTATTTAAAACATAGGCTTAATAGCATAAAACGTCCCTACGTTTGGCATGTAGTGTGCAAAACGTCCATACGTTTCAATTTTTTGCATTTTCACCCATATTTCAACATTTCATTGCGAAAAATGTCTTTTTCACATATTGTTAACGTAAAATGACCAATATACCCTCATGTATAAATAAAACAAAAAAGAAAAATAAATAAATTACAATCTTACTCCTAAACTTTTTTAAAAATGCAAATAAGTACAAAATTTATGAAAATATTAAAAATAACTCTTTCACCATATTAGTAGTAGAAATTACACACAGCCTGTTTTTTAAATTTACATTTTATTATAGTTTAAGTTTAATCTTTCATAAAATGGGTTATATTTATTTATTTAACATTTATTAATAAATATATTATTAATAATCAATCACTAATAAAAATTAATTATCTCTCTCTCTCTCTAATAATCTCGTAAATCTATACATCCAGGTCTCCACTCTCCAATGTAGACGAAGAGGAGGTGGAATAGACAAAGGGCAGACATCACTTTGGAGTCAGTTTGCAAGCGGCGGGGAAAGGAAAAGACGAAGACCCAATGAATAAGAAAGTCGAGCAGGTTTTAGAGCTTGCGGCAGAATAATCAGACCTTTCCAGCATCCAATAGATGAAAAGGCATGCTAGCAGCAATAGAAGTTATGGGATTTCGCACCTAGATTGCACGCGAAGAGAGGCAATCAGCTCCCATTCAATTGATGTCCTTACATTGTTCAATCCACAAATTTACATGAGAAAGATCAAATTCACACTAAGACGACATTGTGTACATATTTAATTGATCCAATTGCTGCTCAATTGCCTCGAAATTCAATCCCTGAAGTCGCGATCGGGACAGTTTCGTCAATTGCAATTGGCAGCCATAAATGGTGGGGTGGTTGTGGTTTGCAAGATCGACGTTTGAGGTGGTGGGGTGGTTGTGGTTTGCAAGATCTACGTTTGAGGTGTTGGCAGTGATGGGTTTGAGTTCTTTTGTTGGTCGGGTATTTTGGGGCGAGGTGTGATGGAGTGAACTTTAAGAGGGAAAATAAGCAAAAATGAAAGAGAGATGTTTTTTGGTTATTTTTAATATTTTCATAAATTTTGGATTCATTTATATTTTTTAAAAAGTTTAGGAGTAAGATTGTAATTTATTATTTTCTTTTCTTTTTTGTTTTATTTATATAGGAGGGTATATTGGTTATTTTACGTTAAAAATAGGTGAAAATGACGTTTTAAGCAATGAAACGTTGAAATAGGGGTAAAAATACAAAAAATTGAAACGTATGGACGTTTTGCACACTACATACCAAACGTATGAACA
Source organism: Fraxinus excelsior (assembly GCA_019097785.1). Lineage (NCBI taxonomy): Eukaryota > Viridiplantae > Streptophyta > Magnoliopsida > Lamiales > Oleaceae > Fraxinus > Fraxinus excelsior. The sequence goes on from CM032626.1 coordinate 18,862,389, forward strand.
TTTTGTGCTATTAAGCCTTAAAACATATGTCCAAAGGAAAAAAGCTCCTTGTCCTGACTCATTGACCGGGACACGGAGCCTTCCCTCCAATAGGGGGGAGTCAGTTGGCGCCACCACCGTTTATGTCCTGATCATTGAGCCGGGACATAAAGCTTGTCTCATGTCCAAAAGTTAAAAATGTATAGAAGTTACTCTGACGACTAAGACAACAACAAAACTCCTTGATAGATGAGTTCCTATCTGCTTGAGCATCAAAGAGGCTAGCCTCTTGTAGTGAAGAAAAGATAATTATTCTTATTATTAAAATAAAAATTAAATGAATATTTGAAAAAAGAAACTAAACTAATTTTTTGTTATAAATATTCTTCTTATAACTTTTTTTTAATAGAAAAGAAAGAAAATATTGGTTGTAGTCCACTAGTCTTCTTAACATATCAAGATGACTATGCTTTAATTTGATACTCTTCTTTATTGGTCACTTTGAACAAAAGTAGATGTTGGGCATGCGACCAAAGTCCCATATTAGCTAGAAGTGGGAAGGCTCATGGGTTTATAAGTATGAACAATATCTCCATTAGTATAAGGCATTTTGGGGTAAAGCCCAAAAGCAAATTCATGAGAGTTTAGGTCCGAAGTGAACAATATCATACCAATGTGGAGATATTTGGTGTGTATAGTCCTTTCAAATGGTATCAGAGCCAGATTCCGGACTTAGTCATGTGGATGAATTCCTCGAAATGTCGAACGAAGGTGGTGAGCCTCGGTTTGCTCGCGATGAGATTCGTGGATGAGCTCTATTGGACAGACAATGTGCTCCAGATGCTTTATGAATGTGTCTTGACCCCAACATGGTGAATACTGAATACGAGTTGACCTGGATAGAGCAAGCTTTCGAGTCGGTAGTGCTCTTCGGATGTTTCATGGACGTGTCCTGACCCCAACACGGTGAAGAAGAGAGTGGAGAACCATGATTGGTAGAGAGTGGATGGATGGATGATCGTTTGAGAGGAGGCTCAGTGGTCCTTTGTTCGAGGGGAGGATTATTGGGTGTGCGATCAAAGACTCACATTGGCTAAAAGTGAGAAGGATCATGAATTTATAAATGGGATAATTACATAAAACCAGCTGTTTAGTTTCAAGTTTCTGAAAATCAGGTTTAAGCTTTATTTAATCAAAAATCAGGTTTTTATCATTTTTAATTAATAATGATATTATAAAATTAAAATAACCTATATACCCACCCTACTACCTACCCCCACCAAATTTATTTTAAATATAAAACCCTAAATCTATCCAAACCCTAACATAATTCATTTCATTTATCTCTTTTCACAATTTCTCCCAATCGGTCGCCACCTCAACCGCTACCTATCTCCACCACCGTTGTCGCCGCCGCCGCCACCTCCTCCCTTATCCTCTCCTTCCCTCTGCTGTGAATCGCAGCAGTGTCACATCAATGCTGCTGAACGGAAGCAGTGTACCCCTCCTTCATTCTCCCTATGCTTGAAAGCTAAGTCGGGTTTCTGAGCATCTGCCATAGCAGTTTACAAGGTCAAGTTGATTGAGGGTTTGAGTTTTAGATCTGTCACACCTAAGAAGTAGGAGGAAGAACAGCTTCGATTTTAATGACGAAGATGTTTCCGGAATGTTCACGAGGAAGCCGAATAAGGCGGAGGCGTTGAAGCAGCTCAAGACCCACGCAGCAATGTTCGGGGTTTGGGTTGCCGTCATTCGGGTCACATCTTACATTCTCCATTATTTCTCCAACATCAAAGAAGAACTCAAGCTTGAACTCTAATTTCCTTCACAGTTAGTTTCAAAGGAAATACAAAGCGGGAGAAGGAACTGAGCTAAAACTAACGTTTTCTTTGATTTTTTTAATTTTTTTTTCATCACCTTAATTTTTCGTCGTCTTTTGTATCTTTCTAGCCTCCAAATCTGAGGTAGATCAATTATTCTGACTAAAAATCTAGTATGGGTTACTGTTTTGGATCATTAGATTTTATGGCCAAGTGTTAGTGGTGGTTGTGACCAAGTGTTGATGGGGTCTGATTTTGGAAAATGTCGCAGATTTGGGGATGTGTGGTTGTGGAGGTGGTGGGTTTGTGGTGGTATGATTTGGGCTGTGGTGATGGATCTGTGGTGGCGATCGTGTGGTGGTGATGTTGATCCGTGTGGTGGTGGTCATTTTTTGTTATTGTTGTGGCGGGTCAACGACGGTGGTGGTTATTTTTGGCGTCTGTGACCTAACTATTGAACTGTAACTATAAAATTGATAATTTGTAACTAAAAAAAGAATATATGACCAACAAATTTGAAAATACGTGACATGTGACATATAATTTTTTTGATCTGTGATCTATAAAATTTTAGATTTGTGACCTCGAAATAATTTGTGACCTACAAATTTTTGATTTGTGACCGATGAAAAAACTGTGACCTATAAAATTTTAGATTTGTGACCTCGAAATAATCTGTGACCTACAAAATTTTTGATCTGTGACCGGAGAACATTCGCTGGAATGGCCGACGGTCACCGGAGCAGAGGTGGAGGTGGGGTGGGGTGGATTAATTATATTATATTACAGTTTAATACTTAATTTAATATAATAATTGTGAAATATAATTAATTAATTCATGAAAAACATTATTTTTGCAATTTTAAAGTTTGGGGCCTGATTTTTTATTTCATGATAGATAATACCTGATCCATGATTTTTTCCCTTTATAAATATAGACAATATCTTCATTGGTCTGATGCCTTTTAGGGTAAAGTTCAAAAGCAAATCCGTGGGAATTTAATTTCAAAGTGGACAATATCATAACAATGTGGAGATATGTGGTGTCCACAGTCCTTACAGTAGCTAATATATAGAACCAAAACTAGTGATTAGTGAGGTTCGTGCAGCAGATACTTCTTCAAGTTAGGTTTTGGTGCAATTCGAGTCCATGATAGATGTAATAGCTAGGCAAAGCGGTAGCAGAGTAATTCAAAAGATGAAGAATTACCGTTAATTTTTTCATGCTCGTTTCCTTTCCAAACCTGGATGCTTGCGAGTAATCTGGAGAAGACAATCAATGATTTTATGACATTCGAGTCGAGGAATTATGAATTGGCAGAAGATACAAATGTGAAATGTTACTCCTATATTTTTTGAGGCATACATATGAAAAGATGGGCTCATATTACTTAGCTTAGTTTGAATATTCATTTTTTACTAGATATATATTGATGATGTCAACTTTATTGGATCGGGTCAAATCATGTCAATTTAAAGGGGCAAGTTACACAAATAGGGATAAAACATGAAGTGAGTAGAAAAAAATGGTTTTTATTAAAATTTTCAAAATTATAACTTCAACTTACGCGGAAAATTTGGCAATTACAATTTATGTAAAAAAATTATGTATATGTAATTTTTTTTTGAAAAACTACAATGAATGTAATTTTTTGAAATATATATAACTTTTGAAAACTTACAACACATGTAATTTTTTTACGATGATTGTGACTTGTACTCTGTTTATTTCGTTATAATTTTTGTAACTTTATTAAAATGTTAAGTTACAAACTTTGTGATAATCACATTACATCTCATGTTTTCTGCGTGTAATTCATGTTGCAAATTGTGTAATGATCATATTATATCTCTTCAATCTTTAATCGGTTGATAATAAAAAATTACATTTTGTTAAATTCATGTAGCTTAAGTGATCAAACAGCCATGAACATTTGAAGAGCAGCCAAATTATGTGAACTGCATTCTTTACAATACCCCAAAACAATGAAAGTGTGTGGGACTTGTTGGTTGATAAATCGAAGAACACATCAAATGTATTAAAAAAAGAAAAAAAAAATCCATATCGCTTCAGAAAATTGAAAAGTTCACTAGACAACTTAATACTCAAATATGATAACTGATGCGGAAAAATATCGATAGGCCCAAACCCGACCTATTGGGCCCGACCTTGGGCCTCCATATTGGGCCATTTTGTAACGTAGAGTAGAGCTCGAGTTCGAGGCCCAACATAAAGTCGTGTCATCAGCCCTAATTAACGTACCCTCTCGACCTTAGTATACGCTTCCTAGGAATGTTAGTCATTTTTAGGTACAAACTCCTACTTCATACAAACTTTGCTCTAACTCCAATCCCTACACAACACAAATATCTAAAATAACTAGAACTACAGTCCTTCTAGGACTCCCCTGTTGACTTATGGTTGATTTCATCATCAATATTTTGATTATAACAAACAAGATTAATATTGTTTCTAACAATTGATTTTGAGTGATGATAGTTCAATGTTAAAATCTATCTAGTATTGCCAAAATCAACACATCATAAATCGGATTCGAAATGAATAGCAAAGTGAAAGTTAACTATTCAAGTCAAATCATTCGAGACGAAAACTTAAAAAATCAAGACTATTAAATCGGGCCCATGAAGAAGGTCAAGACCGAAGTCAAGAGTTTAAGAGCCAAACATGGAAGAAACTTCGAAACAAGATCAAAGACTATGCTTTCAAGATCATACGTAAATGTATAACACTTTGATATTTAGTAATGAATGTCAATAGCTTAAAAATTATTTTGCGCACACAAAGTTATTTTCTCACTTGCATAAAATATTTTTGATCAAAAGTAAGATTGATTTTTCAAAGTGATACTTGAACATAAATCACATATTTTAAAAAAAGTCAATGGTCAAAGTCAACGGTCAATCGGACGTCCGGTTGACTATTCGGATGTCCGGATAAACCGGACCATCCGGACAAGGCGTCCGGTTTGACAGAAATGTTTTCTGTCCATCCGGACGTCCGGATCGATGAATCGGAAGTCCGGTTCATCCCCAACGGTCATTTTTTTTACCGTTCTGACACTCAAATAGCTAGTTGACTACACGATTCGGACGTCCAAATAGATAGAATTTTGATCGGTTTGAGTGCTATAAATACCTCATTAACTTTTCATTTGTAAGAACTTTTATTGAGCACAAAAGTGAAGCTTTTGTTGATCTTAACTACCTTATTTCCAATCTTTAGAAGATCAAAAGTATTTAATCCTTGAAAAACTTCCGATTGATTTTATCTTTGTAAATCATTTCTCTCATCAAAGTTTTTCATTCATCTTTGTGCTTAACTTATTTATATCTATCTTAAAAGAGAAATATAATTTTGAAGAAGATTCTTGCACTTACATTGTATAAACTTTTATTATTATTATTATTCTTCTTCATATTGAAACTTTGATTGATTGAACTAAACTTGTAAAATCATCATATTCATCAAAATTTCTCATTTCTCTCTTAACACTTAATTTATTACAATCATCCATTAAAATAGAGATATTTCTTGAGAAGATTTTTGAACTTACATTGTATTTATCTTTTCATTTAAATATTTTGATTGATTGAATCTAATTCTTGATTATCATATTCATCTAACACTTGAGCTATCATTCATCACTATTTATCGAAGTGTTAGCTTCTCTTAGTATTTAATTTGTTTGTATTATTTATCAAGATAGGAGTTTCATTGTAAAATCACTTTATTTGAATTGTGGGTCATGTTGAAGTCCCTTAAAGATCAACATTGTATAAGGATCAGTGCTCCTTGTTGTAAGTCATCGTGTGGGTCATATTGAGGTCCCGTAAAGCTCAATAATGTGGGTCGTGTTGAGGTCCCGTAAAGCTCAAAATTGTATAAGGATCGGTGCTCTTTGCTTGTAAGTCACCGGAAGCGTTGTAAAGGGTTGAATTGCACCATAAGTCAATCAACATAATGAAAAATACCTTGCTCGTGCCGGAGAGCTGGATAACGGGGGACATAGATCATTGCATTGGATCGAACTTCCATAACTATATCGTTTGCACTCTCTATCCCTTTTACTTTGTGCAAATTAAATTGTTTCACTTACTTGTGTACTTGTATTTAGTTGTCTTCGTTTATTTGCACTTATTATTTGATTGATCTACTTGCTTGAACTTGCTTACGATTATTAATTTATTAACGTGTTTTTAACTTACGTGATTTTAGTTAATTATTCGAAAAAGTTTTAAGAACTAATTCACCCCCTCTTGATTAGCCAATCTTGTGCTTTCATCCCCCACCAACACCTATAAATACATAACATAGCCTCATTATTAAGATATATTTTACATAATATTCCAATATATAATTTTTCACATAATTCTCTCTCTGACTTAAGTATCGGAGGGGCGACGAGGACACACCTCGACGCCTTTATTTTAGGTATTGGAGATCGGATCTGGCGGAGCTTTTTTATCTGGTTCGGGTTGGCCCAGGTACGAATTTTGGCATCATCATTGGCGCCGTCTGTGGGAAACGCTACAAAAGCCTCGGTTAACGCACATTCAACACTTCTTCAAAACCCTAAATCCTAATCATCCCTACCTAAGGGGCGATTTTTGCCCCTATTAACCAAAAATGGATGATTTTTCTGGCAACCTTCGGCCACCCAAATCGTCGAACATTGATACCGGTGGAAAGCCCCTTATCTCGTCTTCAATCTCTACGCAAAATCACCCCATAACTCCAACAGATTCGGCTGAAATTGAGCTTCAAACCTCACTGCATGAAATTCGGCCAAACAACGTATTCTCACCGTCAGGCCATCTTTCTGGCTGGAACCTACCACTGACCACTTTCCCTCCGCAAGGCGACCTCAACCATGTAGCCAATTGACACCCTAGCAGCCTGAATTTGTACCAAAAACTCTCGCAGGTGTGAGCGCGCGATAGCAAACTAGGAAAACTTCTAATTCCGGTGTCGATCGGACGACCCATGGTGGCGGACCACCTGGGCTGGGTGAGCTTTCACCCAGCCCACCTAGCCCAACCATAGGTCATGGTCAATTGCACCTAGAACCCGTTCAATTTGTGGCTGCTGTGAAAAACTAGTGCGAAAACTACATGTTAAGCAATTTTGACGTTTCAATACTATATGTATTCGATTCCATCAACAAAAACTCATTGACAAGGGTAAGGCCATGTGTAATCAGCCAATAGCATCAATTACAACTCCAACATCCGATTTTGATTTTGTCTCATTACCTATACGAGATGAAGAGCCATCCCTCCCCCATTTCTCCTCTCTGGGAATCACTAACCAATTCACCTTACGGCGATTCATTTTTAATTCCGCCGCCGCCGAGACAATTTTTTTAAAAATGGTTCCACAATCTCCTATTCGTGGTAACTTGGACGTTAAATCATCGATGCACGGTGAATCATCTAAACAATTTGCGATTATTGAAACAATCTCCGAATAGAGGTGACGTCTCGACTGAATTGTAAACATACTGTCAAATCTCTAGGGTTTGAATTGTAAACTCAGAAGTGCGCGAACGATGAGATTTGATTGCAACAGTGTTTTCCTGTTGTTCACTTTCACCAATTTCCTGTTTTTTCACATTTCCGGTGAGTCCTACTCTTTTTTTTATTGTTCAATTACAGTTACATACCAATATCTCTTGCCCCGTTGCTCATTTTGTGTAGATAATCCCTAATTTATTTTACTGAATCGATCCTAAACGTAAACCCTATACGAGTCTTATGCCTCTGTAAATGAAAGTAATTATTTGAAAGTATGTTTGCAATTTGTGATGGGTATACGTTTGTTATTAAACTTAGTCATTGTCATGTTTGGCTATGCTAAAAAAGGCAAGTTATCCTAACTCACAGGGATAAAAAGTTCCTTGAAACTAACCAAACATTCTTCAAAAAGAACAGTAACTTCTACAAAAATAAAAAATTCTAAATCTTTACTAATTGATGTTGGTGTTCCATTGTCTTCAGCAGTTTTATGTGTTGTATTCTAATAGTATCTTCATATGAGACACACTATACTCTGGTGCTTGTAACGATCAATTGACATATACTTTATCTGCTATAGTACATACTTGAAACTAATAACCCTAGAGAAAATTGTGACTGTGCTATAGACTTTGAGTAATACACATTTTAGAATGCAGTAAACTAGTATGCATTTTGTAAGATATAAATTTGATATGTATAATTTCTTGGGATATTATGGTTGATCTTATCTATTATTGTAATGCCTACAAACAAATTTATATGGAATTTGTATAAGAAAATGATGGAGTATTAAATGATGGTTCTCATGTTGCGAGCAGAGGAAACTTCATGTGATGAAATGTCATGAACGTATATATATTATTGTTTTCTTATATATTGGCCTAGAAAATTTCTACTTGTTAACTTGTTAGTTCAAAGAAGAAATTGACGTGAGATTGAAATTTTTGCATCAAAACATTAATTTTCGAAGGGAAATTTATGATAATATCATAAGCATGTCCTGTAATAAATTCAATCCATAGATGAAACAACCTTTGGTGAAAAATGCCTATCAACAAATATAATTTGCAATTTTTATCAAAGAAAATGTCTTCTGTCATACACCTTCAATTTGATTATAATATCTCTTGCTGACATTTGCCACATGTCACAAAATTTTGCAATGTGCCCCGACCTACTATACTCAATATTTTTCATGACAATAATATTCAGTAGTGGAGATCGAGCCTGCCGCTACAAACAAACAGGATTCGAGCTACTTGGCCTACCATCGACCACGTAACACGTCTCGAGCTCCTCCAACAGGACTCGAGCTATTTTGCCTACCATCGGCCTCGTAACACGCCTCGAGCTCCTTTAACATGACTCGAGCTACTTGGCCTACCATCGGCCTCGTAACACATCTCGAGCTCCTCCAACGGGACTCGAGCTATTTGGCCTACTATCGGTCTCGTAACACGCCTCGAGCTCCTTTAACATGACTCGAGCTACTTGACCTACCATCGACCTCGTAACACGTCTCGAGCTCATTACAAATAATCACTCGAGCTACCTGACCTGGTAACACGTCTTAGAGTGATTAAACAAACATGACTCGAGCTATTTGGCCTACCATTGGCCTCGTAACACGCCTCGAGCTCCTTCAACATGACTCGAGCTACTTGGCCTACCATCGGTCTCGTAACACGTCTCGAGCTCATTACAGATCATCACTCTAGCTACTTGACTTGGTAACACGTCTCAAAGTGATTAAACAAACAGGACTCGAGCTACTTGGCCTACCATCGACCTCGTAACACGCCCCGAGCTCTTTCAACATGAGTCGAGCTACTTGGCTATCATCGGCCTTGTAACACGTCTCAAGCTCCCCCAACAAGACTCGAGCTACCTGGCTAAAAAACTGGTTAAGTAACGCGCTCGAGCTGTTTATAATACAACACTCGAGCTATTTGGCATAAAAACAGCCAAGTAATACGCTCGAGCTACTAGGCTAAAAACTGACCAAGTAAAATGCTTGAGATGACTACTGAACGTATCTCGAACAAGCAACACGCTCGAACTCATTATCGAGCTTATTGGCAAGAAATTGGCCAAGTAGCAAGCTCGAACTACTTAATACAAAACTCGAGCTCATTAGCCAAAAACTGACCAAGTAACGAGCTCAAACTGCATACAAATTGCAAATCGCACAAAGATTTAAGCTTGTTGCACCTTTCTGCATCTCACCTCACAGCTCAAACATGCAACTTTTAGCTACGACATGGATGCACGGGGGCCTGTGATGCGAAAAAATATTGATAGGCCCAAACCCGACCTTGGGCATCCATATTGGGCCATTTTGTAACGTAGAGTCGAGCTCGAGTTCGAGGCCCAACATAAAATCGTGTCCTCGGCCCTAATTAACGTACCCCTTCGACCTTAGTATACGCTTTCTAGGAATGTTAGTCATTTTTAGGTACAAACTCCTACTTCATACAAACTTTGCTCTAACTCCAATCCCTACACAACACAAATACCTAAAATAACTAAAACTACAGTCCTTTCAGGACTTCCCCTCCAACATCTATAAATACATAGCATAGCCTCATTATTAAAGTATGTTTTAAATAATATCCTAATATACAATTTTTCACATAATTCTCTCTCTGACTTAAGTATCGAAGGGGCGACGAGAACACACATCGACGCCTTTATTTCAAGTATTGGGGATCGGATCTGGCGGAGCTTTTCTATCTGACTCGGGTTGGCCCAAGTACGAATTTTGGCATCATCAATAACCAAATTCAAATCCTGAAAAATGCAACAGCAAAACTTAGCCCCTATTTGATCCCAATTTCTTAAAACTTATTTATCTTTAAATTCATTTTCAATCACACATTATATCGGGACTCAAAAATCTATTAATTTTTATCAAAATGTACTAAAAATCTAGTTTTTATCTAATACAAACAAAGGCATGTACAAAACAATTTTTTTTTACATAAAACAAAATCTCGAGCAAGGAATGCACAACAAGAAAGATCCTCCTCAATGTTGCAATCATTTGAAGCATATAGTAACATTTAGTAATTTACATAATGACTCGAATGAAATGGAAGTGATATGAGCGAATAATGTCTGGCCTCGAAAGGGGGCTTCTTGAATATCATAACATATGAGGATTAGTGAATTTCACCACTATTGAATGCTTCGTGGATTTTCTAAGTTCTACAATCATGCTACATAATTTTTAACATTATGCTACATGAAAATTTATTATTGGACTACTTAAAACACAGTTAGTTTTTTCATCAAATCACATTTTGCCACCACATATCATATCACTCTATCTATTACCTACTTTCTAGCAAAATAACATTATTCTTCTAAGAAAACAGAGTCTTTGGTAATTGAAATTTGAGATCCCCACAAATGGATGGAGGAATTCAAGAAATATTTTGATTGTTTTACTTCTATGATTTCTTGTATATGTTGGAAGCAATTTGATTCAGAAATATGTCATTGTAAAGATAAAAAGAAATGGATTACAACTTGGTAGAGTGTGAATAATTATGCCAAATTATTTAAATATTTTCAAAAAAGTCATTTTTACCCTTACACAAGTCCAACTGCAGTGCTGGACCTAATTAACCCTAATTAAAAATTTACAAGTTCTAGTGTCACGGACTGCAGCTTTGCTTAAGCCTCGTGATCCTATCATTGTAAATAATTTATTTAAATAGATAGAAATTAGAAAATTTTATTATGATTCTTCGGCCAAAAGATGTCTACTCCCGTCAGTTGGGTTTTTGGTCCGAAATCTATTATAGGGGGTATTAGTCTTTCAAACATTTTCAAACATTCTAATATTCGTCCCCTACACTAGCCATTGTAATTTCCTGCTTTCATCTATTGTAATGTTCAACTTTCAAGCAATCAATGATCAAGTTTATTTCAATACATTTCAATTTCATGTTGTAAGCTTTCTTTAAATTGTGATCAAATTTACTTTCGTCCCGACACGACCGAGAAAATGTGGGAAGTAGTCTAGCGGAGCAGACTACTGCCGCACGGTATCCCTTTCTGTACTAAGAAGAAAGGTAACCCGTGAAAGTTGGTATCAGAGTTGCGGCTCAAGATCTCGATAAGAAAACTATGGAAGTCGACCCAAATTCCTCGAACACCACATAGGTGGTAAATGTTTAAAAGAGGAACACCAGACAGCGTTTGGAGGCGCTTGATGTGAAAAAGACTAGGTTGTGTTTTGCCATGGAAAACCTCGGAGAAAAGGTCGAGGTGGTAGAGACGAAAATTCGAAAATTACGCATCCAACTGGATGAAAGCCAAGAGGCTTGCGCATCTATGACTGAAGTTGTTGGTATTATACCTGATCTGTAGGATGAGATGGGAGCGTTGAGACTTGAGAGCTCAGTTACTAGTTCTTCAACGCGCGATTGGCAATGGGCAAGCCATCACACAAGAGCAGGTGCATAGGCTCAGAATTCCAGAACCGTGTATCTACGGAGGGGCACGCGATGCTAAAGAAGTTGAGAATTTCTTGTTCGATATGGAACAATACTTTCTTGCGGCTTCGATCAAGGACGAAGCGAGAAAGGTCACAACAACTACCATGTATCTAGGTGGAGATGCAAAGCTATAGTGACGGATGAAGTATGTTAATATTCAGGCCAACAGAGTCCGAATTGATTATTGGGATCTTTTCAAGGAAGCTATCAGATCTCAGTTTTTCCCAGAGAATGTAGAATATGATGCACGTCGAGCCTTACGAGAACTAAAACACACAAGCTCCATCAGAGAGTATGTGAAAGCCTTTTCAGGACATATGCTAAACATTTGAGATATGTCGGAAAAGGATAATCTATTCACCTTCATGGAATGGTTGAAACCGTGGACACGCACGGAACTTCATAGACAGAAGGTCACTGATTTGAGCTCAGCTATGAGAGCTGCCGAATGTGTGAATGACTATCAACCAGAATTGAGAGAGGATCGACCATCGGGAAATAGTCAATCGGTTGAAGGTGGAAAGAGACCTTTCAGACCCAGCTCAAACTCAAATGGGGGAGGGCGTTACTCTCAGAATAGGGGAGGACCTTATCAAGGCAACCGCCAGAGTAACTCATATGGAAACTATCAAAACAACTGTCAAGGAAACTATAACGGCAGTACCAGTAATGACTTGAATCATGAAAAGGCAAATGAGGGTAGATCTGACGTCGCTCTTAAATTGAATTGCTTTCTATGTGAAGGACCTCATCGGGTGGCAGAGTGTCCTCAGAAACGGATGGTGAATGCATACTGTCAACTAGCAATTGGTGGCTCGAATTCCAAACAAAATACCCCACAAACTAGCTGCCATGGTGACACCGACTCCGAAGGGGACGAGGATGTAGTTGGTGCATTCTCGCATTGGTGCTACACACTATCGCATCAAGCTACTAAAAGGGATGCAGTTCCCTCAAGAGAGCCAAAGATTGAAGAATCGAGTACTCGCATTTGTAAGGCTAAAGGTCTAATGTACATTGATGTGAAGATCAATAGAAAGCCCATCAGGGCTATGGTGGACACCGGTGCCACGCACAACTACCTCGCAAGTTTCGAAGTAGAGTGACTCAGACTTATTCTGGAAAGAGGTAAGGGGAAGGTCAAAGCAATCAACTTTGCTGCTCAACCAATAGCGAGAATATCAAAATCCGTGTCGATCAAAGTAGGTCCCTTTAAAGGAAGGACCAATTTGTTGGCAGTTCAGATTGATGATTTCAAGCTCATTCTGGGATTGGAATATCTTCGGGATACAAAAACAGTAGTGTTCCGCATTCTGACTTATTAATAATTATGGGTAGTAAATTATTCATTATTCCCACACAGGTAGGAAAAACTGGCGAGAAATGTATCTCGGCCATGCAATATAGTAAGGGTTTCAAGAAGAATGAACCCTCATTTTTGTGCTCTCTTCGAGTAGAGAAAATTAAAGAGATAGTCGACTCTACTCCAAAACCTATCACCGGGTTTAAGGAATTCAAAGGCATCATGACGGATGAGTTACCAAGAAATTTGCCAATAAGGAGGGCAATTGATCGTGGGATTGGACTTGTTCCGGGTGCCAAATGTCCCACCAAGGCACCATAACGTATGGCTCAGCCGAAGCTTGAAGAGCTTCGGAAACAAGAGAGAGAAGTGTTGGGAAGTGGGACTATCTTGGAGTATACTTCTACACTACTACAACGTGCACACTACTGACCTCAAATACGGGAGAATATTGCAAGTTATTAGAAAACTTATCTTGTTCGTCAGCTAGATGTGGCAGATCATCAGAAAAAGGTAGGCTTACTGGAGCCTCCTTCCATCCCGAATAGATCATTCGAGAGTGGATTGATGGACTACATTAGTGGATTGCCAAGAGTTGGAGACTTTGTCACGATCATCATTGGGGTGGATCGATTATATAAAAATGAAACTTTCACCACAGCGCCCAAGTATGTATCAGCCGAAGAGACAGCTCAACTCTTCTTCAAACTTATTGTCAAATACTGGGGACTGCTTATTGTCAATGATCGAGATTCTCGATTCACTGGCGTATTCTGGACTGAGTTGTTCAAACTTCTTGGTTCAACTTTAAGTATGAATTCTAGTTCTCACCCACAACCAGATGGACAGACAGAACACTTCAATTCTATGTTGGGAGGCTATTTTCAACACTTTATCTCTGTTTCGCATGAAGTTTGGGTGAAACTTACGGATGTGGCTCGAATGTGTTTCAATATTCAAAAGAGCTCTCCTTCCAATAAAAGTCCTTTTGAAATTACTACTGGCCAACAACCGTTATTCCTCCATACTGTAGATACCGATCAGAAACAGTACAAAAAGTTTGTAGATCCGAAGCAACCAGTGTTTGAAGTGAAAAGATCATAAATGAAGGTTGCTGAAAAGATTTTTGGCTACCAAACTACTTGAGCTTCTAGGAAATATCTTTAAGAGTACTTGGTCAAATGGAGCGGATGCAACAACGAGAAGAATATTCAATGGCTTCGAGGACATCGCCAAAACAAATGGGGGAGAATGTCATGGGTTGCAGCTTTGCTTGAGCCCCGTGATCCTATCATTGTAAATAATTTATTTAAATAGATAGAAATTAGAAAATTTTAGTATGATTTTTCGGCCAAAAGACGTCTACTCCCTTCAGTTGAGTTTTTGTTTCGAAATCTATTATAGGGGGTATTAGTCTTTTAAACATTTTCAAGCTTTCTAGTGTTCGCCCCTTGCACTAGCCATTGTAATTTCCTGCTTTCGTCTATTGTAATGTTCAGCTTTCAAGCAATTAATGATCAAGTTTATTTCAATACTTTTCAATTTCATGTTGTAAGATTTTTTTAAATTGTGATCAAATTTACTTTCGTCCCGACACGATCGAGAAAAGGCGGAAGGTAATCTAGCGGAGCAGACTACTGCAGCATGATGTCCCTTTCTGTGCTAAGAAGAAAGGTAACCCGTGAAACCTAAGCAATCTTCTCTTGAGCTTATGTCTTGGCGTCTAGCTACTCTAACCCCGACCAAGTTCATTTTCACTTATCGCCCCTGTACTTAGTTATTTCATATTTTAGAATTTTGACAAATGATTTGATCGTCGAAGTGCAAATGATCCTTTGACTTTTTTTTATTGGAAATGTAGTCCTTTCTTCTAACAGGATGCATGCTATGTATAGATGGGCGGAAAAGTACCAGGACATGAGCTCTTTTATTCTAATTTGTGATCAATAACAAATGCTTGAAAACTTTACTTTTGAACTTTCTGCCTTTTTAAGGCATTTTGGTGATAATAACACTTTAGCTCTTCATTGTACTTTTTCTAAATAAACATTTATTGATTTTCCAGTCACAATCTGAATACTTTTGCAAAAACCCTAATTTGCGAGGTTTCTTCGACTTATTTAGATTTGATAATATTTTCTTATGTCACGTCTTGATAAATAATACGGTGTTTTCCCCATAATTCAAGGAAATGAAAACAACTTCTAAAGCTATTAAAGGTGAATGGAGTTCGATTTGGACGGTTTGTACCATATTCTCAAATCAAACCATTTCATGCGATTTGAGGTTTTTTCGAAACCAAACTAAACAATTTTATTTTTCGAACCATACCAAACCAAACCATAATTTGTGGTTTGGTTTTAGTTTTAATCCGCGGTTTATCTATTGACATTATAGTAATATATTTAAAATAAGTTAATATTTAAATTTAAACGAGAACTAATAATGTTAAATATTAAATTACATTCATTTTCCCATGAAAACCCATGAATAAATTACTTTTAAAGTTGGTTGTGAAAAAATGTTAATAGAACGAATATATATTTCTTACTTTTTATTTACATTTTCCTATTTGCTTTTCATATTGTCACATAACGGTTGGTAAATGCAGAGAGTTACATTATGCTGTAATAGTTTGATTAAAACTCCTTTCATCCTGGCTAGTGAGATGAAAAATAAAGACTGAATATGATATATTTAGATGTACAAAGAATGATAGAGTTCAGGTTTATTGAGCATTGAGAATTTTCATTCTTTAACTACTTTAAAAAAGTAGAAGGTAATAGTACTAGTTAGGGAACTTTAACATTTTCACACAATCATTACGTTTCGTTCTTTTCAAACCACAAACAAGTTCATTAATCACTTAGACACACAAATACTCATTTTTTTTCATCCAAACCACAACTCACAAGTGTATAATTGAAGAAATAATTATTGTTACGCTAGTTAGTTTGTTTGTAGTTGATAGTTTTAAAGTTGTTACATATTTGTTATTTCCTCCAACTGTCATTAGTTAAGAGTGAGAGCTATTCATGTATAAATACTTTCCATTTTCATTCAATAAAATGAGATAAATTCTTCTTCTTTGTTAAACATTTTAGTTGTATTGTATTCTACTGCTATACCTAGCAGAATTGTTGCTTGGTTCCTTCAATAACAAGTTCAAAAATAAAAAAAATAGAAGATAGAACAATGAAAAAAATGGTTTGCATGGGAATCTAAGACTTACCGAGAGAAAAGAAGAAAGAGGCAATTCAGGCAGAAATTAGCATACTAACTGGCAAAAGTCGATTGACGATTTGCGATTGGGAATCGTATTTCGTTTAGTAGTGACAGACAAGCGTCAAATGTTTGAGAAATGAGAGTTTATGTTAGGGCTTCTAAAATTGTGGACGTGATTTGTTGCCGTAGTTTTGTTAAATTATGATTTAGATTGCCGAAAATATATGCTTTTTTTTCATTTCTTATGATTTGAGAATAATTTTAGTTTAGTTTAGATATCAAGTCAGGACGTGTGTTGTGAACTTATAAAACCATGTGCCAATAATGATGAATTAATTTACTTTATATGCTTATTTCAATGGACCAGTTGCAATTTGTATTTGCTAAATTGGTATTTTTTCAAAAAAAAAAAAAAAGTGAAAACTTTAAAATTCATAAGTTAATAAAATAATTAAAAAACCTTTCGGTTAGATTTTGTGTGATTTTTGAAAATTGAAACCTAAACTAAACTATTTTGAAATAGTTTTGTTCGATTTGAGGAAAAAAATAAAATCGCAGGTCCACGTAGACTAGAACCAACGGTTTCAAACCAACGATTTCGGTTCGATTTGCAGTTTCACGGTTTTTTGTGCTCTTAAAGGTTGAATTTTGATGTTTCTCTTTTAATTAATTTGTACAAAGTGTTAAAGGGAATTCTTTAAAGGCTATTGATGATTAAGTCGACCAGTGTATTATAAAGTTATTTAAAAAATTTGGTGCCTTTATTTGTAAAAAACTATGTTTTGAATAATATTTTATTTTTTTTTTGAGAATGTATGATTAAAAAGTAGAAAAAGATTTTGAATTTATGTGTACAATATTTTATTATGTGAATGTTGTTAAAAATGAATATGAGAAATAATGTAAAATAAATCAAAGGTAATGAAAGTATGAAACATGGGCTAACTCTTACATATTATCAATATTCTAAAATGCGCACATATGCTTCGCATATGAACACATATTCTTGATGCATTTTCGAAATGCATCGCATATGTGGTATGCTCGTGATAATTTGGTCAACTCATTTCGTTATTCTCCAAAATGCCCACACATTTGTATTTAAAAATATGTTCAAATTAGCCTAATAGTCCAACCCTTTTTATAACTTAAGAAAAGTAATTGAGTCCAACAAATATCAAATTAATTCAAACCACCCAAGTGATGCTGGCAATGCAAAATCTTGAATTATTGATGGTAGTGATGAGGAGGAGGAAGTTGACAATGATATATTACCATCTACAAGATGTAATGAAAATTCTCGAGTTGAAATAAAGGAGTCCGATGAAAATGATTTCGCATCAAATGATACGAAAGATGACTTGAATGAATGAGAAAAGATTGAATTAGAATATGATAAAGGGCTAGACAAGCTTTAGAATTTTTAAGTTAATATTCGCATGTAGTCTTATTATAGAAAATTGATTACCAAATAATTGTAGTATTTATGATTTTGAGTAAACATTTTTATTGAAAATTCGAAGAATGTGTATCAATTTCAAGTAATTGTCTTATTGTTATGATTTTGAATAATATGTATTTTTAAATTTTTTTTGAAGAATATGTATAAAAATTCAAAAATGCATTATTTTATTTATTTATTAGTTTAACATAACAAAAATAATATTAAAAATTGAAAAGTGCATAATTACGTATATGTTTCGTATAAGCACGCATATTTTTATAATGTTAGATGCTCGATCGAAATACATTGACACGCATTACGCATTTTAAACTAGTCATATTATAAACTCATTAAATATTTTGATCACATAAAGGTTTGAGTGTAATTTAAACTCAGTAAATGGGATGTAATTGCAGTTTTAGTAGTTATTATCCAACTCTACAACTAAAACACACAAATATAGGGACTAAAATGATATTATCGAAACTTTACACCATTCTTGCTTATAAAACCTACGTGATAATTCCTCGAGCAGCCTCCGTCAATCTCCCGCTTGCTCTCTAGTTTGCGAATCTCCTCAATCCCTCTCTTCAATTCAACACTTCTCCAACTCCGTAAGTGTATGTATACGTATAACCAATTATTTGTAATATCATTGTTGAATCTAGTTCGAGTATAATTTACTATTTTTTTTTTTACACGATTTTAGTTATATTTTTGGTCATTATATGTCTAGTTTTTTTTTTTTTTTTTTTGGTTATATACCCGGTTGAATGCGGTGAAAGTTTAGGTGCATATGATGGATCTCTGGCTTTCTGATATTGGGGTTTAGCTGCACTTTTTGGGGCTAATTTTGTATTTTATGTTTTGTTGAGTTACTTATGATGGGTAGTAATGGGGGAAACAATAAGGTAGTTATTTAGGCAATTTTATCTTTTAAGGGATTTTCCAATTTTTGGGTTTCTATGGTAGCTGTCTTATTTTATTTCTTGAGTTTTTCAATCAACATGTATGATTTTCTTATTTTATTCAGTGATTCTGTTTATTTTTTGCAGCTTTATTATATTGAAAATGTTTAGTGCATGTTTATGACTAAAATGAAGATTATTAATATGTCTTCTGTGTTCTGTCACCATTGTTTAAAAAAAAATCACGTGGCAAGCTTATGATATAAGTGAGCACGGTGAAGATAAACTATAAAATAATTTTGTTTGAGGCGCATCAACAAAAATAAGAGTTGCAAATCAAAATGTATCACCCTTGTGACGAGAATGGAGAAAGTTTTTGAGAGCTTGTTTATGTGCGCCTTTCTCTATAAACATCTTGAATGATTGACTGTTGAGTTAAAAGGTATATTCGAACTGTTGCTTGCAAACTCGAAGCTTCTTTAATTTTGATACTGTTATTGAATTTTATGTACTATGCTTGTTCACACATTTGGAAGAAATCTTGAATTTTAATCCTGAATGACAGTGGTTCCTCCCCTTGTTGGCCGAAAATTGTTTATTAACGTAGAAGATGTTAAAACCATTAAGTAGATATAGTTTATGATGTGTATGTACACGTATTCCTATGTTTGAGACCTTCTGATATGTTGTGCATAATTTATTTCATTTTTGGTGTAAAAGTTGTTTGCATATTTTCCTATAATCATTAATCTCTGAATTTCTGATTTTGATCAGCTCATTTATCATTCCAATACATGGCCGAGGAAAGTTTTGAGGAGCACAACGTAGGTGATATGCAAGAAGAGATGGAGAATGTTATCGAGACCCCACATCCTTCAGAAGAAACACTGGAAGCTGAAAATCATTCCAGAGGTAGTGAGGAAAAGAGATGGCCGGGATGGCCAGGAGAAAATGTATTTAGGATGTTAGTTCCTGTTCAAAAGGTTGGCAGTATCATTGGACGCAAAGGTGAATATATCAAGAAAACTTGTGAGGAAACTAAGGCTCGCATTAAGATTCTTGATGGTCCTCCTGGGACCACCGAAAGAACTGTGAGTTCTTAAATATACTTTTTAGTTTTATGCAAGTCTTACTAGCATTGTTTTCTCAAATTGATTGGGATGTGTGAGGCAGTGTGTTATGTGCTGATGATTTGGAGGAACATCTTACAAATTTACAACTAAAAGTTGTTCTGCTTGGATGCATGGATTCTGACATGGTCCTGTCCACCCAATTTTGACTTTCCAATTTCTTTCATTTTTTATTACTTGTCTTAAACACATATTGTGACTATGATGTCACATCTTTTGCTTTCTCTGTAATCTAATGTATAGTCTGTAACTTTCTGTCTTCTAAGCTTTTAATATTCTGTCAAGTGTGATGTATTTGGGAGCTAAATATGTTGGATGCATGAGAATGCTTATTGTCCATGAACTAGTTTGAGTATTTGGGATTCTTCCCAAAATTTCTCTTTTCATCCTTTTAGCTGTCTACCTTAGTACATGATAGTAACAATTTAGCAATTGTTATTATTACTGTCTACTTGTAGTCTTGAAACTAATCAAATGCATTAAATGAACCAGACACTTTTGGCTAAAGGTAAGTGCAGAAAGTTTATGTATGCAGAAACCTCACATATCAGTGAAACAGAAAACAGAGAAGCTTATAAAGCTCAAAAGTATCATAATATCAATTTATTAACAGAAAGAGAAGGGGGGAGGAGGATACTTGATTTTCTTAAAAAGAATGAATGGAAAATTAAAGAACAGATTATTACAGGACAAGTTGAATTTTAATCATATCCAACAGGTTCAATATAATATCCATATAAACCACCAAAATGAAAATATAAGTTCTATCTATCTAGTGACCACAATGAATCCATGCAGGTTTTGCAAATTAATCAACATTTCAATCTATCAGGTGGCTTCAAACCAGAAGAATCAAAGATCCAGATTGCAGCTATCAACATTGAGCATTAGAAGTGCTGAAATGTTTTTCTGACTCTCTGTCAGAAATGTATTGTGCATACATCTGTACAAAGGAGCATTGCTCTATATCTGGTAACTTCAGAACTTGGTTGATTGGTGTCTTGCCAAAGTTGTTAAACTCTACACAAAAGAATAATATGACAAATGAAACTAAGAAGAAGTAATAACAAATAACAAATTACTTATTTCAAGTAATTAATGAGTAACAAGGGATAACTTGGAAACTGAAAAGAAGAAATTAACGCCTGTCTGGGTTTATGGTACAATATAAAATCTGTTGGCAATAGAAAAAATCTATTATTTATATCTGTTAGTTCCTAATCTGACCAGTTTTTTTCCCATTTCATGGAATTAGGTCTATATTATATAGTTTCTCAGAGACAAACTGTAAAAATATTAAATTTTGCGAATCCATCTGATATAAGATGTTGGAGTCTTAAATGATATCTTTTACTTGTTAATGTGTAGTACATGAATCTTAGAAATGAGCGGTTTTAGTTATTTTTAATACTTGGAGCTACCTATGTTATGGACTCTAAAAGTTGGATTAGTCTGTATGTTTAATGTGAGACCCATAGTACACAATTTGCGTTTTATAGTGTAAATGATAGAAATGCTTTTAAATAGATGTTTATTCGAATCATACGCTGGATGAGTTTTGATTAGGGCTGACTACTTGAAACGTCAGTTTTAGATACTACCTTATAGCTTGATATCCGATCATAATGTAATGGTGTTTGGCTGATCAACAGATTTTTTGTTACAGTGTCTGTATATTCTTGATACTAGTTTTAATTATTTCCGCTGAACTGGTTCTAGGCATGCTTGCTGGAGGTGGCTTGAATACTTTATGGTAACATGAACACCTGAGCTATATATGTTATGACTGCTATCTTGCGGTCATTTTTCTCTCTCCCTGTCAATCCAAGTTTATTTCCTTCCTCATCTGATGTTTGTTAGCATGATTAGCTCAGACCAAGTCTGAGTAAATGAGCTTCCTTACTCCCTCCACCATTCGACTGACATGGTTGTAAACTATTAGAAAGAGGTGCTAAGGCATTTCTGTTAATCTTGCTTAACCTCTGTCATCAATTTCATTTTTCTCGATATGATTCCTGGATTTGACAGTCTGTCCAGGCATCCATAAATATGCAATACACCTTAGTGCTAATTCAAGGTGCTGCTTACAGAAGTATTATTGTTATGATACTGTGTTGGCCCTATAAAAGAAGGATTGATGTAAAGTCGTGCTCAACTGAATCATGTATTTCCCCTTTCTTATAGGTAATGGTTTCTGCGAAGGAAGAGCCAGATCTTCAAATTCCTCCTGCTATAGATGGGCTACTTAAAGTCCATAAGCGAATCGTGGATGCAGACAGGGATGCGGCCACAGGGGCGGGTGGATCAGCCAGCACAAGGTTACTCTTAGCAGCTACACAGGCTGGAAGCTTGATTGGAAAACAGGGTGCCACTATAAAGTCTGTACAAGATGCTTCACACTGTAACATTCGAGTTCTGGGTGGAGGTAAGTTTCCCCCTTTCTTTGGTGGCAACTGTTTCTATACTTTTAGTTGGGGAATTAATTCCTGTGCATTTTGCTAGTTCTCGTTTTTCAATTTTCATTTTCCACTTGCTCTTTTGCATCATATGTATATGTGAATCAGAGAATGCAATGCCGCCAGCGTGCTGTTGTCTCACAACATCATTTCAAAACTTTATATTTGTAATCACGTTTCATTTATCTTTTAACATTATATTTGGTTCTATGCATCAAACTGCACTACCTACCTAGTTTTAGTGCCTTTTAGATGTAATTTTTTAAAATTTAACTGCACTACCTTCCTAGTTTAATACGTTTTAGGTTTAAATTTTAAAATTTTACCTGAATTCTCTTTAAAAAAAAAAAAAGCAGTAGCAACGTTCAAAAAGGCTGAACTGTGTACCAAGGTGTTTTACCTTGTGAGTCAAAGGAAAAGCCTCAAAGAAAATCAGTAAACAATTTTTATAAAATTACAGAAAAAAAACTAGTATGTCCCTCATAATCCAAGAACCATAAGTCATCTTGAAAATTTTTATTGGCACAATTTAACAAAATCAAGTCTAACATGTTATCAAACACAAGACATAAAAAATTATCAAATAATAGATCATCAAATTAGTAATTGCATAACAAAGTTGATAATCATTTGTAGAACAAGAAGTAGCCTAAAAGTCTTCCATAAAATAATCACTATAGTTGATTCCTCTATAAATGTTCTCGTTGTTATCCCTTCCTTACTCTTCTACTTATCCTCTACTTGAAATGGTAACAAATACAGAGACAACAAGAAGAAAGTTGTAAAAGAAATAAAACTTTGAAGTTACACATTGTATGTCTCGTCACTGGTGGTCTGTAGCTGAAAGTTGCAACTTCAGGCGGGATGAGGTTTATTGCACTTCAATTGTAGGAGACTTGACACGCCTGCTTCGCTTTTCTCTCTAATTCTTTTTTTGTAGTTACGAGGGTTTGTCTTGTGTTTAAAATAGCATAAAAAATCCTTTAAATATTTTAGGCTATAAGTGCAAGTTTTTCACAAGTATATGGAATACATGCACTTCTTAGGGCCTGTTTGGCAGGATTAAAATCTAATTTTAATCTAAGTCAAAGTCAAAGTCAAACAATCAATATGAATCATATCTTTCATGCTCTCACATCTTTTCAACCACATTTCAAAAACTTCTATCACAATCCACTAAAAATTTGATTTTAATCCACCCCAAACACCCTCTTAGTCTTGTTGTACAAAACCCTCGAACAAGTTCTCTTTTCTTTCTTACCTTTGGCAGGGAGAGAGATCTTAAATGTCATAGTTCTCATTTAAGCTGAAGATCTCTTTTGATTATATTTTCTTATAACGTGTTACCTCTTATGTTAGCAGGGCACTTACCAGTATTTGCTTTACCGGACGATAGTATTGTTGAGATACAGGGGGAGCCTGAAGGTCTGCAGAAGGCAGTTGAATTAATTGCTACACATCTTAGGAAATTTTTAGTTGATCGAAGCGTTATTGGAATATTTGAAACGCAGGCAAGCAATAAGCGTATAATTTTCTGATTCAGTCCTTTGTTTACATTGATGCATATTAGTTCTTCACATTGTCAGATGCAAATGCCAAATGCTCGAGGGAACCAGAACATGCTACCTGACCAATCTTGGGGACCTCCTCCTCCGGCATTTCCCATGAATCCTGGTGGACATGGTTATGGGCCCAATCCTATGCACATGCCTCCTCCACGTCAATACGATAATTATTATCCACCAGTTGACATGCCTATTTTAGACAAGCAACCTCGTATGGGTCCACCTACTTATGGCAGAGATGTGTCAATGGGTGCTCATATACCAAATGTGCAGCCACAACAAGCAGTGGTTGCAAAGGTGGAATTTATTTGCTTTGATCTGCATTTCAATTTCTTGTCTTTTTTGTATTGGTTTTTATCTAGTGTAGAGTATGTTTCTGTATTCAAATACAGCCTTGTATTATTTCAAACTTTTCAGGAGTTTGTAATCTTTAATTGTTGGAAACGTATTTTTTGATCTCTACTTGTATAGTTGGAAATGTATTTGTTTATATCCAAATCTGCTTGATTGGTTTTAATACTATTTGCGTTAATCCCACTGAATGTCTTTTCTATCTTTTGCTTTGTAGGTCACACAGAACATGCAAATTCCTCTATCATATGCTGATGCTGTGATTGGTGTGAATGGTGCAAATATTAGCTATATTCGTCGTGCAAGTGGTGCAACAATTGCAATACAGGAAACTAGAGGCGTTCCTGGTGAGATGACTGTTGAAATTAATGGCTCTGCTTCGCAAGTCCAAGCAGCACAACAGTTGATACAGGTATTTCCTAGTGTTTTAGGAATCTAATTATTGTACTGCCTGCATTTCTCACTTTCTTCTTTTGGACGTTAGAAGGGGATATCCTAATTCCTAGTCATTGTGTTCTTGTGCTATTACATATATAGATAATTGCAAGTATTGCTCTTTTTGGGCTACATATTCTTATGCCATCGACCATTGTCATTTTAATATGCTTTATAATGTCATCTTTGTTATCAAGAAAGTGATAGAAATTATGTGCAACAACCGTTTCGTGGGTCGTTGGGCTGTAGTTGAGACTGGTAACTAGTAGATATGGATAGGCCATTATATGATTTTTAAAAAAATTTCCATTGTATGATGCAGAATTCTCTTGCTGATGCTGCAAGTGGTGGTGCACAGAACGCTGGTGGCGGACTGCCTGTCCAAGGTTATAACCCCTATCCATCTCATGGACCTGTGTACACTTCCCCTTCAGCAAATACTGTGGGTCAAGCTGGCCATGCACCACCTACTGGAGACTATGGTTCTGTCTATGGGTCTAGTTATGGGTACTAGAAACACAGATGCTGCCTATTTTGGGTTTGGACTTTGAATTTTGAGAGAACAATTCGTGTTACAATGATCACAAGATTCGTGTGATGTTATTGGTATAGTGTTGTACTGAAATGAACGTGATTAACAATAGCTAGTTTTTGTTCCATGAAAATGTTGGATTGAGATTATGGTACATTTATACATGGTTCGCTCGTAGTAGTTATGATTTGTGTTCTCCTTGTCTTCCCCCTTTTTTTTCCCCTTGTTGGAGAACTTCGTTTCAGTAAGCAATTAGATTATTAATTCTTACGTCTGGGTATTCTTCTACTGTTGTAGAAATTGTAGTGTACAACACATCAACTCACAAATAATTAGCAAATAACTAACCATTAAAAGGCAGCATAAGGCGAAACAAATAACTAAAGAAATTAAAAGAAGCCTTCAAAAGAATATTGTTCAAAAAGTTTAGGATCAACGCTCTTTGTAAAAAGAATTCAAACACTTCATACATAATAATTTCTTTTAATACCTAGAAGTGCAAGGGCCAAATTGACTGACTTGAAAAACTAGTATAGGGGACACAACTGATATGTTCGTTCATACAAATATCCATTTGATAAAGAATTCACAGCCAAAACTAATCCGTTTTACCTTCGGTTAGGGGGAAAAAAAAAAAATTCCTACTTATCCAAAAATGCGCAGAGATTCTCTTACCAATGAAATAGAAAATAAGATCTTTACAGGTAAAAGGAGAACCAAATTGCCTGATGGACTACCTTATATGGGCGCTGCACATGTTGTTCTAAAATGTCCAGTCTGGTTACAGCGGCTACAACGCACAACCCGTTTAACACGACCACGATCTTCAGTACGAGTTCGCCTTTTTCTTGTCTGTACGAGTGGCCGAAGTGTCTTTGGTGGATTCACTACAATATCTTCACTACTTCCTTCATTTTGAGATCCCTCAGAAATTTCCTGCCAGAGGGTTCTATCTGGTATAGGATGTATGGTTTGTGAGTATGTTTTGCGATATGTTGCCACAGTGAAACAACTCTCAGTAAAGCGGTGAACATTCTGCCTGCAAGAAAGGAGAGCAGCCACAGCATGAGAACAGGGAAGACCATATAGCTGCCATCCTCTACATAAACAACAGCGGTTGCGGATATCCACAGTGATTGTCCCTTCATGAGATATAACTTCAAAATCAGCTTCATTTGCTCGGAGAACTTGGTAAGTTCGTGCTCGTTCAAGGGCCTCTGAGACGTGCCTTTCAGCAGAGGGAACAAGTAGAGATGTCCACTGCATGCTTGCTTCACGTCGCTCATTGAACCAAGTCATCAATTGCCTACGTATGCACTCCATCATCTGAACTACTGGAAGCCCGGAAGCTTCCAGTATCCAAGAATTTAATGACTCAACTATGTTGGCTGTCAGATGCCCAAAGCGTGTTCCCTCAAAATGTGAAGTAGCCCACAAGCGAGGAGGAATTCGTCGAACCCAATAAGCAGCATCTGGTGACATTTCTTCTATCTCCAGAAGTTTAGTATCAAACTCCATAACAGTAAGAGCATTAGCAGCTTCCCAGAGAAGGTGGACAAGAACACTATTGTTGAACTCCTTCCGGAAATTCTCACTGAGATGACGGAAGCAGAACCCATGAAAAGCTGTTGGGAAGTTTGCTTCTACTGCATCTACGATGCCCTTCTGCCTATCAGACAAGAAAATAAGCCTTGGCATGTTCTCGGTGTTGGTCTCAAGAAGGTTATGTAGCTCGGAAAGGAGCCACATCCAGTTTTCATCATTTTCCTCTTCAACAACACCAAATGCCAAAGGAAATAGTGCCCCGTCACCATCAAAACCTGTAGCAAAGAGCAGGGTCCCCAGGTACTTGCTTTTCAGAAGAATTCTATCCAGCCCAATAAGTGGCCTGCACGCATTCAGAAACCCATATATTGATGCCTGATATGAAACAAAGAGGCGCTGAAAACTATTATCCAGTGGATTCACGTAAACTAATGCCATACTTCCTGGATTTGTCTGTCTCACTTGGTCACAGTATTGTGGTAAAAGGCGATAATCTTCCTCAAATGAACCACGAAGAGAAGCCATGAACCGCTCCTTTCCTCTCCATGCCTGCTTGTATGACAAGGTTATACCATGAACACGGTGAATCTCCTCCAGTATCTCCTTTGGCTTGTAATGTGGGTTTTCTATGAGGCGTTGTTCCACAGAGTTTGCTACCCACTGGACAGAGGCTTGCTGATGACCAAGATGAGCAATACCACCACATGTATGGTCCGCATGGATGGTCCTAATGGTAAAAGTAGGAACACCTGGAAGCTTCGCGGCATGAATTCGCCATGGGCATCCTTCACTAGCACATTTGGCAGTGAAACGGGTTTTGTCCGACTTGACTGTCTGTAACTCAAAGTGAAGGGCTATCGCCGCGTCCCTTGCTGCTCTGCGACAACTCTTGACATCAGGGAACTCTTGGCCCACACTAAGTTCATGCGTAGGAGCAGGAGTCATCATCCGCGATTGGACAATAGAGGAAGTTATTATGAACTGAGGCTGCTGAACAGACAGATCGGGTGAAGAGATAACAGCCATTTCATGATTCTCGTCAACAATGAGATCCAAGTTGTCATCAATATCATGATTCTCTATAATAGCCAATTCATCATTCTCTGACATGCCTAATTCATGTTCCTGTGAGGTAAAAGTCAATTGCCTATCATGTTTATCCAACCCACTATCATCTTGATCGATGCCCATTTGACCATCTTCACATGGATCCAATTCATTCACATCACCCACATTATATTTACTCTCATGATCATTGCCTTGATCATACTCATTTTGAAGTTCTTGACCATGTGTAAGAGTCAATTCCTGGTTATTGGCAGGAACCAGCAAATAACTGCAACTTACACCCTCTCCTAAACCTATCTCACTATCATCTGCTCGTTTTAAATCCATATCAAGTTCATGTGTCCGTGCCAATGCTCCTAAGGAAGGACTCTGTTGAATCACCAGGTTATGAGTATGCTTAAGACCAACATGTGGATTTTGAACTAATGAAATAACTTGCCTTTTTCCAATAACTGGATGTTGGTTGTCCATTAATAACACAAGATCAATGAATTCTCTTATACTTAAAAGTATTCTTAGTCTTTGCAATCTACCTGCAAAAAAGAAAATTCAAAATTTATTAATACTGCAAGCATATCAATAAATACCCAATATTACCATCGTCACAGCTGTGATCTTTTAAACTGTCTGGCTTAAGTAACATTAAGGGAAAAAAGGAAATATAAAAAACTTTCTCTGAGGACACAAACCTTCACTTAAGAAGAGTAGAAGAAAATTTAAAAATCCCACATAATTTATCAGAAGAAACCATACATCCGCAGAAATTCTAGAAAGGTTCAAAATTTATCTAACTGAACAAAATATGGCTACACGGAATTGATAAATAATGTCATCATCAACAGATCTGAGATTAGGCAAGCAAAACCCGTCAGAAACAGCTTCAAAATTACAACGTGGAACTTAAAGAAAAACCATTTTACCTTCAAAACAGATTAAAAAAAACCAAAGATGCAAAAGAATACTTACAGATCAGTGAAATAATAGCTAAGAACCAAAAAAAGATCAGGTTTTATATCCACAAACTAAATAAAAATCAGAAAAACCAGACACAAATATATACACAGAGAAAAAGAATCATCCCTTAAACCCTCGAGAAACCCCCAATCTGTAGCCACGAGGGATCAAGGATAATTAGATATCCGAAAACACACATACATATTGCAAACATAAATGGAGAGAATTTGATTTTTGGCGCGCAACATATTATAAATAAATACACATGAAAAGAGAGAGTTTGGGGAGAATTGAAAATACCTGAAGAAAGGAAGGGCAAACGAAACGGAAAAGTTTGAGGGGCAGATTTGGGGGATCCGTTTCGGAGATGTCGAAGGTTAAAGTTTAGGGCTCATCTTCCAAGAGGGTATTTACGTCCTCTTCCTTGTTATCTTTTTCTACAATTCCCGAATTGCCCACCCCCTTTGGCATAGGCCTATTCTTGAATACTAGTGGGCTTATTAGCACAAAACATCCATACGTTTGATAGTTAGTGTGCAAAACATCCAAACGTTTCATTTTTTTTTTTGCATTTTCGCCCCTATTTCAACGTTTCAGTGTAGAAAACATCCATTTCACTATTTTCAGTGTAAAATGACCAATATACCCTCAAATTTAAATAAAACAAAGAAAATGAAATGAAAAATAAAAAAATAAATTGTAATTATACTCTCAAACTTTTTAAAAAGTGCAAGTGAGTTCAAAAGTCTTATTAAAAGGCTTAAGTACAAAACGTCCCTACGTTTGACACTTAATGCGGAAAACGTCCCTACGTTTCAAACATGTTTGTATTTGCTCAATAGCACAAAATGTCCCTACGTTTGACACTTATTGCGTAAAACGTTCTTACGTTTCATTTCTTTTTACATTTTCGTTCTTATTTCAACGTTTCATTGCGGAAAAACGTCATTTTCACTATTTTTCAATGTAAAATGACCAATATACCATCATATTTAAATAAAACAAAAAAGGAAAATAAAAATAAGGATCTTCATATACCCTGATACGGGTTGCTCACCATATTCGGATCTTCATTTTCTTTCAGAAGAGGTTTCAATTTCCTTGCAGCTGCATAATCAAGAGGTTTCATCACTTGTGAGTTCTTATATTTATGTTACCTTACCTTATCCTCATACTTGGTTAAAGCAGGAAGGGACGGGACCGGGGCAGGGAGGGTGGGGTAGGTCCCCTGTTGCATTTATAACTCCATTTATTTTTTTATTTTAATTTTTAATGTCTTTAGTTAGTTATTAATTTTTTTTACTAATTTGTTAAAAACAACTTATGTTTTCTTTAAAAATGATGATAAATTTATTATTTTTATTCTATAAAAACTTAAATTTAAAATTAACTTTAAGCGGGGCGAGGACTACGTTTCTCGTCCCCGCTCCATACTCGCTTCAGGGTAATGACTCTCGTCCCGTCCCCACCTCTTTGACTCGGTTAGGCGGGTAATCTCCGTCCCATTCGGGGTGGGCTTCACGGGTATCGAGTTGAACGAGTTTTTTTACCATCCCACTAAAACCAACACATATATGAATAAATCACATAAATCTTGAATAAAAGAATAATTACATTGTTTGCCATAATATGAAAATTAGTTACTCATAATGTAAAAATAAACACGAGAAATTGTCTTTGAATACATCACCTGATTCTTTGAATAAAGATGTAGAAAAGAATTTAATCTTACACCAAGAGCTTCTTTCTCTTCCAATCAGTGTTTCAAACTTGAATTCATTGACGTTTTCCTCCTTGAATTGTGTTCTTCAATCTCTCGTTGTATTCTCTTTTTTCTTAATGTGTGCTCCCCCAAAAGTGCCAAGTAACGTCCCTTTTATAGTCTTCTCCACGGTTGTATGAATATAGAGTTTTTTGTGGGCTTCAAAACGGGCCAAAAAAATTAAAAAAACTACATCTACAGGTGGTGCCCCAGCGCCATAGACCACAACTCTGTTCGCTTTTGCTCTATGGCGCTACGATGCTACACCTCTGATGGTTGGCTTTTGTGGCGTTGGGGCACCACTCTTCTTTCATCGATATTTCGATTTGACTATTTTGCCATTTTTGTTACCAAGCCAATGGCCATGTTGTCTTTTTCTTTTTTCTAATTGCGCGAGTAAATTGCCTATTTGGTCACTGAACTTTCAGTCATGCTTCCAAGGGGTCACTGAACTTTCAAAATCATCCAAATCATCACTGAACTTTGCAAAATGTTTCCACTAGGTCACTGAACTTTAAAAATCATCTCATTCATCATTAAACTTTGCAAAATGTTTCTACGAGATCACTAAACTTTACAAAATATTTTTTAGGAGATCACTGAATTTAGTAACAATTGGGAAACATTTTGCAAAGTTCAGTGATGAATGAGGTGATTTTTAAAGTTCAGTGACCTGGTGGAAATATTTTACAAAGTTCAGTGATGATTTGGGTGATTTTGAAAGTTTAGTGACCCCTTGAAAAGCATGGCTGAAAGTTCAGTGACCAAATAGGCAATTCACTCAATACTGTCTCATCATTTGGATCTTTTTGATCTCCACTGTCTCATCATTTGGATTTTTTTGATCTCCACACTTTGCATCCAATAGCCAATTTAGTCCCATTACTTTGAATTTTGCCATTTTTTCGTTATTTTGTATTATTTTCTGCAATTTTTCATCAAACATAAAATCTTACCTACAAAATGCAATAAAAACACAAAATAGGTGGAGTCTATTTAAAAGACAATAAAATATCATCATTTAGAGTATCGAATAAGTGTAGAAACTACACTTATCACACCCCCAAACTTGAATCTTTGTTTGTCCTCGAACAAATCTAAAACTTAACAAGCATACAAACACGCCATGCTAATTACCTAATTGGTGGTCAGTCAATCAAGTAAAGCAAAAAGATTTAGCTAGCTAACCTGACTTTTTATCTCGATATTGAAATCATAATATCAAATATATGCATAACTTCAATATCATAATACAGAAATTAAAATCTACTTTTCCAATGTAAAATCGACGTGTGTGTGAAGAATTAAACATAATATTATAAATTCATAAGTTGTTTCAATTCCCGACTCTCAATGGTCAAATATGTTTTTTTTATAACTCATAAGATTCACACACCCCAAACATATTTTTTTCGCTCTTTTCCAATGTGTAAACTAAAGTTGGATTTTTAACTATTCTAACCTTTTTAGTTTAGATAAATCTCACCAATTGCAGTTTAAAAAATATCACAAAAAATCAATTATCACCAAACAATGGAATCAAATAGAAACCGTAACGCATTCCAATCACTAATGCAATTGAACTGAATAAAGGTTTCAAATGTCCAATACATTTTCAATACTTCCTACCCATCAATTTTTGAATACCTACATATAACTCAATTTAAAAAATCGAAATTACCTTGTTCGAAGGCAGTTTTGGTACTGTCACAGATGACATCTACTTTTTTTGGTGGGGTTTGTTTGTGGCTCTCCTCAGACTTCCTCTACCTTCTTCTTTGTAGAGTGTCTTCAATCTTTATTCCTTTTTTTGCTCCCTTCATTTTTGCCATTTCACTTAGATTTCGGGATCTTTGATTTTCACAATTTAATGGAAGAGATGACGAATGGAAGTATATTGTCGATAATATAGAGATGAGAAGTATAAAGTTAGATAAAATGGTCGGAATATGGAGCAAGTCGATCTGTGGTATCGTGGAGTCGTGGGGAGGAGTTTGATGGAGAATGGATTTGGATAATAATGGAAGTTAAGATAATGGGTAATTTAAATTACACTATTTAAAGGGAACGCGCGTTTTGTACTTAATATAATTATTATTTATTTACTATCTGTAATTAATATTTAATTATTTGATCAATACCCATAAAAAACCTTCTCACCTGAAATTTGGAAAATGAAATTACACAAAACCAGATTTTTAAAGTTTCAGTTTCAAAAATCAGATTCAAGGTTTTACTTTTCAAAATTAAGATATTTTATTTTAAATATTAAATATTAATTGTACAATTTTTATCATATACCCTAATCAATTTCATTTTAATTTTCCTCCTCTCTCTTCTCACTGTCACTTTTCTTTTCTCTTCTCTTCTCTTAGATTTTATTTCATTTTCTCTCCCTTCTCTCTCTCTCTCTCTCTCTCCTTGCTGTCCCATTTTCTCTCCCCTCTCTCTCTCTATCCTCGCTGGCACCACCTCGTTGACACCATCACCCTCAACTCAAAGCAAAGAAAATCATAAAACTGTGTTGATAGTAGAGAGAACAATGGCAGAGAAAAAAAAGTACTCTATGATTTGAATGCAAAGTGGGACGCGTATCTTGATTTGGGCATTCGCCGCTTTTTTTACTCTTCCTTCACAGGTGCCTTCATCGGCCTTATTCTCTTATGTTAGTCCTCTTTATTTCCTCGCTTTTTCCTTTTTGAATTTTAATTTCCTTGTTTGTTGATTGTAATGGCTTCAAAATTTATGATTTTAGATTTAGAATTACTTTTATTATGTTTTATTTTTAGGCATTTTTGTGATTAGCTCGAGTTGTGGTATGGTGGCTAAATAATATTTTGTTGTTAAAATCTTAGTGTCAGTTTCTCGTGCTATATGATTTTTCTCTTTAGATATCATGGTAGCTAGTTTCGAATTTCGATAATGTTCTATTATTAATAACCTAAATTGATTATTTTAGTCAATGCCATAAATCTGCTTTACCTGCAACCTGTTCACACATAAGATAATAGAAGTAGCCTTTTGATGTGCATTTTGATGCACGCTTTGGAAGCATAACCTGCATTTTTTCCTATTAAAAAGTTTGTTTGCTGGATTGACTGGTTTATATTTATTTGTTGCATCAGGGAGTCCTGCAACGGTGGTGTCGGCGGCGGCAACGACGACGATGGTGGCGGCGATGGGTCTGTCAAGGTGGTGGTGGAACAGTGTGACGATGTGGCGGTGTTTTGTACGATGTGTTGATTTGTGTGAGGCGGTGGTGTTATTGTCGAGGAAGTGGTGGTGATGGTTATAGCGACGAAGGTGACTATAGTGTTGTTAGAGGGAGTGGTGGTGCGGTAGTGGTCACAAGTGTTAGTTGTGGTCACAAATTATTTGATTGATTGCTACCATTAAATTGATTATAAATTGTGACCAAGAAATAATGTATGACCTAAAAAATTATTAATTTGTGATCGATAATTTGACAATTTGTGACTGTCTACTAAACTGTCTTATAATATTCGTGATTTGTGACCGGTGAATAAGTTATGACGTATAATTTTTTTATTTGTGACCGATGAACAAATTGTGATTTATAAAATTTCTGAATTGTGATCGTAAAATAACTTGTGACGTATAAAATTTTTAATTTGTGACCGATGAATAAATTGCGACATATAAAATTTTTGAATTGTGATCGTAAAATAATTTATAACGTTTCAATTTTTTTATTTGTAATCAATGAACAAATTGTGACCTATAAATTTTTTGAATTGTGACCGTAAAATAATTTGTGACATAGAAAAATGTGATTTGATATGTGAATTTGTGATCAAATTATATGGAATTGTGACCTTAATATATTTAATTAATAAAATATATGTTTAATTAATTAATTTATAAAATAAATTTTAAAAAATTTGAGATTTGAAATTTTAAACATTAAAAAATCTGAATTTTGAAATTTTAAACTTTATCTCTTAAATTTCAAATGAGTAAAACTAAACATCTTACTTGTGAAATTTTCCCAATTTGAAATGTGAATTTGATATACTTGGAACCATGTAAATTTCACTAAAAATTGTTGGGAAAAATTCATATTTAAGGTGTATTCTTTACCTCAATTCAAAAGTAAGGTAAATAGTATAAAAATTCAAAAATCAGGTATCAATTTAATTAATTAAAAATATTTATTAAATAAAGATAATAAAATCACATTTTGTGATTAATGGTCA
This sequence comes from Fraxinus excelsior, assembly GCA_019097785.1. NCBI lineage: Eukaryota > Viridiplantae > Streptophyta > Magnoliopsida > Lamiales > Oleaceae > Fraxinus > Fraxinus excelsior. Next base: position 18,897,126 of record CM032626.1, read on the forward strand.
CATATTCATAATTATAAGTTACAGATTTATTTATTGGTCATATATCGTCAAATTTTTTTATCACAGATTATTTCAAGGTCACAGATCAATAAATTTGTAGGTCACAGATTATTCCTAGGTCACAGATTTTTAAATTAGTTGGTCACAGATTATTTTTGAGTCACGTATTATCAAATTTTTAGGTCACAGTTGAGTAATTGGTCACAGATATTACCAAACATTTGGTCACAGATTACCGCCGCTACCACCAATACTTGGTCACAGGTCACAGATAGACCAACACAAACTGACGAAGACCGAATCCCAACAACAACGTATCCGCCGCTACCACCAACAATAAATCTGCTACCAACAACAGCAAACATAAACAGCAAACCACCAATCCGCCATCCCACAGATCCACCAACAACAAACAACAATAGCCAAGTCGCCACACCCACGGCGTCGAAGCAACACACCCCAGCAGCGGCCGCCAGTCACAGCCTAAAAAGCAAGAAAATTTTCACCTATTTGCACTTTTGTAGGCATCCTTCCGTTTATGTTTGGAAGGAAATTACAATCCCACTCCATCTCCACAGCCAACGCATGAACAAATCATAAACATTTTAATTTAACTAGAACCAATCCCACCAAATTCAATAACCAATCTGAAGCATAATCAAACAGAATAAATAAATAAACTAAATAATCAAGTCGAATTAATAATCCCTGCTCGCGGCAGCAGCTGCTGCCGGACTCGAGGAGGGGGATGGGAGGCGGAGAGAGAGAAATTAGGGTTATGTTTTTTATATATCACCTGAGTTTTGAAAAATGAAGTTTGATCCCTGATTTTTGAATTCTAAACTTCAAACCCCTGATATTTTGTAATTTCCTAAAATTGTTTATATGGTCTTTTGGGCCGGACGCCTCTTGGCCCAGAATTTTTAGGGGCCATTTTTTCCTCTCTTTTTTTGGGCAATTACAGAAATACCCTATATTTTGGGGCATTTTTGAAAAATCATGATAAACTTGGAATAAGTGGTAATTATATATAATTTATCGTAAAAAATACGGCTCAACTCACGCCAAAAAACTCACGACAGAAACCAGCTCCAATATGCAAAAATCGAAGGAAAACTGAAAGGAAGAAGAAGAAATCTTCCACTCTTCCACAAATAACGCAATTCCAGGAGGGAGGAGTCGATAGTGCCTCATATCTCTTTATTCGACGCAAACTCTCCAGAAATCAAGGAAAGAGAATCGTAAGTTTAAATCCAGAAATATTTTAAACAAGAAGGTGAATTTGGATTCCATAAACATGAATTTTATTGAATCATCACATCAATTGTGCATTAGCATTGTTGAAGTTATTTGTGTTTTGAGTAGATTTTAGTGTAAGTTTCATTTGAATGATAAGATGTTTCGAAAATGATATGAAGATTACTACATATGGAAAATTAGCTTTGAATCAATTGCAATTATTTTGATGCATGCAATGTGTTTGACAAAAGAATAATGTGAAAAAGTGACGTTCTGTCACTTTTATCAAAAAAAGTCACAGTATCTCATTGGAGCATTAACTAGATGCATACATGTGCGTTTTTGGAAATTTGAACATACCAACTCAAGCAATTAGACTATTTTATGTTAATACATATGAGAAAAAAAACTTTGAATCAATTACATTGATCCATGCAAGATGTTTATGAATTCTGTCACTTTTCTATGAAAAAAGTGACAATCTGTCACCTTTTTTTAAAAAAGTCTCACACAATTTCTTTGTAATCTTTTTGTAGGTATGGATAAAATTAATGTCTTCATTTGTTATGGAGGCAAATGGACACAAGATAATGAATATACAAGTGACAAAATGGTCGGAATTGTTGTCCCAATGGATTGCACATACAACATCCTTGAAAGCATGATATTTTCTGTGATGAAACTAAGTTCATCAATACATAGAATAAAAGTACAATATAGAGTAAAGAAAAATCTACTTTTGATGGAGATTTCAGACGATATTTCTCTAACATTTTATTTGGAGCTCAAGATGAAGGATAAAGATCTTGCAAGCTTTCCATTGTACATAGATGTGACATTGGTATCAAAAAGTGACGAAACTGAATCTGTTGATGCTATACAATGTTTGGAGGCCTTGATTTCGCAAAAAATGATATGATGGAATTGCAGTTTTGTGATGCTGTAACTGATAATTCTATGACATCAGTTTAGAATTACCTAGTATGGAAGAAATTGTTGTTGATGTATATAATAGTATATCGGGAGTTGAAGAAACGACGAATGAAGGAGGCAGTGATATCATTTCAGTAGTTACTATGGATGGAATTTCAAAAGATAAAGTGTTCAAAAACAAGACATTGGTTAAGAAAAGTATTTCGATATATGCGATACACAATAACTTTCAATTCAAGGTAAGTAAGTCGGACAAGAGAGAATATGTGTTGAAGTGCATTGATGATAAGTGTAAATGGACTTTTAGAGCTTCAAGACTTGGTGGAACAGATATGTTCAAGGTAAGTATATTAAAAATGATCATATATGCTCAAATAACATCATTTTGGGAGATCATCGTCAAGCAACCAGCTCAACAGTAGGAGAATTCATCATGTACAAGTATATCTCGACAAAAACAACATACACTCCCTCGGACATTATGAATGACATGATGAATGCGTATGGAGTGTCGATGAGTTATGAAAAAGCTTGGAGATCTAAGGAGAAAGCATTGGAATTGGTGAGAGGAGATCCCACAGAATCATATGGAAAGCTTCCAGAATATTTGTACATGATTGAACAAACAAGTCCCGGATCAGTTACAAAAATTGAGACATATCAGGACAACAAATTCAAATACCTCTTCATGGCATTAGGAGCATCTATTCAAGTGTGGAAGTATTGTAGACCAGTTATAGTAATAGATGCTATATTCTTAAAAGGCAACTATGGCGGAACGCTTTTCACTGCATATACACAAGATGCTAACAACAATATTTTCATATTAGCGTTTGGAGTTGGTGATTTAGAAACTAATGATTCATGGGAATGGTTTTTAACTATGTTAAAAGAAGCTTATGGTGAGCGAGAAGGATTGTGTATAATCTCAGATGGACATGCAAGCATAAAAAATGCAATTCACAACGTGTATGAGAATGCAATACATGGTCTATGTTCCTATCACTTGAAGTCATATTTTGGTGGGAAGAAAAAAGGAAAGAATATTGCAGAGCATTTCAACAGAGCTGTGAGAGCATATTCTTGAGTTCCATATGAAACAACTTGATGAAATCAATACAGGGATTCGATCACATTTGGTATGTTCTATAATAACATCTGTCACTTTTTTTAAAAAAAGTCACACTCTGTCACTTTTTTAACAGAGAGTGACAAAATGTCATTTTTTTGTTTAAAAAGTTTGCAAGTGTTAATACTTTTTTTTAAGAATGATTTTGAGTTCCATATGAAACAATTTGATGAAATCAATACAGGGATTCAATCACATTTGGTATGTTCTATAATAACCTCTGTCTTTTTTTATTAAAAAAGTGACACTCTGTCACTTTTTTAACGAGTGTCACTTTTTTAACAGAGAGTGACAAAATGTCATTTTTTTCGATTAAATGAATACTAATATTTTGAATCTTTTTTGTGCAGAAAGATATTGGTTATGAGAAATGGTCAAGGGTTTACATGACAAACAACAAATTTTCTACAATGACTTCAAATATAGTTGAGTCAGTAAATTCGGTAACAAAAGCAACAAAATGTTGTCCGATAGAGTCTTTATTGGAATCGTTAAGATACTTGTTACAAGAATGGTTTGTAAAGCATATAAATGATGCACGAGCAACCTTCACAACACTTTCTACCAAACAAGAGAAAAAATTGAGAGAAAAGTCCGTGGAGTAAAAAAAAATGAAGGTAAAATACTATAAACCTGTTATTTTGTTATTTTATGTTAAGGTTTTTTTATATAACATGGTTTGTAGCCTCTATACATATTGAGTTTTCACTTTAAATCTTCATTTAATATAAAATAGTGGCAAATTTTTGCAAACAGGTATCAACTTCAAGTTCGATATTGTATCAGGTTAATGATGGCCGTGCCTCATATTTGTTGAACATGGAAGAAAGAACATGCACATGCAACCAATTCCAAGTGGATAAGATTCCGTGTGCACATGCACTTGCAGTTATTGCAAAGATAAATGAAGATTCATATTCATATTGTTCGGTATATTATACAACATATATGTATATTCGAATATATATGGGAGCAATTTTTCCACTTGAAGATCACAATGACTAGAATGTACCAGAAGAGGTAAAAACAAGAGTAGTCTTGGCTCCTGATCAAAAAAGAAAATCCGGACGACCTAAAGAAAAAAGAATACCATCAAAATGAGAGAAAATCCAAAGTGCAAAATATGGGAGATGTGGAATTAGTGGCCACAATCGTAGATCATGTCAAAATCCAATAAATGGGAAAAAGAAACCACAAAAGAAAAGGAAGTTGGAAGACATCATATGAAACTAGATTACTTGACATTTTTTAGTTTTAGAATGCTTTTTTTTTTTTTAATTCTGAAGTTTATTATGTATGTGATTTGGTTAAAAAAAGTGACGATGGATTTTGATGGATACAACTTTGTTAAAAAATATTTTGTCATGTGTACGTGTATGTGAATGGATATCATGCTCCATTGACATTGGATCTACAGTTACTTAATAAATGGATTAGGTTCTAGCATCGTCCACTCCACTGAGCCTTTCAGCATGACTTCAAATATAAAACTACTACAATAAGTGAAATGATGTCACTTTCACTTTTTGATCAAAAGTGACAGCAAAAAGTGACGGTGTGTCTGCGAAGGTTAAAAACAAAACTCCCAGATAAAACTATATAACCGACATAAAAAATTGCACATCTAATAGAAAACATATTTATAAAAGTTGGCACCGTGCTTGTGCTTACATTATTTGTTCTTGTTTTGACTTCTCCTTTATTAAAACCATCAATTTTAACAAAAAATTACAGTAAACAAAGTGATAGTGTCATTTTTTTAACAAACGTCACTTTTTTGTTAAAAATGTGATATATCTTTCACCAATATCCCTGTTCCGAAGTATTAGCAAAAAGTGACAATTGTTAGGTACTAGTACTAATATTGATCAGCTACATCACCAATGTCCATGTTCCATTGATATTGTAAAGAAAACATGTTTGTTAAATCAGTCATTATATACAAGACATTCAATACATGAATCCACAAAATATTCTAACTAAAATCAGTCATTTCATTACAAGACATGTCTCCACTTCTTCAAAATCTTCTTCTTCTCTATCACTAATCCATCTCCTTTGACAACAACATATCACTAATCAATCTCTTTTGACAGCCATTCATTATCTGTATCATATTCCTCATCTTGCTTCTTCTTTAGACTCCACAAGACAAAAAAAGGAATCATCAACGCCATTGTGATAAGAGGTACCAAACAGGAAGGATGTAATAAGATAAACTAGGCCTATATCAACTACATCTTTATCTACAGTGTTGATTGGGAGATTAAGGAACACTTCTTGGACTACTTTTGTTGAGATACTTTGGTACTCTTTGAAGTAGCTCTCTTTCAAATGGCTCTTCTTCATTCTAAATTTGGTAAAATCACCATTTCCAAAGCATCTCAGCCCTGAGATTAAACAGAACTTCTCAATTGAAAATTTCACAAGTTGATCATGAATGTTGAAATACATTTCATCTGTATTCGGCTGCTTCACCTCCCTAAGCAGCAGTTGATGTATCAGTTGTGGCTGCAACTCTATTACTTTCAAATCTATAAAGGCACCAAGGCACGTATTTTTGAATAAACTCCTTTGATGTTGACTAAATTTTTTATTCAAGTTTATTATAACCTCGTGAGGCAAATATAATGTAATTTTCCATTTGAATCAATAATTGGGGGATTATAAAATCCCAATTCTATAAAAAGATATGATAATGATTAAAATCATGTTTGTCACATACAACAATCAAAAAGTGGCTTACACTCAAAGAAGTGACAAACACTTCAAAAAAAACCACTAATTAGCTTCCTTTAAATATGAATCTGGAAAAATAGATATTATAGCTATACAGGATCTATAACACATACTCTTACACAAGCACATTACTGGATTACTTCAGCACATACTAAAAAAAGCAGCACATTACTCCAAAAAAACTGCACATTACTCCAGCACACTCTTGTAGCTATGCAGGATCTAAAACACATACAAGAACAAGCACATTACTCCAACACATACTAAAAAAAAACGCACATTACTCCAAAACAACAAATCATGGACAAATCAAAACCCATAATTCCAAAATATGAATAATTTAAGTTCCATTTATAAAGTACCTCCTCAAGTGTATTACCAATCCATGGCTCAGTTTTACCCAGATCTACCACAAATCTCATGCCCAACTCTTCATAGAAAAATACCGTGCACATAACCACAAAATCGAAAGGGAAAGATAAGAGCACACGGGTCAATAATACTGAAAATTAAAGCAAAAACGCGCAAAACAATGATATAGTAGAATACAACCCCTCATGGAAAGCAATAATAATCAGAAGTTTTCGAGAGCAATCAGAAAAACAGCAAACAAAAAAAGAGCAACAATGACTGAGATATGAACCTTGAGTTTATACGATTTCTTCTTCTTTGAAGATGGTTCTTCATCGATGTCTCTTTTCCTTTTCAACACGCTTCCTCCAGCCATTGCAGAAATAGGAAAAGGATTTTGGGCGACTACAGACGAGGAAGGTATGTGGGGTCTGGAGATTTTCGATTTGTGAGATTTGGGCGACTGCAGATAGGAAGGGAGGTGGGGTTTGAGAATTTTGGGTTTTGTTATAAAAAGCGTAATCCTTTTTTTTTTTTGTTTAAAAACCTAGAACTTCACTACAGTTACGGCACTGAGGCAGACTCCAGTCCAGACTGAAGAAGCTGTGCCGCAGTGGAAACTGGAAGGTCCGACCGTGAGAGAGAAAACCGTGACTCAACCTCCGTCCTCCAGCATAATACAGAGAGAGAGAGAGAGAGAGAGGCCTCGAGGCGTGGATTCGTGATTATTGGTAAGTATTTACTGTATTTTGTTTACAAATTACACACAGTCACACAGCCTCCGTCTCCTCCAGTTTTCTGGTGTGAGCCTGTGAGGTGTCTGCAGTCTGTATGTATTTTAGTATTTTGTTTAGACTTTTACATTGAGTAATGAGTATTGGCTGTACTGCTGTCATGCTGTGTAGTGTAGTTCTCGAATCTCCACAGAACACAGGCCGATTACACTTTACTGATTAGTGATTACCAATGCTTTTGAAGTTTAAGCAGAAATTAATAAAGCAAGAAAAATGGATGCTTAATATTTTATTGTGATTTGAGTATGGATGATTAAGGATCGGGGTTGGACTTAGTTTAGTGCTCTTTGAACTGGGATTTTATAAATCTGCAATCTGCATACATTAGTTAATAGTTATGGGATTTTATAAATTGAATCTGTTATTGAATATGTATTATTACTTATCTGGGTTTGGCTTAATTAAGTGTGAATTTGAACTGGGTTTTTGTAAATCTACATTTGCTCATGTTATGTTCAATTTTTGTAATGTAATCTCTAATGGAATTTTCTAAATTGAATATGTATAGTTAATGATCTGGGTTTGGTTTAATTAGGTGTAGATCTACATTTCCTCTTTTCTTCTTCTATGTTCAATTTTAGTAAATTTACTTTATCGATAATAGGATTTGTAGAATTCTAAGTGACCTTATACAGAATCGTGATTGCAAACAAGAATTTCCTAATTATGTCAAGATTTTGAGCTGAAAAGAAGAGAGCATTTTTATGTAATACTTGATATGTTAGGCCTTATGTATGGAAACTGGAAAGTAATTAAACTTTGCTTTTTTCACCTTTCAGTAACAGAAATGGTTGAACAACTTGACGATACAAAATTGATTGATATTTTTGCCTCAAAAACTGCCAGACGAGTTATATTTAAGTGATTGGTTAGAACATCTTCGTATTGTTATTTGCTTTCAACATAAATATTTTGAATATTTTATTTTTTGTTGCTTTATTGTTGAATTTAAGTTAACAAATTTAGTTCTGTAAGACTCTTTTAAATGAAAAATGGATTGTCTGCTATGACTTAGGAGCCCAAACTATTTTTGAAAAATAATCAATTGAAAAATTGCATCAATAGATATTATTTCCTTTTTATCTTGTGTCCAAAATTTTCGAACCCTACATTTAGAAATCAAAACCCTAAGCCCAATTAGGTGGAGAAAGTAGAGCCCAGTTATGCAGGATTCATCTTTCGCCTTGCTTTAAATTCGATCATCCTTCAAATTTTTGTGTTTAAATTTCTCTTCTTGGAATTTACATTTCAGTTTTTACTTCCGTAGATTGAAGAAAATGTTTGTGATGATTGAAATAGAGCACACATTGAGATTGCCTCCTCATCTCCTAAATTGTCCACTCAATGTGGCCATTAAAGGAGAACTGGAATCTCTCTTCTTAGACAAGGTCTGCATCTATTTTTTTCTTTTTAATTTAATTTTTTTCTTTTTATTACTGATGACTATCTATTTTGCATGTTTATGATAGGTGATTGATAAATTGGGGTTATGTGTAAGCGTTTATGATATTCTATCCATTGATGGTGGATTTATCTTTCCAGGAGACGGTGCTTCCACTTATACGGTATATTTCTCTTAGTGTTGTTTGTTTGTTTTGAAAACTTATGTCTTATACATGATCCAAAATTTGTGTTTGATTTAAAAGTTCATTAAATAGTGTGCTATACAATTTTTTTCTTCTCCCCCCTTTTTAAATCCTTTTTACTACCAAATTATCAGTGGGTTGTTTATCTTTCTTAATCTTTTGATTAGCTGAAATTCTTTTAGATGTGTTTCTAAATTATAGCATTTGGGTGTGTCTCGTTGTAGGCAATTTTTTATGTCTGTTTTATTGGGTTAAAGTATTGCTATCTGAATCAGAATGTTTTTGACAAGTGATTGAAATCCAAATGTGATATATGACATGCTTAGACTCGAGAACGCAGCTGACCATATAATGTTAAAATTATATTAGTGAAAATTACATATACTGTTATACTAATTATGTGTTCTATATTTGAAACTTTTTGGGGTCTTTTCAATTTGGAACTTTGTTCAATTTTCCTTCTAAACCTCTGTATCAGAAGATGGATCTTATCAAAAGGGAAGTTCAACTTCCCTGGTCAACGAAGGAAACAAAAGGCAAGGTAAAAAGGATGTTAGTAGCATGAACTTGCTTTATGACATGAGCATAATCTTCGATTGAATGGTTTAACGTGAAATGTGTCTTCCAGTTTCAGTTGTTATGTGCTTATCATAATGATTGAACTTCTTTGTCTTCTTTTGCAGGCAAGGTTCAGACTGCTAATGTTTCGCTCATATGTTGGAGAAGTTATATCAGCAAGACTGAAAGAGTCTACTAAAGATGGTTTACGCTGTATGAACTACAAGTACTTTGACACTTTCTTTCTGAATATTTTTTATTGGTCTTTGATTATTTTCTCCTCTAGTATGATCTTCTTATCAAACTATCAATGCATAGGAAACGCGATGTCTATTTACTGACGCTCTAAACAGAATGTTGTTTTTTAAAAAAGTGGAGAAAATGAATTGGAAGGCGAACTCTTATTTGAATAACTAAGGTCTAAAACTGAACTGAAATGAGGCTTATTATATACCTAAGGTACGAAAGTCTTTTGTCGGCCACAAGTTAAAATCTTGATATGGCGATTTCTATTGTCTTGGAAATTGTTCTCTCTGTATAATCGTTTACTAACTTAATTGTGTTGGTAGGTATGGTGCCAAACTGAGAACTGATGACTTTTTATTACATGATGAAAGATATCCTGGATTTGGTATTATATATGGTCATTTCTCATCATATATATCAAAACTTGATTCAAGGTCTGGTGGCATAGTCAGTAGAGAACATGTAGTTTTGTTGAGCGTGTTATGTTTGAAACGGAACTTAGGTTCAAGTGGTCACCATTTTTCCTTTTTGAAGATCTGAAACTTGTGACTCTGCAGGCGTGCATGTTGATATTGATGTTGTTACCTATCATTTTAGGTGAGATACTGGTAGCTTGTGGTTTTTCCATGTCAGAAAACATATGCTTCTTTAGATGTTATTGTTGCTTTTATAATTTGCAAAATCAACATTTAAGGATGACAATTTTCTGAAATACAGATCTTATAATTATGTGAAATTCTAGGATGCTTTGCCATCTCCTTTATTATACTTTGGAGCCTTGATCGTTTTTTGCTTCCTAGAGTCCCTTTCCCAGATGTAGTTTATCCATTCAATTTACTCTACATTTTGCGCATTCCGATGGAAAGGCTGAAAGGCAGCTGTGTTTATCTGTATGCTATATATTTTGATCGATTAAGGATATTATTTATTATTTTTATCAATCTTCAAGAAAAAGTTTATTTTTCTGCCTAGAGGGTAGTTTAATATCACGAGGCCATTGTAATATAAATCATATGGCAATATATTTAAGTTATTGCTTATTTATTTGATAAAATAGTTTCAGAAATCTACAGTTCTTTTTGTAGAATTGCATTTGTATCTATCATGCTGATTTTAAATTTATTCTTGGCAGTGTCACTTGGATTTTTTGATGACATTTATGTACCCGTCCCTTTAATGCCAAATCCTTATCATACTGAACCTGATCCAGAACATAAGTAAGCATCTCAGTTGTCATCAAATTTATCATGGAATTATATATGTAACTAAAAGCTTTTGACGAGAAGCTAAACTTTTTTGCTCATATATGACCTTTCTCTTATCTCTTGTCCTTCTCAGGAACGGAATTAAGTGGGTGTGGGAGTATATGGGAGAAAATTACCCAATAGATTGGACAGATGAGGTTGCTCTTACTTTCGTTAATTTGTTTCTTTCTTTAACAGCAATTCAAACTCGAGTTGCTATTGAACTCTAACTCCCTGTTTCTCACTGCAGATAAGATTCAGGGTTCACAGTTTAAATTATCCACCTATACCTATAGAGCAAGGGATAGATTCAGAGCAAAAAGATTCAGAAGAAAAAGATTCGAGGCAAAAAGATTTAAAGCCATTTGCCCCAATGGTCATCACTGTAAGTTAACAACTATGCTTCTTTCTATGATAATTGTGCCACTATTTGTGGGGTTTCTGAAGTAGGTGCTATGTGGAGTTTATTAAATCATTCATCATCCTAATTTAGCTTGGATTACTACTTGCTCATCAAAATATAAATGGTTACTAATTGCTCACCGACCTTTAAATAAAATTACTCTTCCATCATCCATTTCAATTCCATCCATCCACCTAGGCAACGAAATCCACGTGGCAGATGAAAATCCTACGTGGCCACTAACGGTGTTAAAAATTGACAGGTGGATAAAAACAATTTCAAAAATAACGTTTTCTTTTAAGAAATTGAAGAATTGTTTCTTTATTTCTCCAACTGTTTATTTTTCCCAATCTTGCCTGTGCAAACCTAAGTCAATTTTCCCCCAAATCGTATGTGCCCCCAGATTCTTCATCAATGGAATCCCAAAGAAATTTATGGAACGTGGTTGCCAGTGAGAATGCTACTGTCCCATATCTTCACATCAAAAACCTAATTTATCCATAACAATTCAAATTAAATATAAGGAGACACCAATTTCCCCTCTTTATCTCAAGTCTTCTCTGATTCAAAGACGAATTTTAATTTTTCTCTTTACTTTGATCTTTCATTTTTGTCATCTGGGCGATGAGAATTTCAAGACGTAGCTGATGGGTCAAAGAGAATGAAAGATGAGAAAATAATAGCAGCAATGGATGCTAATGGAATGGTTTGTAGATATGGGTTCTATTTCGAGGATGATGGATTAGAGAAAAACTCTCCAAAGAATCAATAGAAGGTGGTAGTGGAGGAGATGCATATGGTGGGTAAGTTCAATTAGGTAGACGTGGAGGTGATGGTGGGAGCAGAGAGATGTAGTTTTTGTCCATGTGTCAATTTTTAACACACTTAGTGGCCAAGTAGGATTTTCATTTGCAATGTGTAATTTCTTGTCCAAGCAGATGGATGGAATCAACATGGGTGATGGATGAATAACTTTGTACAAAAGTGAGTGAGCAATCGGTTACTTTTTATTTTTGGATGAGCAAGTAGTAACCGAACCTAAATGTTACTGATGAGTGATTTAATTAACTCGTGCTATGTGTTTGTTAATGTTTATGAAATATATGTCAGGATTCTTCCTAGTGGAGCTTGCAAATAATTTCTCGTATCTTTATTGTATGTTTGTTAATCTTTATTGTATGTTTGTTAATGTTCATGCCATCAGAAATTTAGTAGCGTACTCCTCTTCTCTTCTCTCCTGTCCTAAATGGGCTGAAACAATTAGTGAAACAATTAGGGCAGTGCGCCATTCTGAAAGTCTTTCTCCTTTTAATTTTTTTTTAGTGTGTATTTATTATCCTTCTTGAGCTCCTTCATGGGGTGTATACCAGTGCAACATGTTACAGCTGTTATTGTATACTTAGTCCTTGCTATAATCTCTCTGGTTCTTCTGAACTTAGGGTGTTTGAGCACATTATTTTGGAAGAATGTATTCTGGAATAGTAGATTGATGGAGAATGTGTGGTTGAAAAAGAAGGAAAAATTATTGATGTGATGGAAAATATTATTTTATTGAAGAATGTGATTGAAAATGAGTAGAAGAATGATAATGAAAATTTTAATGCGTACCAAACAGGGGCTTTATATTTGAGATTCTGCTGAATTTGTTAATAAATAGCCAAATCAAGAAATCAACACATTACACATAAGATGGGTGTGTTTGTACAGGCGCACTCTTTCTTTTTCTTTTTTTCCTTTTCTCAGGTGGCATGATGTAGGGTTGTGCATTCTGAGTTTGCTCGACCTTTCATAGATCACACGTCAATTTTATATGTTCTATTAAGTTGACTTTGACCCCTATACATAATAAAAAACTATAAAGGATCCTCTACATTCCTATGATAAAATTTCAAGAATATTGAACCCCTCGAAGGGTTTGACTTTGTCCCCAGTAATTTTTACAATGTCCGATATGGATCTTTATGTGCTTGCCTGCTTGTTATAAGAAAAGTACATTTTTCAAAATTTATTTTTATATTTGTCATGTTGAAAGGATAGGTTTCAATTTAATCAACTATGCAACTTTTTAACTAAAGGTTCAAAAGAATTTGAACTCCCCATGAATGTTGTAATAATCCTCTACAGGTGCTGCGATTTCTTGTCTCAGGTTTTCCTTTTGAATTGGACTAACGACCCTCTTTGTTCTTCTGTTTTGTTGGGGAGGGGGCATTATTGAATTGCCTTCCCTACATAAATTATATGACAATTTTCTATGTTTTGTCATGTTGGGCCTGTACATAATAAAACATCTTAATGGATCCTTTACGTTCCTACAATAAAATTTCAGTAATTCTTTATTCTTCCAGGGGTTTGACTCTGTCTTTGGAAGAAAAGGGGAGGTCCTCCCCTAGCCCCGCCTCCATCCCTAGCACTTCATTGCACTCATTCAACTATGCAAGTTTTAAAAAATTTGAATGATGCATGAATTTTGTAATATTTCACACTACCAGTGTCAGATATATTTGTTTCTGAATTTGTTTCATATATGAAGTTACTAATGCGGCCCTTGTACTTTGCGGCAGGGATCACTCGATGCTGATGGATTAGGTCCCACTGCATGGTGGGTATAAATGGGGATAGTGAGGTTTACTCTGGAAGTGACGAAGTTGATAATATTCAATCCCTTTAGTATATTATGTGGAAGCAGAAAATAGATGGCTGATAAATACCCCCACCCCACCACCACCCAACTGGAAAAGAGGAAGCCAAGAATGAATGTATTTATTGGTTGATTTCTCCTTCATTATATTGATAATAAATTTTTTCATTTTTAAACTATGTGATCAGTTTCTTTGTACAATATAAGGGATATATTTGTGTTTTTTTTGAAAGACTAAAATTAATTAATTAGGTTGCTTATTAATAGACTCGAAATAATTAATTGGATTATTAATTAATTAAATATTGGATCGGGTTAAGTTTAAGAATCGGGCCGAGCCCACTTACAGAAGTGAATTTTCATTATTCATGTTAGCACGAGAAAAGAAAACTTTAGTCACCATTCTTGTTCTCTGTGTGGATTATCATTGAAGGCTAGACAATTGAACATCTTGGATTATAGATCGTGATCATTCGAATTCGAGAATCAGTAAAGTGTCATTTCCAAAAATTAAAGTGCTTTACCTTTACAACCGAGCCAAGAGAATTCTAGTTACAAAATCTTCGATTAATTTTGGCGCGACTGCTTGATTTGAGATGATGCAAAACTTGTCTCCATGAGTGCTCAATCGATCTTTATTTTGAGCTTTCTTGATTGACAACTTCTCGTTCAATGGTTTTGACTCAATTTACCAACATGTAATCAATTTAAAGATTAAATTAGAGATAAACATAAATTATTTGTATAATCAAAACATGCGGTTTGACAATATGTCAATATATTGGTCCACATATATCTTCATAAATCCTTTCTAAGAAAATTGAAGATTCAATATTAACTTTTGTAGTTGAAAGTCTAACGACTAACTTGTCTCGCGAATAAGCCACACATGGATAAACATTAGGTAAATGAACCTTTTGATTCTTTAAAGGATATCCATGTGAGTTGTTTATTATTCGACGCGTCATTATAGCTCCGGATGTCCAAGTTGATCTTGCCAAAGTATAAAACTTTTTGGATTAACGAACTTCTAGTTCGTGATAATATTTGATTCAATCATTTTTATAAATATCTAATACATGCTAGATGGGAGTGCATGAAGTTTTTCTTTTATTTGCTTCTCACCGATACAAAAGAAGTTATGCAAAAATATTCCACATTATTTTCTTATATCGTCTCAATGTGATATCCAATGCAGCGGGTATCTTTAAAATTAAGCAAATTTCTTTTGAATTTGTTTGAATAAAGTGTATCGTCAATATACGATTTTGTATTATTTGATAAAATAATACAAGCTCTTCTGAAACCTTTAACGATATTCGATACATCTGATATCGTATTAACATTATTTTCTGTTAATGTTAAGTCCAAAAAATATTTTTTTGTCTTGAAGAATAATATGTGTAGTTGCAATATTAATCAAACAAGTATCTTGACAATCCATCGCGAATCTTTTCTAAACTTTGAAGAATTAAGCTTTCGTACTAATAACATATTATGAAATAAAAATAATAGAACAAGAAGAGAAGAAAATATAATAGTTAAAGCTCAAATATGTATTTTATTGATCATTGGAAAAGAAATTTCAAGGCTTATATATACTTCATTAGTGTAATGTGTATTGGATACCAGATATGTATCTCATATTTATATAAATATACATAAACTAAACAGAAGTAGATCACTGCAAAATGGGAGAAGTTGACCTGTACGTTGAAAATGAGCAAATGTTGCTGCATTGTCTGTATGAGTTACTTCTTGCCTTTGCCTTTAGGCTTAATATTAGAATCAGAGAAATGTTATTTTGTTCTTACCATTTCCAAGAGCATTAAGTAAATCTCATGTTTGGACATGAATTATTTTAATATTAAGGACAATTGTTGTTCGTTTTTATCTCGATAAAATCTTAATGGCTATGGTAAATTACAAAAAATGACATTTATATTCTAAATATTGAGTATTCTATAATAAGTATAGATATTGAATGACATAAAAATGATAATTTGAATAACACTTATATCTGATTTTGCAGATTTGGTCACATAAATGAAAATATAATTCCAAACTTACATGGAGATGTATATTTGAGTCAAATGATTTTGAATCATTTGACAAATGCGAATCATGCCCGTTAGACATAGTGACCAAATCTCCTTTTACTTGAAAATGAGAAAGATCAGTATAATTACAGAGTCTAATACATAGTGATGTATGTGGACCCATCTCAGTTAATGCTAGATAAAATTTCTTTTATCTCATCACATTTACTAGACAACTATTTCAAAAATAGTCATGTATATTTGATGAAATTCAAGTATGAAACTTTTGAAATGTTCAAGGGATTCAAACTAAAAATTGAGAAACAAATAGGTAAATAAATTCTCACATTGAGATTTGATCGATGTGAAAAATACCTAGAATGTAAAATTCTAGATTATCTAAAAGAGAATGAGATTCTCACGCAGTGGATTCCTCCACATACATTGCAACATAATGGTGTATCCAAAATGAAGAATTGTACACTATTAGATATAGTGCAACTAAGAAGAAGTCATGTAAACATTCCAAAATCGTTTTGAGGTCATGTACTAATTGACACGTGCTACACACTAAGTCGTATCTCGTCTAAATCGGTTGACAAAACTCCATACGAGTTATGGAAAGACAGATGACCCAATTTATCTCATATGAAAGTTTGGACTGTGATGTTTATGTGAAGCGCAATGAATCAGATAAGTTTGAGATTAAATTTGATAAATATATATTTGTGGGATATTCAAGAGACAATTGGATATCAATTCTATAATCCCGTTGAGAAGAACGTGTTCATCTCAAGACATGTCATACTCCTAGAGAAAGTGTTTATGACAGTGGGAGCATAATAAATCTTGAAGGAGTTCAAGAATTCACAAATATAGTTGACCAAGTAGATGAACCTAAGTCTGATCCCAAACCTGTTGAGGGACATACTTTTGATTAGGAAGTGGAGACTTTTGAGGACACGTCAGCTCCGTGTAAATCTTGTAGGATCATTCGACCTTCTAGAAGGTACGAATCCATGATTACTAATCATGCATTATTAATAGAGGATGATGAACCTACTAATTATGTATAAGCAAAGTCAAGTGTTGACTCGCTAAGATGGCAGAAGGCTATGAAATCCGATATGAACTTAATGTATGTAACCAAGGTTTGGACCTTGGTCAACCTGCCTAATGGAGTAAAACCCATAGGTTGTAAATGAGTTTACAAGAAAAATGTCAATATGGATTGAAACAAGTCTTTTGGAGCTGAAATCTTCGAATTGATGTGAAAGTCAAAATGTTTGATTTTATCAAAAATGAAGACGAATTGTGTGTTTACAAGAAAAATAGTGGGAGCATTGTGGCATTCCTAATATTATATGTATGAGACATATTATTGCAAAAACGTGCAAAAATTGATAACTAGCAATGACATTGATTAACTAATGATATGACACATAAAAAATCAAGCAATAATGATCAAAAGTTCGAAAATCATCAAGAAAGTCGCAAAAAATAGTAAAAAAACCAAGAGTTTAGTAATTTACCTTTGAAATTAGTGAATATAATGAAATGGTTCAACAATGGAATGAGTTTGAATGTTAATAGCGTGGGAAACACACAAATTTGATGTGGGTTAGCAAAATGTAGGAGAAATGGGAAGAAAATTTGAAGTTTTTGCGTAAGAACCCTAAAAAATAACATTTTAATTTGAAATTACGGTCTGTCGCTCGAGTGATAAGCGAGCGAGGCAGCTTCTGCTACTGTCACTCGAGCGTGGCCTATCGATAAGCGGGCAAGAAGTCGAATAACAGAAATAGCACCAAAATTTTAAAAATTAAGAAAAGTAGTATTTTTTTAAAAATAAACAATAAGTTATTTTAAGCTACTCAAGCTCTCGACACTTCGATAATTAAAATCAAGCATGAAATTATAAGTCGAATAATATCAAAAAGACTTTCCTACATACTTAGTTAAGTTCAAGATGGAGTAAAGTGTATACATGACTCATGTGTGTTAAGTGCCACTATTTTCTCGTGAAAATGACTATAAACCTTAAATTTGTGAGAAAGGACATGCTACCTTCACTGTAACAAAGTATGATTCCTACCTACTGATGAAATTCAAACTCGAATAAATTTTAGGACCTGAAAACGAGCTCAATTATATGATAAATTTTCTTATCTTTTCCTAAATTTAAGTATATAATAATTTTTATCTATTTTCTCATAAATAATATCTTATGTGCAGACTCTTGTCCATTAAGTTACTAAATTGACCCCTATAACGAGCTTTAGGTAGTTAACCCAAGTCAAATGACCATAGGGACCAGATTATGAAAAATCGCTCGGGCTTAATTACTCGAGTCAAATAGGCTTCGAACAAAAGTATAAGATGAACCTAGTAGTTAATCACATTTTTTTAACAATGCAACAATACAGAGAGACTATCACGAGCTAAGGTCATCTAAGTATATGTCAATTCACATTCAAGGTCACCATACTAACACGTGATTGCCATCCCAAATCTCACACACGCGGTTCAAACTCACTCACAAGATCATAGTGTGTGCAGTGCAGATGATTACATGATGACACATATATTCAATACTCTACATTAAATGAACCAAGTAATGGAAATAATAGTGTTAAACAGATAAATGCTTACTTGATCACACATGACATGTTTAAAATCATAACGATGTGTCGTTTGCCAAAAAGAAAATATTTTTGTATTTTTTCCATTTTTCAATTTTTTTTGAATCCTATATGTAAAAAAAAAATAAATGAAAACAAAAAAATAATTGAAAATAACATAAAAATAAACGCGATGCATGTATGAATGAATGGACACAGTGAATTGCACATGCATGCACCTAAATGCCAAATCGGGGTGAAATTTGAATGCCCTTACCATGAAGAGCAAGACCATTTTCACGACCTTCCAGGTCACTCATCTTAACCTAGACTTTTTTAGAATTAGAAGTTAATTGAGTTAACCAATTAATCATCTTAGTTAAGTGACTACTTGATTGGCAAGAAAGTCAACTTTGCTAGTAAAGTCCTGATTCTTACTTCTAATCACATGATTACGACACCTAGGTCTAGTGTGTCTCAGTGCATCATAGTGGTGCCAAGTGGGAATGAACTTAGGCTCAAACCTGCTTGGAGGTTGTCTCCGAAAAGTAGGATGATTGACCATACGCTGTTTGGTAGGTCTCGATCCTTTGGCATGCTTATCTTTGGGTTTGGGATAAACAATATCACAAGCTTTGTTGGAGGCATGAACGAACGTGATCCTAGATGTACTAGAGCATCACCGTTATGCACATAACCTAAACCATGCCTATTACCAGCAGGCTCGTTCATTCCAAACAAATTATCCAACTTCTGCGAGCCACTCATAAATGATTGTAGTTGAGCGTTAGATTTATCAAGATAGTAATAATTTCAGAATGATTTGAGAGTGTTGCTGTGAACGACTGCATCATAAATCTACATGATATAACTGTTCCTCCACGTATTCTTTTTGGGATTTAACTTTATGTGGATTAGAGAGATAACTTGCATCTACATATCCTACTAGAACATATCCCAACTTTTGAGAATAAAATAATCCCAAATCAATATCATCCTTTAGATAACGAAAAATATGTTTAACACCATGGCAATGTCTTTGTGTTGATGTAGAGCTATATCTTACAATGAGATTTTAAAAAAAAAAACTATGTCGGGTCGAGTGCAATTTAGAAGATAAGTTAATGCTCCAATTGCACTAAAATATGATACTTTAGGACCAATCTCTATCTTCAAGTGGCTGGAAATGATCATTTTTCACATTAAGTGATCGAACAACCATATGTGTGCCAATGGATGTGCATTATCCATATAAAGTCATTTTAATACTTTTTTTTGTATATGTAGATTGATCAACAAGTAATCATTCTTGGAAATGTTCAATCAGTAACCCGAGAAAGAATTTGATTTTTCCCAAATCTTTCATCTTAAATTCATTTTTCAAATAATCTGCAGTTTTGTTGAGTTTTTCAGAAGTTTCAAATAAATTGAAGTCATCAACATAAACTGCCACAATTGCAAATCCAATACATGAGCATATATCGTCATTTTTATAGCCTTCCTTCAATAAGTATTTGCTAAAACGATTATACCACATACGCCCAGATTGTTTGAATCCATATAATGATATTTGCAATTTAATTGAGAACATGGTTCTCGGCATGTATCATTTGTTTCTCTTACTTTAAGTCATTTAGAGACTTTCATATATATGTCATTATCAAGTGAACCATATAAATAGGCAACCACTACATCCATAAGGCACATATAGAGCCTTTGTGACACATTCAAACTAATTAAGAATCTAAAAATAATGATATCCATTACGAGAGAATATGTTTCCTCATAATCAATTCCTGGTCTTTGTGAGAAACCTTGAGTTACGAGTCAGACTTTATATCTTGTAGTTTCATTATTTTCATTTCTTTTCCGTACAAAAACTCATTTGTATTCAACATTGATTATATTTTCAGGTGTTCGAACCACATGTTCAAACACTTTCCGTTTATCTAAGGAATTCAATTATGCATGTATGACTTCTTTCCACTTTGGCCAATAATTTCTATTTTCACAGTCTTTAACAGACTGTGGTTTAGGATCCTCACCACGTTAAAGAAGAAAATATTGTCTATAATAACATTATTTATTTTCCATAATTTATGAGATAATATACAATTTATTAAAATCTCATTATTTTCGGACACTTGTGGTTCTTCAGGAACCATATTTTCAATATTTATTTGATCAATCTTTTGTAATGTCACTTCTTCTGAAGTTTTTGGTTGATTTTTTTCTTGTACTTTTTTTTTCGAGGTATATAATCTTTTGAACCAACTGGTTGACCACGCCTCTGGCGTATTTGATATTCATTTGTTACATCAAAATTGTCCTACAAGGACATCAATTTTTGCTGGAATATTTTCTGTTGGTATATATAACTTTGTTACATTTCTTGTGTCAACAAATATATCTGGTAATTGATTTGCAATTCCTTGCAAATGAATAAATTTTTTCAACCTCTTGTTCACATTGATTGCTGCGGGAATCAAAATGAGATAGATTTGTTTCATTCTAAGAAATTTTTACCTTTTTTTTATATCATAATATTGGTTTTCTCCTCCCGAAATTGGAAAAATCATTTCATCAAAATGATCATCTGTAAAATATGCAGTAAATAAATCACACGTTATAAGTTCAAGATACCTAATAATAGACGGTGAATCAAAACCCACAAAAACTCGAAGGTAAAAATATTAGATTCATGACCAAATGCTAGTTGCAAAGATGAATATTGATAATATGCAGTTGGTCTGATACGAACAATGACATAGCATGTAATATTATAATTTGAGCATTGTCAAGACGATTAGTTTTGATTGAGTAATCGGGAAATTGTGCTCGTAATTTTATAATTTGAGCAAGTAGTCTCGTAAAAGCTACATTCATAGTGAAAAGTAGGCATAAATGTGACTATCTAGTAGAAAAATTCAATTAATACCATAAAATAACGAAATGACCTACATGGTGGGCGTACTGTGAAAGCCCAAGATTGGCTAACCAAGAGAAGGGGGGGGGGGGGGGGGGAGGGGGGGAATTGGTTATAAAAACTTTTTTGTTAAAAACTCACGTTTTAATATAATAAGGAAGCAAATAGTAGAAGACAACTAAACACAAATAAGCAAGTAAGTAGAACAATGTAATTTACACAAAGTAAAAGCGTTAAGTAAAAGGGGTAGAAAGTGCAAACAATATAGTTATGGAGGTTCAATCTAATGCAAGGATCTACGTCCCTCATTACCAAGCTCTCCGACACGAGTAAGACCTTTTTCACTATATTGATTGACTTATGATGCAATCTAACCCTTTACAACGCTTCCGGTGACTTACAACCAAGGAGCACCGATCCTTTTACAATGTTGAGCTTTTCGGGACCTCAACACGACCCACAATTCAAAATGAGTTTACAAGTGAAATCTTCTATTCTTAGTGAATAATGAATACAAGGTTAACTATAAGAAGAGAAGTAGGCAAATACTTTAATGGATATCAATGAATGAAGCTCAAGAGTTTGGTGTGTAGATCTTTGATGTATAAAATGATTTTCAAGAATTAATTTTGGTCAAATATTTTTCAAGAGCAAAATGATATGATAGATCAATGTTAGCTCAAGGAGTATCAAATTGAATGCTCAAAAGTTGTTTTACAAATGGTAGGTGAATTGGTATTTATAGCAGTTGAAAAAAGGCAAAACTTTTTGTCAAACCGAACAACCTAAACTAGCCATTTGAACAACTCTGTCAGAACGGTAAAAAAAAACCGACCGTTGCTGGCGAATCGGATGTCCGGTTCGCCATCCGGACATCCAAATAACCAGAGATGGTCTGGGTCGTTTTTCGATTTATTTTGTTTGCAATCAATGATGTTTTTACTTGATATTTCAAAGTAAGTTTGTTTTGATAGTTTTCAAAAAATAGGTTGAAAAACTTTCCTTTGAAAATAATTTTGTGCAAATATTTTTGTCACGTAAATTTTGTAGTGTACGAGAAAATTATTAATTGAGCTTGCAAAGTGTCATTTCCAAAAATTAAAGTGCTTTACCTTTACAACCGAGCCAAGAGAATTCTAGTTACAAAATCTTCGATTAATTTTGGCGCGACTGCTTGATTTGAGATGATGCAAAACTTGTCTCCATGAGTGCTCAATCGATCTTTATTTTGAGCTTTCTTGATTGACAACTTCTCGTTCAATGGTTTTGACTCAATTTACCAACATGTAATCAATTTAAAGATTAAATTAGAGATAAACATAAATTGTTTGTTATAATCAAAACATACAGTTTGACCATATGTCAACAATTTCCATTTTTTTTATTATGACAAACAATAGATGATTTGTAATAGAATAGCACTTCATATAATTTTCACGATTCAAACTTTTGCAATTTTGTTCCCCCTATGTTTTATAGATTAAGAATTCTCCTTTCTCATTCACAATAAGCATGCAAATCATCATTTAAAATCAAATCATCGTTAAAAATCATGTTGAATATAATTCAAACCATAGTTATGCAAATCGTGAAATCATCTCATATGTTTTCCTCCCTTTTGGCATAAACAAAAAGAATAGAGCATATAGAAGCATAAACAAAACATAACGGAATGAAATCTTAAAATCACGAAGAATATAATTCAAACAAAAATAACGTCATGAAAGAAAAGTAGAAAAATATCCAAAGTACAAAAAAAGAAGGATAAATGCATGATAACCCGAGAACGATCATGAACTAAGATTCCGAAGGAGGTGGAAGAGGAAACTAGGCATAGAAGTGAATATAGAAGGCATTCTGTTGAGCTTGAATGGCTTCTTTTTGAGCGAGCACTCGTTGAAGCATTCCGTCGAGACCATCAACTGTAGATGCAAGAGAATCAATGCGACCATTCAACATGTTGTAATGATCCTGGTGAATGTGAAGCGACCAGACGAAGAATGAGTACTTGGAGCATGTTGTGGAGCGGGTGGTATATCGGTATTTTATTCTTCATCTTCTTCACCGTCAAAGGGTAGATTTGATGGACCCGAGGTTGAGTCAAACCCTTTTGTACGTACCACCCATTGTTCGTGTCTTTTACTATTTTCATGCGTTTAAATGTTTGAATGTTGATGATGTCGGTGGGTTTAGGTGAGATGTATGCTTCATCATATAATGCAACGTGAAAATGTTTGAAAACTTTGGTAAGAAGCATGCCATATGGTAAGGCCTTGATAATTCGTGTGGAGTGCACAAGTTTCATGAGGTCTATTGCAATGGTTGGAAAATCAAGTTTTCTATTGATAAGAAGGGAATCGAGAAGAAAGAGATCAAAAGAGCTTACTTCATCTCGATGGCCTTTCTGGGGAAGAATGACATTTGCAATAATATTGTGTAGGACCTTGCATGGAAGAGACAATTGATGTGGACTAACTTTGGTGATATTTTCAAAAAAAAATTCGGTGACGTGACGACAAGCCTCGATAGGGGCATAATCGTCGAGCATGGGATGAGTTTTGTGTAAAAATATTTAAGTGTTACATCCTTCAAGTTCTAAGAGGTCACGAATGAGTTCTTGGTTTATAAAAACACGTTTGTTTTTAATTAAACACGAAATCTCATTTGAATGTGAAATCGCCATTTTATGATAACATTCTTGCATAGGACGTGGGTATGTATTTTCTTCCAATGTGGCAATTGAAATCGCACCCATTTTTTCAAAAATTTCCTCAATGTGAAATGCAGGTGCTTCGGCAAAATCAACGTTCCTACCAATTAGAATGTGTGATTTTGCAAAAGGGTTGACTGACACTTCGGGTTCTGAATCCATTTCTTCGTTGGAAGAAGGTGGAAGAGAGCGTCTACCGTACTCTTGATGCATTTCTCCTTGCTTCTAGAACTTGGCATGGGTGAAAAATGGAGGTGTAAGTGTGTGGGATTTCTAGGGTTTGAAAAATTGGGTGAAGAGCGGATTTTGACAATGAAAATTGAAATCTATGAGAAATAAATGTATAAAAGTGATGGGTTTGTAAAAATAGAAGTGCAATTGATGTTTTTAGGTATTGAAGGGAGGTATGGCGAAGAGATTTAGGGAGAGAAACTGAGGAAGAATGTGAAAAGTGATGAAAAAAGTGGTTGAAATACGATCTAAAATCGCCAATTTGTTGAACCGAAGATCCGGTTCAGTCATCCGGATGTTTGCTTAGGCAAAAAGTTTTTCTGCCAAACTAGATGCTAATATGGACGATCTGGTTTTGAACCTGACGTTCGATTCCTTGTCCGGATCACCTAAAAGTGGATATGAAGCACATAATTTTAATCATACACTTCATTTTCATCGATTATGTCCAAGCCTTTTCTTATGAAGGTAAAACGGTCGTGTGCAAGAGGTTTGGTGAAGATATCGGCCAATTTGTTTTCAGTATCGACAAACTTTAACGTGATGTCACCCTTTTGAATATGATCTCTAAGAAAATGATGTCTAATTTCAATATGCTTCGTTCAAGAGTGCAAAACGGGATTTTTAGACAAGTTGATGGCACTAGTGTTATCACACCTAATAGGAATATATTCGTAACATAAATGAAAATCATTAAGAGTTTGTTTCATCTATAGCATTTGTGCACAACAACTTGCAGCCGAGATATATTTGGCCTTGATTGTAGATAAAGCCACATAATTTTGTTTCTTGCTAAACCACGATACTAGAGAAATACCTAGAAAGTGACAAGCCATGCTAGTACTTTTTCGATCAATTTAACATTCGGCCCAATCGGCATCCGAATAGCTAAGTAGGTCAATGTGAGTATTTTTAGGATACCAAAGTCTTAAGGTCTGAGTCCCACTAAGATACCTAAATATTCTTTTTACAGCTTTAAGATAGGATTCCTTAGGATTTGATCGAAATCGAGCGTATAAGTATACACTAAACATAATATCGAGCCTACTAGTGGTTAAATAAAGAAGGGATCCGATCATACCTCGATATTTAGTGACATCAACGGAAATACCTTGATCATCTTTGTCAAGCTTTGTGGATGTGCTCATTGGAGTATTCATTGGCTTTAAATCATTCATTTCGAACTTCTTCAACATGTCTAATATGTATTACTTTGATTTATGAATATGCCATCGCATGTTTGTTTAATTTGAAGTTCGAGAAAGAACTTAAGTTCTCCCATCATGCTCATTTCAAATTTCATGCTCATATTTTTCAATTTTTTTTTCATAAAGATGAATATTTGTTGCCCCAAAAATTATGTCATCCACATAAATTTGAATATTAAGTATATTTTATTTATATGTTTTAATAAAGAGAGTAGTATCCGCCTTTCCAATTGAAAAACTATTTGAGAGTAGAAATTTGCTCAACCACTCATACCAAACTCTAGGAGCTTGTTTTAAATCGTAAATAACTTTTTTAAGTTTAAAAACATGGTTTGGAAACTTGTGATTTGTAAAATCGAGTTGTTGTTCAAAAAATACTTCTTCTTGAATAAATTCATTCAAAAATGAGTTTTTAACATCCATTTGATAAAAGTAAAATTTTTATGACATGCAAATGTAAGAAGCATGTGAATGGATTTTAACCTAACAATCGGTGCAAATGTTTCTTCATAATTAATGCATTCTTCTTGATTGTAACATTGGACCACTAATCTAGGCTTGTTATGCATAATAATTTCATTTTCATCTCGTTTGTTTCTAATGACCCATTTAATACCAATTACGGTTTGATTATTTGGTCTAGCAACTAAATCCCAAACATGATTTCTTTTGAATTGATTTAGTTCTTCTTTTGCTAGAATCCAAAACTCATCAAACTTGGCTTCTTTAAAAATTCTAGGTTCAATTTGTGAGATGAATGCACAACTACCAAGATGATTTCTTAGAGAAGTTCTAGTAGTAATATCTTTTGATGGATCACCTATTATTAACTCATTTGGATGAGAGGAAACGAATTTCCATTTTTGGTAATGTGGGATTGCTTTGTGCCTCGGTTGGCCTTTCTCCACTTTCTTAGTCGTTGGGTTCATTTGATTGTTCTTCATTAGACACTCCTTTGTTTTGGTCTTGAATATTCATTTGTTCGAAAGGAGTTTCCAAATCTACATCATCATCAATACCTTTTCACGATCAAGAATGTTAGTCTCATCAAAAGTGACATGCATAGATTCTTCAACAACTAGAGTTCTTTTGTTGAAGATTCTATAAGCCTTACTAAACGATGAATATCCTAGAAAAATTCCAACATCGAATTTTGAGTCAAACTTGCCCAAATTATCCTTTGTGTTTAGAATGAAGTATTTGTAACCGAAAACTTTGAAATAGCTAATGTTGAGAATTCTATTTTTCCAAAGCTCGTAAAGAGTTTTAGTTTTCTTTCGACTTACCAAAACTCTATTTATAATGTAACGTGCGGTGTTAATGACTTTGGCCAAAAAATACTTAGGTAAATTATTCTCATTTAGCATGATCCTAACCATTTCTTGAAATGTACGATTTTTCCTTTCTACTCCACCATTTTGTTGAGGAGTTTTAGGAGCTGAAAAACTATATTTATATCCATTTTCATTACAAAACTCATCAAAAGCGATTGTCAAACTCTCCACCACCATTTTGTTGAGGAGTTCTAGGAGCCGAAAAATCATGTTCACCATTTTCATTACAAAAGTTATCAAAAGTGAGATTGTCAAACTCTCCACCATGATCACTTCTAATAGTTGTAATAGTGTAACCTTTTTCATTTTCAACTTTCTTACAAAAATGTTTAAAAACTTTTAATGCTTCATCTTTTACACTTAAAAATATGACCTGTGTAAATCTTGAAAAATTGATGATAACGAAGGTGTAATGTTTACAGCCTAATCTAGCTGTTCTTGATGGTCCAAAAAGATCCATGTGGAGAAGTTGCAAATGCTTTGTAGTTGAAGAGAAAATTTTTGGTTTGAAAAAGCTTTTTACTTGTTTTTCGAATTGGCAAGTATCACAAATTTTATCTTTTTTAATTTTCAAATTTGGCAATCCTTTCACTATACAATTTTTTGAAATAAGATCCATGTTAACATTGCCTAGTATTCTATGCCATAGCCATGTTTCATCCTTTATCCCAAGTAAACAATATTCATTATTTTCATATTCAATATTTATGATATACACATCTTTATTTCGACTTCCTACAAAAATCACCTCTTTTGATGTAGCATCCTTAATTATGCATTTGGAAGAATCGAATTTTGTATCGTAACCTTTATCACATAATTGACTAATACTTAGCAAATTATGCTTGAAGTTGTCAACTAGTAGAACGTTTTCAATAAAGGGGGATGAGTGATTACAAATGCTGTCAATACCAATAATTTTTCCTTTTGCATTGCCTCCGAATGTTACATGACCTCCATTTTTCTTTTTGAAGTTTGATAGTAGTGGTCGATCTCTGGTCATGTGTTTCAAACACTCGCTATCCAAGAACCATTTGCCTTTTGTTTCTTCTGTACCTACAAGTACAATTTAATTTTTGATTTTTAGTACCCATAAGAACTTGGATCCTTGGTAGTTAGTTTTTGGGGATTCTCTAATCCACTTATTTTTGTTTTCAAAATATAACTTCTTTTTATCTAAACAATTAAACGCAATATGTCCACTTTTATTACAAAAGTTACAAGTGATTTTTGAAACTTTAACAAATATGTTTTTGAGATATTTTTGTTTCAAAGAGGGTTAAATCCGATTCCTCCTTTGTCAAAAACGCATTTTTGATTTTCAAGCATTAAATTAAAATTTTTCTTTCTTTCGGTGAATTTATAAATGATTTTCATCAAATCTTTAACTTTCTCTTTTAGAGAAGTGTTTTCCTTAACTAATAAATTGTAAAAATTATTTTCTTTTTGTTTTTCCAAAATCTTCTTTACTTTATCTTTCAATAAATAGTTTATCTTTTTAAGAATGGAGTAGCTCAAAACAAGTTTTTCAAAATTTTCAAGTAAATCATCATAAGAACTAGATAATTCATTATAAGAACATTTTTCTTTTGAACTTACCTCATCTTCAAGTGCCATGAAGCACAAGTTGACGATTTCATCTTGACTATTGCTTTCATTTTGGTCTTCATCATCGCTATCGTCCCAAGTAGCTTGGAGTGCCTTTTTCTTGATATTCTTCTTTTTGTTCGGGCAATTGGTTCTTTGGTGACCGAATTTATTACACTCGCAGCAAATGATTTTCTTACTTCTTTCTTCTCCTTTGAAATTTTCTATTATTCCGAAATCCTCTATATTTCTTGACGACTAAATCATCGAGCTCTTCATCGCTCATGCTGTTGTTTGTTGTTTTTTCTTCGATTGCCTATTTTAGAGCAATTTGACATTTTA
Organism: Fraxinus excelsior; assembly: GCA_019097785.1. Classification (NCBI taxonomy): domain Eukaryota; kingdom Viridiplantae; phylum Streptophyta; class Magnoliopsida; order Lamiales; family Oleaceae; genus Fraxinus; species Fraxinus excelsior. Next base: position 18,925,984 of record CM032626.1, read on the forward strand.
GAGCCTCTCTTGATTCCTCTTTGTTTTTTCTCGTTTTCTCCTTGATTTCGACATTGTTGAGTTCATGTGTCATCAAGATTCCATAAAGTTCTTCCAAGGGATATGTATTCATATCTTTGGTGTTTTCTATCAACATTCGTATAGGGCTCCATTCATTCGAGAGTGATTTAAGCATTTTGCTTACAAGTTCACCGTTAGTATATTTGCGATCAAAACCCTTTAAACCATTCACAATATCGGTGAAACGAGTAATCATATTAACAATAGATTCATCTTGTTTCATAAAGAAATTCTCGAATTCTTTAACTAACATATTGTTTTTAGTTTCTTTAACTTTACTTGTCCCTACACGAGTAACTTCGAGAGCATGCCAAATATCATAGGTCGAATCAAATGTGCTAATCCTATTAAATTCATTTCTATCTAGTGCACAATAAAACCAATTTTTTGCCTTAGCATTTAATGATAATTTTCTTTTATCTTCTTCATCGTATTCCTCTATAAGTTTAGGAATACTTGATCAGGTCTTCCATCAATCTTAATAGTCTTTGTAGGCACATAAGAACCATATTCAATTGTTTTTCAAATATTATAATCAATTGATTGAACATAGACCATCATCCTAGCATTCCAATAGTTGTAGTGTTTACCATCAAAGAAGGGATGTCGGTTTGTAGAATGTCCCTCAAGATTTTGAAACATGGCGTTAGCCATTACTCAAGATTGTGAGATCTTTAAAAAAGGTGAGTTCCTTGCTCTGATACCAATTGAAAACCTAAGATTGGCTAACCAAGAGAGGGGAGGGGGGTTGAATTGGTTATAAAAACTTTTTCGTTAAAAACTCGAGTTTTAATATAATAAGGAAGCAAATAGTAGAAGACAACTAAATACAGATAAGCAGGTAAGTGGAACAACATAATTTGTACAAAGTAAAAACGTTAAGTAAAAGGGGGTAGATAGTGCAAATGATATAGTTATGGAGATTCGATCCAATGCAACGATCTACGTCCCCCGTTACCAAGCTCTCCGGCACGATCAATGCTTTTTTTACTATGTTGATTGACTTATGGTGCATCCGATCCTTTACAATGCTTTTAGTGACTTACAACCAAAGAGCACCGATCCTTTTACAATGTTGAGCTTTTCGGGACCTCAACACGACCCACAATTCAAAATGAGTTTACGAGTGAAATCTTCTCTTCTTAGTGAATAATGAATACAAGGTTAATTATAAGAAGAGAAGTAGGTAAACATTTTAATGGATAGCAATGAATGAAGCTCAAAAGTTTGGAGTGTAGATCTTTGATGTATAAAATGATTTTCAAGAATTAATTTTGATCAAAGATTTTTCAAGAGAAAAATGATTTGATAATAAATGATATGAGAGATCAATGTTAGCTCAAGGAGTATCAAATTGAATCCTGAAAAGTTATTTTACAAATGGTAGGTGAGTTGGTATCTATAACAGTTGAAAAACGTAAAACTTTCCGTCGAACCGGATGAACATCCGAACGTCCAGTTTAGATTCGATGACCCAAACTAGCCGTTTGAATAACTCTGTCAGACGTCCGATTCGCCATCCGGACATTCGGATGATCAGAGATGGTCTGGGTCATTTTTCTTTTTGTTTTGTTTGCAATCAATGTTGTTTTTACTTGATATTTCAAAGTAAGTTTGTTTTGATAGTTTTCAAAAAATAGGTTGAAAAACTTTCCTTTGAAAATAATTTTGTGCAAATATTTTTGTCACGTAAATTTTGTAGTGTACGAGAAAATTATTAATTGAGCTTGCAAAGTGTCATTTCCAAAAATTAAAGTGCTTTACCTTTACAACCGAGCCAAGAGAATTCTAGTTACAAAATCTTCGATTAATTTTGGCGCGACTGCTTGATTTGAGATGATGCAAAACTTGTCTCCATGAGTGCTCAATCGATCTTTATTTTGAGCTTTCTTGATTGACAACTTCTCGTTCAATGGTTTTGACTCAATTTACCAACATGTAATCAATTTAAAGATTAAATTAGAGATAAACATAAATTATTTGTATAATCAAAACATGCGGTTTTACAATATGTCAACATATTGGTCCACATATATCTCCATAAATCATTTCTAAGAAAGTTGGAGATTCAATATTGACTTTTGAAGTTGAATGTCTAATGACTAACTTGTCTCACGAATAAGCTACACATGGATAAACATTAGGTAAAAGAACATTCTGGTTCTTTAAAGGATGTCCATGTGAGTCGTTTATTATTCGATGCGTCATTATAGTTCCTGGATGTCCAAGTCGATCTTGCCAAAGTATAAAACTTCTTGGATTAACGAACTTCTGGTTCGTGATAATATTTGACTCGATCATTTTTATAAATGTCTAATACATGCTAGATGGGAGTGTATGAATTTTTCTTTTATTTGCTTCTAACCAGATACAAAAAAAGTTATGCAAATATATTCCACATTATTTTCTTACATCGTCTCAATGTGATATCCATTGCAGCGGGTAACTTTAAAATTAAGCAATTTCTTTTGAATATGCTTGAATAAAGTGTATCGTCAATATATAATTTTTTATTTTTTGGTAAAATAATACAAGTGCTTCTGGAGCCTTTAACGATATTCGATATATCTGATATCGTATTAACATTATTTTCTGCTAATGTTAAGTCCAAAAAATAAATTTTTTGTCTTGAAGAATAATATGTATAGTTGCAATATTAATCAAACAAGTATTTTGACAATCCATCGCGAATCTTTTCTAAACTTTGAAGAATTAAGCTTCGTACTAATAAAATGTTATGAAATAAAAATAATAGAACAAGAAGAGAAGAAAATATAAGAGTTAAAACTCAAATATGTATTTTATTGAGAATCAACACTAGTATTTATAAGGTCTAAAATAAGAGTTACAATTGAAGTGAAATAGACTTTTTGAACTAGACAAGACTTATCTATATATTATGATAATACTAAATAATCATCAATAATTATCTCATTATTTTACAACACTAATCAATATATTTCCTCTAATATTTAAATTCATCCAGCAAATTACAAAATGATTCAAAGCTCAAAGTTTATCAAATATATATTGCCATATCTATGGGATATTTTGTTTATAGATCATGTCTTGTTGTTAGCCTCTTTTCGAGAAAAATAGAAATTACAGAATGACTGCTTGCCCAATGGAAACATTTTGTCCATTCTTGGTTTACAGTAATTATCATAAGCTATGCCTTCCATTTTGATGTCGAATGTAATGCCGTGTTGGGATGTGCGTGTGATGGATGGAGGCAAATCAAAGTGTTGGCATGGGCGAATGCATTCGACGGTAAACAAAAACATGCAATGTTAATTTAGGTCATGGCAACGTGGTATGTGTGGAATTAGTAGACGTTAGGGGACGGATGATAGTGTGCATCAGTTTCACCAATGCAAGCACACATTTCATCAAGTTAGTGGTGAGGTTGCTTCCCAATTAATTTCAGTATACCATAAAAACAAAACGTTTCAATAATGATTCCCCCCCCCAATCCAATCTATTATGAAACACACTAATATGTATAACTAAAAACTATTTCGACAATGATTTATGAAACTAATTTAAAATATTAGGGATGAAAATATAAAAATGGCATAGATCATGAATTCATAGAATTAATTCGTTCTCCAATCCAACCTAATTATAAAGCCAAATAAAAATCGTTGCACACTCACTCCATCTTTGTCGAGAAATAGGAGCATTTGGTGAAATCGATGAACTACACTTGCCTTTGGTATTAAACATATAATGTTATTAATCTTCTGCAACGTCATTTTTTCCCATTTCAAGAATGTCTTTCTAGGGTTAGTTCCGCATCGACCAATTTTTCGATGAATGCCCATAGAGAAGTACTTTGAGAAATGCAAGGTTCGACCCAACTACACCTAGAGGGGGGTGTAAATGCGAAACTATCAATTAAATTAAATTGAAACAAGTCACAAGTTAATTATGTCTAGGTGATTATTCATACAATTCAATTTAGTCTATCTTTGAATACCACAGTTAAATCAAAACAATAAAAAACAGTAAACAACACCAGAATTGTTCACGGAGAAATCCAACGTGGGAAAACTCTGGGCATTTTGCCAGTCAAAGATCTACTATAAACTGTCAATTAACTTACAGACCACCAGCAAAGTTCACGACACAAGCTTTCTGATCTCATGTTTGAAGTACTAAGCAGCCCTCCTGGAATGTGCACACGAACACCAGTCCCGTCTCTTCTTTGTAAAATAGTCCTCCTGAAATGAGCATACGAACTTCAATCCCGACTCTTTATGCAGTTTATCTCCTATAGATCTTTCCTAAAGAACTCCTCGTTCTTTAGTTCTTCCTTGATCCTTAATGCAGCACAGTTGATAAGACAATCTTGTAGCAGATCCAAGCGAAGAAAACAATTCAGTGTTTGATTTGGCTCTTTGATGTTTTCACAATGTATGACGCATAAACAATGGAGGGTTTGAACTTTTGGTATGATGAAGCATGAATTCTATTTAGAATGTAATGTGTTCAACCTCTCTACAGCAGAAGACGCGGCTCCAGTATTTATGTATTGGACGAAACAAGTTGTATGTGCTAAGTAAAATTCTCGGAAAAGGAAAATTAGGTCTGGCCATAAAAACGTGGGGTGAATGTCGAGCAAGACAGTTTTTGATTCCTCTGCTTGAGCAGCACTTCGACGAGCAGCTAGCAAAAAATCGGCGTGAATCCTTCTTGTTCCAAACATTGGACCCCGAGCCCTACGCTATTATACCAATTGTGAAACTTTACAATTCAATCCCTAAACTATTATAATTGTTCAAGTTGGTCCTTTTGTTCACAGAATCGCCAATACAAAATATAAAACTAACAAACTCTCCCTTTAACATTCTGTGACAAAATACAATACAAAACACAACAACCTATCCAACACTACCCAAGTCCAACTGAATCAACTGAATGCAGCTTCAACTTTGTTAATTCGGTATCTGGAAATCAAAACTCACACACCAGTGTAAAAGCGCGTGATACAAGAAATAAACAATAAAGTACTTAGAAGCATAATAAGTGAAATAAGCAAGCTAGTTTGAGATGCAGTATTAATGTTAACCAAGACACCATAATCAGATTAATACCACAAAACATCAAGAAAAAAACTCAAACAGCCATGCCCATGCAACACAATTGTAATTCACATGCTCCCCCTCAGTGTATGATATGCAATGTAAGTGTAAATCAACTACAACAAATAAGAGTTAAAGTAGTAGGAAATGTATTTATGTCTCTCCACATCGAACCCTTAAGACATATGACATAACAATAATGATCAATGCACATATAAGTCAAGTCAAATGTCAACATGTATCTATGTTTCTCCCCACCGACTCCTAAAAAGACAAAGACATATGCAAAAAATCAATGCCGAGGAAACAACATAATATGTCTAGACAGTATCTAGGTCTCACCCAATCGACCCCTAAAAAGACAAAGATATGTATTAAGCTGCTCTAAACAATCAAATGTGTATGATGATGATTTGTGTTTGATACCTCTCCCTTACTCGAAAAATCTCTCCCTCTTTTTGTGAAAAATGGCAAAAGCAAAAATCACATAATACGAAATACTAAAAGATTTTCAATAACTAGAGAAAGGTTATACACATTTTATAAAACACCAAGGACATCCTAACCACTAGATAAACAAAAACAAGTCAATAGCAATAATAATACTATCCCTATCTATAAGACAGGAGCATCATCAGCATCGGAATCACCGGTCTCATCACTCTCAGTGCTTTTGCATCCAACGCAGTTGACGTTGAACATCTACAACATCACCACGCAGCGCAGTGACCTCTGCCCTTGTTTGGGTCATCTCAGCTAGTAATCGAGCCTGCTGGCTGATCAATGTCGACATCTGGCCCATCGAAGCAGCCATGGGATCTCCTGTAGAATGAGTGAGAGGAACAGAAGAAGAACCAGGTGGAGGATCAGTAGAAGTGGACGGGATATAAGTCGGATCAATAGAGAGGAGATCACCAATAGGATCGACCGGCACTGTAGGGTCAGTAGGCTCAGCGCGAGAAGAAGAAGCAGTAGCACGAGATCGACTCTCTTTGGCGGCATCGGGAACATGATTGCAGGACAAACATGTCAAGAGATGCTACATAAGAGAATATGGATCACACGAGGTGCCATGCAGTCAAATGCATGGATATGCGTGAAATGACGTACGAATGAAGCAAACCACGCAAAACGATGCAACAATATATCACTGCATGGAACTCAATGCAAAACAAGGCAAGAGATGTAAAACAATGCAAACATATGTCATTGACACACAAAACAATGCAACAGTGTCAAATAGGACATTGCATGGATATAGTGTAGTGAGTGCAGGACAGAGGTGCAGTGGTGTCCAAACGAAGGTGCAATGTGTGTGACATGTCATCCAAACCTAAGAAAAATGAGCGCCAATCAACCCCAAATCGACATGTGAGTGCATAGAGGTGTTCATGGGATGATATAGAACTCGTGTGTGCAAAATCATGGCCAAAATCACATGATCACTACAATGAAACATTTTATCGAACACTTGGTGTGCAGTAAATAGTGCAATCATTCAAAGAAAAATCCAATGCACCCATGGCCAACCCATCATCCTAGCATCACAACCAAGCCATTCAACACCTAAACATATCCCATTCTCCAGCAAAATCGTCCAACATAACCCCAAATATCAAGTTCAATGAAGAATATTCAAGGAACGACCAAGATAAAAAAAAAACATATTAGATTCGTAGCACATTGTGGAATATCAATTTCCCAATAAGAACAAATGCAAACCATATGAATTCATGTAGCAAGTTAGGGCAAATAGCAAAGAAACTCGAAGAATCCCCAAAATAGCCAAAATTAGGTTTTAAAGAATTACCTTTGAAATTACATAAATTGATGATAAAAATGATGTTAATGAGGTCCAAAGTTGATGCCCAAGCTTCTAAAAGAATGCTTTTGCAAAGATTAGACAATGGGTAGATCGAAATTTGAGAGAAAATCGATAAAAAATGAGGAAAACAGAAGCTGGAATCGCGCTATAAAAGCGACCTTCGCTCGAGCGAACAAAATCTGAAAGCTTCGTTCGAGCAATATTCAAGCGATAATTGAGCGGAAGCTCAAATGTCAAAAATAGCACCAGAAATTTGAAAGATTCATTTTAAGCACATGTTTCCAAAATTGCACATTTTCAAAACATTCAAATTAGCATCACTCGATATTTTTTTTATTTTTTTATTTTTTATAAACATATGGTATGCACTGCAAGATGTTGATCAATGAGAAAATGTAGTTGAGCATAAATATGCAAAATTTAAGAACATAAGTGCTGCTCCATACACATATCAGGTTTAACCGGAATAAGTTATATATGTGACTCACGTGTGTAATGTGTCACTAATTCCAAGTAAATTAGACTCCAAACCTTAATTTTGTGAGAAGGGACACGCCAAAAATAACTGTCAATAGGTCTATTCTCTACTTATGAAAGTCAAACTTTTAAACACGTTAGGACCTTTGCAAAAAGCTTGTCTGGCATGATACAAAATTTTTCTTTTTCTCCCCCTAAATATACACTTGTTTTTGAATCAGTATTTTATATGGCTCATCATATTTTTCATTTTAAGTGCAGGTTCTAATTTATTGAGCAACTAATATGACCTTTGTAGCGAGCTTTGGACCGGTTAACTCAAGTCAGTTGACCATAGGCACAAGGTATAGAAATACCTCGTATGCTTAATTGCTCAAGTCAAATAACTTCGAAGAAGAACATTAAGACAATGATCATACATCAATTTTTAATTCATAGGGGGGTATATGCTGAGCTCAGGTCTAATAAGTCAATTCAAGTTGAGAGTCATCCTATCAACGAGTGATAGCCATCCCAAGTCTTACATATGTGATCAAGACCTGTTTACAAGGTCACAATGTGTGCTGTGCAAAGGGTACATGATTGGACATATACTCTATAGAAAACATCAATCATGTGATGGAATACGGACTAGTCATCAGATAAATGCATATTCATCCTCAACACGCATTGTCAAATTTCACAAATATGATGCGGTAGTCCACAAAACAACCAAACCAACACGAATTTGTGTGTGTGTGTGTGTGTTTTTTTAAAGAAAGGAAAATCTCACACAAAAAAAATATATTTTAAGCACACACGACAAAAAGAAGAGACATCAAAACAAAACAAACAAAAAATAAAATAAAATAAGCGTATGCAAAGTGCAAAGTGTTCCAGTGTAATGAATAATGCATACAGATGCCCACAAATGAGATCAATGTGGTGCATAAGCACAATTGGCTGCCATACGGTCAAGATCAACTTTCTTGACCCATGCATTCCTAGCAGTAGAGGTAGACATGGTCAATTGAGAAATCATCTTAGTCAGCTGACGGACTTGACTGGAAAGAGAATTGATCTGACTAGGAATATCCCGATTTCTCTCCTTCCGTACACGTATAGGACACCTTGGCCTAATGTGACCTAAAGTACCACAGCTATGACAAGTACATACAAATCTGGGCTCAGAAACAAACGAATGTTGAAACCGAGTTTGAGGCGCAGTTTTCTTACGAGACCTAGTAATCCTGTGTCCTATGACACGCTCAGCTGTAAAATTAGGGTTTTAAGCAATGTGTAGCTGAGTAGAAGCAGGAACGAAAGAAGTCTTCGGGGGTACCAGTCGAATTGGAATTGTTCTTAACGTAACCTAGACCACGTCTATCACCTGCAGGCTTGTTCATACCTAAAATACTATCGAGCTTCTTAGACCCAGTGGAAAACGCCTCAAGTTGAGAATTGGATTTTTCTAGGTCACTCGTGAGGGTCTTAACCTTCTCTTCTAATCTCTCATGGCACATGTCAACTCACTCAAAGAAATGGTCGAGTCCTTAAGCTCATCAGCTAGTCTCTATTTTTCTCGTTCTAAGGAATCAACTTTCTTAAGTAGGGCATGGTTGAGTTTCTTGACCTTAAGACCTGAAGATTATCCTCATCATCCGAGGCCTCATTACCGCTCTCAATTTCAGTCTTTTCATTAGCCTTATCAGAAATACATTCTACTTGAGTCACAAAAGACTCAGAATTCTTTTCCATATGGGTGCTCAAGGCTATGGATTTCTGTTTCCTAGGCTGTGCTAAGGTTAGTTCATAGGTTTGAAGAGATCCTACAAGTTCTTCTATTTTCAGTGCATCAAGGCCCTTACTCTCTTCAATAGTAGTTACCTTAGGTCTAAACCTTTCATGTAGGGATCTAAGAACCTTTCGAACGATTTTTGACTATGTGATCATTTCTCCTAGGTTAAAACTAGAGTTCGCAATATCCTCCAGTTTAGCATAGAACTTATCAAATTTCTCATCATCATTCATCCTAAGTTCTTCAAACCTAGAAGTCAAGATCTGTAATTTGGAGTTTTTCACAATCTTAGTACCCTCATGGGTTGTCTCCAAAATATCCCAAACCTCGTTAGCGGTCTCACACATGGACACTCTCCTAAACTCTTCAGGATACACAGCCATAAACAACGCATGCAAACCTTTACTATTCCAACTACACTCATCCAAGTTAGTTTTAGTCCACAAAGAAATATCAGTGAGTGTAACAACACCATCAGTGGTTGTTGAAGGTGGATTCCACCCATTCTGCACAGAAATCCACACACGCTCATCCAAAGCCTTAATAAACGCTCTCATTCGAACTTTCCAGTAGGCATAGTTATTGCTATCAAAGTATGACATTATAGACAAAGAAATACTCATCTAGACAATCAAAATATGGGTCAGGACACGAGGTTAGGCTCTAATACCAATTGAGAAACGCAATGTTCGACCCAACTACACCTAGAGGGGGGTGATTAGGTGTAAATGCGGAATTATCAATTAAATTAAATTGCAACAAGTCACAAGTTAATTATGTATAGGTGATTATTCATACAATTCAATTTAGCCTATCTTTGAATACCACAGTTAAATCAAAACAATAAAAAGCAGTAAACAACACCCAGAATTGTTCATAGAGAAACCCAACGTGAGAAAAACTATAGGCACTTTGCCAGATAAGAATCCACTATAAACTGTCAATTAACTTACAGACCACCAGCAAAGTTGACGACACAATCTTTCTGATCTCCTGTCTGAAGTATGAATCATCCATTCTGGAATGTGCACACGAACACCAATCCCGACTCTTTGTAAAGCAGTCCTCCTGGAATGAGCACACGAACTCCAATCCTGACTCTTTACTCAGTTTATCTCCTATAGATCTTCCCCAAAGAACTCCTCGTTCTTTAGTTCTTCCTTAATCCTTAATGCAACACAGTTGATGAGACAATCTTGCAGCAGATCCAAGCGAAGAAAATAATTCAGTGTTTGATTTGACTCTTTGATGTTTTCACAATGTATGGCGCATAAACAATGGAGGGTTTGAACTTTTGGTATGATGAATCATGAGTTCTATCTAGAATGTAATGTGTTCAACCTCTCTACAGCAGAAGACGCGACGCCAGTATTTATGTGTTAGATGAACCAAGTAAAATTCTCGAAAAAGGAAAATTAGGTTTGGCCATAAAAATGTCGTTCGAGCGAGAAGGATACTTCGTTTAAGTGAAAGGTCTGTCGCTCGAGCGACGATGGGGCGAAGGTCGAGCAAGGCAGTCTCTGATTCTTCTGCTCGAGCAGCACTCCGATGAGCAGCTAATCCTTCTTGTTCCAAACATTGGACCCCGAACACTACGCTATTCTACCAACTATGAAAATTTACAATTCAGTCCCTAAACTATTATAATTGTTCAAATTGGTCCTTTTGTTCACAGAATCACCAATACAAAATATAAAACTAAGAAACTCCCCATTGACATTCCGTGACAAAATACAATACAAAACACAACAACCTATCCAACACTACCCAAGTCCAACTGAATCAACTAAATGCAGCTTCAACTTTGTTAATCATGTATCCTGAAATCAAAACTCACATACCAGTGTAAAAGCGCGTGATACAAGAAATAAGCAATAAAGTACTTAGAAGCATAATCAGTGAAATAATCAAGGTAGTTTGAGATGCAGTATTAATGTTAACCAAGACACCATAACTAGATTAATACCACAAAACATCAAGAAAAAAACTCAAACAGCCATGCATGGAATGCAATATAATTGCAATGCACATGCTCCTCCTCAGTGCATGATATGCAACGCAAGTGTAAAGCAACTACTGCAAATAATAGTTAAAGCAGTAGGAAATGTATCTATGTCTCTCCCCATCGATCTCTCAAGACATATGACATAACAATAATGATCAGTGCACATGTAAGTCAAGTCAAATGTCAACATGTATCTATGTCTCTCTCCAACGACCCCTAAAAAGACAAAGATATATGCAAAAGATCAATACAGAGAAAACAACATAATATGTCTATACAGTATCTATGTCTCACCCCCATCGACCCTTAAAAAGACAAAGATATGTATTAATCTGCTCTAAACAATCAAATATGTATGATGATGATTTGTGTTTGATATCTCTCCCTTACTCGAAAAATCTCTCCCCCTTTTTGTGACAAATGGCAAAGGAACAGAGCAAAAATCACATAATACGAAATAGTAAAAGATTTTCAATAACCAGAGAAAGGTTATACACACTTTATAAAACACCAATGACATCCTAACCACTAGATAAACAAAAACAAGTCAATAACACTATCCCTATCTACGAGGCAGGAACATCATCAGCATCAGAATCACCAGTCTCATCACTCTCAACCTCTCAGTGCTCTCGCATCCAACGCAGTTGACGTTGAACATCCACAGCATCACCACACAACGTAGTGACCTTTGCCCTTATTTGGGTCACCTCGACCAGTAGGCTCGATTGCTGACCGATCAATGTCGACATCTGGCCGATCAAAGCCGCCATGGGATCTCCTGTAGAATGAGCGGGAGGAACAGACGAAGAAGCAGGTGGATGATCAGTAGAGACGGACGAGATAGAATTGTGCAGACTGCCTTTCACCTTCAGCCTTTATTTGCAGTGAGAGTGAGGTATGTTTGGTTTATTAATTAGATTAGATACTTAACTTAGATTATTTACACTTGTAACTTGTTCACATCACATGAATTAGGCATTAGACAATTTATACTCCATTGAATAATTTGAATTTGAAGGGCTGCTTGCTGTTAGTTGCTAAAATGGAAAATTTGTTTGATAAAAACTGGACGTAGTTGCTACTGCTTTAGCCTAAAATGCTATGTAATTTGCATTTACTATTTGCTAAGTTGGTTTAGGATTTATGAATTTATTTAGGAAATGTTAGTTTGAGAAATTTTCAAATAGCAATTTAACCAATGATGTAATGATAGAAATTTATAGGATATTGAAGTATTTTAATATTTATGCTCTTAGGTATTTATAGGATTTAGGAATTTATTTAGGAATGATGGTTTTCTTGCCGATTGTTTAACACTAAACATTGAACGAGAATTTAGTATTAATTTAGATCTAGATTCTATTATAGATGAATCTTATGCTATAAAAACATCGTCGGGTACAATTGTAATAGGTAACGTTATATTACAATTTTTCTAGTTATATATAATTTTTATTCGTACCATAAATTTAAAATTTTTTTTGCCCCCCCTACCATTCATTCCTGGCTCCGCCTTTGATATGGGCCTCAAACTTAGCAATATAGTCATATAAGACGTATTTTCAATTTACAACTTAACAAAGATGGTTGGCAATGGCCAAAAATAATAATTCATGGTTAGCTCTTAAGGTGGTTATGCCCACGAAAGGCGGTGGCCTTGACACAGTTGAAGCGTTGGACCTTGTTAGAGCATGTAAACCTACATGATTTGAGGAAAATAAATAGACAAATTGTCACGTGAAGGGAAGGTGGGAAGGGGGCGAGGTGATAGGGGGATATATGACATCAAGTTTCAAAAAGGGTTTGTTGGAGAGCAACAATGCCGGTCTTAAGTATGTGGATTGGGCTAATACTCAAATGATGTTTGTTTGAATGCTATAAAAGTTCAACCTTTTTTTACTGGACATCAATTAATTTTCAAATGAGATAGATAAAGTTTAATTCTAAAAGTTGTACATAGTTTTCATGAATTATAAAAAGAAGAGGGTCCATCTCTCTTAATTTTTTGGAAAAAAATATAGTTTTGATCCCCAAATTATTAGAAGTGTTGTAAGTAGGTCCTCAATCTAATATTATGCGGTTGTAGTCTCCCAGTTTTTTTTTTTTTTTTAAATGTAGCACTTAAGTCTCAAGTGGACAATTTTACTATAATCTTTACGTGAAGACTCAAATTTATTTTTAAAAAAAATTAGGAAGATGAATTTATCCTAATTGCGAACAAACTACGTATTTAATTAAGGATCAATTTATTTTAACTTTAATCGAATAGCCAATTTTGTTTAAATTGTTTATACTAATTTAACTAATTAGACTAACAATTATAGTAAGCAAATTATGAGTTTTTGTAAATCTAAATGAGAATGTTACTAAGACATATAATCATCCTTATTAATTTGTTTCAATGCAATTCAATAACATAATAATAAATGTATATTATTGTTGATCAATGTTCATAAATTAATACAAAACATCTCAATGTCAATTAAATATATCATCTGATATGACCTTCTTATATTTTTATGAAAAACGCGAACTTGAAAAACACACATTAAAAAAGTTAGAGCATCTATAAAAATCTTGCAAAGCATAACAATATATCTATATCCTCTATTAGACTTTACAATGCTTACTATAAAGTGCTATCTATCTTATTATTTCTCTCAACATCACTAATATTCATAATCAATCCAATCAGTGATCAAGTAATTGAAAATGCATTAAATCTTATAATAATTAATCATCCAAGAATAAACACATATCGAATTTCAAATTACCGAATTTATATTAAAACGTCATAATAAAGGTTCATCAATGTCTTAGTATTTAAAATCCTAGCATAACATTACAAATTTGCAAGAATTCAAAATTAATTGAGAAAATATAACCCGGATTATGGATTGTCGAAGGAGAAGAGGAAGATGAATATTGATTTCTTGAATTTCTTCAAATGTATCTTGATGAATCTCCAATTATTTTTCTTTTTGTTCCCCAAAAATCAAGGTTTGAATCTTTAATGTGTTGAAATCTTACATTTGTTTTTAATTCTCAATGGATCGGCTTCTCTTTGATGATGTTAATTGATGAATTCAGGTGTATGAGAGGTGTTCCTTTGATGAATGACTATGTTGGATATTTATAAGGTTTGAAAATTAGATAAAAATCGCGTCAAAATTCAATTCCAAGTTTCTTTTTTAATCAAAATAGGAAACTGCTACAATTTCCTATTCTATGTTGCGTCTAGCCAGGTGCTATGGACATGGTGCCTAGGTGTTCGTTTTCAGTGGAAAATTATTTATGTGGCACCTAGGCGCTTTTTCTTTGTAAAAATTCTTCAAAAGATGGGTTGTAATTTTAGCAGATGTCCAATTTGGTTCTCAAATTCGATTCTTGAATCTTTTAAGTCATATTCTATTGCAATTTCAATCATTTAACTTCTAATTGCATTCAATTGAACGCGTAATATCTTCAATCTTCATTTGGTGGTTCAAATCAACTACCGAAAGGTTACAATTGGATCTCCAAACTTTGGATTCCACCATTTTTCGCTTTTTTTTTTCCAATTCCATGTTCACGTTGAGTTTTACCTAATAAACGAAATATAAAATAAATTAGGCTATAATCAAAATAACTATTAAATGTCCATATTTTTTGGTCCAAAAGACTCCAAAGGTTCAATCATGGAGGGAGAAACTCCTGTTTTCCACTGAACTTTGGTTTGAGGAAATTCCTGTTAATTTCTTTAATTTATGGAAAGTGTACAAATTCAAAAATAAATTAAATATTACTACACGGTAAATAACTCTCAATGATTTTGGGGTTCACGTATGCCATGACAACATACCGATGCTTTGTAAAGATATAATTGACAGAAAGAGAAAGGCAAACCCAATATTTCCACTATCATAGATGTATTAGTTTCCACAACATTTCCAATGCGCAAAATACAATCATCCATTTGTGGAAATACTGAACGACGTCTTTCTTTACAACTCTATAGATATCGACATTGTGAAACTTGTGTCCTCATTGTGAATGTACTTTTTCCCACTCCATATAAGGGAAATGATTTTATCAATATTTGATACTCTTAATTGCACGATTCGATTCATTATGAAGATTTTGGAGTGTTGAAAATGGGTAGGTGTGGAAAGTTACTCGTTGAATCTGCTCACCTAAGTGCTAGTTGAGCATGTGATTTATCAGCGACTCACACGAGCTGACTTGCATCCCAGGCTGGCTAGCTCGCTTGACTTCGATAGCAGGCCAGCTTGCACTTAGCTCGTCTCACATACGAGCGCGAGCCGACTTACCCCACTTCCACCTTTAGAATGGATGGTGTCTAAAAATTTGATTCTTAGCGGGTTACATGATTTAATAAGGAGTATCTGGTGATTAATAACTAATATTGTTCAATTAAGAATGATTTCTAGTATAATATTTATTCATGTTTAAACATAACTTTAATTGAGTTGTTGTAAGTGTAAAATTTCAATATTTTATGTGTAAAAATATTCACCAATATATAAATATTTAGACTACTGCTTTTAATAAAGTTGGTTTTTAAATATGGTTAATCCAATAAGCTCAAAACATACAATTCAGTATGTAAAGCTCAATCTATATCATTCAGATTTCAAGTTTTGAGCCACCATCTTACGAAAACATATTAAGAGCCCATTTGGTACCGATTAAAATCCAATTAAAATTGAAAATAGAGTCGTTATTGGGTCCCACTCGTCTAATAGAAGTCAACAATAACAGTTAGTTTTTCAATTTTAATCCGACTTTAATCTCTATCAAACGGGCTCTAAGAATAAAAATCTCACATTGATTAAGAGTTTAAGCTAGTCCCTGTACTATACTATGTTCGATATCTTACAACAATTATCTGCAAGAAATCATGAATGTTATTACTCGGTACTGGTCTTCAATCTTCATGTTAGGGCATGGACGGCAAGGATTTTTTTTTTTTTTTTTTGGTCATAAATTCTTAATCAACTAAATAAATTCCTAGTACATATAATTGTGATGTACTTATCTATCAACATATTTTGTCAACTTTAAAATACACATAAAAACGTGCTTTTAGTTGATTTATTTATGGGCTAGAATATGACTTGTCACGTAACTCTTAGTCGACATATGTGATGTTATTTTTTTTTAATCTTTTTTTTTTGTGATAATATTAGAAATAAATTGATATTAAAACACGTGTATTTAAAGAAATAATTCTTTACCCTTGTAACATTTTAAATTTTTTAATTGACATTGTTTACTTAATATCATAGCATTTAAAAGTCTTATGTCGAAGTATCAAATTCGGTCGATTATGAAAAAATCATGCAAAACTTACATTGTCCATTGTTTTATATGTGATGACACGCAGGGCATGTTGGATTACAATCCTCGAACATTTTCTTGATAGTATTTTGAAGTAGTCATAACGTACTTCGTAATGCAGTTTTTAATTTGAGGCGATTCATATACTTCTACTTTTGTTAATTGGGATAAGATAATTGGATTTACTTTCAAATTCTTTTCTTATTATTTTTTTTTTTAAAAAAGACTTAAAATTGTTACGTAAAATGAATTTAATAATTAGTAGCCATAACCTCTTTTCGGACTATATTTTTCGATCATCGTGGTAGATTCTTGATATAGTTTCAAGGAACTTGCAACATATATTTTGAAATGAAAAACCATTAAACCATTGACTTAAAACAGCTACCAAAGATGGCTACTTAAAATGGGTTTATAATTCGATTTCATTCCGTCTAACTCCAACATCAACTCAAATAAAAATTTATTTTGCGTCAATTGAGACTTGTATGGTTTGAATAATTAAATATAAAAGCATAACTAATTTTCTGGTCCTTTTCCTTGTGCTTCCAACTCTTGGAAAAAAATTTACAAGCTCCCGATTGATTAATCGTGGATCCCTCTCCGATGACAGGTCAAACCAAACAAACAAAAAGGGTGTTATTGTTCATCGAATCAAGAATTTCAATTTTAAAAGTATCACAATCATCTAATAAGAATTGTTTTTATTTCTAGATTCTAACGGCCGATTCAATAATGAATTTGATGAAAAGCTAATTCGATGTGCATCTAGATGTGGAAAATATGAACATAAATAAACAATTCCTCCCCTCTAAGGTTTAAACTTTTACGTTGCAATGGATTTATCTTGACATGCCACTCCTAAGTAAAATTTTACATGTCCCAAATAAGCCCTAATAAGATTATTAAAAATCGAAATTGTGTAATATCAAGATAGTACGCAGGGACAAGGGTACTTTCAAATTAATGTGCTGTTAGTTTGGAGAATTGAGTTCATGGAATATTTATGGTGAGAATGGTTGGCATTGCAAGTGCAAGGAAATCTTAGCTCATTTTGGTGGGGCCCAGCAAGGAATTCTTTCCAAAACATTGTACAAACGTGAAAAATGTCGACTGATTTCTTTTAGTGCTATGTATTGACTATCAAAACGTTTTATTCTTTAGTTAACATGACTAATAATGTGTAGTAATTATGAATGTATGATTAAAATTAATATTTGTCTCTGACTGAAAAACTTTAATAACTTTTAGTATAGAGAAGGTGCTTACTTTGTGTTTTGGCCAACCAATTTTAGCTTAAATGTAAATTGTAAAATAAGATTTTTATTTCATCAAGCGTTAAAATCAAGGGTGAGAAAGTTTGTTACTAGGCTCTTGTTTGGTTTAGATTAAAATCCAATTAAAATCTTCAGTTAAAGTCAACAATTAATTTTAACCACATATTTCATGAGATCTACAATTTTTCAACCATACATTTAATTAACTTTTATCAAAATCTACTAAAAATCTGATTTTAATTTCTACCAAGCGGGGCATCAGTTCATGGTATATATGTATTTTACATCTTTACCTTAATTAAACTTCAAACATCAAAAGACATTTTTGAAATTTAAATAATTATGTGATGATAAACTTGATAAGTTTGACTTAAATCAAATCAAATTAAAATTCTGAATTTTAAGGCTATAAAAGATGTTAATTGGTCAAGACAATAACAAAGCCATCTCCAAAAATAAAATGTGCTAATTGAAATAAAGTGAGATTAAAATACGATAAAAAAAATATATTAGGGATATAAGTGCTAAAATTAGCAAACATTAAGGATATATTATAATATATTTATAATTAACAAAAATTATGATGTGGATATTCAATTTTAAAATGAAGTCGCTTTTGGCCAGCGTTTAAGTTTTAGCTCTCTTTTATTATGTTATCTATAAACACCATATTTTCAAGTTTATGTTAATCTTTTCAAAATTTTGAATTTAACATTCAGACCACGTTTGAATTCCAATTTTTGGAGATAATGTATTTTGAAAAAAATAATTTTTTTGGAGAAAATGTGTGGTTAAAAAAATAAAGAAAAATTTGAAGTTTATGTTTAAAATTATTTAAAGAAAGAATGTATAGTTAAAAATGAGTTTTGAAAAAATAAATATTTGAGAATAATGCGGCTCAAAGAGGACTCATTCAAATAGTAAAAATGTTACATATAAAAAAAATATTTTTTATGTTCATAATTTTAACACGCTATATCTCCTGTAAAACAATTTATTTATTAAATAAAGACATGGAATATGAAATAAACATAAATTATATTGAACACAAAATAAGAAATAAATCGGCGGCATTTCAGTCAGCTGCCTGCTTGAAGCCGCAATTCAATCGACCGAAATCCATCCGGCCGCACGAGCATTTTTTTTTTATGTTTCTTTTTCTCTAAATCAAACTGTCACCGTTCTACTCGTCGAGTAGATCGCTGTGGTATATTTGGAAATTCAAAATCAATTCGAATAAATGAGAAATTACGGTCCAAAGGTGGAAAGAAAAGAGGGAACAAATGGTCGAGAATTTGTTTAACTCTACCGCTCGCCTATCTCTAGAACAACATGAGAGCGATAGACTCTCTACTTTTGAAGCTCGAGCAACACACGGGCAACAAGCGAGTGACAGTAAAAGCTACAACCCTTGACAAATATTGTTGAGTTTTGAGGTATGTCTCTTTATTCACAACCTCTCATCCTCTATAAGTTAGACCTTAATTCCAATATGCAATCATAGCATAGCATAATAATTCATATTTCCTTAACCAAAATTATACATAAAAATCTTTTTTCATTTCATTTGAAAGGAGTACATAAGTCATATCTTGGTTCGTTATTCTTGTATTTTAGAGTGTTACAAACAAAAGAAAGTAGTCGTTGTATATTGGGAGTTGATTGCCATCATTCGTAGGCATCGTTGTAGGGCAAATTCGACTTAAGGACAAAGAGTTCAACTTTTGCCTAACCTTTACATTAATTTCCTTCGTGTTACTTTGTTCATCACTCAAATCCATTTTATAAACAACAATTTTAAGTTGAATTTTCATTTGATTGATAGCTTTATATTTGAATTCTAGTAGGTTAAACTGATTTCGTTTCAATTTAGCTTCTTCTATTCTTTCTCGGATCTTGATTTTTGTTGATTTATCTTCTATTTTGTGTACAAAGAAATGAATACCGTTAACAATACCGATATTTTTTCGAATGGTACTTCGAATATGGGAACCTCAGAAGGAGTTGTACCTAACTTGGTTCCTACCGTTGTGATTCTTCTGATAGCGGTTGCCCTTCCCACCGTTTATATGAATTCTGTATTCAGAATTTTTATGCAAAAATTACATATTGAATGGGTTGGAAAACACATTATATAATGTGTATAATTCAATGAAGTTTGTGCAAATGAACTATGAGATTCGTTGGAGAAGAAATAAAAGACTGAAGACGCCAAAACTAACGATACTACAAATGGAAATCATCAAGTAAATGAAGAACCAAGACACAGTAAAAGGCAAATGATTCATAAGACATTTGGTCCAAATTTTCTAACGTACTTACTAAAATGATCCAATGAAATTTAACAAAGCAATGTTCAGTCCTAAAACTCCTCTTTGAAAAGAAGCAATGAATAATGAAATTTAATCCATTATGTATAATCATACTTGAGAGTTTGTTGAACTTTTTTGGGAAATAAAACTTTAGGCTGCAAGTGAATTTTCAAAAAGAAATTGAAGTCGGATGGATCAATAGACAAGTATAAGGCTAGATTAGTATGTCTATATGTTGATGATATGCTAATAATGGAAATTAACTTAAACATTATCGCCTCAACTACAAAAATATTGATAAAACATTTTGACATGAAAGACATGGGTATTGCCGACATGATATTAGGGGTTAAAATCTCTAAGACATTTGACGGTTTGTTATTGTCTTCATCACATTATATTGAGGCTATACTTAAAAGTTTAAGGCATATGACGATAAATCGGTTAAGACACCAGTAGACTTAAGTCTACACATAGCCAAAAATACTGGTGATCCTGTATCTCAATTAGAATATGCACCTTTATAGGCAGCTTGATGTACATTACTAACTGCATGCATCCGGAAATAGCATATGCAGTTAACAAGTTGAGTAGATTTACAAATAATCCAAGTAATGACCATGGGAAGGCTTTAACCCAATTTATTAAATACTTAAAACACACAGTTGGTTATAGATTACACTACTTAGGATATCTTGCATTGTTAGAAGTATATACTGATGCGAATTCGATATCTGACACAAAGGATTCAAAGTCTATAAGTGATTATGTGTAAGCAAACTTGTGTAACTCGATCCACGATAAAATCTGAGTTTATTTCCTTAGATAAAATTGGAGAAGAAGCATAATAACTTCATAATTTTCTCGAAATTATTCCATGTTGGGAAAAAATCGATAACTGCGATTAATATATATTGTGATAATCTATCAGCAATTATGATTACACAAGATAGTATGTATAATTGTAAATGTCATTTATATCGAATGATATAATCTCGATTAACTATGTTAAATCGAAGGAAAGCCTCATTTAACAAAAGGACTAACAAGAGATCAAGTATACCATTTTTCGAGGGAAGTGTGCTTAAAGCCTATTAAATAGAATCATCATAGTGGAAACCCAACCTTATAGATTGGAGATCCCAGGATCTTAATCTAATGTCACAACTAAGTTATGAAATATTCAGAGTAAAGCATTTACTCCTGTTCCTACAAATTTAAAGTGCTACGAACAAGAAGTGTACAAGGATAAATGTATACTTTTAATGATTTATATTTCTTAGAAGTAGACAAGAGATGTATGGTACAATATTATAGGAGATCACTTATGTAAATGTGAAATGTGGCTGCTTCTACGAGAATTTGATGCTTAAATTTTTTTAAAGCACTTATGAAATCAAGAGTTGTTCAGGATCAAAATGAACACAACCATGAGAACAAAAGTTTTCATATGAATTATGGTGTTGGTACAATTTTCTTGATTTTCACGATCGGCTGAATGGTTTAAGACACTGCGTTCACCAATTAGCTTGGTAAATTTAATTGTATTCAACTAAGGAAAGTTCAAAGACACAAGCCATCTATCCTAATTCTATAGCTTGTCGTATATACTTGTTTGTCAGAGTCTGCATATCATTTGGGTAGTGTATTACATATTGTGTAATTTCCATTCATATGGGGGATTATTGAAATTGGTTAAGTATAAAGCTTTGGAAAAGTGACTTGCGTGTTAATTTCGACCAAATATTTGGAATTCATCCAATAGATGATATAAATTGAATAACCTGTTCTACTCATCGAGTAGATCGTTGTGGTATATTTGGAGTCTCAAAATCAATTTCGAGTGAATGAGAAATTGCGATTCAAAGTTGGAAAGAAAATAAGGAAAACTGGCCAAAATTCTAACTCTAGTGCTCGCCTAGTGCTTGAGTGATGAGACTATAGCTCGAGCAACAAACTATCTTCTTTTGAAGCTCGAGCAACTCATGGACGACAGACGAGCGATAGCAAAGGCTGTGACCTTCGGCAAATGTTGCTGAATTTTGGAGCGTGTCTCTTCATTTACAACCTTTCATCATCTATAAATTTGACTCTTGGGACGTCCTTTACTTAATCTCAATGATATGAAATCATAGCATAACATAATAATTCATATTTCCCTAGCCAAAATTCTACATAAAAATATGTTTTCATTTCATTCGAAATGAGTATATAAGCCATATTTTAATTCGTTATTCTTGTGTTTTGGAGTGCTCCAAACACAAGAAGGTGGTCATTGTATCTTGGCAGTTGACTGACATCATCCGTAGGCACTGTTGCAGACAAATTTGACTTAAGGACAAAAAGTTCAACTCTTGCCTCGACTTTGTATTCATTTCCTTGATGTTACTTTGTCCATTTTTGGTGTTTTAATATCATTCCTATGGTGTTTATTCTTCAATTGCTTGTCCACTATCCAATTTTGGTAAGATTGGTAAGTTTAATTTTAAAGCC
Organism: Fraxinus excelsior; assembly: GCA_019097785.1. Lineage (NCBI taxonomy): Eukaryota > Viridiplantae > Streptophyta > Magnoliopsida > Lamiales > Oleaceae > Fraxinus > Fraxinus excelsior. The sequence continues at coordinate 18,948,637 of CM032626.1, forward strand.
ATTAGTCAATTCCATTTTATAAACAACACACATACTACACAATTTATGAGTTACAAATCTCGAATTAAGTTACAAATCACAGTTAACTGGTTACGGCCACTTTTCATATCCCCCACTCCATTCCACCATCGTCGATCATAAATCACAATTAATTGATCACAATCACCCCACCCCACCCCACTCTACAATCACAATGCATTTAGTGAATCAACAAATTCTAGCAATAATTTGTTGGAGTAGGTGACTAATTATCATTTTGTCCTTCAAGAATTCAATCTATAGGTTCAAAGGAAAAAAAATGTTATGTTAATTACGTCCAAAATATCTGATATCAATGGTTGGAAATTCAACGATTACGTATCACTCGATACCACTTGATATGAAACCAACTACCAAATTGAAATGTTGAAGTTATATGTCACAATAATGAAGTATTTGATCACAAGCAAAAGAACAAAAGAAGACAAAAACGTATGACAAATGAATTATGAGATTTTATTGCACTAATAATAATGGAGAAATATACAATTGATCCTAAAGTTCTCGTAATCTCTTTTCTCACATTATTCTCACATTACAAAATTGTATAGAAGAGCCTAATATTTATAGAGAACGTGTAGGAGACGTCCAAACACTCATAGTATAGTTATTGATGAAGTATGTTGCCAAAAAATTGAATCCAAAACGAGAAAGGAGAGAAAAACGCAAAAAAACCAAAATAGGTACAAGTGGCGCCGAAACGCCAAACATTCTGCCCAATTTTTTTTTTGTTCCAAGTTTTTTCCATCCCGAACTCTTCTTCAAGTCCAATACCAATTTCCAACTCCCAATGGGCTTCCAAAGTAGAACTTTAACTTGACATAGGACTCCAATAGTATTCCAAACTGTACTCTTCTTAACGTGCACTTCAATTAAAATTCTTCAATTACTTCAACAAGGAATTCGGGTTACACCTAAATTATAACAATCTCTACATTGACACGAATTTTACTACAACGAATTAAGCTCCAAAATATTCTCTACTTGGAGAAGAAAATTCGTCTGTACGAAATGAACTGACTCTTCAACAATAATCAAAACTGATTTCTCCAACCAAACATAAAATATTCCACAACCTTCAATTAATCCAAGCACTGGTCTACATAATTACCTCAAATTCCCAAAAATTATAATGATTTTAAAATTCACCAATCTGGATTGTAATACATCCCAAAGTAGAATCTAACCCAAATGTTTTTAAAGAAATCCACTTACTATATTGTACATCTTCTACTACACTGAAAGCATGCTCAACAAAATCATCATCCACATACCTTTTATCACTCAATCCCTAACAATTGAATATAATGGCACCACTGTGATGGTGGCAAAGTTGCATTATCCTTATCTCCTGAACTCCACTGAGTAGTATTCTTCAAATCTGACCCTTTACGAGCTCCTAAATGTATTGTACCAAATTAAATGTCCACCAGGATACTGAACCTGTGCTAATTGACTTTTCTAGATTCTGCATGACCCTGCAAGATGTATAATTGAGACATTTTCTGTCACTTTAATACAACATGGGCACTCATACAAACTTTCAAATCTCTACCTCCACCTCCACAAAAAAACCTCATAACCCTTTGAATCAAAGATAGATAACGAGATGAAATTCTTTTTCAACTTCAGAACATGTCGAATCTAGCCAAGTGTTTTAATTGTCCTATCCAATAGATTCAATCTGACCATACCAATTCCAACAACTCGATAAGGTGTGTTGTCTCCCATAACCACGACACCTTTAGAAATAGTTTCATATATAGTAAACAAGTACTTATTATAACACATATGAAACATACACACTGAATCCAAAATCCAAGCATCCTTTGGTTTAGACTCGATGTTAGAAATAGCTAAGAGATCTCCATTTCTTACAATGTTCTCTGCGCGTCTACTTCATCTGAAATCTCTGATTACTTCACATATAGACTTGCAGCCAATCTTTCTTTATTCTACAATTTGTAGCAATCCTTCTTCAAGTGCTTTTTCTTTTTCCAGAAGTTACAAATCTGTTTTCTGAACTTAGATTTCGATCTGGCCTTCCCAGAACCACCATGAGCAGCAAGGCCTTCTCCATATTTGACCTCTGAAACTAGATGTTTCATCTTCTCTTTTGAAAACAAAACATCATACACCACTTCTATGGTGAGAGTATCACGATTATACAAGAACCCGTCTCTAAATAAAGAAAATGAAATGGGCAACGAACGCAATAAGATCAAGACCAAATCTTTTTCATCATACATTACTTTCAAAGTTTCCAAATTAGCAATGATCTCTTTAATTACAGTCAGGTGATATTCCAATTATGCTCATTCTACTATTCGATGAGAGTATAATCGTTGCTTGAGATGCAACTTGCTTATAAGACTTTTACTCATGCACATTTGCTCCAATTTCAACTATAAGCTGTTGTTGAACCCTCCTTCAAAACATCCTGAAGAATGATATTCGATAGGTGAAGATGAATGTGAGTAACTATCTTCTTATCTTTCCGTAATTTCTCATCTACGGTCAAACTTGCGGGTATCTTGTCAATTCCCAACAACATATCATCCAAATCATGTTGTGGGAGTACTGCACACATATTAACCTGCCATAGCAAAAATCTAGTGCTCCGATCCAAAAGTGGAATTTCAAACTTCATGAAGCCATTACGAATAAAAAATCTCAAACAAATCAAACCCTGCGCTCTTGCGGAACTGTTGAACAATACCACTTGTTATGTTAATTAAGCCCATAATATTTGATATCAATTGTTGGGAACTCAAGGATCACGTATCACTTACATTTTGGTTAAGTAAGTTTACTTGTAAGTGATAATTAAGTTAAATATTAGAGAGTTATGTTAACACTTAAATAGATAACAAATAATAAAGCTCAAGTGTTTATGATGTAAACTTTGATGAATAATGGATAATGAAATAATTTGTATTTTGTATCAAAGTTTTAAACCTTTTGATCACTCTTAACAAATAATACGAGTTAAGTATGAAGACAGATTTACACTTTAATATAAGTGTTGGCAAAGAAAACTTTTATTAAGAATAAAGAATAGACGAGATTGAGAAAATTTCTTTACAAATAGAATTTTTGATGAGATAGATGAAATTAGGTTGATCAATCAAGAAATTCTTCATAATAAATGAAATAGGAAGTAAAATCAAATAAGCTCAATGATTTTCAATAAATATGCTCTCTTAATTGCTCTTGTAAGTTCTTGGAATTGAATGCAAAAGAGATTGCTATTTAAAGATCAAAATATTGAAAATTAGGAAGTTTCGGTTGATCAATTTCGATAGACCGAAGTGTGAATATGGCTGTTGTAAAATTCAAATTGTTGGAGTTTCGGCTGACACTTCGGTCGACCGATTTATACTTCGGTCGACCGAAGTATATAGATTTTGAAATCCGGTGAGTATCATGTAAAATCGGTAAGCATTTAGCAAAACTTGTAAATACTTGCAAATCCGGTAAACAGCTAGTTTTCGATCGACTAGTGTATGCTTCAGTCGACCGAATTATACAAATTTTAGAATTTAATTTTTATATCAAGATATTCATTTTTCCAAAATCTATTTCATATTATGAATTAAAAACGTTTTTGTGCAAGTGATGAATTATGAAAAATAGTTTGAGTTTTATGTACTTGCTAAAAATCGATGAGTTAATACCTTTACATATAAATTGAAATTTCGATAAACAACTTCTAAATTCTAATTTTCAAAGTTCTTGTTCTCTTCGAGTCTCTTTTGATTGCTTGTTCTTCAACGGATGAAGATTTGAACATTTGAATGCTTAAACAGATTTATTCATGAAAAATTCAAAAAACAAGATTTGTTAGAAGTATAAGTGTATTGTTTGTTATAATCAAAACAAGTGGAGCCATATTGAATCATAGATCAACAGTAGGGGACATCTAAACCCTTCTAGTAAAGTTGTTGATGAAGTAGGATGCCAAAAGTTGAGTCCAAAACAAAAAGGAGATAAAAACGTAAAAAACTAAAAAGGTACAGGCGCATCGACGCCCATTCAGCGCCAAATTTCAAATTGATTTTTTCTTGATGTGTACTTCAATTAAAAATTTTCAATTACTTTAACAAGAAATTCAAGTCGCACCCAAATTGTAACATAAATGGTGGAACAGTCATGAATCAATCGGTTCATTCACATGTAAACTCAAACTCTGGAGTCACTACATGTGAATCGGTAGCAAATAGCAACTTGGCATTCATTGATTTTCTTGGAGAGTGGGAGCCAATTGAGAGGATTAATTTCTTACAGAACATCTAAAATTTTTCTTCTAATCATTCGAGAGTCAGCATTTTAAAACATACTGTAACGACTTGGGTCCCACTTAAAGGGCTGTCCCGACCATTAGATCGACGACGTACTGTCCCCATTGTACCAACACGAGCCTTTTCAACATAGTTTGTCCTCACTCGCAGGCTCCTCGAGAAAACTTTCCAGGGGGTCACCAATCATAGAATTGCTCCAAGCCAAGTACGTTTAACTGTGGAGTTTCTAACAATGGCCTTCCGGAAAAGAAAGTGCACCTTGTTGGTATCAGTAGTACCTATCAAATATTTTAAAACTTTCCTGGGTATTACAATTTACACGATCTGGGTATTACAATTTACACATACTACCCAATGGGACATATTCGTTATTAATAATATGCAGTAACAATCAACCAAATAAGCAGTAATTTATGATTAGAGGAAAAAAATAGCATTATAATATGCAAAGAACTCACCCAATGGGTTTTAATACTTTTTTAGATGTAAAGGACTTTTCAAGTTATAATCGGTTCATGAAAAAGTCAATTTGAATAATAACGACAGACTTCCTTTGAAAGACATTAAATTAAGGATTCCAAGGTTCAATCATGGAAGGATAAACTCCTGTTTTCCACTGAACTGAGTATACGATTTTGCTTGCAATTCTGATTTTTCTTCAGAAAGAGTAGGGATATTAAATTTACTGTTGGAATGATTGATTAATTAAGTTTTATTAAATGTTGTATTTAATGAGTGGGCTATTACAATTAATTTGGGTGAATTGGAAAAGTCTCCAATATAGGCCCATAAGTTGATAAACCCATTTTAAGTGTCTTATATATGGTAAGAAATCCCACATCGAAAGTTTACAAGAAAAAACACTTGTTTATATAGTGGGATGTGTGTATAAGTTATAATTTAATAAGTGACCTACAACTTGCCTATCTTTAGCTAGCCAAAGGCTAGCAAACTAGCTACCACTAGAGTAGTGCTTCGCACCACTCGTGCCGCGCCGCGTCCCGGTCCCGGACCCGACCCGCGCACGTCGCAAAGTACGCATTGGGCGCTTTAGAGGCGCACTTTGCACTTCGCACGTACGCATCGTCGCGAGGAGCTGGGGAGCCTTATAGTTTTCAGAAATGGATTTATGGTTCGATGACATGGCGACGGGAGGCTTGATGAGTTGGCATCCTAGGTGGTACACACATGTCAGGTTGCGTCACTTCGTCCCGCGTGGCAGTTGTTACAATTGGACGTAAACGTGGCATCTGCATGGCTGGTGACTATTCGAAATTGGTGAATAGACATGATGAATGGACACTACACTTCAAGGCTTAGTGTGATCCAATGGTCAAGACAAATCAGACCAAGTGGTGCACTAGTTCATGAAATGTCACACACCCATTCAAAGAGACATTTCAATCTCTATAAATAGAGACCTCCAAATTCGTTTTGGATACACCAAATCAAATACTATTCCATTGATTTCTAAATTCTCTTTTTTCCATATTCTGTTTCCAAAGCTCTCTAAAATATTCGTCATTATTTCGTTCGAGTACGTTCATTCTTTGGTTCGACCGACAAGGTTGGTAGTGTGCAGTATCGACTTTGAAAGAAGCGTTGTATCTTGGGAGACAGACGTCTATAATCCCGTTTGCACTTTGTTGGGAGGCGAAATCTGTCTTAAGGAGAGTTTCTTTGGCATACCTCGCTTCATCTTCTAATTTTACTTTTCTGTTATTTTGTTCTTTCAATTGCGTTAGTCGAATTTCCGACAATAATCTTAAGATAGATTTTGCTTTCTTTCTTCTACATTTCTCCTATTGATTATTTTCTGTAATTGTGGTTTTACAGAAAATGACTAGTACTATCGATAATACTACTAGTGCTGTGATTGCGCCAAATTCTGGTTCCAATCAATTTGTTATGCCGCCAGCTTCACAACATGAGAAATCGGAAAAATTCAATGGCACAGATTTCAAGCGTTGGCAACAGAAGATGCTATTCTATTTGACAATGTTGAACTTGGTAAAGTTTCTGCGTGAAGAATGTCCCGCACAAACATCGGAGAATGCTATTGATAAAAATACTCAGTTAGCCATTGATGCGTGGGAAACATGCAGATTTCTTATGCCGCAACTACGTTCTCAATGGACTGGATAACACTTTATATAGTGTGTATTGTGACTTCAAGACGGCTAAAGAATTATGGGAATCTCTTGACAAAAAATACAGGACAGAAGATGCTGGAACGAAGAAATTCATTGTCGGCAAATTTCTGGATTATAAGATGACTGATTCAAAGACATTAATGAGTCAGGTTCAGGAGATGCATGTTATACTTCATGATATTGAAGCTGAAGGTATGACTTTAAGTGAATCTTTCCAGATTGCTGCTATGATCGAGAAACTACCTCCACTATGGAAAGATTTCAAAAACTATCTTAAGCATAAACGTAAAGAGATGACGATGGAGGATTTAATTATTCGACTTCGCATTGAAGAAGACAACTGGGCTGCAGAAAAGAAGACTAATGTGCACAACATGGAAGCAAAGGCTAACATGGTAGAAGACTAGGTGTCTAAGAACAAGAAAAGGAAGCGTTCTGGCTCATCCATGGACAAAGAACAATTCAACAATGCAAAACGGTTCAAGGGAAACTGTTATATTTGTGGGAAGCCGGGACATCGGGCAAAAGACTGTCGAAGAAAAAAGAAGGATACACCAAAGAAGAAACCGCCCCAAGCCAATATAACCGAAGTGGATAATATTTCTGCAGATGTTGGAGACATCAATCTATCCGCTGTTGTTTCTGATGTTAATTTGGTATCTAATGCCAAAGATTGGTGGTTGGACACATGAGCCACTCGTCACATCTGTGCCGATAATGGTCTATTTTCTGAATATAAGACTTTGAATAATAATGAGTGCCTTTACATGGGCAATTCTACAACTTCCAAGATTGAAGGAATTGGAAAGGTTATTTTGAAATTCACATCAGGGAAGGAACTGACGCTGAATGAAGTTGTACACGTCCCAGTTATCAGAAAGAATTTGATTTTAGGAGCTATACTTAGAAATGATCTAAAATGGTGTTTGAATCTGATAGGTTTGTACTTACTAAGGGGGGCATGTATGTTGGGAATGGTTATTTACTTCATGGTCTATTTAAGGCCAATGCTGTTGTAGTGGACAAAAAATCCACATATTTGTATCCGCAAGTTATTAATAAAACTAATGATTCTGTTTACTTGCTCAACTCTCCAAATTTGTGGCATAGGAGATTAGGGCATATAAATCGTGCTTCCTTAAGAAAACTTGTAGGTTTATGTTTTATACCTAAACTTGAATTCTAAGACAAACATAAATGTGAAATTTGTGTTGAAGCAAAATTTGCTAAAAAATATTTTAACTCAATTGAAAGGAGTAGTGAACCGTTATGTTTAATACATAACGATATTTGTGATCTAAAATTTGTTCAAACTCGAGGTGGTAAAAAATATTTTATCACGTTTATTGATGATTACAGTAGGTATTGCCATGTTTATTTATTAAGTAGCAAAGATGAGGCATTGAATGCGTTTGTTACTTATAAAACCGAAGTTGAAAACCAACTTGGAAAAACGATTAAGGCGTTAAGATCTGATAGAGGTGGTGAACATGGTTCATCTATGTTTAATGAATTATGTGCTAAGTTTTGTATTATTCACCAAACAACAGCCCCTTATACTCCGCAGCAAAATGGGATTGCTGAGAGGAAAAATAGAAATTTAAAAGACATGGTTAATGCTATGCTTATAAGTTCTGGATTACCACATAACTTGTGGGGGGAAGCAGTGCTAACTGCTAACTTTATTCTGAATAGAATTCCCCACAAGAAAACGGGTTCGATACCTTATGAAATATGGAAAGAGAGAATGCCTTCCTATAAATACTTAAAAGTGTGGGGGTGTATAGCTAAAGTGGCTATTCCACCTCCTAAAATGATTAAGTTAGGTCCTAAAACTATTGATTGCATTTTTATCGGATATGCAATAAATAGTAGTGCATACAGATTTCTTGTGCATAAATCTGATATAAGTGACATTCATGTCAATACAATTATTGAATCCAGAGATGTTAAATTCTTTGAAAATGTATTCCCTAATAAAAGAGATATTGTTGAGAATACTAAAAAAGAACACGAGATAATGCTTTTGAAAACAATATAGAATCTGAACTAAGAAGGAGTAAAAGGACAAAGATTGCTAAATCCTTTGGTCCAGATTTTATATCTTTCATGATTGAGAAAGGTCCTCAAACATTTAAAGAAGTTATGACTAGTCCAAAATCTGTATTCTGGAAGAAAGCTATAAATAGCGAAATTGAATCCATTATGAATAATAATACTTGGCAATTGGTTGATCTTCCTAAGGGAACTAAACCAATAGGGTGCAAATGGATCTTTAAAAAGAAGTTAAGAGCTGATGGTTCAGTAGACAAATACAAGGCTCGACTGGTTGCAAAGGGATATCGTCAGAAAGAAGGAATTGATTTCTTTGACACATATTCTCCAGTAACTAAGATTACTTCTATTCGAGTTTTAATTGCTATAGCAGTCTTGTATGATTTGCAAATATATCAAATGGATGTGAAGACTGCATTCTTGAATGGTGAATTAAACAAAGAAATTTATATGGAACAACCAGAAGGTTTCATAGTAAAAGGACAAGAGAACAAAGTATGCAAACTTGTTAAGTCCTTATACGGGTTGAAGCAAGCTCCTAAACAATGGCACGAAAAGTTTGACAGTACCATGATTAGGAATGGATTCATCATAAATGCATGTGACAAATGCGTATATTCGAAAAGATTCGAAAAGGCATACGTACTTGTCTGTCTATATGTTGATGATATGCTTATATTAGGAACTAATATAGACGTTATCAATAAAACAAAGAATATGCTTACCAATAACTTTGACATGAAAGATATGGGTGAAGCAGACGTGATTCTAGGAATGAAGATATCTAGAACATCAGATGGAATATTCTTATCTCAAACTCATTATGTTGATAAAATAATTGAGAGGTTTAAGACTAATATTAAAGAGACGAGTAACACATTTCTTCCTCATATAGTTCTTCACAAGAATAGTGGAAATGGGAAACAACAGTTAGAATATTCTCAAATTATTGGTAGTGTAATGTACTTAATGAATTGTACAAGACCTGATATAGCTTACTCGGTAAGTAAACTCAGTCGTTACACAAGTAACCCAAGTAATTAACATTGGGATGCATTACTTAGAGTTTTAGGATACTTGAAACGAACCAGAGAGTATTCAATATGTTATAGAAAATATCCTCCAGTAATTGAAGGATATAGTGATGCCAATTGGATATCGGATACAGACGAGTCGAAGTCTACCAGTGGCTATGTATTTACTCTTGGTGGTGGCACTATATCATGGAAATCTTCTAAGCAAACGTGTATAGCTCGATCTACTATGGAATTTGAGTTTGTTGCTTTAGATAAAGCGAGAGAAGAAGCAGAATGGTTAAGACATTTCGTAGAAGATATTCCTATATGGCCAAAGCCTGTACCGGCTATTTGTATTCATTGCGATAATCAAGCAACAATAGCCAGGGCTGAAAATTTTGTGTATAACGGTAAGTCGAGACATATACGTCGTAGACATAACATCGTTCGGCAGTTGCTCTCAAATGGAACAATATCAATTGATTTTGTTAAGTCAAAAGAAAACATAGCGGATCCATTTACTAAAGAGTTATCTAGAGAGCGTATAGACTGCGCATCGAGGGAAATGGGTTTAAAGCCTAAAAATCAATGAGTCATCTTAGTGGAAACCTAACCTAGCAACTGGAGATCCCACAGACTAGGTTCAATAGGAAAACTAATTATGAATGACTCGATAAGAGCACTTAGGAGTTTAACTCCTTCCCATTTCTATGATGCAAAAAGTGCTAACTATGAAGTTTATGAAGGATAAGCTTTTGCTTTTAATGATGACTATAAATAGTACAAGTAGAGTATTTTTTGTAGAACATCACCTATGTAAGTGCGAACTTGGCCGGTTCTTTGAGAATTTACTTAGGCAGAATTCTCTAAAGCACTCGCAGTACCCAAGTAGTTCAGGGCCGAACTAATGAACACAATAGAGAACCAATTTTGACATGAGAGATGATGTGTTTGGTCTATTGTCTGAGCTTGCAATAAAGGCTGACAGTTCAAAACGTTGCGTTCACTGATTAGCCAAGTGAGTTCGATAGACTCTTACTAAAGAAGGTTCAAAGCGAAAGCTACCTATCTTGATGCGTTATCTTTCTATTTGTACTCTTCTTTTTATCTTCCTTGACTTCTTCCATTCATGTGGGGGATTGTTGGAATTATTGATTAATTAAGCTTCATTAAATGTTGTATTTAATAAGTGGGCTATTACAATTAATTTGGGTGAATTGGAAAAGTCTCCAATATAGGCCCATAAGTTGATAAACCCATTTTAAGTGTCTTATATATGGTAAGGAATCTCACATCGAAAGTTTACAAGAAAAAATACTTGTTTATATAGTGGGATGTGTGTATAAGTTATGATTTAATAAGTGACCTACAACTTGGCTACCTTTACCTAGCCAAAGGCTAGCAAACTAGCTACCACTAGAGTGGTGCTTCGCACCACTCGTGCCGCGCCGCGTCCCTGTCCCGGACTCGGACCCGACCCGCGCACGTCGCAAAGTACGCATTGGGCGCTTTAGAGGCGCACTTTGCACTTCGCACGTACGCATCGTCGCGAGGAGCTGGGGAGCCTTATAGTTTTCAGAAATGGATTTATGGTTCGATGACATGGCGACGGGAGGCTTGATGAGTTGGCATCCTAGGTGGTACACACATGTCAGGTTGCGTCACTTCGTCCCGCGTGGCAGTTGGTACAGTTGGACGTAAACGTGGCATCTGCATGGCTGGTGACTATTCGAAATTGGTGAATAGACATGATGAATGGACACTACACTTCAAGGCTTAGTGTGATCCAATGGTCAAGACAAATCAGACCAAGTGGTGCACTAGGTCATGAAATGTCACACACACATTCAAAGAGACACTTCAATCTCTATAAATAGAGATCTCCAAATTCGTTTTGGATACACCAAATCAAATACAATTCCATTGATTTCTAAATTCTATTTTCTCCATATTCTGTTTCCAAAACTCTATAAAATATTCGTCGTTATTCCGTTCGAGCACGTTCATTCTTTGGTTCGACCGACAAGGTTGGTAGTGTGTAGTATCGACTTTGGAAGAAGCGTTGTATCTTGGGAGACAGACGTCCATAATCCCGTTTGCACTTTGTTGGAGGGCGAAATCTGTCTTAAGGAGATTTGATTTGGCATACCTCGCTTCATCTTCTAATTTTATTTTTCTGTTATTTTGTTCTTTCGATTGCGTTAGTCGAATTTCCGACAACATTTACTCCATTTGGTTCGAGGAAATTTCTGTTATTTCTTTAATTTATATATGGAATTAATTAACATGAAAAGTATACAAATTCAAAACTAAATTAAATATTACTACACGGTATAAATCAATAAATTTTAAAGATGGGTTGTATTTATCATTGAAATTTCAAATGGCAATATAATTTTTTTTTTCCTAATGTTTCTATTATTCATTAAGTTGAATAACTCTCAATGATTTTGGGGTTCACGTATGCCATGACAACATACCGATGCTTTGTAAAGATATAATTGACAGAAAGAGAAAGGCGAACGGCGAACCCATTTGTGGAAAAACAGAAGTTACTATTGAGATGACTTCTTTCTTTTTCTTCTTTACAACTCTAAGGATATCAACACAATAGTGAAGGGGCCGTTAAGAAACTTGAGTCCTTATTGCGAATGTAATTCTTCCCACTACATATAAGGGAAATGATTTCATCAATGGTAGATTCTCTATTAATTGCACGATTCAATTCATTATATGATAGTTTATATGAAGATTTTTGAGTGTTGAGGGGTGGGAAGTGGGAAGAATCGTCGACTCTCTGCTCGCCTAGGTGCTAGTCGATCATGTGATTTACTTGTGTGAGCCGCTCTCAACTCGCACGAGCCGAATCACATCTTAGATGGGCTAGTTCTCTTAACTCGTTAAAAATGTCATTTTAGTAAAAAAAGAAAATTGGTAACTTAACGACACTTCAATAACGAGCCAGCTCATACTCAACTAACCCTACATACAAGCTTGAGAGTGAGCTGACTCTCCCCACTTCCATCCTAATAATGGATAGTTTCTAAAAATTTAATTCTTTTAATATTTATTCACGTTTAAAAAAAAATTATAATTGAGTTGTAGTTTGTAAATGTAAATTTTCTATATATGTGAAGTGTAAGAATATTAATCAATATATATTAAGGTTTAAACCACTGCTTTTAATAAAGTCGGCCTTTAAAAATTGAACCACAAGCCTTAAAAATGTACCAATAAGCTCAAAACAAACAATTCGGTATGTCTAAAGCTCAACGTATCATTCAGATTCCAAATCTCGAGCCACCAACCTCCGAAAACATGTTAAGGACAAAAATCTTACACCGATTAAGAGTACGAGCTATTTCTCTTAGTATATTTGATCCTTAAGATGAAACCTGTAAGTTTATTGTTAGTCCCTCTACTATACTACCATAATTATCTGCAAGAAATCATGAACGTTATTATTGGTCTTCAATCTTCATGTTAGGGCGTGGACGGCAAGGATTTGTTTCCTTTTTTTTTTTTTTTTGGTCATAAAATTCTTAATCAACTAAATAGTTTCCTAGTATATATAATTGTGATGTGCTTGTCTATCAACATATTTTGTCTTCTTCAAAATACACTTAAAAAACGTGTTTTTATTTTCGTTTAATTATGGGCCAGAATGACCTGTCACGCAACTCTTAGTCGACATAAGTGACGCTCTCTCTCTCTCTCTCTCCCCCCTTTAAACACATATGTTTTAATATCAATTTATTTATAATATTATAAAAAAAAATTCTTTACCCTTGTAGCATTTTAAATTTTTAAATTGAGATGGTTGACTTTATCATAATATTTAAAAGTATTATGTTCGAGTATCAAAGTCGCTCGATTATGAAAAATCATGCAAAACTTACATTGCCCATTATTTTATGTGTGGTGACAGGCAGGGGGCACTTTGGATTAAAATTCTCCAACATTTTGTTCTTGATACTATTTTGAAGTACTCTTAACATACTTCGTAATACACTTTTTAATTTGCAAAATGTTAAATGATGAAGTAAATTGGGTATTTTTTCTCATACTGTCGAAGTCTTCTTGAAAAAAGAAATTTATAAGCTCCCCACTGATTAATCCCGGATCCGTCTCTAATGATAGGTCAAACCAAAACAAACAAAAAGGGTGATATTGTTCATCGATCAAGAATTTTAATTTTAAAAAGTATCATAATCATCTAATAAGAAGTGTTTTCATTCCGTCAAATAACAATATGAACACCTAGATTATTTGATGACTCATTCAATCATGAATTTGATGAAAAACGAATTCGACTTACATCTAGACATTGAAAATTCGAACATAAATAAACAATTTCTCCCCTCTAAAGTAATCGTGAATTTGATGAAAAACGAATTCGACTTACATCTAGACATTGAAAATATGAACATAAATAAACAATTTCTCCCCTCTAAAGTTTAAACTTTTACCTTGTAACAAACAATATTGAACAATTTATCTGGACATGCCACTCCCAAGTAAAATTTTACACGTCCCAAACAAACCCTAATAAGATTATTAAAAATCAAAGTTGTGTAATATCAAGATAGCACGTAGGGACAAGGTTACTTTCAAATTAATGTGCTGTTAGTTTGGAGAATTGAGTTCATGGAAAATTTATGGTGAGAATGGTTGGCCATGTAGCCCAGCAAGGAAATCTTGGCTCATTAATTTGGTGGGGCCCCTATTTCCGAAACAATGTACAAATGAGAAAAATGTCGTTCGGATTGAAAGGATTATAGTGTTTGTACATTCCCTTCTTATACTATTGATGATATTTGCTATGTTGTCAAAAGAAGATGGGTTGAATTTCCTTTTTCTTTTTTTTTTTTTAATTTGTCCAATTAAATGATGCCATGTAGTAGAGTGTAAGAAATAATATATAAAAGATGATGTACTTGAATAATAATTGGGATTGAAAGATGTCGACCGTTTTCTTCTAGTACTATGTATATGCATTCAAAACGTGTGATTTTATGATTTACATGACTACTAGAGTTTTGCTAAACGATCAGAGCGACAATGCAGCATACACTTAGCCAATAGGGGGATGCCACATGCGACCCCTTGAGTGACACTGTAGCAAAATCTTGACTAATAATATGTACTTGAGAGAGATACGGGAAAGAAGTCTTAAGATTGTACATCATCCATTATTTTGACAGTGAATAGGAGTAATTTTTAAAATAAGTATTTTTTTATTTTTACTTAATAGTTAGAAAACGAAACATGTTCAAACATTATTTATTATTATTATTATTATTATCATAGTCTTTGAACCCTAAACTTTGATCGCGAAAATAACCAACCAAAATAAGGAGAGTTGGAATATCCAAATATGTTTTAAAATGAAAAGTAATATAAAAGTAGCTCTTATTTTTAAAAGCTTGGTGCATATTTGGTCAATAAAAGTTAACTTTATAATACATGGGATCCACATTTTATAAACAAAATAAGTCAAGATTTATGTTGTTTATAAGACGTGGGTTTGTTCATGTCCTCGAACATATTAATTAAGTTTTTAAATGAAAAGATTAATAAAAACTTTCAAAGTTGAGTTTTCATTGGCTTTAATAGATTCGGGAAAAACGATATTAATTATTTGACTTTGACTTAGATTAAAATCAAATTTTAATCAGGCTCAAATAGGCGATTTTTCACAACTAATAAAAGGTTATTTTGAAAAGGTTGCCCCATAGCGGTTCGCTATCCATAATTTATGTACCTGTCTTGCTTATTTAAAATACAAAGAATAAGTCCTTTTATTTTATCTTAAAAAATATTTCGACTGTCAAGACGTGATGTGTTATTAATTAAAATAAAGTTAAGATTAAATTACGACGAAAAAATTTAGGAACATAATTGCTAAAATTAACAAAAATTAAAGATCTTCATTATAATTATAATGTAGTTTAATTTTTGACCAGCTTTTACATTTTATCCCCCCTTATGTTATGTTATCTTAAAAAACACCATATTTTAGAGTCTAGGTGACTTCAGTTTTCGAAAATTTTGAATTTTAATATTCATTCAAAAATTAAAAATGTTACATATAATAAAAATAAATTATATATTCATAATTTTAACCCGCAAAATAAGAAATAAATCGGCCGCATTTCAGTCGGCTGCCTGCTCGCTAACCGAATTCCCACTTTTCGCTTTCATTAATTGTATCCACGGTTTTCCTCCGTCATTAAAGAAAAAAAAAAAAAAAAACCCATTCAATGCTAGTGTTAAATTTAAATCCGTTGAATAGGTTAATAACGTTTGTTTTCCAATTTTTTCACATGAACCATTCAATATCAATTCGCATTACACGTTAGTGTATGATGTACCTAAGTGTTGAGAGAATAGAAATTTCGATGCATCAAATTTTGATATGCATTATGCACTATTACATTGAATTTGATAACCAATTCATCTCACAAACATGTCGGCTTTAGAATGGATTTATTTTAATTAACAAGAATGCAAGGGAATAACTGATAATTTGATTTTTCTAATAACTTGACCTTTCAGCTTAGAATTGAAGTCAATGAAGGTTTCCGAATCAAATCACTTCATAGTTTCATTACGATTAGTCAATGATAACCCTAGTTACAGTGCACTTTTGAAAAGAAATGCCAACCAACAATAGAAAAGATGCCCTAAAAAGAAAATGATTAAATCCATAATAAATTGATTCCCTGTTCGGTTCGGAAAAAAAAAAAAAAATAAAAAATAACTTTTAGTATATTTTGATAAAATGTGTGATTGTGAACTTATCAACTTTTCAGGAAGAGGAATTATAATTCTATAAATAGACACCTTCATTTCTCCTTATACTCGCAAACTCGTCTCTAGTCCACATATAACTCCATTTCTTGTTCCTTTTGGATCGAAAATGTTACAAATCGAGTTCTCCGTTTTAATTCTCTTGTGCATAATTCTTCCCTTTTTGTTCTTGATCTTGGCAAACTTGAAAAATCCAGCTCCAAAAATCTATCTTCCTCCTCTAATGCAACAAATCTTCCAAAATCGTACCCTATTTTCGGTTCAATTTTCACAATCTTGAAAAACAAGGATAGGCGCGTCCAATGGACATCGGAAATGGTCTTATGTACACCCAACCTGACGTTCACTCTCTACCGCCCTTTTGGCTACCGGCAAATGTTCACGGCCAACGCAGCCAATGTCCAACATATGCTCAAAACCCACTTCTCTAACTACCGCAAAGGAGATGTTTTTCGAAAAACATTGAAAGATTTTCTTGGCGATGGCATATTCAATGCTGATGGTGACAATTAGAAATTTCAACGACAAGTTTCGAGCCATGAATTCAACACCAGATCTCTGCGTAATTTCGTTGAAACTGTAGTCGATTCTGAATTATCCGATCGCCTAATCCCGGTTCTCAAAAATGCTGCAGCTAACAAAATTGTGCTTGACTTTCAAGATATACTCCAAAGATTTGCCTTTGATAACGTTTGCAAGATTGCTTTCGGGTATGATCCTGCATATTTGTTACCATCACTCCCGCAGGAAAGGTTTGCTGTTGCGTTTGGAAGTGCTGTTACACTCATCAGTGAAAGATTCAACTCAAACATCCCTTTTATATGGAAAATCAAAAGGGCTCTTAACATAGGATCTGAAAAACAGTTGAAGATTGTTGCGAACGAAGTCCGCGAATTCGCAAAATCAGTAATCAAAGGGAAGAAACACGAACTTCAAGAAAAACCCTCCGAAGAATCTGTCGATCTTCTGTCCAGATTCTTGAGTTCTGGCCATTCTGATGAAGATTTTGTTACTGATATCGTGATAAGTTTTATACTAGCTGGCCGTGACACTACTTCTGCTGCACTAACATGGTTTTTCTGGTTGCTTTACAATAATCCAGAAGTGGAAAATGAGATTCTGAAAGAGATTAAACAAACATCAGAAGGAACAGTTTATGAGGAAGTGAAGGATATGGTTTATATTCACGCTTCGCTTTGCGAAAGCATGAGATTATATCCACCAGTCCCTGTGGACACAAAATCAGCAGTGAATCATGATGTTTTACCAGATGGGACTGTGGTGAAGAAGGGTACAAGAATAAGCTATCATCCCTACGCAATGGGGAGGGTTGAGAAAGTGTGGGGGTCTGACTGGGAGGAGTTCCGCCCCGAAAGGTGGCTAGAGGTGGCAGAGGAAGCTGTTAGAAAGTGGAGCTTTGTGGGCAAGGATAGCTTTACATACCCAGTGTTTCAGGCTGGTCCTAGAATTTGTTTGGGGAAGGACATGGCTTTATTGCAAATGAAGAGGGTTGTTGCCGGTGTCTTGAGGCGTTTCAGGGTGGTGCCGGTGGTGGAGAAAGGCAATGAACCGATATATATATCAGACTTCACATCAAAAATGAAGGGCGGTTTTCCTGTGAGAATTGAAGAAAGGGAGGTTGATCTTCTTCAACACTAGTTGTTGGATTATGTCAAATGAATTCGAGCATATTTATTTCAACAGTCTTGCGGAAATAAGTCGACAAAGAAGCAAAAAAATGCCAGAAGTGTGATGTTCTGAAGTTAAACTAAACATGCTATAAGTGTGATGTTTTCTTGTCTGTATTTTGATTTAGCTATATGAATATCCATATCTATAAGTTGCAAGTTAGTTATAAGATTATATACCCATCTCCCAACATCAAAATCAGATTCTTATAACATTTTATCACACGTAAAAGTGTAAAATTTCTCTCGTGAGACCTCTAGTTTCACGATAATGAAAAATCGAAAAATTATAATCCGAGAAAGGAATGGAAATTCAAGATTATTCGTGTAAGAAAAAGTAGAAATGAGATGCTTCTTAAATTATTTCTCAATTAATTTGTTGCCTAGTTACAACATGAAATCGGAGTTGTACTTGTCATTGAAGTGTTCTCTACAACGAAGATGATGGATCCTATTTGAATATGAATACAAATGAAGATCACATGCTATAAAGATTTGTACTTAAATCTTGGCCATCATCGTGCACATAGTTGCTATATGATCTTGCTGTTGGCCTTTTGTAATGTTATTTTTTCAAAGACACTTCCAGAAAAATGGCCTTTTGTAAACAACATTCACTAATCGCTTGTTGCTATCGCAATCATCAGTAGATGTATTGGACTTGCATTATGCAACTTACCAGTGTAGTTTTTTCAGTCTATTGGTGTTGCTCGCTTGGATCAAGCTTCAACAGAAAAAATGGCAAATCAGTCTTAAACCTATGCTATTACAGGTTATTCTTAGGGGTTGGGGTTTAAGATTGATAAGTTGAACTTCAATAGTAGGAGATGCTGGATTTGATAGAGTTTTGAGTAAATTTAGATTTCTACATGTATGCATGTTTGGCGTGCTACATTGGAGTGGCTCGAAATTTTTTATTTATATATATATATATTCTTTCAATAATTTTAATTTTTCCTTTAAAAATATCAATAATCGTAATATTAGCACTTCAAAAATACGATGCATATCATTCATCCGATACATAAGACGTGCAATGCACGTGCTTGCTACTAGTTTCTAATAAGAGAAGGTTAAGTAATTGCGGAGTAATTGTTGGAAAAATGAGTGTATATAGCTGACTTTGACATGATTTTTGAGTGGGACCCGTTTGACTATTTTGGAAAATCAAGTTTGATTTGTGTGCTCTTTCGTGAGTATATTGAAATCATATATTTACTTACCAAAAATTGATACTCGGTTGAATGAGAAATTAAAATTTAAAGTGAGCCACTTAAAATGAGTTTATATTGGTGGGAAAACTAAAAATGAGTTTATCCCACATAGAAAGTGGATGAAAATTAAAACTACTTTATAAAGGATTACATTTTAGAATAGTGTAATCATGTTTAGCATAGAGGTTCTCTCCACGTGCGCACGCAGGAGGGTTCAAATCATATATCGAAATAAGTTTCGAATCTTGAACTTGTGTGCGTACACGAATATCGGACCGAAAGGAGCAAAATTGGCCCCTTAGGAGTATCCACGTTTTATTACATTTTTATTACTGTTTAATTATTATTATTTTTCTTGTTATTCCTTACTGTAATTAACAAGTCATTTGATTTGTTTTAAACATATAATTTAATCTGTTTAAACTGCAAATCCAACATCAAGTGTGTAAAATCGATCCATTCTGCATATACATTTATTTGTGTATATACGATAACTGTTGCATATACGGCAACCACTGCATATATGGTAATTCTGGCAAATACGGTAACTGTTGCATATACGATATCGGTTGCATATACCGTATTATTCTTGCATATACGGTATCCAGTACTGAAACACTTGTTTAACAGTACTTATATATAAAACTTATCTCTCTCTCTCTCTCTCTCTCTCTCTCACTCTCTCTCAACCCTCTACGCATAATCAGTAATCTAACAAAAGTTAGATTTTTTACGGAATAATCTTACTATTACATAAGAAGCACTTCCTTTGATACGGTTCCTTTTTCATCCTTATTAATTAATTAATTTCTTATTTTTTTACCCTTGTCCTTACAAACAACACCATATTGGCTTATACGTGTAGAGGAATGTGTTTCTTTAATTTGGGGAACACGCTCATCTAAATTAGCGTGTTGTGCATTTAGATTTGCATTGTCTTTCGGTATTAAAACATCTTGTATCACTTTTAGCTTGTGTCTGGGAGCAATTTTTATCAATTTTTTAGCAAATCTTATACGTTATATAGTGTGTGTCAGTGATAGTGCAGCCGCAGTTATTGACCGAATTAAGTAGAATAAACAATGTGCCCTTTTAGCATTTAATTCATTCTTCTCGAGGAAATGACATTTCTTTTAATTTGTTACATGTTGAGTTGATAATTATGTTCCACTTACATTTTCAAATTTCAACGGTCAAGAATTGGATTAAAATCACGTAAAAATCACTCCAGACAGGGGCTTAGATGTAGGACACGCAACTTTTCTTCTCTCTCTCTTCTGATTTTGATGGTTTAGACATTGATTAATTTCATACTTTTCCCCTTCATTATCCGATTTGATAACTAAAAAAATATATTAAAGAAAGACTTGTTATCTAATTGTTTGTTTGTTTGTTTATGCATTTTGCTTTAAGTTTCAGGTTCTTGAAGGGTCATGTTAAGAAAAAGGAAAGAGAGAAGAGGAAGAAGAAATTCTAAAAAATTTCGGTGGCCAAGAGTCTACATCAGAGATGTGGGTCCACAATAGTATATTGTGCAGCTTCAATAAAATTTCTCCCTTTTTTTTATTGGTTCTTTCCTTGATGATTTGGAATTTTGTGATGTTGTGTATTAATTTTTTATATTCTTGATTCTGTGATCTGAATCTGCTTTGCTTGTTTTATTATCCTTCTATGGCTTCAGTTTATTTTACTTACTTTTATGGCTTTATTGTGTATGTTTCTTGTACAAGGCAGTATGATTTTTTGCATAAATTTGAGATGTATTGATTTAATGGATGAAATATGAACTATTTGAGGACTCATTGGTCAAGGTTAGGATCAAGGACCTAAAATTTAGAAATTATAAGTATTGGGTTACTTCCAGAAAGCCAACTTTGAGACACGATTGCGGGTTGTACGTATAGAGTTAGCTTTTGTCTGTTCGTTCTTTTTAAAGTTCACGTCGAGACCTTCTATTGATATTCATATTGAATATTTCCAACTCCAGGAGTAGCCTCAAAGCTCGTGCCAAAGTGGTTCCAAAGTTATGGATTTGTTTAATTTTGGTTGTGTTCAAATTAGGAAATTAAGCAGCCATTTTTGGGACGACCATGTAATCGTTGTAGTCACCCATTGATTATGAACGTGTAGGTGTGGCGTAAATCGTAATATATACTTTGAAATGGTATAAAGTTTTCTCAATTTTGACCACATCATGGCCACCAAAACTCGCTCACGATGTGGGACCATAAAACATAAAACTGTTCACATTTTGGAATTTAATTCTGATTTTTGCCATGTTCCAAATGGTGTAATCAGGACATAAGGGACTGTTTGGCATGAATTATGGACTCGAATAACTATGTCTATGAATTAGCTTATTTTCACCTAAATAATTAAGCTAGTACATTATTTTTAATCTCCGATTCTATTAATTAATATTTTGAGTATAGGGCCATCACTAAGTGAGCGTTGAGACAAAAAAAAAATAAGATGAAGATTTGGACAAAAAATAACATGAAATTGTTTCAAGTAAAGAATATTCAGGCACCTTTAAATTACACCACTTGAAATGCCAATAACTAAAAAAAGGAAGAAAATGAAAATTATATGCATTACAGCTTACTTACATACTCGTATTGGCTGAAAAACAATTTTAACTTATCAATATTTTGTAGAGCATGTGTTTATATAGGATATTTGATAAAGTTATGAGATTTTAACTAAGTCGTAAAATATGGAGGTTGTTGTACAATTAATTGGTGGCTCAACGTTGTATATGATAAATGCTGAAAAAAAAAAGATTGTCTCTGTGCGTACACGGTAAAATATGGAGGTTGATATACAATTAATTCATAGCTCAACGTTGTATATGATAAATGCTGGAAGGAAAAAAAAATTGTCTCCGTGCGCAAGTCACGAAGACTTTTTTTTCCCTAAAATAATATGTATGTAATTTTTTTTTTTTTTCATGTTAAAATGATAAATCATAATGTCAAAGTCTAATCACATTTTTTAAATGTGTCCACAAGCTTGCGCAAGTTTATTGAAAACTAACAATTTGAATTGTGCCGCAAATATATATGTTAGACCCTAGGTAGTTTCTTTTATTAGCCAAGAATATAAAGGTTAACAAGGCAATAAATGTTCATCTGTGTACATAAATCTTAATGAGAAGGATTCATAAATTGCTATAGATGATGGAACATGCCCACATTATAAATTAAAACTTCGAACAAGGTCAAAACAATGAAGAAAACAACATGAATGGAGAAAGAGAAATAATTGGCAACCACATGTATCACTAATTATTCCAACAAAGTAACATAAAAAGGAATGAAACTTGGAATTCAACAGAAAACCGAAACAACTATTAATTGTTCCTATTAAAAAATTCCTTGAATCAAAGGTAGAATTCAACAAGTTCAGTTATGAACTGTAATTTTCTATTCAATAGAAACAAATAAAGATCAAATGAAATGAAAAGAGGGCTATTTTGACATGGAGAATGAATGACAGACGTAATAGTAATACAAAAAAGTACAAAACAAAGAGAATTCAGTCATACATTACTTCACTTTATTTACAAAATATGAATATATACATAATAGGCGACGCCATTCTCGTCGACATTACGTTTCTTTATGAGATTCATCAATAAAATTAGGGATTGGAAAGAAAACCAAAAAATGCGTGAGAAGAACTTGAACTGATGAAGACAGAAACAAAAATAGAGAATCTTATACTATCCAAAGAGTTCATTGGAAAACAAAAATAGTTATTGATAGCACCAGTGTAATACTTTCAACCAAATAACACAATTCCCAAACAAAAATATTTAACCAGCAATTATTTACCTTGTAATTGAGCCCTTTTCTGAAGATCTTTTGGCAACAATGGATGTTGAGGATACTTCTCTTCTAGATATTGCAGTATTCAATCAACAACAATACTTTTTGATAGTAAGGTTGAATAATACAAAATCCACCATTAATCAATTCTATATTGCTATGATCAATGAAGAAATTCACCATTAATGTAGCAAAAGTGTCTACACTACAAAGTCATCATCTACAAGCACGGGTACGTATCCAAGTGGATTAAGCTTCAAAAACTCTACAATCCCGACAAATAAAAAAGTGTAACAAAAAATTCTTAGGATAATAATCAACTGAAGCAACATATAACTTAGTAATACAGATAACAAGGTTATATCAACATTTATACATAATTGAAAAGAAAAACAAAGAGGGTGAGAAAGGAAAAAGTCAAACATGGAGATTTCTGGTCCCCTTTGAGCAAGTTAATTGCAATGTACTAATAATCTAATCTTATTTATTCAATTCAAGGTTTCCTTAATTATAAAAGATTTAATAAAAATAATTTTAAGAAATTAAGCAAAAACATCTCAAGATTATCATTGTTTAAGAAGAAAATAGGATTTACGCCTAACTTCATTTCACGTAAGAACATTTTTGTTTTAAATCATTCTTCTTAACGATGCGAATCACGTAGCAATGTGATGCGGAATTCAAGAACGCCAATTAAACCCGGTTTTGGATTTGAACCCAACAAGGTGATCCAAAAAATTCAACGATAACGACGATGCGTTGAACCCCTTGATTACACAATGAAGAACCCACGATCTAATGTTTGAACGCTGCAATATTGAATCTTGATAAGTTTGATTTGTTGTTCAATTGAAAACAAGGAAAAACAATAGCCTCCCAAATAATAAATTGTCAAAAGTTCTAGTACAATGAATATTTTTGGTATTTATACTAGACTCCTAAAACTAGGTAAAAACATGCATAATCCCATAAATAAGGCAAGAAATTGACTAAACATAGAATTCTATCAATTATGGGAAGTTCGCGAAAAAGGAAAAAATTCGTCCAGTTTTTATACCATGCAGCCGCATGGCATTATTTCTTGTGGCCATGACGGAAGAGACCACTTGGTGTCTCTTCCTTGCGGTATCAAGACATGCAGCCACATGGTTCTTCTGGCTGGCCTCCGTCTTCTCTTGTGTCTAATACATTGATCCAAGTATTTTTCGACCTCAACCCCAACATGGAACTTGCCTCTTTTTCCATGTAGAACATGACATCATCCATCATTGCTTGAACAAGTAATCCCATTACCTCTTTCACTCATTTTTCCCTCAATCGAGTCATCGGTCCTTCATCAACTATCAATGGATCTTTCCTCGGGCTTGTCATCACTTCAATGGCACATTGGATCATATCATCCCCTCTTTCTTCGAAAGGATTCGTCCTCGAATCGGTACCTGCATCAAACAGAGACAGATCAACAACATTAATGTAGCTAAAACATTATACTCTCGTGGGAGGTCCACTTTGTAGGCATTATCATAAATCCTCTCGATGACTTGGAATGGACCATCTCCACGCGGTTGCAACTTAGACTTCCTTTGATCCGGAAAGTGCTCTTTCCTGAAATGCACCAAACCTAATCTCTCGATTCAAATGTCACGCGCCTTCTTCCTTTGTTTGCTTTTGTTGTAACGAGCTTACTCTTCTATTCAATTTGCATCTTGACCTTCTCATGCAGTAACTTTACCAATTTAGCTTTCCGTTTACCATCCAAGCTACCTCGTTCATTTACAGGAAAAGGCAACAAATTCAAAGGTGTTGGTGGATTAAACCCATAAACAACTTTAAATGGAGAAACGAAGTAGTAGAGTGTACAACTCTATTATAAGCAAATTCAATAAAAGGTAAACACTCATCCCGACTTTTCAGATTCTTGTTTATCACCGTACGAAGCAATTGAGTCATGGTTCTATTTACTACTTCTGTTTACCCATCGGTTTGTGGATGACAAGTCGTAGAAAACAACAATTTAGTGCCTAACTTATTCCACAGAACATGCCAAAAATGACTCAAAAACTTAACATCTCGGTTTGACACTATGCTCCTAGGGACCCGTGCAAACGTACTATCTCTCTAAAGAACAAATCGGCAATATCGGTGGCATCATCGATTTTGCGACATGGTATAAAGTGAGTCATTTTACTAAACCTATCTACCACAACAAATATTGAGTCTCAACCCCTTTTTGTTCTAGGTAATCCTAACACAAAATTCATTGAAATATCCACTCAAAGTTCACTAGGTACAGGCAAAGGAGTATATAAACCATGAAGTAAAACTTTAGACTTAACCTTTTTACAAGTTATGCATTTCCCACAAACTCGTTCTACATCACTTTTCATCTTAAGCCAATAAAAATGCTTCCCTAACATGTCCAAAGTCTTTTGTACCCCAAAATGACCCATTAAACCCCCAATGTGGGCTTCCTTTACCAACAATTCACATATAGAGTAATTTGAAATACGCAACTTATTTTATCTAAACAAATACCCCTCATGTTTATAAAATTTATCGTTAGCCCCCTTATTGCATGATTCATAAATGCCTAAAAAATCAAGATCACTTACACATATGCTTTTAATGTGTTCAAAGCCAAGTAATCGTGCACTTAAAGAATTTAGAAGCACATACCTTCGAGACAACGCATCCGCAATCACATTTGTCTTACCTTGTTTATACTGGATGACGTAGGGAAATGACTTTATAAATTTCATCCACCTCGCGTGCCTTTTGTTCAACTTACCTTGTCCCCTCAAGTGCTTCAAAGACTCGTGATCAGTATGTATCATGAACTCCTTGGGCCACAAGTAGTGCTGCCAAGTCTCCAATGCCCGAACAAGTGAGTACAACTCCTTGTTATATGTATGATAGTTCAAAGCAGCCACACTCAACTTTTCACTGAAATAAGCCATAGGTCTATGATCTTGCATCAAAACTGCTCCAATACCTATTTCTAATGCATCACACTCAATCTCGAACATTTTATCAAAGTTGGGTAATGCTAAAACATGTGCCTTACACAATCTGTCCTTAATAATATTAAATGCATGCTCTTGTGCGTCACCCCAATGGAAACCTACGCTCTTCTTAACAATTTCAGTGAATGGTGTGGTGATTGTGCTAAAATCCTTTACAAACCACCTATAAAAACTAGTTAATCCATGGAAACTCCTAACTTCAGTTATACTCTTAGGTGTTGCCAATCTTTAATAGCTTTAATTTTCTCATCATCCACCTCTACCCCATTAGCTCCAACAACAAATCCTAGAAAGACATCATTTTCCATGCAAAATGTATATTTCTTAAAATTAGCATACAATTGTTCTTTCCTTAGCACTATAAGCACATAATTTAAATGTTCCAAATGCCCATCTAGGGTTTTGCTATATATTAAAATGTCATCAAAACTAACTACAACAAATCTACCTATGAAAGTACACAAAACATGATTCATCAATCGCATAAAAGTGCTCGGTGCATTAGTGAGGCCAAACGGTATAACCAACCACTCATACAAACCATATTTACTTTTAAATGCCGTTTTCCATTCATCACCCTCCCACATACGAATTTGATTGTACCCACTCTTAAGATCAATCTTACTAAAAATACAGGCACAATGCAATTCATTTAGCATGTCATCTAACCTAGGTATAGGGTGACGATACTTTACCATTATGTTGTTGATAGCCCTGAGTCCACACACATCCTCCATGTTCCATCCTTCTTTGGCACCAATAGGACAGGTACAACACATGGGCTCATGCTCTCCCTTACATAATCTTTACTCATCAACTCCTCCACTTGCTGTTGAAGCTCCTTTGTTTCCTCGGGATTGCTTCGGTAGGCTGGTCGATTTGGAATAACAGCTCCAGGCATAAAGTCGATTTGGTGCTCAATACCTCGAATTGGTGATAATCCACTTGGCATGTCCTCCGGAAACACGTCTTCGAAATCCTGCAACAAAGACTTAACCAAACTAGGGAGGGGTGTGTGAGATTTCTCGAAACTGGGGAGGGACTCCTTGTATACCAACAACAACATTTATCTTTTATCAACTATAACCTTTTTCAATTCACTCCTCATTTGCAAAGAAGTTCGCTTTTGGCTTTTCACTTCTCTCGTCTAGCTCTTTTTATTTCCTCTCTAGTGTCATCTCTCTCATTTTTTCCCTCTCAGCCATCTCGCCGTTTTATCTCCCACTCCATAGCTCACTATTTTATCTTTTCTCACGTGGTCTCTCTCTCTTTTCCCCACTCTCGGCCACTTCACAATTTTCTCTCTTTTTTGCAGACTCTCTTGCCCTTCTCTCTTTATTTCTCAATTTAATTTGGTCTTCATAAACTTGTGCCAGTATTAATGGCGCGAGAATAATAGACCTTCCCTCCTTGACAAAGCTATACCGATTTCTATACTCATCATGTGTAACTTTCCTATCATACTGCCATAACCTTCCTAACAAAATATGTCATGCTTGCATAGGCACCACATCGCATACAACATTGTCACTATAACTCCCAACTGAGAAATCAATCATCACTCGTTTATTCACCTTAACTTCTCCGTTCTCATTCAACCATTGTAATTTACAAGGCTTAGGGTGCTTAAACAATGCTAAACCCAATTTCTCAACTAAGGTTGTGCTAGCCACATTTGTGCAACTCTCACCATCAATGATTAGACTACATACCTTATCGTGGACATGACACCAGGTGTGGAATATGTTTTCCCTCTGTTGCTCAGTATCATCAGCCTTAACTTGAGTGTTAAGAGCTCTCATTGTGACCAGCAGCTCACCAACACTAAATTCTACTTTCCCCTCTTCATCAACCTCCTCCAACGCCGGCATATCGTCATATTTTCCTTCACTCTCACTCACCACCTCTCCATCATCCCGTATAATTATTACTCTTTTGTTAGGACACTGAGAAATAATGTGCCATGTTCCCAAACAGCGAAAAAAATTTATATCCCTACTCCTTGATTGTTGTGACTCCATCTTGGGTACGACTTTACTAGCACTTTCTTCCTTTTCTCTCTACAGTTTAGTCCTTCCTTTCACTACCGCTTCATTCCCTTTATTACCTTCCCACCCCGACTTTCAATTTGGGTTAGAAGGCGAAGCATTCACGGACTGCCTCATAGTCCCCCTTCTATTCAACTGTCGTTCCACTTTCATGGCTACATGCAACATATCTTCCAACTCCACATAATGTTGTAATTCCACTACATTAGTGACCTTTTTATTCAACCCATTTAAGAACCTAGCCATGGTAGCTTCTCGATCTTCCACTACATTGGCCCTAATCATCAAAATCTCTATCTCCTTATGATAATCTTCTACGCTCTTCGACCCCTGATACAAACTTTGCAGTTTTTGATGGAGCTCTCTGTAGTAATAACTAGGTACAAACCGTTTTCTCATCACCGCCTTCAATTCATCCCAAGTATTTATAGGGCAATCAAAAATCAACTCCACCCTTTTCCCATTCTAAATATGCATCGGGATCACTCCTACCATTAAATTGTGGAATCGTCATTTTTACATTACCCAAATTACCATCAATTCCACCCGATGATTATTTCTACCCCATCGTTCAAACCTATCTCCTCTATGCCTCTTTCGATCCATATCATCCCTTTCATACTCATCTTCACCCCCATTCACTACCGATCTCATGTTCATCCATCCTAGGAACTCGCCTACACATTCTCCTAGCGTGAGGTACATCTGCTAGTTGTTCCCTACTAAAATTTATCATCAAAGTATTCAATTGTTCCATCCTTGCTCCCATATCCATCAATAACTGTTTAAACATATCCATCATGTCACACTGCATATTGACCTTGTCACTGTTCCGACTAGAATTTGAACCCTCCATGTCTAACATTCTCTCAATTTCCGCCTTACCAAATTTCACTCGAAATCACTCAATTGGCTTTTACCCTCTAATAATATAACCCTTTTCCTTTTACCACTCAATACTTTCACCAACTGCTTCCAAAAACAACAATGATCTCACCGAATCAAACTTGTGACTTCAAAGCCTAAATACGTGGATCATTGTGACTCAAGAGGAGTACATAAATTTTGGAATGGCAATGGGAAAACACAAGAGAATATCAACTATAATTTTTGACTTAAATTGGATGACAAAATTGAAAAGATGACCCAAGTTTGGAGAATTGTTGGTAGCAAATCCCAAGTTTGGAGAATTATGGATCTAAAAATTGAAAACGAAAAACGACTCAAGAACTCAAAAAACTAAGAAAAGAATTGAATTTAATGACTTAACAGGAAAATAAAGGATATAACCTGATTAAATTGGAACCATAGCTCTGATACCAACTTATGCGAACCACGTAACAACCCACAACTAGATTGATGCGGAACCCAAGAACGTTAATTAAACCCGATTTTGGATTTGAACCCAACAAGGTAAACCAAAAAAATCAACAATAATGACGATGTGTTGACCCCCTTGATTATACAATGAAGAACCCACAATCCGATGTTTGAACGCCACAAGATTGGATCTTGATAAGTTCGATTTGTTGTTCAATGAAGAACAAGAAAAAGCAATAGCCTCTCAAATAATAAATTGTCAAAAGTTCTAGTACAATGAATGTTTTTGGTATTTATACTAGACTCCTAAAATTAGGTAAAAACTTGCATAATCTCATAAATAAGGTAAGAGATTGACTAAACATAGAATTTTAGCAATTATGGAAAGTTCGCCATGCAGCCGCATGGCATTATTTCTTGCGACCGCATGGAAGAGACCAATTGATGTCTCTTCCTTGCAGTATCAAGCCATGCGGCTGCATGGCTTGACCTCCGGCTAGCCTCCGTTTTCTTTTGCCTCTAATATATTGATCCAAGTGTTTTCCGACCTCGACCCCAACATGAAACTTGCCTCTTTTCCGTGTAGAACATGACATTGTCCATCGTTGCTTGAAAAAGTAATCTCATTGCCTCTTTCACTCGTTTTGCCCTCAATCGAGTTATCGGTCCTTCGTCAACTATCAATGGATCTTTCTCTAGGCTTGTCATCGCTTCAATGACACCTTGGATCATATCACTTAACCTTGAGTTAAAAAATGTCAAAATGTCATGTCAATCTCATGACTAGTCTCCTCCAGCAATACTATGAAATGAATATGACATAATTATAGTAACCTAAAGTCCCATGTTTAGATTGCCAAGTTCAAAATTTAATATAATTCGCTTCAATGGAATTGTCGATCTACAAATAGCTAATTCTCAGTTCCAAGTGTGTCAAAATCCTACAAATAGATCCGATTTCAATTGCTACATAAAATCAAAACTTTCCCAAATGTTGTTCTACTTGAAAACCCGAATAATAATAGAAAAACTAACAACTTGAATTGTGCTGCAAACATAGATGGTGTATAAGAAGCTAAGAGGAAACTATAGATGAGGAAGCATAGTTCAAAACAAGCAAACTACTTGTCTATTTCAATAATTAACTTCTTAGGCACATATATATAGAATAAGTTGGTCCATTATACTGCACCCTTTTTTTTTCTTATTAGACCCTAGGTAGTTTCTTTCATTAACTAAGAATACTAAGGTTAACAAGGCAAGAAATGCTCATCTCATTACTGTGTACATAAATCTTAATGAGAATTCTACAGATTCACAAATTGCTATAGCTTTGCAACAATGAATGAAAAGACGATATCTTACTTGAAGCAGCTTACCAACCATAACCAAGAGTGCCCAAGCAAAGCTATGAAAACACAAATGACAGTTAATAACCAGGCCACAAAAACAATTGCAATACAAATTCTGAAACCTTCTGATTTCCACACTACAGAAATGATTCACAAAGGTTTTCAATATGCAAATTTTAAAAATTTATGGATGAAATTTTAAGTAAGCCATACGGACGAAGTCGAAATTTAAAATGTAGTAATTTAACTGTACCGGTTATGCTTCTTTGCGATTAGAGATTTACGCAAGGAACATAGCATGTTTGGCAAAGATTCAAGTTAAAAAGTAAACAAGTTCTTTTGAAATAAGTAATTTTTTTTTATCAAAGTGACTTTTTTACTTCAAAGAAAAAAAAAAAGTGAAATAGTGAAAAAAAATTTAGTTACCCACATCATAAATTACAATTTCGAACAAGGTCAAAGCAGTGAAGAAAATAGCATGAATGGAGAAAGATACATCATTGGCAGCCACATGTATCGTCTGCAATAAAACGAACACAAGAAAATAAATCTACTCATCAAAAACCATATAATTGAAACCCTTGATCCCAGAAATTATGTAAACGCCCACATAATCAACATTCAAATCCCGGAAAATTCAGTTATGAATTCAATAATAAGATCATATTTTGAATTACCTCATTGAAGCCAAGTTTTTTGCCATATTGCCTCTGCACAATGGAGCTAACGTAGAGGGAAGAAAAGAGAAGTCTTGAACTATGTGGATGATTGTGTGGAAAATGGAGTAAAGAGGCATGAGAGGTAATGTGGAAAAATGGAGAATGATTGACACAAGAAAAAGAAATCCCTACAAGAGTGCAAGTTTAAGAAAGTAAAAAGGGTAAAAGTGGTATGAAAATATATGACTTCAGCATTAGGTAAGGAATGACACTTTTTGAATAGTGGCAAGCAAGTTTTTTCTTTTAATGTTGTAGGGATTTCAGAATCCCTAATATGATTTTTAGCTTGAGGATCGATTTTATCTAGTTTTAATATAAGATTATTTAAATTTCAGGTTATTCAAGCTATAGTACGCCCAAAAGTTGTGATTAATTTATGATTTCTTGCCTATACATGCTTAATTGTACATGAACTTTTGTGCTCTATTATGTGCTTATTCAAGTTTGAGATAAGATTACTTGATGCTAATCTTTAAATTATAATTTTATATGAAAGATTGTTGATTTTTCATTGTACTTAAACTCTCGCTTACAACTTCAACACCATTTAGAAAATAGAAAATTACCATTAACGAGACTTTAATTCGGATATCCAGAATTTGCAGCTTATCCAATGGCAGCAAGCCTCAAAGTTTTGAACAATTTCACTTCCCTAATTAGTTAATCAACACATGGTCAAGAAAAAAAAAATGATTAGGAAAACATTATTACCTTCTATTGATGTATTACTTTATAAATCTTTCTCTACAATTAGATGCCTACCTTGACGTCACAATACTGTTTGTTAGGATTTATATTGTATTCGCAAATTTTTAGACAAAAAAAGATTATTATAAAAGAAAATGATCGTTATAAAAGATTTGTAAAAGTCAAGAAATCTTTTGAAATGTTGTATAAAGGAACTAGGGTTACTTTGGTTTAAGTATGGACCATGAAGAAAGAAGTTCCCGGATTTACGCTAGGATGTCGCTAAAGCCGATGCTCGAGCTGGAAAAACAGAATCACTGTCGTCCACCTGTTCGAGCAACATGCCTATCGCTAGCCGGGGCGCTTGAGTGACTGTCTTTTTCGAGAAACCCTAGTTCATAATTTTCAAGAGTTCTATATATCATATATTACCCAAATACCTCATATAATAAATACCCAATACCTAGTACATTTTTGTGCGTGGTTAATCATTATAATATATCCTCATAACATCATTCCGAAATTCAAGAACATATCCAAACACTGAGATTAAATATTTGATTCTTAAGATCAATCAATCACAATTTGAAAAAACATCAAATTCAAATAATCCAGAACGCTCACTTCCTAAACATAACGAGTAAGGTATTTTATCAATAACTTTCAGAGATTGCTGAAAATTGAGGGATGTTGAATCAGGAGCATAGAAAAGTATAAGATCAAGGTGTTCTTGATGATCCACGGGAGATAGACAATTCCAAGAGATCGAAAGTTTGTGAGTGAAGTACGTCCTAACGAGTCTTGAAGATTTCAAAAATTAGATCAATGAGTTCAGTGAATTTTCTAGGTTGGATCATACTGTAAGTTTTTATTGTCTATAGTAGAAGTTACTGGTTTGGTCTCGAAGTTTTCAAACATGTAAATGATTTTTTTCGTCAACAAATCTTGTGTTATTTACTACTATATTTACTATTATTGTAATTCAACATGGGATAAAATTGACTTGAATGGCGACTAAACATCTAGAACATTTGAAAGGTAACTTTTTAAGTTTAATTGATAATTGGAATTCAACGTTAATTCACTTATTCACCCCGTGTACA
The DNA here is from genome assembly GCA_019097785.1 of Fraxinus excelsior. Classification (NCBI taxonomy): domain Eukaryota; kingdom Viridiplantae; phylum Streptophyta; class Magnoliopsida; order Lamiales; family Oleaceae; genus Fraxinus; species Fraxinus excelsior. The sequence continues at coordinate 18,981,998 of CM032626.1, forward strand.
TGATTTTAGGGTCGAACTCGTAACTTTCACTGTTATGCCGTTGGCAATTATTAATAGGCGAACATACTTACAAAGATGAAAAGAGCAAAAATAGACATCTCTCGAGTGGACAATTTTGCTATATTACAAATTCAAGCTTTGATGTTTCTTTTGAACGTTATACCATCTTATTGATTTTTATTTAATTTTTTTTTTTTTTTTTTTGTGAACTTTATTTCTAAAATGGATTCAGGCTTTGCCAAATATGTTAGACGAAGTTAATTATAATATTCTTGCCTGAACATCTTTATTCTCACCCTAGAATACAGTAGATCTACCAAAGAAATATAATAGTCATTCGAACCTTTATCCCTTGTTTGTGAAAGTTAATGCACCAGCTGGGAACTAACGCAGATGTCATAATTCCCTGTTGCTGTCAAGTGCTGCTCAGAAGCATAATAATATCAGAGTGCTAAACATCCACTAGATTTCACCTTCTTATGGGAAAAAGGAACACCACTGGAACCTCAAGCTTTTCCGCTCATTGTTTAAGCAATCTCTAGATATAGGAAAACGCAATTTGAAGGTGAGTTGTAAAATTAAATTCTTTGCAATCTCATTAGCTAGTAGAAACTTGACCATATTAATTAAGCTACCAGCAGCTTTTTTTTTCTCTCCCTCTCTGAAAAAGGAAGGGCTTTTTTGTGTTCTTTTGAACTGGGCTTTTCTCTTTTCTTGTTACCTTGATATTTTGAATAGAGTTGTATGGAGAAATTAAAGTGGAGTTGTGATAAGTTTAAGGAGAAACATAATTCTACAAACTTGAGCTTTGAGAAAGATCGAACACAAGGATTTCCGTGGTCTCAAAGAAACTACAGATGCAGCTTTTGTAAGAAAGAGTTTAAGTCTGCACAAGCTCTTGGGGGTCATATGAATGTTCATAGAAGAGATAGGGCAAGAATGAAGCTGTCATCATCACCAGATCGTCCAAATTCAAACACTAACCCTATTTTTTCCTCTTCATCATCATCACCATCTTCTACAGCTAGGTTTTCACCTTATATGACAAGCAATTCCTCTTTCAATTTTTTCTCTTCACCGGCCTTCATTGTTGATGATCATGAGAAGATGGGTAAGAATCATAACAGAGAGTCCTTGCTTAAAGTAGAAGAGTTGACAGGTTGTACAACAAGAAAGGATTATAGGGTTTGGAAAACCAAAGAGTTAGTTAGGTTGGACACGAACAAGAGTTTGCTCCAAGAAGCCGCTGTGGAAGATTTGGATCTAGAGCTTAGACTTGGCTACTCTTAGATAATGATCTACCACAGTTAAATTTTAGCAGGATTATTTTTCAATATGTTTATCTTCTTTTACTTGAGGTTTGTTCCGGAAGAATTTATGCATATGGTTGTATCACTATCAATGATTTTTCTGCTGTGTTTATTTACTCGTCAACGTACTTTCATGATTAATTCTGTGTTCTGAAAGAATATTATCTTAATTTTAGCTAATATGCATTTCTCCTTAAGATTGTTATTTGTTACTTCACTTGCAGTCTAGTCATTGTTCTTTTTAACTATTTAGGGTCCATTTGATTGGAAATATGGAAAATGAGTGAAAAGAAAATGAATTCCAGATAATTGAATTGCTTAAAAATTGTTTTACTGAGAATTGTAGTGTTTAATTGGTATAATTTTTCACTTGAAAAATGTTAACAGTTTGGTGTCTGTTTGACTTTATTTTTCATGGAAATTGTTCATAAAAGTGATAATTTTTTCTACCATTTGATCTAGAATTTGTTCTAATTGTAAAAAAAAAAATATTACTATACCGAATATCATTCGTTTGGCTTTATTTTGCATATAAATTTTTTTACCATTGTGTCTAAAATGTTTTTCAATTGCCTTAAAAAAAATAATAAAATAAAACAAAAATCTAGAAAATGTATTCCCCACCAAAACTTGAAGAAAACATTTTCCTTTAAAAGCTGGAAATGAGGCGCGTGAAAGAGTCAGATGGAGAAATAATCCAGGTCAAATTGGTGTTGTCAAACACTACAATTTGTGGAAAGTGAAAAAACTTTTCCAATTTCCAAGGAATATTGCTTGTATCAAACATGGCTTTACTGTTTGGGATGAATTGGCGCTTACGGAATCAGCGGGACTGAAAGCATGTGAGAAATATATTACTTTTAGACAACATCATCACTTAGTACAATTATTTATGGCACTTCGTAGTGATTTTGAGGGACTTAGAGACTCTATCTTGCATCCACTCCACTTCCCTCAATCCATTCAGTGGTTAGTGAACTTGTAGCGGAAAAAACACAATTGAAATCTTTTTTCTGGAGAATATCTCTTCCTCCATCTAATACCCCAATGTTGATTGTACCCTCTCTACCATGTACACAGAATTAGAACAAAGGTTATGTGAGAGTTGTAAGTGATAAGTGTAACTTTTGCAAATAAAAGGGACATTAGAAATTTCAATGTCCTCAACAGTTGAAGAAGTAGCAACCACAACCAAGCAGAAATTACATCATCCCAATGCTAACATAGTGCCATCATGCCACCTAGTGAGTCGATTATACTTGGAGCACCACCTTCCTTCAGTCCCATGCTGACTGATTTAGCAGGGTAGTTTCATAAGTTTTTAGCCATACAATCACATGCTATGTCAGCCTCTACTCATATAGGTTTGCCATCTCATAATTTCATTCTGAATTTTTGACTTGGGTGCTTCCAAACACATGTCGTCTAATTCAAAATTATTTAATTACTTGCATCCTTCTAACTTGTTCGTGTCTGCTATGACTGCTGATGGCACGTCATTGCCTTTAGCAGATGTTGGTTTTGTTAACACACATAATTTATCGCTTTCAAATATTTATTGTGTTCCTACTCTTACTTTGAATCTTATTTTTATTAGCCAATTGTGCGATTCTGGATACTTGGTTCAGTTTTCTTCTATTGTTTGTCATGTGCAGGATCCTCGATCTTATAAACTGATTGGGATAGGTCATGGACAAAGAGGATTATATGTTCTAGACAATCTAAGGCCACCACATATTGCAGCCTCTGGTGTTGACTTGTCATTTTTCTGTTTGAATTTATCAACGTCTTCTAGTTTTTATTTGTTGCATTCTTGCCTTGGATATGTTTCCGCTAGTCGTTTGAAATTTTTAGTTTCTAAAGGTCAATTGTGAGATTTGCAAACTCATGAAATTTCTGATTGTAATGATTACAAATTAGCTTAATTTCCTAATTTACCTTTTTCTCGAAGTGTTTCTCATTTTGTTGAAAATTTTGATCTTGTTCAATCTAATATATGGAGACCTGCTCCTATTGCTACAAAAGGAAGGTCCATATATTATACACATTTTATTGATGATTATAGTTGTTATTGTTGGATTTATCTTACGAAACGACAATCTGCATTTCTTTCTATTAATCGTTCTTTTATGATACTTATTAAAACTCAACATTCTGCTATGATTAAATGGTTTAGATGTGAGTTGGGTGGAGAGTATACTTCGACTGATTTATCTGAGTTGCTTGCTCTTGATGACACAATTCATCAAACCTTGTATACTAATACCCTACAACAAAATTGTATTGCTGAACAAAAGTATACGCACGTTGTAGGAACTGCTCGTTCCATTCTCTCATCTGCCACAGTTTCTAGTGAATTTTGAGGAGAAGTAGTTCTCACTGTTGTTTCTTTAATTAATAAGATTTCATCTTCCCACACTTCAGATTTATCACCTTTTGAAACATTGTATGGGTGTCCTCCAGATTACTCCTCATTAAGAATATTTGGATGTACTTGTTTTGTTCTTCGTCCTGTATTTGAACGGTAGATGGTATTCTAAATGTACATGAATATTCAGGACCACGCAGTTCAACTTCAGGTGGCAACAAACTATTAAGTGGGAGAATATAGCCCGAAGCTTTCCACTCAGCTTCATTCGATAGAGGAAATATAGTCTCAACGTATGATGCTCTAATAATCAGTCGTGTAATAAGGAGAGCGTAATGTTCTTGCTACAATACATCTACACATAGTAACCACGATTGCATGCTCACATGAAAAACTCTCCAACTGAAATTGACTACAAGTGCAAGTGTTATCAGTCAAGTCCACCATATATGTCATATTACGTAGACATTTTATAGAGAAGCGCAACTCATCCAGTGGTTCCACATTCAACTTTCTTGCAACCTCTACAACTTTGAAGAGTTTATCCTTTTGAACAGGGGCTAGGACGCTTGTGCAACTCTGTGATTCTGCACGTCAGTTGCGAAACCACTACTGCAGCTTGTTGCTAATGTTTCCAATCATTGCGAGAAGTCATAACTCTTGATCCTTATGGAAAATTGAATTGAGAAACTCTCCATTGTTTGACTTTATCATGTTGTATCAACGTCCTAACAATGTGATCTCGCCCAATGTTTAGTTCCCATTTTTGTTAGATACTCTCATACAGGGAATGATTTACTTCATATTTTCTCCATTAATATATTGTACTCTTTGACACTATAAGTTTTGACCGCTCTCCTAAACAATGGAACGATGCCTTTGTCTCGATAATTAGTCTTTAGGTTGCCTTGTATATGGTCTTGCAAAAACTTCAACGATACCATTTATTATAGATGGTCCCCGATCAGTTACAAAGGCAAACGATTACTTCCCTCTTCTTTGTGAAGAACAAACGCATTGATAGATAATTCTCACTATTGACTATGCCGAATACAAGAAGATAAATTTGGATGTGGACATCTTGAAATGTAGCATAATTAACTTGCCTCTGTATCTAGCTTTCAGAGTTATACCATCAACTTAAATTAGGGGTCGCATCACATTTCAAAATCCCTAAATGCATTGTATAAGAGCCATGAAAAAAAAATTTAAGATAATTCTCACCCTCTATCTCAATAAAAAATGCAAAGTCAGGATTAGTTGTACCCATGTTATGGCAATACTTGCCCGATTTAGCATAGCTCTTCTAGGTCGAACCCATTAAGTCCTCCAACGTGCATTCTTTGGCCTTCCAAGGCTTCGATAGTTCATGACCACTCTGTACTCTCGACGGACGTCGTTAATGATGGTCAAAGGTATATAGATCATCTTTGGGTCTTAATACTTGTGCACTATCTGTCGACCAATAAATTATGCTAAGGCTTGCATGTGATCATTTCGATGAATTTTCACTTCACAAGTATGTTTCCGTGTATACTTGAGAACTACAAAAAACTCATTTGTGTCCATATTTGTCGCTCGTAATCACCACCAGCAACTGTCGTCGATGTAGACAATCATAAAAAATGACTTGTTTGATTTCTTCACTTTGACTTCAAAGTTATATTTCAATGCAATTTAGTGCGTAGCTTCCTATAAATCTTTCTTTGTTTCAAACAGTTGATTGACATACAAATATTTATCATCTGGAACCACTCGTGAAGAGTTAGATGACGGTCCACTCGATCCAGCCCCTACGCTCTACCCCTACTTATGTCTTTGATGTGAGAAAGCAATCAAAATCTCATTTATAAATTCATCATCATCCTCGTTGTCGTGAACTACCAACGAAATTCTATATATAACAACGAGATCAGGATGATGAACAACTGTCACGAAAATAACCACATTATCCTCCCAAGCTATCTTCATTGTGTCCCAAAAAACATTAGCATTGTGATTCCCTCTATCTGAATATTTGTGTTCACTTTCGGTAACATTCTTCCTCACTAAAGTCACACAAATAGTAGTCGTGTGCTTGTTGTTTAATTCAAATAAGTAATTCACTTCAGTATCAAATGTAACATTCAAAGGCAGAATTAGAATAGATGAATGCTCGTTGAATTTAAATTTCGGTTCCATATCGTACTAAGAGAGATCGACTGTCAGCTTGTTTTGTAAATCATGGTACATTCTCGCATATGATGCACTCAATGTTATGGAAATTGAAATACCACCATGTATATCACTCAGCTATTTTCGTACACATTGATCTTTTTCATCCAATTCGAAATCACTAAAGTAACAAACTGGAATTATACCCATATCTGCATAACAAAACATAATTTTTAATTATAAAAAAGAGTCGAAAAATTAGCCCAACCCAGTAACTGTTATGATTTTAAAAAAAAAAAGCTCAACAGCTGACATAATTGTCGTCTCTAAGAGATGAATATTTTTCTTGTTTATCCTTAAAAAATTATAGATCTATTAAAAAAATTATCTACATGTTAATCTATGTCGAAATAAGATTTATCGAAGAAAAATTTATACTAATTTAACGAAAACGAAATTAAACATACTATACTTACCGATTTGAAATGATAAACGTAAAAACATAATTCTTGTTCAGTATTTGATCAATTTATGAGATTTTGAGGTACCTGAATACCCTTTTTACTGTCTTCCAATGAACATATAAAGGACTTTGCAAAAATTGACTTAACTTATTCAGTGCAAAGCTAATTTTAGGCAGTATATGAACAAGGTATTGAAGTCCACCTATTGCACTTCTGAAGAAGAATGGATCAGCCATTTTCTCTCCTTCATTCTTGTAGATAATTTTCCCACTGTCATAGGCGTTACAAAAGGTTTAAGATGTTCAAAATTGAATCTATTTAGCAACTCATTTATGTACTTAGCCTGAGTGAGATGCATCCCATATTTACATCTCCTCACTTCAATCCCCAAAAAATTGTACAATCCACCAATGTGTTTTAATGCAAACTATGAGTTAAGTTTGTCAATGAAGTATTGCAGTGACTTGTGATCATTTCCAGTGATTACTACATCATCAATATACACCAAACAAAAAATTACTTGCCTTTCATTCATGTAGAATAACAAGGAATTATTTGCCGTAGACTTGATGAACTTTCAGTCTAGAAGTGTGCCTTTTAAGCTTTCATACCACGCCCTATGGGCCTGTTTCAGTCCATAAAAAGCCTTTTCAAGCCTGCAAATGAAGGTTGGATTGGCTTTGTTAATGAAGCCCTCTGACTGCTTCATAAAAACTACTTTATTCAGCTTTTCACTAAGAAAGGCATTATTGATATCAACTTGTCTAACACTCCAACCTTTAGACATAGCAAGTGACATGATTATTCTTAGTGTGGAAGGCTTGATTATTGGACTAAAGGTTTTATGATAATCAATGTCTGAAGTTTGTAGAAAGCCCTTTGCAACAAACCTTGCCTTGTACTTCAAAATTTTTCCTTCAATATCTCTTTAAGGCCTGAAAACCCTCTTGTTTCATATGACCTTTTGATTGATCAAGGGTGGCACTAATGTCCAGGTCTTGTTCCTTACCAAAGCTTTAAACTCCTCTTCCATAGCTGTTTTCCAGTTCTTATCAGATAGTGCTTCAGAAGTATCATTAGGTTATGTCTCACTTAGTTCAACTTAGAATTCTTTGTAAAGAGTGGTGTACACTTTAGATTTGAAGATGTCTGCTTTACTTCTGGTAACCATAGAGTGTTCAACATTTTTCCTTCTTCCTTCTATCTCTTCCTGATTTGTCTGAATATTTAGTTTAGTTTCTTCTACCTCAGTGCCTCTAGTATTTTCATAGGTTTCCCTTTCAATATGTTCATGTCTAATCTCTGCACTTCCATTATCAAATGAGCTTACATGACCAGTATTAGAGGGAATGTTGAGTGGCATATATTGGATAATAGTTTAAGAGGAGTGGCTACCTCTATTTATGTAAATATGCTCAAAAGGGAACTCCATTTCATTGAAGAAAACATGCCTAGATAAATAAATTTTTCCAGTTGAGCTAAGGCGCTTATAACCTTTATGAGAATTGCTGAAACCAATGAAGATACATTTAGTAGAATGGAAACTGAACTTATGAGGCTGGTAAGGTCTTAGACAATGGAAGCAAGCACATCCAAAAACCCTGAGTGACTTATAGTTGCTTTGCTCACTATTTAGAATTGGACAAGGTGACTTCATTTGAAAAACAGGTGTGGACAGTTTGTTAGTGAGATAGGTGGCAATATGGAATGACTCCCACCAGTAGTGCAATGGCATGCTAGCTTGAGCAAGGAGGGTTAGATCGGTTGTGGCAATGTGGCGATGTTTCCGTTCAGCTTTTCCATTTTGAGATGAAGTGTAAGGACAAGAAAACCTCATGTGAATACTTGATTGTAGAGTGAATTCAGTAAATGCTCTGAATTCTCCTCCCCAATCAGATTGAAGAGTTTTGATTTTCTTATTGAACTTATTTTCAACTAGGTTTTTGAATTGGATAAAGGAATTCAGGGCCTCAAATTTGTTACTCATAGGATATATCCATGTGAACCTGCAGTAATCAGCAATGAATATAATGTAATACTTGAAACCAGATGTAGATTGAAGGGGTGTAAGGCCCCAGACATCAGTGTGAATAAGTTCAAGAGGCGATGATGAGTGTGATGTTGAAAGTCTAAAAGGTAGAGATAGTGCTTTGTCAACTTGACACGCATCACAAAAATGATTAACTTCATTCACTTCAAGCTTTTCATTACAGAGTTGAAGGACTTGGGACATTACAGATTTTGAGGGATGTCCAAGTCTCATGTGCCACAATTCTAAATTAGACTTATACTTTGTAGCATCTTTGGCTTAGCAACAAAAATAGAAGGTCTAGATTTAATTAAGTGAACAGACTTTAAGACAAGAAGCTGGTAAGGTAGCTCAATCTGATACAGTCCATCTTTAATTCTCCCTTCCATCAGCACCTCCTTGTCCTTAACAACACAAAAGTCAGAATGAAACTCCACGAATACTCTATTATCAGAAGCTAATTGTGAAACACTTAGTAGACTTTTCTTGATTAAGGGAACTAGCAAAACATTTTGAAGTACTAGTGACTTGTTATTTTGTATATTGAGGTGATTTGTGCCAATATGAGAGATATGAAGTCTATTACCATTGCCAACAATTTTGCTTACCACCATACTCAAGTACCTCAATCAGATTTTCTTTATCAGCTGTGACATGATTGCTAGCACCTGAGTCAACAAACCAAGTTGGATCAGTCACAGTTCTGGAGGAAGCTATAAAAATAGCTGGTTCTGAGGAGTTTTTGTAGTGAGTTTTAGGTTTGGCACCCATATATCATTCATCAAACCGGTTGAAACACTTAGGTGCTGTGTGATTGTTCAAACCACAAACCTGACATGCATTTTTGTTAGCAAATGGTCTACCTTTGATTCTTCTTCCTCTATAGCTATTATTTCTACCAGCATAGTTTGGCCTTCTTCCTCGGTTAATATTTGAGCTATGGGTGAAATTGGTTGAGGCTTCACTTAAGTTGACTGAGGCTAAATTATTTTTTAGAGTGTTGAGGTGCTCAATTCTGCTTTCATAAGTCATGAGCACTGACTGCATTTCATGCCAAGATATAGATTCCCTATTATTTTTTTACACCACTATAGGAGTATATTCTTCATCCAAAATGGAAAGCACTTGAGTAACAAGATCAGCATGAAGAATAACTTTACCAGCAATTTCAAGATTGTCTACAAGTTGTTTGATAGTGTTGAGGTACTGATCAACACTCATTGCTCCCTTCCTAGTTCTTTGAAGTTCACTGACAATAAAGGTGACCCTTGATCAATTCATGGCTCGAAAATTTTCTTGGACAACATTCCAGACTTCTGAAGACTTAGATGATCCCATGACCTTCATTTGCGATTTCTAGTGTCATTGAGAAGTACAACCAACCCATCAATAGTTGATATGTTGACACCCAAGTTCCATACTCATGATTTGGAGCCATTTCGACTTTGACCCCTATTGACCTAGTGGTTTGTGTATCTAGGAACTCAGCTGGGCAGCTTCAGGTTCTAGTGATGAATCCTTCCAGGTTGTGACCTTTGATGATTGGCATCACCATATTTTTCCATAATAGAATATTGTTTCTATCGTGTATTACTGGTTGAACTTGAGTAAGTCTGATTCCAGGAATTTGCATCTAATTTTCTCCCACCATTGAAGGCATTAGATTGCTGGCAGTTGGTAGTGTTGATTGTGCGGTATCATTGGATCCAGTGTTAGTCATGGCTGGCTATGATACCAAGTTGAAATTCAGAGAAAGAGAAGCTAACTGATAATTGAATAAAGTGGATTAAAAGTGAAAGCTTAATTAATTTTTACAAAATTACAACCAGTAATATATACACGAATTGCTGGAGTAGGGAGTAAGTAATTCATTGTAATTACACGTGAAGAATCCATTTTAGTTACAACAGGAACTGTGGTCCCAAACTGTATAATTATAACTGCACATGTGCTTAATCCGATGAGTAAGTAAAATCGGTAAGTGTTGGCTAAATACGGTAGCTTCAACTGAAAAACCGGTACATGAGTAAATACGGTAACTTCAGGTTAAACCAATAAGAGATGATATACGGTAACTTTAGTCATAACCGATAAGTATGTTGATATATGGTAAGTGTTGGTAAATACGGTAACTTGCTGTTGAATCTAGTAACTTGTTATACGGTATTTAAACACCAAGGGACCTAGCTACGGAAATGCAAGAAATAATCACAAAGAAAAACTGTATATAATCCTCAAAAGAACCATTTACATGATCAGTATCGTGCCATTACATAGAAAACAAAAGTTGGACTTTCGAAAAACCACAAAATATGATCTAAACATATCCAAGTATTTAACTAGGATAATGATTGAGATTGAGCGATCGCAAAATGATACATACTGTTAGTTATCTACTTGAGAACAATGCTTTACCTTCAATAAGAACTACATCTGAACCTGCATAATAACATGAGTCACCATATCTAGTTAGCAATTTAGGTATTACTATCAGCAGCATTTACTGCAGTTAGGTTTACAACTGTTAGAAAGTACAACTTATTCAACATTTCCCTTCACCACTCAAGTAAATTTATATTCTTTCAAAGAATCGTTGATTTGGGACAAAAGATCAAACTTTAACCAGCTCCAGCTCCAACACAATCTCAACATCCATCTTTAATTATTTGGACACCAAAATCAGAAATCCAAAAGTTAAAGTACAAGTATATATAAACGATCCTAGTTCATGTTCTTGTACTTTGGGAAACTGATAGACTAATTAGATCTGGTTGTAGCAATGACACTCAAGGGAATGTAGAATATTATGTATAAAGACCAGTGTCATAAATAATGTCCACACCAGTCATTCTTAATAGAATTGATTGTAAAACAAGAAAATATTATGTTTTTTCAGCTTTGGGTTATCTCATTTTTCAGAATGATCACGCTACTGTAAAAGAAGAACTTAACACGTTGGTTGAAAGGGTGACGTGGAGGTTAAAAAAATGAAATGTGAAATTGTTTGAAAATTGGCCCAAATTTTAAACCATTACTACACTCATTTCAAAATGAAATGTGAAATTGTTTGAAAACCGGCTCAAATTCTAAATCCATTACTACACTCTTTTCCCCCGATTGTCGGGTACTTTTAAAATTGGTATGATAATTTTCACTTTGAATTTTCAATAATTGCATATTTTCACAATGGCCTTTTGAAATGTAAAAGACAAAGATTATGTTAAGTAAAAAATACCATTACAAAAAAAAAAAAAATACCATTTTTATCTAAAAGAGAATATTATCCTTTTGGCTACTATGGGAAAACCAAACACTTTTTACGTAAAATTTTAAAATCAATTGATTTTTCTTATGTCATCCCAACACGGTTAAAAAATCCTCATTTTTCATCTACTTTACTTCATTCCCAATTCTGTGGTGTAATAATCTAAGTGCTAGTGCTCTAGCTTCCAACCCGTTTACCATGCTCGAACTAAACACATTGAACTTGATATACATTTTGTAAGGGATAAAGTTCTTGAAGGTAAATTGAAGATCCAATACGTTCCTTCATTTGATCAGATCGCAGACTTGTTGACAAAACCTTTATCTCATTCCAGGTTCTTGTTTCTTAAAGACAAGCTTGGAGTTCATTGACAGAACTCCAGCTTGAGGGAGGATGTTAAAATACCGTATAGCAAGTTACCAGATTCAACAGCAAGTTATCGTATTTACCAATGTAAAATGCATTTTAATAATTAAGTTTGACCTTACGTGCAGAATTATACTAATCAAAGCAACAAGTCAATTTTAATTAGTTTCTAGATAATTAAGCATACAAGTTCAATTTTCCTATGTTCGAATATCATATTTGCAATAATATTGAAAGCAATAAATAACATCAATATGATGACGGAGAAACCTAACTGGGTAAAAACTCCGGGACCAAGCCAGTTACCTCCACTATAGATAATGTGGGTTACAGTTCAATTCCAGACTAGCCCTACTAGCTGTTGTAAACCCTGCAACTCCAAGATTTTCTATTCATTCCAGCCTTGCGATCTGTTACCGTATATACTATCCAGCCACCCTGATAGACTTTCCAATCTACCTCCTGATCCGCTATACTTACAGTTTCACAATCTTCTCCCAAGATATGCTGTAGTAGTCTTACGTTCTTCTACACACGTCTCTTCCAAGTGAAATTCCAAAAATCACCAATTCTTGTGCTCTTCTTGCGCTTGTAGTCCAACCTCTTTCAACCTCCAAAAACTTCTGAAGTTCAGCTGAGAAAGTACATTTTTATGACCAATAAAAAGTAGGTGATGTTTCGGTTTAAGGGATTGATGTTTTTCCCAATAGGTGGTTGTATGATCTCAAGAATTAAAGGATAGAATTAATGTAAGAATATCTTGGATTTTCAAAGAATGATAGGAAGAAGTAATATATTGAACAACCACACAAAATTCGTCCAATGGCTTGGGTATTTATAAGAGATGGGAATTGGGTTGGATGGGCCAGAAAAAATCTGTTTAAAATCGTGAATTAGGGTTTTCCGAAATAACCATCACTCAAGCGATCTATCAGTGAAGATCGGGCGAAAATGTTACTGTATTGATCGCTCGAGCGAGAGCCAGTGACAGTCAAGCGACAACTGAGAAATCTTCAGTATTTTCATCATAACTTTCTCTACCAATGTCCGTTTGAGGTGATTCAAATTACGTTAGAAAGTTAACTCGAAGGGCTACAATTCTTATGGATAGCCTTGTCCAAATTTCAATGTTTGCTATGTGAAACATGCGTTGCAAGTGACAACTGAGAATTTGGAAAATAAATTGTGCGGCTCTTTGATACTCTTTAGACTTCTAATTGCATTCATTTGATTATATGTGATCTTCTTGGACATTTTGGATTCCCTCAAGGACTATACTACCAATCCCAACTATACAATATTATAACTAACTCCTTGACTTTTACAACATGTTTATCTCAATCATTTTGTTCACAGAATTGCTAATACTAAAACCTAACAAACTCCCCATTTGACATTTTGTGACAAAACTATACAATAAGTGGCAAACACAAAGAAAATCTAAACTACCCGATCTTCATCAACCTAATATTTTTTTGTTAGTTTTATATTTTGTATTGGCAATTTGAACCATAAACCAACTTGAACAATTATAATAGTTTATGGACTGAATTGTAAAGTTTCATAGTTAGTAGGATAGTGTAGGGTTCGGGGTCCAATGTTTGGAACAAGAAGGATTCACACTATTTTTTCACTAGTTGCTTGCCGGAGTGCTGCTCGAGCGGAGGAATCAAAGACTGTCTCGCTCGACCTTTGCCCTATTGTCGCTCGAGCGACAGACCCTTCGCTCAAGGGAAGTATCCTTCTCGCTCGAGCGACGTTTTTATGGCCAGGCCTATTTTTCTTTTTCAAGAATTTTACTTGGCCCATACAACCGTTTCGTCCAACATATAAATACCGGTGCCGCGTTTTCTGCTGTAGAGAGGTTGAACACATTAAATTCTTGAGAGAACTCATATTTCATCATACCAAAAGTTCAAACCCTCCATTGTTCATGCGCCATTAGTTGTGAAAAAAACAAAGAGTCAAATCAAACACTGAAATGCCTTCTTCGCTTGGATCTGCTGCAAGATTATGTCGTCAACTGTGCTGGATTAAGAATCAAGAAAGAACTGAAGAACAAGGAGTTCTTTGGGAAGATCTACAGGAGATAAACTGCGTAAAGAGTCAGGATTGGAGTTCGTGTACTCATTCCAAGATGACTGTTTTACAAAGAAGAGCTGTGATTGGTGTTCGTGTACACATTCCAGGAGGGCTGATTCACACTTCGGACAGGAGATCAGAAAGCTTGTGTCGTCAACTTTGCTGGTGGTCTGTAAGTTAATTGACAGTTTATAGTGGATATTTGACTGACAAAGTGCCCGGAGTTTTTCCTACGTTGGGTTTCTCCGTGAACAATTTTGTGTTGTTTACTGCTTTATTTATTGTTTTAATATTGCTGTGGTATTCAAAGATAGACCAAAGTGAACTGTATGAATAATCACCTAGACATAATTAACTTGTGACTTGTTGCTTGTTAATTAATTTGGTAATTTCGCATTTACACCTAATCATCCCCTTAGGTGTAGTTGGGTCGAATCTTGCATTTCTCAACCAACACTTACCGTATATCAACACACTTACCGGTTATGGCTGAAGTTACTGTATATCATCTCTTACCGATTTAACCTCAAGTTACCATATTTACTAATGTACTGATTTTTCAGCTGAAGCTACCATATTTATCCAACACTAACCGGTTTTACTTACTCACCGGATTGAGCACATGTGCAGTTATAATTATACAGTTTGGGACCACAGTTCTTGTTGTAACTAAAATTGATTCTTCACATGTAATTACAATGAATTACTTGCTCCCTACTCCAGCAATTCATGTATATGTTACTGGTTGTAATTTTGTCAAAATTAATTAAGCTTTCACTTTTAATCCACTTTATTCAATTATCAATTAGCTTCTCTTTCTCTGAATTTCAACTCTTGGGTATACTCGATACACTTGGTCAAGTAACTATTCGTTATGTATACTCGGTTTACGTGTTCCTTCGAGCACATAAATAGTTATGTATACTTAACTATTCGTTATGTATACTTGGTTTACTCTGTATAGGTACTTGATACATGTGAATGTGGCTTGTGTGCATTTAAGATGCATTTTGAAACATCCGAAGTGGATGATTATGTTTGTAAAATTGTTGGTGGTACTCAGTGGTGGGAAGAAAGTATATATAAAGAGTGTATGTGAATAAGCTGAAAACTGCCATTTTCCTTAGTTAAGCTGACGAACCTTTACGTGCTGCTTTGCCTTTCCTTTAACGTAAATGTGATGTAATTTTTTTACGAGTCCACCCACGCAAATAATAATAATAAGTGTCTCGCTGACAGAGTCGAGCACCTTTTTTTAACCATAAGTTGTGATTCATCGCTCATAAACTTGCTATGAACGCTACACGTAGTATGTTGATGTTGCAACCGTAGCTGGATGCACCTATAGTTGTTATGGATTTGCATCACATCTTTGTTGTATCATTTTTATAGACACTGTCAATTTTTTAGTTCTTTCGCCAAATGTTTCGAAATAAAAATTTACTTAATAACTTGTAATTCATTGAATAAATGTAACATTTTACACGAGGCAGCCCCAAGTCTATAACTTGTTAAATTTTCTACTTGCTAAGCTAAAAAAATAATTTTAAAGAAATAGGGGGAAAAAAAAACTGATTTCATGGCCATTTTGGTGACCCAAATTCCAATTACATTAATAATCCCAAAGCAAAAGTAGTAACTTTTTCTTCCCTAAGCTTCCAAGTCAAAGGTTCATAAGTGACCCTTTAAATGTGTATTATTTAATTAACCTATTTTATAGGCTAGTAATTGTTTAGAAAAGAGAACAAAATTAATGTGTCTTTTGTTTTGTTTCTTTATTCAAATCCAATGAATGGTGTAGTGAGACCAAATCACTATCTACTAATTGTTAGTAGAATTTTGCTCTATGTACCAAAAATAAAAAATTGTACATAATTGATTATATAATATGACGTGAAGAGAAAAATTTGATAAAAAAGTTAATTATATTTTAAACTGACAAATGATAGAGTGTCAAGTAATATTATATAATTCATTATATAAATGTTGATGTTACGTAACTTGTTAGTATTAATTAATTGATTTGTTAATTTCACCAATACGTGTCAATTTTCAGAAAGCAACAAAAAATTAGCAGCAGTTCCAAGGTGCGGCGTTCGGCGCAAAAAATATTTTATAAAGTGATTGAAACAAACTCATTTTCAACAAAGGACAAATTTATGTATATTATTTCATTAAGAGGCTTCTATCATTCTTTAATTCACCCTTCAGTCTCGCCCATATGAACTGGTCCAGCATGATGTATGTAGCCAATAGTTGTATGCTAAGAATTTGAGCTCTTAAATTCAATAAATTTAAGATCAATTATGTGGATCTTTTACTTTATTATTGAATGGTATGAAGTAATTAGATTCTTAACAAATATAACAAGATATGTGATGTAGTGTGTTGTCACTATTTAGTTAAAAAAATTGCTACTTGTGACAGAGGTTCAATCCATCCAACAGATATGCGTTGGAATGGACTTAAACATGAAATATCCCGCACTGATACCAACTCATCTACGATATTGTCAAAACTTTATTCAAAAGTTATAGCTTATGGTGTAAATACAATCCACCATATACTATCTAGAATTGAAACTTACAGATTACCAAATTTACTATTAAGTTACTAAATGATTATTAATTATCCGTTTTTAATTTTGACCCTAAGTGAGGAATTAAGTTATCAAAAGCAACAAGTCACTTTTAATTGTTTCTAAATGGTTAATCAAACAGGACAATTATCATAAGTTGAATTATCGCAATTTGTAATACTAAAGCAATAAATAATACCAATATTGATGACGGAGAAACCCAATTGGGTAAAAACTCTAGGATCAAGCTAGTTACAAACTCCACTATAGACAATATGAATTACAGTTTGTTTCCAGCCTAGCAAATACCACTAGTTTTCGCTGTTGTAATTCATGCAATTTCCCAGATCTGTTGTTCCTCTAGACACACGATATACTATTTTAGATACTATCTAACCAACCTACTAGATCTCTCAATCTACCTCATGTAACTTCCAAGATACCCTGTAAATTCGAGACTCTCAATCTTCTTCAATTGTCTCTTCCAAGTGGATATCCAAGAATCACCTATTCCTGTTCTTTTTCCTGCGCTTGTAGTCCAACATCTCTCAACCTCCAGAAACTTCTAAAATCCAATTGAGAAAGTACCTTCCCCGAAGTGTTAAGTAAGTCAGGTGTTTTGAATTTAATATTTTTCCAAAACTTGATTGCCGAATCTCAAGAATGAATAATCTCACCAATGAACTGTGTTCTTGAATCTCTTAAAAGATGACATGAATATGAGGCACAATAAAATCACCACCAATTTTTGTGCAAGAGCATATGTATTTATAGTTGGAGGTGTATGAGTAGTATACCGTGTAAAACTCTATAAAATCGCGAACAAGGTTTAGCCGTATAAATATGTCGTTCAAGCGAGGGAGCGTGTTGCTTGAGCAACGCCTGGACGATAAATGGGCGACAACGGTTATGTTTCTGCCGCTCGAGCAGTGGCTAGGCGTGAAGCTAGCAAAATTCCGGCGCTGATTTTTCCTTATTTCCAAACTCTAACTCAAATTCTAGGCTACCTAGCTCAACTATACAAAATGAGTCATGCTAGCGGTACATCGATGTGTACATCACGGTGTACACCCCCTCACATGAGTAGGCGGCCCACTCGAATAAAATATTCAAGTGGACTCCTCCATGTGAGGGGATGTAGACCTTGATGTACACTTTTTTATGTACATCTAACATTTTTCATATAAAATTGTATTTCACTCCTTGACTTTGATACATGTTTAATAAAGTCATTTTTGTTCAAAAATCGCCAATTACAATATTGAAGCTAACAAGAATCAAACTCGAAAATTCACTCCAAGTCCACTACCTTATGGCAGATCCTGTTTCAAGCGTACTCGTACATTTATATGTTAATTTCAATCTACCATTTTTCCTTGTGACTTGTTCTACTGTAATCATCTCTTTTGTGAACGCAAATTTGAGATTCAGGTCATACAATTTGATAAAGGTTTGCAGTGATGGTCAACCAACTGCAATCCCACTATTTTCAAGTGGTGATGATCTCGAATCAATTAAATATTTTAACATTTTAACATTAAAGTAATTATCAATATATTACACCAAAGAAAATAATAGTCTAAAAGTCTTGAAACATTAAAGAAGCACAACCACATCGCATAACCCATTTATAAATGTTTCCTTAGAACCGTGCACACATACCTTCCATGTCCCCTCTTCAGACCCTTTATAAGAACAAGAAACCCCACTTCACCCCCTACCCCATATTCATCTCTCTTCATATCTGCACCATTTTCTAGTGTGCCCGTGTGCTTGTATTGTTTTAAAACTTCAAATCTTGTTTTATCTCTCTATATATTCTGTCAGACACAGATGGCAAGTGGTACTGGATCTCCTTGTGGTGCATGCAAGTTTCTCCGTCGCAAGTGCGCGGTTGATTGCATATTTGCCCCTTATTTTTGCTCCGAGCAAGGGCCCGCAAGATTCGCAGCCATTCATAAGGTATTTGGTGCCAGTAATGTGTCGAAATTGTTGCTGCACATTCCTGTGGCTGATAGATGTGAGGCTGTTGTTACTATTGCTTATGAAGCTCAAGCCAGGATTCGAGATCCCGTTTATGGTTGTGTCTCTCATATTTTTGCCTTGCAACAACAGGTAATTCATTTTCCTCTCTATCTTTTTGTGCCCAGATGTGTGAAAAAACGCAGATGCACCCACACTGAGTTTATTTTTCAACCAAAAACTCGAAAAGTTTTGACTTTTTTGGGCTTGAAATTTTGGTAGGTGGCTTATTTGCAAGCTCAACTGATGCAAGTGAAGGCTCAGCTAGCACAAAATCTGATTGAGTCAAGGAATCAAGAAAATCAATGGCCAAGCTGCAACATTAATGGTGGAATGACATCATCATTTCAAAACTTTCCATCAAATTACATGAATTCTTCTTCGATCTCACCTCAGAGCTCACTTGACTCAATTGATCATCATCACGGAAATATCGGCATGCAAGATTTTGAAAGCAGCAGAGATGAAGTCACATTTCAAACCTATTGTAGCAAGAAAAGACCTTCACAGACTGACTTGAGTGAGCTTCAAGCACTGGCTCTCAGAATGATGAAACACTGATGTTTTATTTTGATGTTAACGGTTGAAATCTTTTCCTAAATGATTGTATATATGGAGATTATGACAAGTTTGTTATAGTATAATGTGTTATGAAGCCTAAAATAGGCATTTTCCCTCTTAATTCAGATTATAATTCATCTTATCAGCTGAGAATTAAGGTACAAATCATTCTCTTTCTCTCTCTTCATTTCTCTTTATTGGTCATGTATACTTGAACTTTTAATTAACAACATAAGTTTTTGTTGTAAAAAATCATTTTAGGTTATTTCGGCCAAAAATTGTCGTCCAGAAACTTTTCAAGACAAAAAATTTCGTGATTTTAAAAGTGAAATTTCGTTTAGTATGTACTAACTAGAGCTAATCAAGATTTGACGTGCTATTTAGTATGAACAACAAAAATTGGGGCACCGGACTTGACATTTAGTGGAAACCTTGGTAGTTGAGTTGACTTTGTCATCCTTGGGCATTTTTCAAGTTAATAATTAACTAAGAGTTGTATAAAATATTAAATGGTAAGTACGTTTAAATTAGTAAAATTTACATGCATTATTGAAGTTTGAACCCTCACCTGTCGTATATGGAAAAGAAAAGTGACAGACACGTGAAATGAAGATTATCAGTAATCATGATTGAACATGTTCAAAGACAAGAAGAAAGACTGATTTGACGGTATCTATTTGGGAGTTTTTTTAATCAAATTATTTAATTATATGTTGACACGTGTTTTTCCTAATTTTGAACCTGCTTGTATAGCACGATTGAAAGATTAATAACAAAGTGATCAAGATTCAAAACCCCACATATAATCGAATCAAGACCAATAATGGAGAAAACCCTCTCATAGTTGTACTCAATTTTAATCAAAATTAACTTATCGCTCAACAATATTATTTAGGAAATATCACTTTCAATAACCATATAAATGGTTGTATGCTATACATTTTTCTTATTGTTACTGATCACATTTAACGACCACAATCAGTCGGTCGTTCCTTGGTTGGCGAAGAGGTGTTGACGAATGTATTCAACGATTAAAAATATATTTAGTCATTAAATGTATTAATTTAGCAACTAAATAACTGGTTATAAAAGGTTTGTATTGACAACCAAATCTTTTTTCAATAACCACTTGTTTGATTGTTATATCAACTATTTTTTTCGTTAAAACACAATATAAGTAATCAGATTTTAGTTGTTTTTCATTTCAACAACGAGAGAAACGATTGTAAAAAATTAAAATTGACAATCAATTTTATTTCAACAGCTACTTGATTTGTCGATGTGTTAATTATTTTGTCCACAAAATACCACTGAAACAACTAAAATTTAGTTGACTTTCTTTTCAACAACGAAAGAAGTGATTGTAAAAAAGTTTATATTAATAATCGAACTATTAAAATAAAGAGAAATATAATTGTCAACAATAATATTAACGGATTTATAATTTTCACACATTCACATCATACCATAAGCAAATCTTACCCACAATCATGAACAATTATATAAAATGAAGAAATTCAATTGTAAATAATATTAACAAGAACTAAAATTGTCCTGGGCGTTGAATAAATTAAAATATCCCAATATCAACAACAAATATATATTAATTATATGAAATATCGTGACTTAAACAAAAGATTACATCTAGTTCAACCAATTATGTTCTCAACATAAAAACATGCAGATGTAGAGTTAGATACTATTGCTCCAATAGCATAGAAATATATAAGTATTACCACGTCAAACAAAAAAAAAAAAAAATTCAAAAAAATGTAATTATCATCGTTTAAATCATTGGATGGAGATGCATCAGGCTGAAAAAGAAACTCTTCTGGAATGCAACTTAAGAATGTCTTCATAGATTTCAATTGAGAACAAAGATCTGTAACCTCATTTCGTAAAGTACCATAATTTTTCAACCTTGTCTTCTTTGAGTTAATCAATGTAGCTAAATCTCTTGCCCAAAACTTGCTCACATATTTCAGATTATTTTAAAGGCATAGGTTGTTCATTCCGGTCTAGTTGAGAATTTTGTTATTGTAAAAGGTGGAGCATTTGATTTTGTGAACATGTGAATTATAAATAAGATTAGAATTTTAAAACATATTACCATTATAACAAATAAAGCTACTTACATAATGAGACTCCGCTTCTTTAGTTGTCAACCCACGTTCATTGTTACCATGCATCTCAAAGAAAAAATTGACATGACCCGGTAGCTCTTTTGTAAGCGGATCTCTCTGTTTAAAAAAATAAAATAGAATGATGTATGAAATTCATGAAATAAAATATTGTATCATTATTTATGATTTACCATTCCATGTGCAGCATAAGATTTCGATTCTTGAAGAGCTACCCTTTTTTTTTTTTTTTTTTTTTGCACGATTTTCCTTACTGACTTCAAACTTTTTTGCAAAAACATGTGTATCACAATAACAATTAAATCAAAAAATCACATGAATCAAAAAATACATAAAAGAAGTCGAAAAAATACTCTAAAAACAATAAAGATCATAATGTTAAGAGACAACCCATCTACAAACACTAGACTAAAGTAATATGTGAATATCAATTCAAATAAATTTCACAATAATCTACTTGGTCGATGAATTTGCTTTCAATTAAGACATAGATTTCTTCAAGAACATGCGATAAAATAGTATCATTGAACAGTACTAACCTTCATCTCATCACTTGAAAATAATCACATGGAAATCCCAATCACTTTTCACTACTATAGATGCATGCTTGTTTCTTTTTACAAGTCTAGTATCTTTATTTCCACCCATGCCTTCAATTTTTTTTATGCAATCTACAATGATACTCCTTCCACTTCTTGTTCATTGAATGATCAATAGTATCTTTGATTGGCTGGTTCAACTCAAACTCAATTTTCTCTTTCAAAAAATTATTAGAGAAAAATTCGCACACATGTATACATAATAAAGAGTGACATATAAAGTGAAAGAGAAGTACATTCACATAATCCAAAAGTGGAGTCTTAGATGTATCGCCAATCTCTTTCCATTTTTTTACAGCTAGAGGTGCCATTGAAGGAACAATACCATGAATCATAGATGATTCGAGATCAACACCACTTGAAAATAGTGGGATTGTACTAGGTTGACCATACCTTCAAATTACCCTTGTCAAAAAGTGGAGTTTTAGATGAATCACCAATCTCCTTCCATTTTTTCACGGCTAGAGGTGCCAAATAAAACCAACTAGAGTCGTAGATGCATCGCCAATCTCTTTCCATTTTTTTAAAATACCATGAAAACCCTACGAAAAGCTAAACACAAAATCGTCCCTAAAATAAGACAAATAAAAATAACAAAATATCAAGATAATTAGACGGACCACCCTATGGGTCGGCCATCCATCCCAACCACCCTAAGGTGCTGAACCATGCCTCTTCAACCTATTTGTTGTCCCATTTGTCCAGAAAGATCCATGTGGTTTCATCCGCATCATTCGCCTCAGGGTTCAGATGATATGATCTCGAATCAAAATCGGTTTCATCCCCATCAAAAAGAATTTTTATTAATATCCTAAAGCCATGTCCTAACAAAATTTAGTCATAGAACACTTGAATTCATGATTATTAAAACTTGAAGTTCTATTTTAAAAGATCAATTTTATTAAGATGAGTAGCATCAATCATTGTTCTATATTTTTGTATTTAATTGATGGTGATTTGTTTGAGTGGATCAATTTTAAAATTCGTATGCTTGAGTTTTAATCGAATCCGATTACTCGTTTGAGGTTAATAAACTTTGATACCATATTAAAATTTCAACATTGTTAAGAGAAATAACTCAAATTTACTCAAACTTTATACATACGTACACACACACGTGTGTGTGCGTGCGCGCGCAATATTAATATTAATATTAATTTTTGTTGGTTGAAGAATTAGAAAGATATTTCCAAGTCCAATGAATAGATTTTCCCAGACACACGTGAGGTATCCTAGCAATTATTTTGCCTAAGAAAGCCATACTCAAAGCATTTAATTGTCTATTAAGTTAGGAACCAAAATTTGAAAATTACAGAAAAAAGGTTAATGCTATCATTGTTGTTGAAGCAAACACACGTTGAGATGAATTAAATATAGTCATGGGCCCAATTGTTTAGGGTTTATGTTCTATAAAGTAGGTTTACCAAATGACATATTATGTATGATTAATAAAAACTTTGTACTCAAATTAACAGACCAAATGTTCCTTGATAATTAAGTTGATTGGGAAAGTTTACCAACTTAATCCAGTAAACCACATTTCGAGTAAATTCTGTAATTGAAATTAAGTGCATGATTGTGAATTTGGGTGATGAAATAAACTAAAATAAAATAATTAATCTATATTGTGCTAATTATAAATTGATTCCCATCCTCTGTAAAAATAAAAAAATAAATTATTAGCCCCATCCTCGGAAAAAAAAAAATCAATTTCTAAAGTTAATAACTTGACGAGTACTTAAAAATAAAAGAAATGAAATTAAGTACGGAAAAAACCCAAAAATTAATCATTAATAGTAGAAGTCCTTAATAAAGGATTTTAATTGAGAGTAAGACAATAATTGTGTTGGGATGCAAAGCCAATTTCTAGATTCACTTTCCAGAAGTATAAAAAATAACAAAATATTAAAATAATAAAAAAAGAATAATAACAACTAGAAATGCAGAAAAGCTTGTGTACGTAGAAAAATTCAGAACGTGAGAAAAATCACGGCCTTAAAAATTTAACAAATTCAACAAGTATTTGTTGAATTTTAATGCAATGTTTCTCTTGCTACTATAGCACACGAGAATAAAACAATTTTGATGCTATGTTTCTCTTGCAACATACACTAGTATGTCATTGGAATTTAACTTATATAAGGTCCACTGCCACCCACATGATCCGGCTCGGTTCAGTCAATTGCCATCCTAATGTGTGTACATAGTACTTAAAATCTCCCTCTCCACGACTGCGTGTTTGGTTTTAAATATAATTACATTATAATTTAAAGGTTAAAGTCAAACTTTAATTTTAACGACAAATTTCGTAGAACCCACAACTACTATTTACATATTAAACACTCATTTCGATCAATTTATTATTTAAGCAACATGTTGTCACACGGGCTTGCGTAAGAATCTTATAAAAGGTATTATGGAAGACTTTGTGCTTAAAGATTATATATGTTTATACAGCAATAATGAACTCACGTTACGAGAAATAAATTTAAATGTTTCATTGCTCTATCGTGTTGGCTTCTTTATGTGGATGATTTGGGCCCGCGTTTGCGATCTCAAGGGCCTCTCTACGATGCTCATTGTGAGGTTCAGTTTCTTATTCGAGGCTTCGTGGTTCATGAGCTCATAAGCTTCCGTCTTGTTGTTATAATTTGGGACTTACACCATATCCAATATTTAATGTTGGCTTGGACCAATGGTACTTAGCAGTGACCCTACATCCCACAATTGATGATTAATCATAATGTTTTATGATTATTTTAACTAATTATAGAAAGTTAATTTACCGTCACATAAACAGGTACCAAACAGGTTACATAGCACTCACCAAAGGTAACATTAACAACACGTAAGTTTTCCCCTCCCATTAATATACATGGGGATGGGAGAAAAATTGATTTATAAATTAAAGTGTGGTGTAGTTGGAGCCCATGAACGAAAGCGGCAGGCAATGGCTTCCAAAGGCCAAACCTAATTTCGGCGTTAAACAACTTGAAAAGACAAAAAAGGTTTTAAAAATGATGTTATTCTGTATACTTAATTAATCAGGCACTTGTATTCTTTGCTCCATTAATTGAACTTGGAAAGTCATTCATTCGATTGAACAATTGAACCATTTATTTAATTGGGCTATTTTGAACTCAAGTTGAAAAAGGAAAAGTTGTCATGAAAAAGTTGAACAATGGTCAAAAAAAGAAAAACACACACACACACACAAATAAACAATTATCTTTCCCATCAAACAGTGATGAGTAAAGATTTTAATGATTTCTTATTAGAAGATGGGGTAATTATATTCCCATCACATTTTTTTTATAAATTCGTCACATTTTAATTGCTAAATTCCATCCATTAGCATATAATCTCTCATAATTATTTTTGTCCAAAAATTCTATTAGCGTTATTTAGATAAATGACAAATTTCTAGTCACGCTTTTATAGTTATTATTTATTTATTTATTTAAAAATACGATAGAAAAGAAATCTTTCTATGTCTTTTTTAAAAGAGTTTTTGGACGAAAATGCACACCTCCTAGCATTACCACCCATTTTTCTAAACAGTGATTTCTCTTGGAATGTTTGTCGGCTTCAATCCATTTAAAAAGAAAAGGTAAATGTTGAACAAGATGTGTTAATTAATCAAACGTTGATGTTAAAAATGTGATGCAAAAAAAAGTTGAAGACATAAGTATGAAAATAAGTAAAAGTCATGAATGTTTAATACAATTAAAGTATGACACACTTATAAGAAATTATGGTATTAATATAGCAACACGACAATTTAGCAAGCCGATAAAAATTGTCTAAATACTCGGTTACAATAGTAAAAAATTAAAAAGAAACTACTAATTTGTTTGATACTCAATGCTAAAAGCTAGAATCTATTGTTTTAAACCTGCTATCATTTCAATGCATTTTTTATCGTACATCAAGATATTACCTCTTCTTAACAAATAGGAAGACATCATTATGTCAAATAATGTGTTGAAGTTTTCAAATAAGGGGCGATGTGTAGGTATCAAAAATGTATCGAGGGGACAAATAAGAGTACACTGAATTCAACAAGATGTAGACTCATAGTAAAACATGGTAAAGTATTTGATTTTTGGTATGGAAGTTGAAAATTACGGATTATCAAATTAACGGATACTAAGTTTTTGAATGGTTATTAATTATCTGTTTTTAATTTTCACCTTACGTGCGAAATTATACAATTAACAAGCAGCATGTCACTTTTAATTGTTTCTTAATAGTTAAACAAACAATCCAATTATCCTAAGTTGAATAACCACAATTTGTAATAATAAAGCAATAAACAACACCAATATTGATGAAGGAGAAACTCAATTGGGTAAAAACTTCGGGACCAAACAAGTTACCTCTACTATAGACAATATGGATTACAGTCCGTTTCCAACCTAACAAATTCCACTAATTCCCGCTGTTACAATTCATGTAATCTCCAAGATCTATTATTTCTTCCAGACTCACGATCTGCTACCATAGATACTATCTAGCCAAATTGCTAGATCTACCAATCTACCTCATGTAACTTCCAAGATCTATTGTCTCCTTCCAACATCATGATCTTCTTCAATTGTTTTTTCCAAATGAATTTTCAAGAATCTCCAATTCTTGTGCTTTTCCTGTGCTTGCAGTCCAACCTCTCTCAACCATCGAATTTTTTTGAAATCCAATTAAGAAAGTACATTCATAAGAATATTTAGGAAGTATGTGTTTTGGATTCTTTAATATGATGTTTTCCCAAATATGTGGTTATATGATCTCAAAAAGAAAAGATAAATCACAAAGGAGGATATGTTCTTGGATCTTTAGTGAATAAAATGAAGTAATGAAAATAATAAAAACCACCTTAGAAATTCGTGCATAGGCTTTGGTATTATATGAGAGTAATTGGGTTGAATGGCCGAAAATATCCGTTTAAAAACGCAACTTACGATTTTTCGTATAAACTTGTCGCTCGAGTGAAACCTTAGCGACAAGTGAGTGACGGTCTCTCGGCCGAGCGAGTGACGGGCGACAGTGAGTGATGGGGATTCTAAAAATGTAGCGTTGTGTTTCTTCTTTTTTCATGCTCGAACCCTAGAACTCATAATTTAATTTATACAAATGCACCCTAGGTCTTTGACTTTTACAACACGCTACAAATTAGTCATTTTGTCCACAGAATCGTCAATAATAAAAACCTAACAAACTCCCCATTTGACATTCTGTGACAAAACTATACAATAAGTTAAGGAAAACTAAATACAAAATCTAAACTACCCAAGCTTCATCAAATAGATGTCTCTGTATTCCTTGTTAAACATGTTTCCTGAAATCCAAATCTCAAAAACCAAGTGTAAAAGTATATTATACAGGAAATGTAACAATTGAAGTTCATAATCATAAATAAACATGCTAGTTTGAGACGTGACATTAATGTCAATCAAAATACCAATCGAAACATTATCACAAAACATCAAAACTCTCAACAAATCTATGCAGCATGCAAAACGTATCTATATCTCTCCCCAACGACCCCTAAAACATAAAACGCACATCTCAATTCATTCAAATAATCCATCCAAATACTCTTTCCTCCTTTTTGTCATAAATGATGAAGGGAAAAATGTTTAGCATTAACATATAATCACTCAAAAATGCAATCGTTAGCATGCATAAGTATAAATAATGTATAGTGAACCTTCCCACATACTCAGTTCAAATTATCATGAAGTAAATTGTATAAGTGACATGTGTGTGTAAAGTGTCACTAATCCTTTGTAAGTGGGACTACAAACCTTAATTTTGTGAGAACGAAAATGATAAATATCATTGTCAATAAGTATATTCTTTTACTTATGAAAGTCAAACAATTTAAAGCACATTAGGACATTTAAATAAAAACTCATTTTACATTGATATTTTTGTTTTCTCCCCCTGACATTTTCCATATATATTTTTCACATTTTTCAATATTTAAAACTCATAATTATTTTTTCACATCTTAAGTGTAGACTATTCTCCATTAAGAGATTAAAATGATCCATGTAATACGTTTTAGGCTAGTTAACCCAAGTCAGTTGACCATAGGCACCAGTCTATGAGAAACCATGTAGGCTTAATTGCTCGAGTCAAATAAGCTCCAAAGAAAAACATAAGATATTGAGCTTTTTTGTTAGCGAGGATAAATTTAAGCTTATGTCTAATAAATAAGGTCAATTCATGTTCAAAATCATCTTACTAGCATGTGACTGTCATTCCAAATCTCACACACGCGGTAGAGTTCCATTAATAATATCATAGTGTGTGCAGTACATGTGGTACATGAAGACACACATACTAAATACTCCATAAATAATCCAAGTCAGCAATGGAAACTATGTTACAGCTCATCGATTAAACTCATGCATGATCACAACTCACAAGTTCAAGAATGTTATATATCATGATGTATTCCATCATTTTTCATTTTTCAATTTTCCATTTTTTTTTTTTGTTTTTATTTTAAAGGATGATATATGCATGAGCTTTCCACTTAGAAAATAAATGTGATACATACATAAATCAATGTCACAGAATGATAAAATATGAGAATGCATCAAAAAATACCTAATCAGTTAGGTGCGCAAATACTCTTACCTTTAAGAGCACCGTGATCTATTTCACAATTTTTGAGATCATTTTTCTTCACTCAAACTTGCCTAGTGACATGAATATTCATATTCATCTGTATCATTAACTTTTTCAATTGACTCACTTGATTAGTAAGAAAGTCAATTGACCAACAAACTTCCGATTCTTATTTCTATTTAAGTTTCGATTTCTTTTACTGTTCAGAAAATGACGACACCTAGGCTTTATGTGTCCTAACTCACCGCAGTGAAAATATATAGGGATAAACCAAGGACTAAAGGTGTGTGATTGCTGATATTTATTCCTAGGTTAGTGGGTCATACACTGTCTAGTAGGCCTTATCTAACAAATCTCTTATCCTTAAGATCGGGGTTAGACAGATGTTTGGGCTGGTTAGTGACATGGACAAACATGGTCTTAGAAGTAATAATATTGTTTTCTTTAAAATCTAGACCTCTCTTATTTCCAGCCGACTTGGCCATTCTTAAAATGTTATCTAACTTTTCACAACCACAAGAGAAGGAAAACAGTTGAGACTTAGAATATTTTAGATCACTCAAAAGGTTCTCAAGTTGACTAGTGAGGTTCTTAACCTGAGTCTCTAAAGTCTCATTCATGAATTTTACTTCACTCAGGATCGATGTAGATTCCTTAATGTGCGCTACTAACTTCTCATTCTCCAGTTCAAGTTCCTCATTATTCGCATTCAAGGCTTTGTTTTTAGTAAAAATCTTAAGACTCTCCTTATACATTTTATCATAAACCTCTTGGATATCTTTTTCACTCATAGACTCTTCATCAAAACCCTCATCACTATGTAAGTCCTTAGTCGTATCCATTATTAATTCTCGTAGTTAAATCAATATATTTTCCACTTTTCTCACGAGTGGATTTCTCATTATGATTGTCCGAGTTAGACTCGTCATCAATGAGAGTAGCATTAATAGCCTTATTCGAATTTCTCATTATAACTACTAGGGCACTCACTCCTAACATGACTACAACCTCAACAATTATGGCATCTCGCAGATTTAGAACTTTTCTTAGACTCACTTTGACCACTTCTATGCTTTTCTTGAGGTTTTTGTTTATTCCTAAATATTTTTCGAAATTTCTTTAGTAAAATATGCTAACTTATCTTCATTAGGAGAATCTGAATTCGAGAACTCTTCATGACTACTCTCATAGTTTTTAAGATCGATGACTTATTGTTTGTAGGTATAGTTAATGTAAGTTCATAAGTTTAGAGAGATCCAGCCAGTTCTTCCACTTTATAGAGTCTATATTCTTACTCTCCTCAATAGCAGTGATTTTAGCCCGCTCAGGTAAGGATCTAAAGATTTTTTTTTTTCGGCTCAGTGATTTTCTTACCTAAGTTGAAATTAGAATTTACTATGTCATTTAGACTCACATAAAACTCATTCAACATTTCATTCTCTTTCATCTTAATCTCTTCAAACCTAGTGGTTAACATCTGCAATTAAGAGTTTTTTACAGCCTGTGTCTTCACGTGTGGTTTGTAAGATATCCCAAACCTCTTTGGCAACCTCACACATGGACACTCGCCTAAATTCCTCCGGGGATGCTGTCATAAATAGAGTACGTAATGCTACTATTCTAATTACATTCATCTAAATTAATTTTAGACCAATTAGTGATGAGAGTAGGGGTTACTACGTTGTCTACAGTTGTACTAGGGGCACTCCAACCATTCACCACACTGAACCAAATCCGCTCATCTATAGAACATAGGAAAACTCTCATTCTAACCTTTCAATAAGCATAATTATTGCCATCAAAATATGGCGGGATGGATAATGAATTACTCATCTAGAAATCTAAGGTCAGGATTCGCATTTAGGCTCTAATACCAATTAAAAATTACGGATTACCAAATTAACGGCTACTAAGTTTCCAAATGGTTATTAATTATCCATTTTTAATTATGATCTTACGTGCAGAATTATACAATTAACATGTAATAAGTCACTCTTAATTGTTTTTAGATGGTTAAAAAAATAATCCAATTATTTTAAATTGAATTATCGCAATTTGTAATAATAAAGCAATAAAAACACCAATATTGATGATAGAGAAGCTCAACTGAGTAAAAACTACGGGACCAAGCAAGTTACCTCCACTACAGACAATATGGATTACAGTCCATTTTCAGCTTAGCAAATTTCACTAGTTCTCGTTGTTGTAATTCCTGTAATATTCGAGATCTGCTATTTCTTCCAGACTCTTGATCTGCTACCATAGATATTATCTAACCAAGTTTCTAAATCTACCAATCTACCCTCTGTAGCTTCCAAGATCTATTGTATATTTCCAGTTACCTGATCTTCTTCAATTATCTCTTCCAAGTGGATTTTCAATAATCTCCAAATTTTATTTTCTTGTGCTTGCAGTCCAATCTCTCTCAACCTCTGAAAACTTCTGAAATCCAATAGAGAAAGTACATTTCTAAGGATATTTAGGAAGTATGTGTTTTGGATTCTTCAATATGATATTTTCCCAAACAGGCGGTTATATGATCTCAAGAAGAAAAGATAAATCACAAATGAGGATATGTTCTTGGATCTTTGGTGAATAAGATGAGGCAATGAAAATCACCTTAGAAATTCGTGCATAGGTTTGGGTATTTATATGAGAGAGTAATTGGGTTGAATGAGCTGGAAAAATCTGTTTAAAAATGCAACTTAGGATTTTCCGTATAAACCTGTCGTTCGAGCGAAACTTCAGCGATGGCGAGCGAGAGCCGAACGACAGGCGAGCGACGGGGATTCTATTTTTGTCGCTCGAGCAGTGTCTAGGCAATAAGCTAGCGAAAATGCGACGTCTTGTTCTCCTCTTTTCATGCTCAAAACATAGACCTTATAACTCAATTTATACAAATTGCATCATAGATACTCGACTTTTAAACGCGTTACAAATTAATTATTTTGTCCACAGAATTGTCAACACTAAAAACTTGACAGAAGTTTTAACTCGATTTCGGGTTAAAGAAAAAATAATTATGGCAAGTGAAATTGACGGTTGAAACATATTAGTTGGTTCCTTAAGAGGTAAAAAAATGAGAAATCCTAGCATATAAGTTTGGAATTGTCAGTTTGAATGTATACAAATTTCAAATTTTGCTTAACTGTACCAAGAAAATTAATGGGAACCATTCACAAGTACCATTGAAACCTGAAAGGTTTACTAACACCATACTTTCTTTTTAACATTTTTCTTTTATTCTCAAGATACCCTTTTTTTTTTTAAATAAAAAGTTTTGTAATACATTATGTTATATCTTGTAAAAATATGTAACACACATTTCACCATCCCATCATCTCCGTATCACCTGTCTTACAGTGTACTACACATATTTTGCTACATCGTCACCATGGCCACCGCCAGCCCAACAACTTGTAACATTTATTGTTACACTACCAAAGTCGCTCCACCACTTGTAACATTCATTGTTATAGTACCACTACGGATCCCACTTGTAATATTTATTATTACCCCATTGCCACATTGAACATGAGTTCAAATCTGAAAAAATCCACAACCAACACCGACCACTGTTACCACCACATTGGATAGAGTTTAGATCTAAAAAATTCACCATGAACACCAACCGTTGTCACCACCACACGAGTTCAAATATGAAAAACTTCATGACCAACACCATCACCGCAACAAAAAATTGCATACCTGTGAGGACCTTAAAATGAGAGCATTTGTTATCATCGTCCATACAAACGCGACTATGTGCTGGATTCACAAGTAAAGTTAGACGGCTATTTTAGTGCTCTTTCTGTCAATTGTCTCATTTTTTTTTCCATATTTAACCACGCTTGGCCCCATAAGAATTGGATGAACCATAAGACTTGGGTATAACGGTCTGGACCAGGACTTAACCCTTCAAGTGACAATTTTTCCTCCATTTACTTGAACAAAACTAAACGGAATTTTTCGTGCTATTGAAAGTAAAAACATAATAAGAGCATCTTCAATCCATTCTATGAATTATAGTCTATGAGACAAATTTGAAAGACTTCTAGTTTATGGTGGTGATTTCTAATAGTGGAAGGTCAAATTCAATTTTTTTAACTGAAGAGAAAAAAAATATATAATACAAAATAGAGATGTTAGATTTTGGGCCTCCAATTGATCCAAACCAAGCTCAGATTAAACCATCAATGACACCACTCGAATAACCAATCTCCAAAACCGAACCACCACCCAAACTACCTGTTGCTCTACCTTGAATCAGCCCACAAAGAGCTCGGTGTGAAGAGTATAGTAGCCTCAAGAGATAGCCACAAAGGCTAGAGAAGAAGGCAAGCACAAAGCAAGACCAAGAAGCACAAAGCAATCTCTTCTCTCTCAATTTCTCACACGGCTCCAAGTTTGTCACACTAGGGCAAGACAAAAAATAACGACCCCCTTATAAACCAAATAAGTGGTCTTCTAGGTCAAGCATAAGTGGCCCAATAAGTACCAATAAATGGGCCTCCAACCAACAAAGCCGTCCAAGGTGTTTGGGCTGGACCATGAGCAACTCTAATTAATTAGGTTACTTCCAATGGCCCACTTATAGTGTCGGAGTGGTTCGTTCAATGGGGTGTCAATATTTCATTTCAATCATCGGCCGAGGCCTATGAAATCTAATCCAACTAGAAAATCGGTTTAACATCATCGCTCGGATTTATTGTGTATCAAAAAACCCAACAAATCTCCACCTTGATCCCAATAAATCTGCAAGCAACCAAAACACACAGTTTATACTTGCACAACCAAGGTAACCAATAAAATTGGCATCACAAACCTTACCTCGTGTCTCCACCTGAAACACATATCATATATGTTCCATATACTCACCAGGGCTAAGGTCAAGAACACCCAAGTAGAAACAGATAAGCATAGTAATCAATCAAGAGCAAATAAAACATGCGACGAAGATATCATATATGATAACACAGAGATCTTATCACACACGTTCACACAGAACAACAGATTAACAAGTTAATCAACTACCAACACATACGCAACAAATGCATAAATGACCTCACAAAGATCTCACCACACTTATCCTATCCCATTCCGTGTTGCTCACTCACCTCGAGAACACATATCTCACCTCATCGTCCACCATGCTCACTAGACTAATCACTCAAACAAACATGTCTAACGGTAAGTCTTTATAGATCCTAAGCTCTCGGGATAATCCTCTATCAACACATCATTTCTCCAACCTACGTGGATAATGGATCTCCACCTAACAGAAGTGATAGAAGTGTCTCACTTGCACTCCACCTGATCAGGGTCTCTTCACAGATAAAGGATTCCAACATTTGATCACCTCTCCACCGTGATCCAAATGTCACACTCTACATCCCACGGTACAACCAATGTACTCCTAGGCATCTATACTCCACATTACCATAAGACACACAACACACTGCAAATGCATTACAAAAAACCCACAATTCATGCAAACAATTACACACAGTAATAAGATCACTTAAAATATGCCAATGCACATATCAAATAATTTGAAAATGTAACATATAACCACGCAACAGAATTAAGTAATCACACACATGCAGAAAAGGATTATACACGGATGCACATGCAGTAACTAGGGTTACACTCAGTAAACCTCACTAGGGTCATCACTCGACCCTATAGCCAGATTCGCATCACCTCTCATCTTACTATTCTGCCTATCCTTCCTTTTGGGACAGTCCCTAATGAAGTGTCCAGACTTACCACAACTGTAACACCGTCTACCACTAGACTTGTCCCACTTCTTGCTCCTCTTCTTACCATCATCATCACTCGAGTCGCTACTCGAATCACCACTATTTTGGTCTCTACCCAAACTCATTTGCTTAAATTTCATTCTACTTCTCATCATATGCAACTCACCGCTTTCCTTATCATGTTTTTCAGCTCTCATCTTCATCTCCTTACTTCTAAGGGAGTCAATGACAATTACAGGCGTCAAAGTGTCTCTACCATACTTAATAGCATTTTTGACTTCACGATAAGTATCAGGTATAGCATTTAGCAAAATGATAGTTTTGTAAGTTTCAGACACCGACTCACCACAGTTAACAATAACTTGAACAAGTTTGTTAAACACATCCAAATTGTCATCCAAATCTTTTGAAGAATCCATTTTGAAACTGAAAAATCTAGTACAATTTATTAGGAGTAGATTTGAGCAAATATAAATCCTCCAACTTTTTTCAAAGTTCTTTTGTAGAATCAAGTTTTCCAACTTTTCTCAAAACAGTGTCAGACAAGTGTAAAATAATTGAAGTGTATGCAAGTTCATCATATTCTTCCTTTTGTGCTTCTGTAAAATCTTCGAGAAATTTGCCGTCTATAGCTTTTGAAACTTTTTGTTGAACCAAAATACCTCTCATTTTCTGTTGCCAAATAGAAAAGTCACCCTTTCCATTGAAAATTCCAACTTCGAAACGTGAAGTCATCTTGAAAAAACAGAACAACCAAGAAATGCACAAATAGGTCACACAGAGTAATCCTAAGGTAGCAATATACACCGTACTAGATTCCCAGGTTTCGTTAGACTCAAAATCTCAGATCAAGGGAACGTTCGAACGGGTCAAGACCAGGTGTTCTAACAAGATAATCAATGCAACACGAAGGTATATAAACAAAAAAAATTCAAAATTTCCAAGCAATGCAGTCTCACATAGTGACTAAACAACAATTACGGCACAAAAATAAATTACCAACTTGCAATCAAAATCAATACTTCAAATAGAGCAAAAAATTCCTAAAATTCTAGCACAAGCAATGGTTACCCCTTCACGGTAACCCCAAACCTATTGTCACCCCACACAATGACGCGCTAATGCTGAAATTTAAACATGATAAGCCAATTTACCAGAGCGGACCTATCTGAGTCCGTAAATTACGAGGGATATAATTTTAACACTTTTAGGGCCACCACTGTTCACCCTAAAGTTTTCAGCAACTGCAGCAACCAACCGAATGAAAATTGACTTACGAACGCAGGGGCAAATCCGTTCAACTTTTTCTTCGTAACCTGAAACACTAAACAAAAAATATCAATACGTTCACAAAATTGAGCTTAACAAACTGCCTGAAGAAGTCGTAGCCAAAAGACACCCCACGCGCCGTCGCCGTCCTCTCCCACGCGCCGCCTCACGCGCCGCCGGGGAAAATCACGCGCCGGCCACCCAGCTTCTCCTCGACCTGCTGAACACATTGGTGGTCTTGGTTTTTCCAAATGACGACTGGTTTGGCCGGAAAAGTCGATTGCAGGTGCGGTTTTTTGGGAAAAATCTGGGCAGATCCGTTTCTGCCTTTTCTGCCGGTTTCTGCTCAGTTTTCTTGCTGATTTCTGGCCTACAATCCACCACAACCTTGCTCTGATACCAAATGTTAGATTTTGGGCCTCCAATTGATCCAAACCAAGCTCAGATTAAACTACCAATGACACCACTCGAATAACCAATCTCCAAAACTGAACCACCACCCGAACTACCGGTTGCTCTACCTTGAATCAGCCCACAAAGAGCTCGGTGTGAAGAGTATGGTAGCCTCAAGAGATAGCCACAAAGGCTAGAGAAGAAGGCAAGCACAAAGCAAGACCAAGAAGCACAAAGCAATCTCTTCTCTCTCAATTTCTCACACGGCTCCAAGTTTGTCACACTAAGGCAAGACAAAAAATAACGACCCCCTTATAAACCAAATAAGTGGTCTTCTAGGTCAATCATAAGTGGCCCAATAAGTACCAATAAATGGGCCTCCAACCAACAAAGCCGTCCAAGGTGTTTGGGTTGGATCATGAGCAACTCTAATTAATTAGGTTACTTCCAATGGCCCACTTATAGTGTCGGAGTGGTTCGTTCAATGTGGTGTCAATATTTCATTTCAATCATCGGCCGAGACCTATGAAATCTAATCCAACTAGAAAATCGGTTTAACATCATCGCTCGGATTTATTGGGTATCAAAAAACCCAACAAGAGAGAAATAACAAACATGATCTAATTGAGACTTTAGATTTAGACGGACATCTAGATGTTGTCTATTTTTTACTCGGCTACATCACTTGACGAAATCCTAGTCAACTTGCACAGGAGATGAATTTTTCATATATCGTTTATTTTGTTTAATGTGACACTATTTTTTAAGTAATTTATAGTTTCACGGGAAATGTTCTAAAGAAAGAACAACTCTCTCTCTCTCTCTCAAACGAGCGAGAAAGACACTGAAGTAGACCAAGGGGCTTAACTTTTTCGGTTTTCTTGACATGTACATTTATGTATCTGGGTGAGGAAATTATAACACACTTAATTTTATTCTGAAATTATTAGTAGTACGAAATTACAATTAATTGTTTTATGTTCTAATTTTGTGTCTTTAATTCTCACTCACTTACTTTCAAAACCCGAAAAACACGCTATCCTCAATTGCTACCAAAAGTAATAATGCAGCATTAATATGGTTCATGAGTTAAAAAATAAAATAAAAATAAATAAATCAGCCTGTACAATTTTATTCTTGAATAATAATTAATTTGATTAAATGAATATATTCTCCAAGATATTGGATTCTAATTCAATCTATAGTGATTTGCTTTCCATTTTCTCCTTTTCGGTTATCTGTGTTGGATATATGCCCAAATTTATTATTCGACATAATGTAGCAAATAAATATTAATTTATAGTATTTGATTACTTGTATTAATCGCATTTAACTTTTGAGCAAATAATTAAATGTTCCAATTTCACATACATTATTACAAATTGAGTATCGATAAATTCCACTTATAAAATATTTTTTAATAAAAAATTAATAGGACTTCAGTAGTTTAACAATATTATTGATCAAAATAGTCACTTATAATTATTTTAGTGATTGACAGGGACGAAATATTTGTTGGGTTCAAATCACCCAAGAATACAGACAAAGAACAATAATACACAAAGTGCATGAACAAGAACAACACACATTCAAAAACACACACTCAAAAATTGTAAAAAACACCAAAAATGTTAACCCAGTTTGGCTATGCCTAATCTGGGGGGCTCAGCTGTCAGCCCAATCTACTAGTGCACCAAGAAACCTTCCAGAAAGAGTTTACACTGACCAAAATCAGATTACACAGGTTTTAGTCATTGATCCTAACGATTTCATAAAACATCAATCGAAGAAACGAACCCTAATATGCTATACAAAACCTAATCAATACAACCAACAAATCGACCCAAGGTTATTGTCACAATAACATTTACACAAGGATTTCCAAGCTTTAATATGAAAATCACTTAAAGAGAAAATAGAAGAGATCTCCATAAAAGAATGAAACCTTGAAGCCCTTTTTTCTCTTTTGCCAGAAAAGCAGAAACTGAGAATGAAA
This sequence comes from Fraxinus excelsior, assembly GCA_019097785.1. Lineage (NCBI taxonomy): Eukaryota > Viridiplantae > Streptophyta > Magnoliopsida > Lamiales > Oleaceae > Fraxinus > Fraxinus excelsior. The sequence continues at coordinate 19,019,993 of CM032626.1, forward strand.
TAATGAAACCCAAATGTCTCTCCAATCGATGAAATAAGGCTAAAAAAAATAAAATCACAGCCCTTGGATTAGATCAATGGTCCAAATTGTAAGAGAGAAAGCACAATCCAAGTGTTATCAAAACTGGCCAATAAAAAAAAGCCCACGTGACACAACTTAAAAAGTTACAATTTTTGGAAACATGCCTTTTAACTTTCAATCTTCACCTTGGTTCCAAAAATGTAAACTCTCTATAGTATGCTTAAATTGTGCACTAATATGTGGAAGGGTCCATCATCATCGCACGACACTTGTAAAAGATTAACCACTATCAATATGCAATAAAGATAGACAAATTCTAAATTTATTCAAAGGTAGAGTTTTAGTTCCAATATCAGATGGATTTACATTAGTATGAATTTTTTCAAGTATAATCTCACCACATGCAATTTTCTCATGTATAAAATGATACTTCACCTCAATATGCTTCGACCTTTCATGATAAACAAGATTTTTGCATAAAAGTAAAGCGCTTTGGCTATCAGTGAAAATAGTAGGTGTTTCATGTAAAAAATTCAACTTTCCTAGAATTTCCTTTAACTTGGCACACTATTTTATAGATTCGGCTATTGCCACATACTCAGCCTTAGTGTTGGATAGTGTGACAATAGGTTGAAGTTGTGACTTCGTAAATAAATATGCAGTAGTAGACTTTCTTTGGTCTTTATCTCCAGTGAAATTCGAGTCTACATACCCTTTCAATGTTAATGGATCCGATCACTTCTTAAACACCAAACCAACTCTAAGTGTTCCTGCTATGTATCTGAATAACCACTTTAACCCGGCCCGCCCAATGTGGTTTTCCTGGATTAGATATAAACCTACTAAAGAAACTAATAGAGTATGCTAAATCCGGTCTAGTAGTAAACAAAGAAAACATAACGAATCCTATGGCGTTAGCATATGGAATGTTTTTCATGTCTTTAAATTTAGCTTCAATTTTGGGACATTGGGCAGAGGAGAGGTTCATGTGGGCAGCAAGAGGAATATTAACTGACTTGGTTTCCTTCTTGCCAAATTTTGTAATGACTTTATTCAAGTATGTTTGGTGAGATATGGTCAATATATTTTCCTTTCTATTCCGATTAATCACCACTCCCAAAAGCTTCTTGGCATTCCCCAAGTCTTTCATAGCGAACTCAGATTTTAGGATATTCTTGAGTTTTAATATCTTAGACTTGCTAGAACTCACTGGCAATATATCATCTACATATAAAAGTAGATACACCTCACTTCCAGCTTTAGTATTGTTATAATACAAGCAGTGATCATACTCTCTTCTCCTAAAATAAATCTTCAGTACATATGTATAAACCTTATGTACCATTGCCTAGGACTTTGTTTGAGTCCATACAAGGTTTTTTTGTAACTTGCACACAAAGTCAAGCTTCCTCTTTTCTATAAAGTCTTGAGATTGACTCATATAAATGTACTCTTGACATCTAATTATTCAAGTTCCCAATTGAATTGAATAACTAGTGCAAGAATTAACCTTATAGTTTTATATTTGATAACAGGAGAAAAGATCTCATTATAGTGAGCACCTTCCCTTTGAGTGAAACCCTTAGCCACAAGCCTTGCCTTATATATCAAAGGGTCGTTAGAATTAATCCATTCCTTGATTTTGAAAATTCGTTTGCATTGAACAATTCTTCAAGTTTGAGGTTTCTTTACCAATTTCCATGTCTTATTATCAAGCAAGGATTTCATTTCCTCCTTCATAGCTTCTTTCCATTTTTCAGAATCATAACTATTTATAGCCTCTTCATATGATAAAGGTTCTGGATGTTCTAAGGATTCACTAGAGATAAGACCAAAGTCGGTCAAATTGTTTATTTCATATTTGGGATTAGGTCTGACTTGTCTCATTTCCCTATCTCTGACCAATTGATAATCTTGAATGTTACTCTCATTAGTGGGGTTATTTGTGTTCCCAATATCAATCTCAACCTCCACTTGAGGTACTTCTACTTCACATCCATCTATGTTAACAATATTTGCATCGGATTGTTCAACATCAGATTCAACATTTTCCGATTGAACACGACCAAGTCTAGCTAACTTCACATCAAACTGTGAAGTACTCTATTTGATTTTCTCTTTATTATTATCAGTTTTTTTTTTTCAAACATGGTATTTTAGATTCATTAAATACCACATTTCTACTATTAATGTCATAATACCTTGAACACCTAACACCCACAACCTGTATCCTTTAACCCCTTCAGGGTACCCAAGCATAACACATTTAGTGGCTCTCACTACACCAAAAAATAGTTTTTGCAACACATAAAAGGCAACATTCGGTAGCTAAATGTTGCTAAAGGGGGTCTATTGCAACATTTTAATACGTGAATGTTGCCATTGTTTAACAAAATTGAGTTTTGGCAACATTTTTTAAGTGAATATTGCTAATGTTACCTTTTTGCAACGTTTTTTTAGTGTTGCGAAATTTTTTAATAACAAAGTCTTTCGCAACGTTTTTTAAACGTTGCGAAAAGAGTCTTCGCAACGTTTTTTAAACATTGGGAAAAAGACTTTTTGCAACGTTTAAAAAACATTGCGCTTTTCACAATTTGTTTTCCTGATAGTTTCGCAACGTTCCTTTAGAAAAACGTTGCAAAAACTCACGACCTTCTAAACCAAATCAAATTATTTCAGCCGTAACTTTTCTTCCTCACTCCTCACATCTACGCCTTTCCTTTCTTCTTCCCCTAATCTCGCTCCGCAAGTCCTCTGTCCCATGGTTGACGCCTTGATAGCGGTCGCTGGCCACACCCACAATTGTCACGGCACAGGCTCCAACTTCCAACCTTTGCGTGATCGCGCCTCCTCCCGTTCCAACTTCCAAGCTCTGTGGCTTGTCCGGCTCCACCCGTCCTCACTTCTCTCTGAGCTCTCTCGATCTCCCTGCACTCAGCACTCAATCTCCTGGTAAGTTCCGGCACTCAAACAGTCAGACAAAATCCCCCATTCCCGTTCTGTATATGCAGACTTTTGATTTTGTGTACAATTGAAATTTGAAATTAGGGTTTGAATTCTTGATGATATACAATGTCGAGTGGGCTTCATAGATCTTCAAGCGCTTCTTCGAACGCCCTACCTCCTCAAGAACTCCTTGACGATCTCTGCAGTAATATTCATTCATATGTTACACGAATATACGAAAGGTAAAGTGGGAGTTCATAGGTTAAAATTAGTTGAAATTTGAAGTTATAATTTAGGTTAGTTATTGTTCTTGATGTCATTTTTGCTCTATTCAAATTTTTCAAATTGATCTCTTTGTATCTCTGTAATCAATTTTGTTCTGTAGTTATGTTGCTGAGACCGAACTATCACATCTTCTTGTAGTACAAATTGAAATGAGCCATAAGTGTTCAAAATCTGAGTTTTTGAATTACTGCTACTAAATTCCAAAATGTGAATGTTTGATTTCTTGGTAGAAGATAACGTCCCCCATTGACTAGCTTATCGTTCTTTGTTTTCTTTATTCATTGGTGTGGGTTTTTTCTTTTCCTTTTTTCGACTTGATGTTCTTGAATGTAATAGTTAATCTCCTCAGCGCCTCTATATGGCAGATAGGGAATCAAAAAACATGTCTATGCTATCAGCTATTAGCATACTACCTTCTTCTTGGTTGTTTCTTGTTGGTATAGAAGATGGCTATTCGAAAATAGGGAATTTTGCAGTGACGGTGTTCTTTACGGTTGAGTTTATTAAATTTGATTCTATAATCTAATATTTTTGGGCAATAAAAACTTAAAAGTCGTCTTGTTTCAACAAGTGAATGGGGGTTTGAAATTATGAAAGTTTTTTATATTAAGAATTGAAGTTTGAGTGCATTGTTCTTATTTAGACAGATAGCCTCAACCTTTTTAAGATAGAGATCCTCTTTTGGTACTGAGCACCTCCTCTCAGTGCCTTTCATTCTGATGTGTTTATTGTAGTTCACCATAGCATTTGCTTCTCAAAGCATTGTAGACTAGGTGCTTCTTTTTTCTCAATGCATTTGCCATAGATATTAGATTGAAATAATTCCTTTTATCTTTTCAGTGCCATCTGTCCAATCTTATGTTTTAGTATATTAAAAAGTGAAATAGAAGGACATTTCAAGTAGAAACCTATTTTCGGTGCTGACAGGTATAACTTAAAGTTTCATTCATTATTACATGTATAACTACTGTAAGCTTGAAGTTTGAAGTAGTTGACTTTTTTGGATATTCATGACCCAATTTTGAAGTTTTGCAGGATAGTTTTGGTACCAATGGCAAGAGCAAGGTCATACAGTTTCCGAGATAGCTCAAGGGTAATTTGCTGGACTGCAACTTCTAATTAGTTCAGTAATCTATATTTAATGAACAGAGCCAAGCTTAAAAGCTTTCTTTTTCAGCAGCATGTCGAACAAAAAGAACTTTTTAGCAGCTTTTAAGCTCGACCAAGAATGCTATAGTCATACATTTATTTGATTTCAATGCACAATATGATAGATTCAGAGTAGTGTAACCATTCTTGAACCTGATAAGTTGAAGGTTGACTTTTGAGTTTATTAATACTTTACCTTCAGTTTACAAGTGTTTTTTTCCTGGTTGAAGATATCCACATACTCCAGGCATTTGGACAAAAGAACAAACACAAGCATGGAAGCCAATTGTAAAAATAGTTCATGAGGAATGGGGCATATTCTTCTGCTAACTTTGGCATGCCGGCAGCCAAAAATGCGGTTGAAGCAGGTATTATCTTGACTATATCACTCTAACGATCCATATTCTTCTCACTTGCTTTTCATGCCATACTTTTGAAGGAAGATCTTCATCTTTGGGAACATGTATCTCTGGCATGTCCTCTTTTTTTTTTTTAAATGATCTTAATACTTGAAACATGATGTTGGTGATTATGATGGTAATTGGTAAAAATGTTTATTTTTCTCAGTTTATTATACTCGATTGTGTGAGAGAAAAAATGATTATGGTGGATGGCCAACAAATAGAAAATATCAGCCCCTATCTTCAACAATTTACCAAAATGAAGAATGAATATGAGATGAATAATATTAAATATTAAACAAACACATCAAGAAACAAAGTTGATTCACTGATTAGACATTAGAGAGAGAACCTGTAAGAAGCTGCAGTTTTCAGTGAAGGTATCTGCAATCAATACAAAGAGAATTATTATGTTGACATCAACATAATTTTCAAGCTATCCACATAGGTAATGATGGTAAAAGGAACCTCGGATTTCATATGCACTCAGTTCAATTAGATTACAAATATGAAACCATTAAGAAATTTTCATTATGACCTTGTAACCTCATTAGGTATCAATCAGTTTGACTTGACACAGCTGATGGTTGAGTTGTCCAAATAGTGATAATTTTGGGTGGAGAACTAGTATAGGGGCTCTGTACGATAGGAATATTACTTAAAGGTTAAACTACAAGTTCATAGAATTGGTACTAGATGTGCTACACTTTATAGTATTGAGTATTGGCTGTTAAGAACAAAATGTCCATCAAATCAATGCATGTTGAAAATAAGAATGTTGATCTGGATGTATGGCTATGCCACTGTACTAGTACAAATAAGTTATTAATAGTACATGCTAACAAATGTGAGTTGCACCAACTGAGATTTCATTAAAGGAATGACGATTTAGGATGTAGAGACGCATATATTGCATAAACCTAAAAAAGCTCACATTCACCATTCAGAGGACATTAAGCAGTGGAATATAGAAACTTCTAAATTGAAACATCTATGCAAAAAAATTATCTTCCACCATCACTGTGATACAGACCCTTAGTTCTGACTACTGAATTTTTCATTTTTTGGAGTATGTTTTTCAGAATACAATGATGAAGGCAAAACTGAAGAAAAGAGTATCATCCACATTGTGGAGCTTGTGATCAATGCATCGGACTAAGCAGCTAACCTAACAAACAATGGCATATAAAGATCCGTATTCCCAGAATCTCATATCCTCAATAAAAGAGGCCATATATTGGTCTTCCTGTTGCAAATGAGAATGATGATATGGAAGAATCTGTTGCTTTCGATCCATTTGGACTGGATGCCCTGATAACAAATTCTAAGGATGATAGTTCACAGGAGAAATGGGAGGCAGTAACCAATGGTCGAAAGGAAGAAGATGAAGAGAACAGGATATTCCTCAAGTTACAGTGGGAGGGCTTGATTTCTTGTTTGGAGATTGTTTCTATGAGATACAAAATCCCATTGTTAAACATTATTGTATACGGCAACAAGAACTTTAGATAGGTTGTGTTGTAACACATTCTAATGTTGTATTGATTCAAAAATTTATAATGAAATTATCAATTTTTATGCAATTTCAAAATTTGTTCACAAAGTGTCATTTTCAATTTTAACGGTCAATTACCATATAAAAAAATGGTCTACGGCAACGTTGAAAAAACGCTGCAAAAGAGTCTACCGCGACGTTTAAAAAGCGCTGCAAAAGAGGTCTACCGCAACGTTTAAAAAACGCTGCAAAAAGTCTTCCCTCAACGACAACACCGACATTCGCAACACTTGAAAAAACGCTGCAAAAGGGCTTTTACAGCGTTTTTTGGCTGCTGCAAAAGCCCTTTTTTGGAGTAGTGTCTAAGGTCTAACTTTTCTTCAATCTAATGTGCATATGCCGCGCATCCAAACACCAGAATATGAGAAAGGTTTGGGGGCTTCCCAGTCCAAAGTTCCTGTGGAGTCTTAAACTTGACAGAACTATATGGAGATCTATAAATCAAATAAGCTGATGTAGTCACAACCACAGCCTAAAAACCTTTAGCTAATCTAGAACTGATTAGCATACACCTAACTTTATTCATAAGCGTTCTATTCATTCTTTCCGCGACCCTATTTTGTTGAGGTGTGTGTTTAACAATTCCGTGTCTCATAATCACCTTTTGTTTACAGAAGTTATCAAACTCAGCATTACAGAACTCCAATCCATTATCAGTTCTTACAGTCTTTAACTTCTAATCCAATTGATTTTCAACCATCTTTAACCAAGTTCTGAACTTTTGAAAAGTCTCATATTTATTTTTCAATGGATAAGTCCATACCTTTCTTGAGTAGTCATCAACTATAGAAAGGAAGTACTTATTGCCTTCCAAAGTGGGGTAACTATTGGGTCCCCATAAATCTGAGTTGACATAATCTAGGGACCTAGAGGTAGTGTGTAACCCAGTCTTAAAGCTCACCATATGTAATTTTTCCATCACACACGTTTCACAAAATTCAAGTGGTTTGATCATATCTTTCCCAAGTTTTTTGTTTACTTAGATATTTCAACCATTATTTCCTATATGTCTTATTTTGTTGTGCCATAATTCGGATTTGTTTTCAATTATGGTAAAAGATTTTGCTTCTTGAGAAGTAAAAGTCTCTCCTTTAAGATAGTACAATTCATTTCTTTTAGGTCCCTTAAGAATTACCAAAGACCCCTTCATCACTTTCAAAGTGTTAGTTTCTGATTTGAATGTATGTCTCTCATCTTCAAGAATTCCCAATGAAATGAGATTTCTTTTAAGATTTGGGAAACAATACTATCATACATTCTAATGGTAATATCACTAATACCGAGAACACTCTGAGAGTTATTATCACCCATATATACTTTCATGGGTTCAACTTCTTTGTAATTACTAAACTACGACCTATTCGAACACATATGGAATGTAAACCCTGAATCTAAGATCCAGTCATTATCAACTTCATTCGACATAGTCATAATAACTAGGCTATCTAATTCAAAACCTACGGTTAAGTTATTGAGTTCATCATTATTGTGATATTTGTATTTCTTCTTCCATTCAAAGTAATCACTCTTAAAGTGATCTAATTTTTCACAATGGTAACACTTCTTATTGCTTTTATCTCTTGATTTGGATCTGGTCTTAGATTTGAATTTGAACCTTTTACTATTGAAGTTGTGTTCTTTCTTTTTCGTTCTCTCTCTCACAAACATGTTATCCTCTCTCGTATTAGTTTTAAATTCTTTCTTAATCTCCAATTTCTGATATCTTAGAGCATTAGTGACAATTGTTTACATTAGAGCATCTCTTTAGTATTTGATTGCATTCTTTATTTCCTTAAATGAATCAGGTTAGGAATTAAGAAGAATCACGACAAGGTCTTCATCATCAAATTTCTTTTTATTATGATCTAAGCTCTTAACTAGGATACTAAAATCGCTCAAATTAGCTTCCAAGTTCTTTCCACTATCCATCTTACAGGATCATCAAGGGTTTTAGCAATTTTTTGTTGGACTAATATGGTTCTCATTTTTTGCTTCCAAATCGAGAATCCCGCTTTCCATCGAATTGTAACAATTCGACTTTCGAACCCATAACGGGTTCTGTGAAAGAGTGGCTATTACTCGTGGATATAAGTGGTTTAATTTCAATCTAAAAATCACTTAAGTTACAAAAAAAGTTTTGGAAAAAATTTCGTGCAATATATGACAAGTAAGCAAGACACCAAATGAAACAACAGCACTATTAAAATATGCAAAAACCGAAGTAAGAACAAGATAATCAATAACTGAGTAAACACAGTTGGTACCAAACACACTCAAATTGATTATCGGAGAATTAACCCTAAACGTGCTCCTATTTTAGTCAGCAAAATGATTCAATATCCAATTCACAGTATTTACAGAATTATACTCAGCACGTAAATCACAGTATATCAACAAAATTTACAACATGATACTCAACATATATATCAAATTACTGACATAAGGTAATTGAAACGATCTTACGAATAATATTGTGTATTATAGTATTTAATAAACCGTTGACAATTTAGAAAAGGAATTCAACACCTTACAATCATTCAAGAACCTCGTTCAAAATTTATAGGGTACTGCACAATTGAATAAATGCATCAATACGAAAAAAAATGAAAATCAGAATTGACAAACCCTTACCCACGACCTTACGAAGCTCTGATACCAGTTGTTGGGTTCAAATCACCCAAGAATACAGACAGAGAACAATAATACCCAAAGTGAAGGAACGAGAACAACACACATTCAAGAACACACACTCAGAAATTGTAAAAAAAAACACCAAAAATGTTAACTCAGTTCAGATATGCCTAATGGGGGGCTTAGCTACCAGCCCAATCCACTAGTGCACCAAGAAACCTTCCAGAGAGAGTTTACACTGACCAAAATCAGATTATACAAGTTTTAGTCATCGATCCTAACGATCTCATAAAACATCAACCAAAGAAACGAACCCTAATATGCTATACAAAATCTAATCAATACAACCAACAAATCGACCCAAGGTTTTTGTCACAATAGCATTTACACAAGGATTTCCAAGCCTTAATCCTAAAATCACTTAAGAGAAAATAGAAGAGAACTCCAGAAAAGAACGAAGCCTTGAAGCCCTCTTTTCTCTTTTGTCAGAAAAGCAGAAACTGAGAACGAAAGAATGAAACCCAAAAGTCTCTCCAACTGGTAAAATAAGGCTCAAAAAAATCACAACCCTTTGATTAGATGGATGGTCCAAATTGTAAGAGAGAGCACAATCCAAGTGTAATCAAAACCGGCCAATAAGAAAAAGCCCACGTGGCACAATTTTAAAAAGTTGCAATATTTGGAAACACGCTTTTTAACTTTCAATGTTAACATGTAAGGAGGAATTAATTATTGAAAAGTTTCAATAATTTATATTAATTTAAGAGAGCAGTTTCAATCATTTGTGGATATAGTTGAAATTAATCAATTAATCTTGAATGGTCAATAATTAATAAATTGGAGCTTAAATCAATTGTATCCGATAATGTAGGCTTCAAAATAACAACTATGGTTAAATTATAAGAGTTAATTATAATTATCGAAATTATTGCAATTAAATTTCTATAATTAATATGGACAGAATACATGATATTGCAATTACCAAAATTATTGCAATGTATCTAGGTCTATATATGTTCCATATCTTTTAAAGAATGAAATTATGAAAATTTAAAGAAGAATGTTTCCTTTTCTTCTGTAATTTTCTTTTATTATATGTCTCTAACTATTCCCCACACAATAGAAAATATAGAGAAATTGTGTAGTATTCTGGGAGTTCTTGAAGAAGGTACGAAGTCGTGTTCATTGCAAGAAGACTAAAGCATGCATCAAGTGTAACATACTAACGTGTTTATATATATTGATTAAAACTCCAGTTCCCACCCGTGAACAATCAATCCAATGTTTAACAATATCCCATATTCATATATAGTGGTGCTTTTGAATTGAAATGCCAACACTCTGCTCTTTAATGGAGAAAAGAGATTATTATTTCTGCAAAGTTGCAGGTCTAAGGTGTTTGTTCCCTTAGTAGTAGGAGAACAGCCTAGGCAAGCATTCGGACCAATGAGCATTGGATCCGAGTAATAACTTTCGAAATTGTATATAACAAGAAGTGAAACTGCATACACAATATTAGTCTTTTTAAATAAGGACAATCTATCCTAGAAATTTCAAGCTCATCAACTAATGAGTCTATGAGTAATTAAGTCATTCACAAAACTTGCATCTACGAAAGGTAAAAAAACATGTTAAGACCCTGTTTGGTAGAGATTAAAATAATATTTTTAATAGATTTTGATAAAAGTTGATGAAATGTGTGGTTGAAAAGTTGAGGATATCATGAACTGTGTGGTTAAAATTAATTGTTGACTTTGACGAGAGCTTTTAATTGGATTTTAATCCAAACCAAACAAGGCCTAATATTAATCTTAGGTTACTAAATGGAATATACAGAGTAGAAGCCATATGTTAGAATAGACCTGAAATATGTTTCTCCCTAAGCATCAGCTATTAGGCCATTAAGAGACAGGATCCGAAATACAAAATTAAAACCCTTCAAAACGGAAAAAATTTATAAACAAAACTCTTATTTTTGTAGTTGGTTGCCATTGTTGAAAATCACGATCTCAAAAAGCTGTAGGAAATAATGATCAGTTAATATAAAGTGAATGTATAGTAGAAGCAATTAGGTTTTAGCGTATTGATTAAGTCTAAGATTTAGGTCTTTATTAAATGATAAACCTTTGATCAAAATCAAAAACCACAACAGTTTTATTATAAAATAATGCTAGTAATTGTTCTAATTATTTCCAAACCTTACACAAGATCCGAGAAAACAATTATAGGGTCTTCTGACAGCAGAACATTTCTAGGGTTTCCAGCTCACAAGTGGCTGAAGAAGTGCATGCTTTCAGATTTTGCATTTATAATATACAAAATTGAAGAATAAATCCCTAATTATTAGTCGTGAAAGTTGAGTTTATCTGAAGGCAAATGAGAGGAGATCATGTGCATCATTGTGAAATGACTATTGCCTGTTATTTGATAGCATTTCAAATGAATCCATGATCCCAAATGAGATGTTATCCTTATGAAAAGCTGAACTTTCATACTTCAGAACAGGGTTCAGATTTGTGTTTTGATTTTCAAAATAGGGCATATCTCTAGTTGCATTGTTCAAGTTAGGATCAAACTGGGACATCATGCCTTGATTTTGGAATGGCTGGGAGTACCAATTTTGAACATCTTGCGGAAAAGAAAGGCCATCCCTAAGGTTTGCAGTAATATTGGAGCTATTTGGGATGCACTGAGCGGACTGTTCCTTGAGAGAAGCCAGTTGGGCTTGAAGATTGACAACCTAAAAACCAGCAAAATAAGGAGAATGGATTTGAGAACTGAAGGTAAAAGATTTCTTAACATTCCGCGGACTATTAGTTCACTAAACGTGAGTAGGACTAAAACTAAATAATTCAATTTCAATATCAACATTGAGTAGAAAAGGGAACTACCTGCTGTTGGAGGGCAAAAATATGAGACACACAACCATAAGTTGGATCTTGTAGCCTAGCCTGAGCTTCATATGCGATAGTGGAGGCGGCTTCACGCCGATCACTTACTGGCAAGTGAGCAAGGAGTTTCGACGCATTGCTCGCACCGAAAACCTTATGAATTGCTGCAAAATGAGTAGCACCTTGTTCATGGCAGAAATAAGGGGCAAACACACAACCCCTCAAACATTTTCTTCTCAAGAATCTGCAGGCACCACATGGGGAACCAGACCCTGTCATCTTGATCTTAATGGGGTTTTACTGATAATCTGCTCTTAGTTAACTTAATTAGTACAAGAGTTAATTATCACCATGTTGATAAAGACCAGATGGAGAGGAAGGTGGATCTTATTTTATTCTCTTCTTTATCATAAGATGTTTCCTTATTGGGCAACATATTTCATTATTTTTTTTCTAAAAAACTCTTTTTTATCCCTCCATCGAAAATTTTATATTCTGATTTAAGATTCCATTCGGTATCCTTAAAGGTCAAGAGCTAGCATAATACAAACCAAACCAGTTCTGTTTGTTCGATTATTGGATTTTACAGGGTCCATGTTTTTTGAATGTAACAAATTTTATCCTTCAATTTTCAAGATTCTTCTGAAGTTCATTAAAGACTCTTCATACATATAGACACTGTGTTAAAGATGAAAATCATCAATGTATATAATATAATATTTGAGAAATAAGCTGTATTCAATAATCTATAATATAATATCAAACTGAAATGAAAATTGTTTGTGGTATATCGGTTTATGATATATATGGAAGCTTAGGATTGCTCCATTACTCAAGCAACATATAAAAATGGGCCGAATATAATCTAGTGTCAAATAATTTGAATGGCAAATGAACTCGACATTTTGTCACGGATGATTTGAAATGAGTTCTAGATTAGCATCCAATTCCAAACAAAATATGAAAAATTTAGTGTGCATAAGATCATGATATTTCTAAAATTGTACATGAATCAAAGAACCTTTAATACATTTGTGACTAGCACGTATTCTGGATTGAACTATAAGCGTTATGTTTACCTTCTTGACTCAAATCAAACCCCTAATTAGTTTACTAGATTAGAAGAGGTGCATTTCAATATAATCGGGCTTTGATCACTAGCACAACTAGAAATAGTTGGCGTACAAGACTACATGAGAAGATAAGAACAGGCAATCAATTATGGAAACATATTCCAAAATAAAATGAAAAAATATATATAGTGACACTGGAATAGAACCATCTGACAATAGGGAAAATATGTAAGAGAGAGAGAGAGAGAGAGAGAGAGAGAGAGAGAGAGAGATTTACTTTTTGGTTTGTTGATTTGTTTAACTCTTTAGAGTTCACAGTTTGTCGAGCAATAAAAGTAATTTATATGCATTTATACAATTATAAACTAATCTTGTAGATAATAATGTTAATCACTAGATGTCACGCAACATTTAGGCCTAGCGATCTAAGCCCTACTTCCAAAAACCCTAAGCGTACCCTAACTGAAATCGTCTCTGGACTTCCCTTAGGACCGGGTTATTCAAGGCCGATAGAGAAATTATCATTAGCTAAGGAAAATTTGCAGACTTTGGTCAGAACGTACAATCTAACGGGAATTGAGGAAATCTCACTTGTTTTATAGAAAGTAATGTTAGTATATAAATCGCACAAACCTAATCAATATGGTATCTTATAACGTTGTGATTTTATGGCAGTGTTAGAACAAGTGCATAAAAGTCAGGTCTAGCAGCAGTATGGGATGGAATGTTAATAATCAATTTGCAAAAGTTATTCATCTTTATTTATCGTCACACTTATATCCATAAGTTTTTACTCGCAATCTTGCATTCTTATCATCAGCCTTCCATTTATTAGCACATATGATTTTCAATGGCAATTTTCGTCCGAAAATTATGTATTGTGCTTTAAAACTTAAAAAAAAAAAAAATTAGTCATACTTTTATGTTATTTTATTTTCTTATTTAAAAATACGAGAGTCATAACATAATTTTTGAATGAAAAAACTATATGTGTTAATTAATAGAAGATTGATGATATGAATGTAATAAAAAAAAGTCAAAAACATAAGTACGACAATAAAATGTAAGGAAATATATCGGAGAATGCTTTTGATTGTTAGTAAGATATGGATTTGTTGAACTTGATATACCATAATAAATTTACTCAATATCCTTCAAATAGCGAGTCTGAATTAATGGACGACAAGTCGAAAGATACTACCCTCTCGATAGTTGACCTCGAGAAATATGGCTAGATTACATGAAGTGTAGTTTTTGAGTTTCTACAAGTTTCTACTTGTCACCTAGGATAAGTTAATGGGTTGTGCTACTTGTACATTATGGCATCTATAATGGATGACATAACGTACAAGTGACACCCCCTTATTGAAGGGTGTGCTGGCCCACCGGCACACCCTCCAATAGGGGGATTCCACTTGTACGTTATGTCATCCATTATGAATGCCATAATGTACAAGTAGAATTATCCTAAATTAATTCTCTTTTGCACCTTCAACTAGAGATCCTGCTGAGTCTCATATAAAATATGTACTGTTATTTAAATGTTGTGAAATATAAGAAATACTGAATAATGCTACACAAATAGTACTTATAAGCAGAAGAATTGAATATCATATTAGATTATTAAAAACTTAAATTATCAAGAAATAAGTACATATGAAAGAAAAGGAATAGAATTAAGCCAAAATTTTAACTACAAGATTAACAACTGTTGATAAGATAGATTCTTATCTTATCATGCAATGCAACTGATATATTTGTTAAAAAAAAAAAAACGGCTTTGGGGGTTGCCAAAATGGTTGATTATAAAATTTTCCTGTGTAACTGAAAGTATGAACAGGGATTAAATGAACAAGTCCATATGCTGTGTCCTTTTAAAAGATTAATATTATTTTAAGAATTCCAATAAATTGACCTGCCTGCCTTCTTGTCCGCAATATTATTGTCTTCTTTCTTGCTACTCAAAATCAACCTACCCTATGCTTAACTCTGAAGTTCTTCAGAAACAAATGAGTGATAAGCATATTAAAAAAAAAAAGAAGGTCGTACTGTAAAAAAAAATGGAAATTATTTGTAGCTAACTAAATATCATAAATGTTTATTTTTTGAATTAAGTGTTTTTTGTCGGAAAATATTTGTGACCCTGGTTGACATACACTTGAGTACCCTAGTGGGATTTATGTGAATAAAAACTTTCAAAAAAGTTCTCCATATTATAATTATAAGTGTTATAAGTGTGCTTTCAGGTAGCATAGCAACTTTGTTATGTTTTCTAATTTTTCACGGTAATCAAGTAAGTAAGACGATTTTTCTTGCCTCTATAAACAAGAAACGTGTTGAAATGTTTGCGAGATTGTCTTCCGTGTTTACCTTACCGACTGCAGTGGTCCGGCTGCTTCAGTCAGCGATTGCTACTTGGAAAATGAGGTCGGGGATTTCTCTGTGTTTACCTTACCGAATGCGGTGGTCCGGCTGCTTCAGTCAGCGGTTGTTACCTGCAAAATGAGGTCGGTGCTTTCTCCCCCGTTGTACTTTCGGCGTGAGAATCAATAATTGGTTTGTGAGAGTACGAAGATAGTATAATGTGAATTCACGTAGTTTAGGTTTCAAGAGACCATACATTTCTCACCTTGGAGGTATTTATAGGCACATGTTGCAATGCACGTGTTCGACAGTTAATGGTGTCATGTGTTCCACGTAGTCCTTTCCACTTCCCCACGTTCTAGCGTGGTAACCCACACTCGTTGAGCGGTTGGTTGTGTCCACATTCGCCGTTGGGTGGTTTTCGTCCTACTCATTGCCATTTCTCATTTGTATGGTTAAGTATAGTATTGACCTCAAGGTGGTAGGCAGTCTATGTGAACGTAGAGGGCCTTGTGGTAGTCGACGGCCTCATAGTGGTAGACGGCCTCATGGGGGTAATAGACAACCTCATGAGGGTAGACGACCTCATGGTGGTAGACAACCTCATGGGGGTAGACGACGACTTCATGGAGTTGGTAAGTATAGTATTAACCTCAAGGTGGTAGGCGGTCTACGTGAACATAGAGGACCTCATGGTGATAGACAACTTCATGGGGGTGGTAGACAACTTCATGGGGGTAGACGGCCTCATGGATGTGGTAGACGATCTCATGAGGATGATAGACAACCTCATGGGGGTATACGGCCTCATGGAGGTGGTAGACAAACTCATGGGGGTAGACGATCTTATGGGGGTGATAGACGACCTCATGGGGGTAGACAGTCTCATGGTGATAGACAACCTCATGGGGGTGGTAGACAACTTCATAGGGGTAGACGGCCTTATGGTGGTAGACAACCTCATGGGAGTGATAGACAATCTTATAGTGGTGCTCAACATGGAGTGAACATCAAATTGTTCTTACCCCACTGAGCATCTTGAATAATTATTAATGTCATTATGTATCACGTGTTATCATAAGTACAACGCATCAATAATATTTTTCCAACTCCATACAGTCACCAACTCATGTGTATGTAGATGTAGACAAGAGAAGAATATTTAAATTTTGTATCATTGCATATGATTCCATGCATTCTATCTTTTTCCAACCAAATACATTGCAGGCGAAGTTGTGTATCAAAGTCGATGGAAGCAGCTGGAAGTAGCTTAGATATTAGGCGCCAAATTAGTTCAATTGATGAGCTGTCATAACTGTAATTCCCGCCATTTTACTTGCTTCATTGCTATTTATATTGTAAGTACATTTCATTCTCAAAAATAAGAGAGATATTTTCTTCTTCAATATTCTCTCCATTTCACAATATGGTATCAGAGCGCTTCATCCGCCATTGAACCCAGATTATTCATGGCAGAAATTTTTGTTCAAAATAAAAATTCGTTTCCATCAATGAATCAATCTGACATTGATGATGTTTCAAATCCTTATTATCTTCACCATTCAGATGGTCCAGGTTTGATTCTTGTTTCTCAACCCCTGGCCGGTGAAAATTACACTTCATGGAGTAGATCCATGACCATCGCACTTTCGGTGAAAAATAAACTCGGTTTCATTGACGGATCTGTGGTTAAGCCTGAAGGAAATGCAGATCTTCTCAAATCCTGGATCCTCAATAACAATGTTGTTATCTCATGGATCCTCAATTCAATTTCTAAAGAAATCTCAGCTAGCATCATATCTCATGGATCGTCCAACATTTTTTTTATAAAGTCATGTTTGGTATCGATTGAAATATAAATCAAAGTTAACAATAAATTTTAATAACATATTTTATGAAATCCATAACTATTTAACTTTTATTAAAATTTACTAAAAAATTAATTTAATCTCCACCAAACATAGGCAAAATCACAATAAATTTGAATTTTTCTTTTTTCTTTTTTCTCTTACTCTCTTTCACTTTTTTTCTCGCGCCTTTTAACAAAATTTTAATCTTTTTAATT
Source organism: Fraxinus excelsior (assembly GCA_019097785.1). Classification (NCBI taxonomy): domain Eukaryota; kingdom Viridiplantae; phylum Streptophyta; class Magnoliopsida; order Lamiales; family Oleaceae; genus Fraxinus; species Fraxinus excelsior. Next base: position 19,037,374 of record CM032626.1, read on the forward strand.
TTTTAAAATTTGTATATAATTTCTCCACAAGTTCACTTTTCAATCAAATTTTTAAGTAATTAGAACCTAAATTTACTTTTTCTCCAAATTGTGTATATCGAATGTATTTAAACTCATTATATCTAATTTGACTTTATATTTTTTCGAATTGTGTTTATTTGATTAATTATTAGTATTGAATATTAGTTATATATTTTTCCTTTTGATTACTTGAATTGATTGTTTGTATCAAATACATTATAAGATTTTTAAATGTAAATATGCATTTTCTTGTAATGAACAAAATATTAATAAAATGAATCTTCAAAATCAAATGGATGAAAATGACTAGTAAAATATTAATGAAATTTTTTTTTTAAAATGTAAATCTGCATTGTCTCAAATCAAGTATGAATCATTCAAAAATCAAGAATAAAGAATTCGATTTGTACATAGTTTGATTATTCCCCTAACATAAAATGTATGCGTCCATCCCTGGATGCAGTAGAAAGAAAACATAACAATGATGCCCTACCTATTGGGTAAACTGCCAATAACATCCATACCTTTTGAAAATATAACAAAACGTTTTTGCTTGAAGCGTTTAGTGTAAAATAGCCACATGTCGTTCATTTTCTTAATAAAGAAACTGTAAAATGACAAACAATATACTCTCCTATTCAATAAAGCAAAAGGAAAAAAGAAAAAAAATACTAATGCAACTATTTGTTTCAATTTTTTTTAAAAATAACAAATAAGCCCAAATAAATTATTAAAAAATTAATTTATCTTCCTCTTCCCACCACCACCATCACCACTAATGGTTCCAAGATCGAATAAAACAGGAAGTTCCCAATGTAATAAAAGTTTGAATCTTATTGCCAAAACACAAATTGGGTGGCAAATTTCGAGTTAATTTGTTGGAACTAACATCTACTTCTTGTAGATTTCACCGAAAGCATTCTTCAAAATCTAGGGGCCAGTGGAAATCTATAAGAAGTGCAACACGTGCCTTATTAAGTCCCTGGTTGACAATCATTATTTTCAAACTTTTTTTATATATTCGTTTTCAATTAAACATTCCTAAAAATTACTATTCAAAACTCTTTTTTCCCAAAATAATGATTGTCAAGCCGGGCTAAATATTACAATTGAGACTTCCCCTACTATTTACCTCGATCGTGTGAAAGCAGCTTATGTTTGGCCACTTTAAAATTATAATTCATTTTCATCTCTCTTCTTAACAATCATATATTCTCCAATAAAATAATATTACACGTAATTTCAAAACTTTTTTTTCTTATTAATCACACATTTTTTTAAAAAATTACTATTCCAATTATTAAAATTTCAAATAATGGGGTCATACGGGGGCGTAGTTCCACAAGGAGGAATAGTAGTTCCACTAGGGGGTAAAATTCAAAAAGAAAAATTGCTTATTAAACATCTTTTTTGGGAACGTACAGACACACCTAACCATCTAGAAACCATACCAACCTTTTAGAGGGCATAAATACAATAAGAGCACATTGTATGAATCATCTTTAATTAATAAAAAAAAAGCACACACACACACACGTTAAAAATAACTTCATCATTCACACTACTGTGAAATGTTGATCAATTTTCTACCTGCAAAAGTTTTCTTGATTCGTCCCGATGACATTTTAGACACTTTCATGATAGTTTGTTTAATCTAAAGTCATTACACATAACTTTAAATTGTCAAATCTCTGATAGGAAAAAAAAGAAGCTATCATTTTATTTTCTTCCTTTAACTTATTTTTGTTCTAAAAAAAATTATCACTTTGGCCAATGGCCAAAAACCTAAAAATTTGCACCAAAGACAATGATTTTGTCATTTGTACATCACTTTTTGCCAACCTCGTTGACAAAAAGTGCATTGTCAAAAAACTATTGGATGAAAAAACAATTTTTTTTTTTAATTGTCCAATTGACATTCTGTCAAGAAAGATGTATAACAAGAATGTTTGAACAAGATAATTATTAATTCATAAATCTACAACTTTGTCGAAATTTCGCTTCGAATTAGTCAACTAAAATAAAATGTGAAATGAGTATAAAAGAGAAATTGACGACTCCAATCTATCCTCCTATATCAAGAAAACTCATATTATTATTTTTTTTCTTTTAGAACTGCAATTTTCAGATATACACATTCAATTAAGATCAATTATCAAAGTCAAACGCTACACGTAGATTATTTTTGTACTGGATTATCCTTAATCGTGATTATAATATCTAGAAGATGTAATGACTGCACTTATGCAACTTGACAAATTTTAGATTATTAATCGTGATTAAGATTGCTCAAAAAAATTTAGTAATGAATCTTCCTTGCGCGTTAAAATAAAAAATAATATTTACGTGCATCTGGAACATGTGCACGTGCTTCTTCTAACTTAAAAGTCCTCAATTTATTCCTCATGACATTTTTGTCATATATTTTTTTATTACCGTCCCATGCATGAATTTTCCCTATTGTTTATTACCTATGGTTAAGTACCCAGTTAACTTTTTAGAACCATACCAACAAACAATTTGACCACCCTAGGAGTTTTCTTGCTCATCTTTAGTCAAGAATAAGTAAAGTTACCATTTAAAACTTCAAACTACCGCAAAGATGAATTATTTAGGGAAAATTGCAACAGGAGTCTCTAACTTTTAACTGTTTTATAAACTTTACCATTAACTTTCAATTTGTGACACCAAAAGTCCCTGACCTTTAAAAAATATGCAGCAAAAGTCCAAATGAACGATTTCTATCCATTTGACCAAGAAAAATGAACTTTGATCAAATTATAAGGGTAAAACTGTAACTTGATAATTACCATATTAAATAAATGAACAAAAAACAAAAAAAAAATTCTTGAAATAAAAAATAAAAAATAAAATAAGGTTGTCTCCTTCAGCAACCCTACCTCACCACACCCCGACCATGATTATCAACTTTCTTCTCTTGATCATCAACTTGTAAAAGGGCTAGGATTTGCCCTTATTATTATCAACTTGGAGGTGTGAGAGTGACAACGATATTGAAAGGGCCATTTTTGTACACAAATAACTAGGCAGTAGGGTGTGTGAAAAAATCAATCTCAATAAAAAAAAATGGAGAATTTTAGATTTAGGAATGAAGTTACCTAGTTCATATACGAAATTACAAATTACAAAAACATATTATACAGGGCGAAAGAGGGTGTGGTGTGGTGTAGTGGGGGTGGGGGTGGGGCGGATGGAGGAGTCGACCTTTTTTATTTATTTCTTGATTTTATTTATTTTTATATTTTTGGTTTTTTGGTTCATTTTTTAATATGGTAATTATCAAGTTACAATTTTACCCTTTTTAATTTGGTCAACTAACAGTCAAATGATTGGAAACCGTCCATTTAGACCTCTGCGGCATATTTTTAAAAGGTTGTGGACTTTTGTTGACACAAATTAAAGTTATGACAAAATCTAAAAAAGTGAAATGTTCGAGGCCGCTACTTCAGTTTTCCCAATTATTTATAATACTAAACTACAATAGGAACAATAAATAAATAAAATTAGAAAGATGTATATATATATAGAGCTAGTTTGACTTCAAGAATCTGAAAATGTAATGGAAATGTTTTAATGATTCTTTATAATTGTCATCAATATTTGAATAGATTGGAGCTAAAGATAAATTCTTCTGTTATATTTTGTATGTGCTGATCTGACTTACATAATTATCGTTGAATATTTTGTTGATTCCTATTTTACTCTCCAATACCATCCACGAATTTTAGGATTTAGCCCACAGTAAACAATTTTTTCCGTCAACTGCTACCAATTTTCAGCCATCAAAAGTCGATCCCTTCTTCCTGGTTGTCACCTCCATCTCTAGTTGCCCCTTTAGCGTGTATATAGTAGCTTTCAATAATTAATATTTATTTTTAAATCGAGTAGTAATTCTAGAAGACCGAGAAAAACAAACCTGCCTAAATTTTGAAAATGTGCCTAGTAACCAGAATACGTTTGCATTCAAAATTTGCGTTCTGAAATTTCTATGTAACACGTAATATGTAATCTCACTAACTTGGACTTGTCCCCACATTGCCAAGCTTCACTACCACTATATAAATGCCATGCAAGATAAACAATTCCATCCTCTCATTTTATATATACAAGAGTGTATACATATAGAACTTTTTTTTTCATAATGGTGGTTACTAGCAATGGAAAATATGATTGGGCTAAAGAAGTGAAGGAATTTGATGAAACAAAAGCTGGTGTCAAGGGACTGGTGGATGCCGGAGTAGCGAAAATCCCTCAGTTCTTCGTGCATCCACCGGAAAGTTTGGCAACACCAGGTAAAACCGCCAAGAACGTTCTACTTGAATTGCCCACAATAGACTTTGAAGGGGTTGAAACTGGTGGTGCTAGGCGGAAGGAAGTCGTGGAGGAGATTAGGAAGGCGGCCGGGATGTGGGGCTTTTTTCGAATAGTGAATCATTGTATTCCATTACATATAATGGATGCCATGTTGGAAGCTGTTAAACGATTCCATGAACAACCAGTGGAGGAGAAAAAGCCTTTGTACACTGCCGACAGCGGGCAAAGAGTTAGGTTTAACAGTAATGGACCTCTACGTGAATATGATTCTGCATGTTGGAGGGATATCTTGACTTGTGTTTTCCTTGATGATCAACTGGATCCTGAAGCTATTCCTTTGGCTTGCAGGTACCACATAAACTCGACTAACACCACTCATCATTATCACCAGTTTACAATGTATTGACAATTCAAATTAATCAAGTGCGATTGTCACCTTGACTCGAGCGGAGTAAAACGCAAAATTATTGAAAATAAAACCTAAATTTGAAGTTATACATACCATGTTATTTTTTGCAGGAAGGGAGTTCAAGAATACGTGAAATTCATGATCCAAATGAGGGAAATAATGGCTGAGTTACTATCAGAAGCTTTAGGGCTCAGCAGCGATCACCTTTCAAGAATTGAATGCATGAAAAGTGAAGCATTGGCTTGTCTCTACTATCCCATATGTCCTGAACCTGAGAAGACACTGGGCACAATAAAACATTCAGACACAACTTTCTTAACATTGCTACTGCAAGACAGTATTGGCGGCCTCCAAATTCTTCATGATGATCAGTGGGTCGACGTGCCTCCATTGCGCGGGGCCCTTATAGCCAATATCGGTGATCTGATGCAGGTGAGTTTGACAGTATTAAACAATATAATATGTAAGATTTCAACTAGGTCATATTGTGTCTGGGAAACTAATTAATTGATTGAATATTTCCCTCTGTTGTTTCAGATTATAAGCAATGACAAGTTCATAAGTGTGGAGCATAGAGTATTGGCTCAACCGGTCGGGCCGAGGATTTCAGTTGCATGCTTCTTCTCCCCAAGTCTTAGAGCAGGTGCAAAGCCATTTGCACCTATAAAAGAAATTCTGTCTGATGAGAATCCAGCCATATACAGAGAATTCTTATTCAAGGAATATTATGAGTATTATAAGACAAAAGGACAAGATGTTTCCTCTGCTCTTCCTCATTACAGGATTGAAGGAATCATTCCTTAGTGAATACTTCCAAAAAAATAATAATAAAAAAAATAAAAACCAAAATCGTTTATCATTTAGATGAATATCTTCCTACTGTTTGGGTTTGTTTTATTGTATTGCGTGAATAAAAGACTTATATTCCAAATATTTTCGTCAATAAATATGTCGGAATACATTCAAAATCTCCTGTCCTTTTGGTTCTTGTAAACAGATTCTTAATTTATTTTTCTCTGTTTCTTTCTTGCTATGAATTTTAAATCTTCTTAACATGAATTCACATATCATACGTATTATTGGCAAAACCTGTCCATAGTAGCAGTAGAACGCAAACTACAATTTGCCTCGATTTGAAAAATTTTATAAATCATTTATTAATGGTGAAACATCATTTCTAATCATACAATTTAATATATATTTTATAAATTCTTCCCGAAATATTAAAGACAATTTAATTGTCTTTATTCAGTTTAATGTTAATAATCTTGTGTAGTCTAGGTTGGTATTACTGAGTTAACCATGAAAAAGTACTCGTGGGAGTTGTTAGAATGTTTCATGTTGACTCAAAATAATTTATTTTTATAATTTTTCTTTGGGAGAAAAAATGAAGAAGAAGAAGAAGAAGAAGAAATTTTCAAGTGCGTGAGCAAAGCAATTTTGTTTTAACTTTTAGGTAATCTTCCCCTAATTGACGAAGGAAATTCAAATCAAAAGCACAAAGAATAACTATTAAATTTAGAATAATGCTATTCATAGTTACTGCTTATTCATAAATAGTGATGTTATATTTTAATTATCCAATCATCTTAATTGTATTTTAAATATCATATATAAGATGTTAAATCAATTAATGTCATATCGTCGATGATTGCTAAGCACAATTATGAGTATTAATACTCTTAAATTAGTATCAATTTTAATAAATATGTGAGTATTTTATTTTCACAATTGTGAAAATTGGGATCGATCTTTCTAAGCTTTTTTACATGATGTGGTTATGAGTCCTTAATCTTTAAAACGTGAGGTTTTGAGTCCTTAACTTATTTAAATATGTGAATTTAAGTCCCCACGCTAAGGTTGCATACAACTTTTAGTTTAAAGGTAATTATATTTGCACTGTCGTTTTTGTTCGTTGCACTACATTTTAATTGCAATAAATGTCATCAATTTATGCTCATTGTGTCCTTAACTTTTTCTCATTATATTTTTATCATTAACATTTAATAATAAAGTTCATCTTGTCCCTGATTATAGTTTTTGTTTAATATTTTGTTAGCTAGGGGCAAATATTTTATCAACTTTTTTTATTTGTCCTGTTGTTTTCTTTTAAAAAAATTTAAGGGGTAAATAATTCTTTTTGTATCCTTTTAATGGATTATTTAGACATAAACCATCATGAATGATAGAATACGCTAGCTAATAAAAAATCAAGGATAAGAATACAATGAGAAAAATTGAGAAAATAAATTCAATAATGAGCTAAAGTTGAAGACCTTTATTGCAATAAAAATATGGTGCAACAAAGAAAAATTGTAGTCAGTTGAATTTGATTAGAAATATTTGGTGATTTTGCCCTCTCATATCCACACCATGTGAAATCAGTCCTAATTATGAACATGGGAATCATTGAAATATTTCTTTGATTGAAAGAGTATGATTCATATCATACATTACTGCAATGGAACTGAAAATTAAGATATTTTGATTTTAAATATTTTTCCTTCACCATTTGTGAGAGAAAAGTAAACGTATAGCTGAAAAGTCTATCTTTTCTTATTTAATATTATATGGGCAAAGCCCCTTGTACAGAAATTTGGTGCCCGGGTCACTGTCAGGCCCCCCACCAATAGGGGAGTGCCCGGGTTTGACCCGGACACCAAATTTCTAGCACGGAAGGGTGGCTCATATTATATTGCCCGCTATAAGAGGTATTAAACATTGTACAAATCAATCATCACTTTAAAAAGTGCTAATATTATTATTAAAATTTGGTTAAAGTTTTCATCTATCTTCCAACTGAGATTTTACGCCTTGACAAAAACAAGCTTAGCTTTTAAGGAACTTAAAACGAAGTTAAAAAGTAGAAATTAGGTTTTCATTAAATAACCATTTTTCCACCCCTTTTTTTTTTTATTTATAGCAATGACAACCAATTCTATCAACCATTGTAAAAAGAATTTTCATTTTCGCTGACAATTTCTATACAAAAAAAGTCAAACGAATATGGAAATTTTTTCTAATTGTTTTTAAAAAAAAAATTTACTTTTTGGTAATTGGAACAAATTCTAGACGTATTGGTAGAAAAAATTATCACTTTAATGGACAGTTTTTATAAAAAACGAAGTCAAACGGACACCAAACTTTCAACATTTTCCACGTAGAAAATTATATCAATCAAACACAATTAATTACAATTCCCAGTAAAATAAATTTTAGACAATTCAATTCTCAGTAAAACATTTTCTTTCCACCCATTTTTCACATTTGCAATCAAACGGACCCTAAATGTTAATATAGAAATAAAACGAATTATAATGCAAAATTACAAGGGAGATTTAGGGTTGAATTTCTACGTAATGAGGTTATGAATACTTAATATTTAAAAAAAAAAAGCTCGATATCTTTGATCTATTTAAATATATAAACAAGTCTTCACATACTAGCCTGGTTTTAAAAAAATAGTTCAATCTTGAATTCATCCTTGGTGCAATGGTTGTGCGCGAGGACATTGATGTAGGTGTATATTTTGGCCATTCTGTGGTTGCAAATGGAGACATTGCACGTGTGTCCTTCAATTGATACATAATTAAGGTTCTCTTACCACGCAAACAATGAGAAGTTTTTATCTTACTCACTTGGAACAGAAGATTTATGTTGTTTTGAGTTTTGAAAAATAATCATTCTCAATCCCCTAAATGTTTAGAGTCATCAGATCGATAAACATTGTAGCTAAATGGCAATTTCTAGATTGCACGATATATAAGAATACATGTAAACTATAATATAATGTGAACTCAACATTTTTTCAAGAAAATTACAAGGCATGTAAAATATGATTGATAATTGAGTAGGATATGGATAAAAATTAACCTAAAATTTAATTCTATTCAATATCGTGTAAGTCATACCAAACATGCCTTAGATGTAGATTCTACACTTTCAATCCGACAAGACACGAACAGTGAGAAAGCATCATAGCTTGATGATCGTGTTCATAGACGTGTTTACAAATTAAACTATAAGATGCAGTTTGAATGGGAGGCAATTGTTCCCAGTTCAAGCCAGAATTTAGGGAATGATGCGAAAACATGTAAAGTTCTTTAGAATAGATCAACTTATAAAATTATTTTATTTAAAAAATGTGCACTTAAAAATGAATCTCGGTCAAATAGGAGCTTCGAATAAACCCAAAGGGATACTAAAGTGCAGTGACTTCGGAGGGACTGGTAAAGGGGATTCCTTCTTTTTCTTTTTTTCTTTTTTTGTGTTATTGAAAAGATTGGTCTAGGGACTAATGGGGCTATTGAATCTAAGAAAGGAAAAGAAGGCACTGGTCTTCCTTTTTTTTTTTTTTTTTTTTTTTTTTTGTGTGTGTTATTGAAAAGATTGTCTAGGGACTAATGGAGCTTTTGAATCTAAGAAAGGAAAAGAAGGCATTGATCTCCCTTCTTTAATATTGTCTAATTTTATCACCAAATATCATTACACGCACAAAAATCATATCCCGACACTTCTCATTTCCTATTCAAACAAAGGCAACAATTTTATAAAACAAACATTGATGGAAAGTAATGTTTTATCTCAGCCCATGTTTGACACACATTATCTCAAAATACATTCTTTTAAAATTCATTTTCAACCACACATTCTTCAATGAACTAATATTTTTCATCACATCAATAATTTTTCCTTACTTTTTAACCACATGTTTTTCACCATATCACTGTTTAAAATACATTTTTTTCTCAATAATATCCATCAAACACCCCCTCAATTTCTAGTTTGATAAACATGGTTAGACTCTTGAATAGTTCATAGTTCTATCACACATTTCTATGACATTGTAGGCTAATACGACTTGACTCTACTTCAAAATAGTGTTCTCGAGTAGAATAATGTGATAAATTGTAGCTGACTCGACTTGACTCAATTCAAAACAAGTATTATGAGTAGAATAATGTGACAAAATGTACCTTCCTACTTGTTCTTGAATGCTATATCTCATGGTGTGATGACATGTACTCAAAAATTCCCAAACATAGTTCTTCACTAAGGTAGACATTAGTCGACTCATCTATATCATTACCCAAATGATTGCTCTCAAAATAAAATAAAAAATGACTAACACCAAAGCACACATTCTGCCAGTTCTCAACAAATGCTATAAATTTTACGCTGTAAATTTTACATGAAAATTGTGCAATCCAAAACTAATTACAATATACTTGTGAAGATTATAGGTGACAAAAACAAACCAAGCCTTATTCTTAATAAATTTGAAATTAAAGATTAAATGGAACAAAATTTATACAGTATTATAGACAGGACCGGCCTTGCATAGAAGCGGATGAGGCTCACGCCTCAAACCCACAATTGGAGGGGGCCTCATTTTTTGTCGCCCTTTTTTTTATTTTGTTAGGCCTAGCCCAATACCAAATGTCCTCATTCAATTTTGGTCTAATATATATGTTTTTTTATTTTATTTTAACCTAACTCAACAAAACCAACGAAAATAACGACAATTCACTTTCGTCCGAGCCATGTCCGACGTCCTCTAAGTTCCAACCGTTCTTCACGCTGCGCCGATGCCGGTATTTCCAGATTCCAGTCTCCAATCTTCTTTTATTACTTTCCCTTCCTTCCTTTTTCTTCATTCCCTTCCTAGTTACTTCATTTCTCGTCCGTGACAGTGCGACTGCGACTACGAGTCGACTGCAAAATCGTGGCTGTTGCGACGCTGCCTGCTGTTAACTGGCTAACTGCCGTATATTCAAGTCCTAACTAGTAACTAATAAGTGCCTAAGTGGTTCACTGTCGTCTGTAAATCCGTTCATTGTCTGATTACTGCATAATCTTGGCAGTTTGCATTTACATTTAATGTAACTATTTCAGGACCTCATTTTTATTTATTTGTCATTTAGTATGAATGTATTATTCAAATATTGAAAGAAAAATTAGCCCTTAATCTAATAGTTGACTTGTGAATGATGAATTTGGGATACTTTGGGATGGTGAATTTGGGATGCTTTAGGATTTCAGAAAGTGATAATTGACCTGTGAATGATTTTGAATATGTTTGTTGTTAATCTGATTATAGTGAATGGTTGTTGTGAATCTAATTGTTGAAGGGTGTAAATTTGAATCTGATTACACGTGCTTATGATTTTGATTCCAGACTTGTGAGATGCGATTATGGAATTCTGAAAGGTGTGAATTGTGATTCCATAATTTTCTTTGATTTTCTACTTCTCAAGTAAGCAATGGCTTGCACTAAATTGATATTGAATATATTGAAAATGCTTGAAACTTTGTCGACTTATATAATTGTGGTCTGATCGGCTTATGTGAATGTTCATTGTAGCATGTAGGACCAATTGCACAAACACACGTAGTCACTGTATTGAATACTACAATTGTGAAATAATTGAGATATTTTGTAATTGTCTTTTAGGCTAATCATTAGGTATTAGATATAGACTCGTACATCATGCCTCATAAATATGAGTATGGATCTATAAAGAGGAAAAAGAAACGAAATAAACTTTTGTTGACTCAAAGTCAAGTAGGCGATATGCACAAGTACTTTAAAATCAACAATGTGAATGAGTTGAATGAGGACGGGGTAGTGATTCTACATGCCCGTATTAATGAAGTAGATGATAAGGATGAAGAATTGATGAAACCTTCTTGTGTCGATGACGTAGATGACAAGGAAGAAGAAATGATGAAACCTGTATGCGTGAATAAAGTAGATGATAAGGAAGAAAATGACCACTTTTCTTTGAATTTGGATGATCCTGAGAATTGGAAAAACGTTGATCAAAGAATGAGGGACTATTTAGTTGAAATGGGTTCAAAAAAGAGTTGATGGCATCGTGTTGCCCAAAGATTGTGCAAAGAGACATTTTGATTCTTCACAGTACAAGCGATTACTACCAAATTGGCAAATAATTGATAGAAGATGGATAGTGTATTGAGTATCTGCAGATATGATCTTCTGCTTTTGTTGCAGGTTGTTTAAAATACCAAAAAAATGTCACCAAGTTGGCCAACTAGGTAATGATGGATTCAAAGATTGGCATAATTTGTATCGGTCTATTAAAAGTCATGAAGGGAATGAGGAGCATTTACGTTGCATGATTAGTTGGATTGAATTGGAAAATAGGATTCAAATGAAAACCACAATTGACGAAAGCATTCAATTGTGACGGATGCAGAAAGAGAACATTGGAGACGTGTATTAATGAGGATAATCGCTATTGTGAAAAGACTCGCCAGAAACACATTGTCATTTCGAGGAAATGATGAGAGGCTAGATGTTAAGAACATTGACCTATTTTTACAAATGGTGGAAATGATTAGTGAGTTTGATCCAGCAAGAGCACATTGGACGGCCTAAAGCACGTGAGATTCCGTATACATATCTTGGGAAAACAATTCAACATGAGTTGATACAGTTGTTGGCTAATGAGGTGAGAAGTTCAATTGCCAAGAAAATTCAACATGCAAAATATTTCACATTTATACTTGTTTGTACTCCAGATGCTAGTAACGAGGAGCAAATGTCTTTATTAATATGATGTGTTGACTATTCGACAAACTTACCTACAATCGAAAAATATTGGCTTGAATTTTTGAAGATAGATGACACAACAGGACTTGGACTTGCAACCGAGCTTCAACGGGTTTTAACCAAACTTGATTTTGATGTTGATAATATTAAAGGGCAAAGATATGACAACGGACCTAATATGAGCGGGAAGCACAAAGGTGTGCAAAGAAGAGTCATTGAGTTGAATCACCGAGCTATCTATACTCCATGTGGCGCTTATATTCTAAATCTAGCATTGTACAATATGGTGAATTGTTGTTCTAAAGTTGTAACTGTCTTTGGAGTTATACAACGCATCTACACATTGTTCTCCTCTTCTACCAAATGATGAAAAATTTTCAAAGATAATATACAAGGTTTGACAGTGAAACCATTGTCACAAACACGTTGGGAAAGTCATGTTGAGAGTGTTAAGCCTATAATGGAACAAACTACACAAATAAAAGATGCATTACTTGATTTGGTATAAAGTAACGAAGAGCCTAAAGTAAAGAGTGAACCAGAGTCGTTAGCAACAAATAAACTTCAGAATTTTGAGTTCTTGCTTGGCATGATTATCTGGTACATGTTGTTGCATGCATTCAATATTATGAGTAAATTTCTTCAAATCGGAAATATGGGTATTATCATGCTATTGACCTCTTGCAAGAACTTATTTCATTTCTTGAAAAATATAGAGAAATTAGATTTTCTTTTGTCGTGGATGACGCGACAAAAAAGGAAAACGAAATGGGAATTGAAGCTATATTTCGAGAAAAACAAATAATTCAAAGAAAAAAAACAATTTGATGAAAGCGAAGTAATGAAGTAAAGCAATCAGTTAAAGAATCTTTTAGAGTTGAATACTTTATTTTTATAATTGATCAAACTCTATCTTCCATGAGGACTCGATTTGAACAATTCAAATAATATGATAACACATTTAGATTTTTTTTTCAATTTGAAGAGGTTAAGAGATGAAACTCATTCAATTTTGATGAACTCATGTATGAATCTTGAGAAACAATTGGAACATAATAGACATTCGGACATTAGTGGAGATGAATTCTTTTCAGAAATACAAGTCTTACGATGCTATATACCAAGTGAAGCAATGAGAGCAATTGAAGTGCTATAATATTTGAAGACATTAAATAATTATTTCCCAAATGCTTATATTGGTTATAAAATCTTATTAACCATACTAGTTACAGTTGCATCTGTAAAAAGAAGTTTCTCCAAATTGAAGTTGATCAAGATTTACCTTTGATCAACTATGTCATAAAAAAGATTGAGTAGATTAGCTATGTTATCAATAGAGAAAGATATGGTATAACAGTTAAATTATTCAGATTTGATTAATATTTTTACCTCTAAAACAGCGAGACAAATAGTATTTAACTGATTGTTTGAACTCTTGTCGGTTACGTTACTTTATAATATAAATCTTTTGCTCTTTTATTTGTTTGTTGTTCTATTGTTCGGTGTTAAGTTAGCAAAACGTTGCATTTACGTTGTTTTGGGAGACCCAACTTTGTTAGTTTGCCTCAGGTCCCGAAACTCACAGGACCAGCCCTGAATATAGATGAACTAATATTTCAAATTTCTGTCATCAAAAGAAGCAGGCAAACTCTTGAGTACATCCCTCAGAGCGTAATAATTGATATCACATTTTTTATCTGAAATTATGTTGCTCGAAAACAATATCCTCTGAAAATGTCCACTTGGTTCTCTCTTGTATAGAGTGAGATTTTTCTCACGTTTGTCGTGGCTTTGCGCAACCACGTTCCTCTTCAAATAATAGAAAGCTCCAAGTTCATATAACTCAGCTACTTCACTGGCAGTTTCATCACGTTTTAAAATATCACAGCTTGCACAATTCTACCTGGCAGGATTAGAAGTTGAGAAAATGCTCTGAACAGTGTTAACATCCCCCTTTATGGACAACTCTGCATAATTCTAAGGGAATTCGAGGTTAGCTTCATCGGGACTTCAAATTATAAATGAACAAAAATGAAGTTTTAGAAAGAATGGGTAAATGACACTTAGCTCTAAAACCAGACGGGTACATAAAAGTATTAAAAAATACACATTTAGTCTACTCAATTAGGGGATTGAATCACTTGATCTAAAAGTTTAAATCCGTTAGATATGACTACATGTATCATTTAAATATTATCTTCAACATGCTCTCCAAATGTACACGGAATTATTCTCTCATCAAAGCTTCAAACGTGCACAATTTCATTAAATAGTTAGTTGCGTGATCTTTGCTCATTATGATACCATTTTGAAGCATTAAAAATACAGGGATGTACTGATCCAAAAATAATGGGGAAAAAAGGGAAGACGAGTTCATTTAAGATGATGCAAACCTAATATACGCGATACCCAAACATGAAAATGCAAAATGTTTCTTTTCTTGACAAATTACTAGATGAAATAGAGAAAATTTCAAATTGAATTAATCTTCTCAAACAGGGAAACATAGACAAGAGAAAAAACAAACAGACATGGTGATATGTGATTCATCTTCTTTTTTCTTAAATTTTCCATCTCTCAATGAATTGCTGCCAAGTGTATCTGTTTGCAAATTTCTGTCCATTTTCCCTGTTTGACTAGCATTTCAAATTTATTGCAAGAATTATAAAGAAGATATTATTTTAAGTGATTGGGTATACGTGAAAGAAAAACTGGATAAAGCTAAATAGATTAGCAGATATAATTTCTAGAAGTTGCAAATACAGTGAAAACGAGCTTCACATTTTCTACTTGTATAATTAACTTCAACCGTACAATTTTTATTTTTCAAAGAAAGCGGAAATATCCACTTGTACCTTTTACAGAACAAAAGAAAAAATATATTATAAAAACCTTTAGTAATTGGATGTAAGAAGTTTTCCATCCAGATACTACTCACTATGAGAATTTTCAATTGACATACTATGATTATCCCTCCTTCTCTTAAAAGAGGCAATCCCCTTATCACTGTTCATTTTTGTCACTCGAGTTTTCACACTTGACCTCTTTCCATCTGGTTTTGCTACAGTCAGTCCTATGTAGCCATTTTTGTTGACTAATTGCTATCGCAATTGAGATTTTATAAATATCTTCTTTCTCCATAAATCTTTCGTATTGGAGAAGCAAAGGTATTGCAATTGATATTTTGTAAAACATCTTTTTCCATGTCTATCATTTGTATTGGAGATACAAAAGAGCAACCAAAATTCATTTCAGACCGGTAAAGTAAAATCGTAAACTCTCCATCCTCGCGCCAATCAATTTCACACTGTTGTATCTCGTTTTTGGGTCCAATTTGTCATCAGTTCACTCTACAGATAATCGAAAAAAATCCAGGAAATTTGCTCCCGCGGTACAGATTAGATCATTTCTCTTCAACTTTTATTCTGTAAATCTTATATAAGTGAATTTTGGTATAACAACATTCCCTTTCTGCTACTTTTGCATTTATATTGCTTCTCCATCTTCAAAGAATGTAGAAGAATGAAAATTCAAACTATATTAGTTAAATTAATTACGTAGATATGGAAAATTTAATGTCAAATGCATGTTAAAATTTAATGAAAATATTATTGGGTAAAAAAAACTTTCAAAGCTTGGTGTCGCTCTATGTGGACATGGGCATCTTAGCTCAATGACACGGTGTTCCCACACTATGTGGACACCATATTCCTGGTGTGCTGACATTCATGTATTTGTTCTTGATGTCTGTACAGCAATATGCACGAATTTTATTTTTTTTCCCTGGTCGCATTTTTACTTTTACATGGTGTTCGCACACCATGCTAACACCATATGCCTGGTGTCTGCACACCAATGTCCGGACATCGGTCCATCGCAGAATTTTCTTTTTCTTCGTACTTGCATGTAGCTCAACATGACTGAACACGGTAGCAGACACCATTCGGACACGACACCATATGTCTGGTGCCCAGATATCTTAGCTCAATGACACGGTGTCCACAACATCATGGCACACCATATGGACACGATGACACACCACGTGGACAACATGGCATGGTGTTCGCATAATTATTTTTCCCTTACTTGCATGTAGCTCAACATAACTAGATACAGTTGTAGACACCATTCAACACCATATGCCTAATGTGAGGACACCATATGCTTGGTGCCCGGCACGATGTCTGCACACTATGTGGACACCATGGAACACCTTGTGTTTGCACACCGTGTCCAGTCGTTTTGAGCTAAATGTACGTAGGGCGAAAAAATTTGCTTTTAACGGACACTGTGTCTGCATAGCGGAACCATTGGTATGCAGACATCAAGACCAAATGCCTAGTGTCTACAAGCACCAGGCATATGGTGTTTGCACACCATGACACCTAGGACAAATGCCTACCATGACACCTGGAACAAATGCCTGAGCGCCAGACATATGGTGTCCGTAATGCAGATACCGTGTCATGGTATCCACATGGTGTCCACATGGTGTACGGACACCGTGCCGGGCACCAGGCATATGGTGTCCGAACACCAGGTATATGGTGTTGAATGGTGTCTACACATCGTGTCCAGTCATGTTGAGTTTCATACAATTAGGGAAAAAAATCATGCGGACACCATGCCATAGTGTGCAGACACCGTGCTATGGTATGCTATGGGGACATCGTAGCCATTGGTATACAGATACCAGGAACAAATGCATGGTATTTTAACTGTATTTAATAATTATTCATAACAATGATATTGCTTAGTTGCATTTGTAATCATTTTTAAATTTGAGATCTTCTCTATCATAGTTTTGTATATGTTAGTTTTTGGGTTGTGGGGATGAGTGGTGCAGCAGATATTTTATTCTTTTATATTTTTTACTGATCTCTTTTGGATGAGAAGAAAGTGTCCATATATATCGTGCTTCTAAAGTTTATTATGCTGGCGTCTACGTATAATTAAATATAACTTTTTTGTAGAGTTATTAGCCAAGATCTTTTGTCTTTATGGATTTCCTATTACATTGTATGTTTATTGATTGATATGTCATTTTGACTTTATGTTCCGTGCTTTGTGAAGTCCTCAATTAAATAATGAAGCCATTCATAAGTACTTTGCACAACATATGTGTAGGAACCCGTCACTTATCTAAATATTGTAATTAAGATTTACCTTTTAGACATTGTGTTATATTTCCCCACCTATCTTTACCCACTGTTTCGCTTGGTTTTCTTTGAATGCACCCGTATTGTATGTCATAGGAAGGAAAAAAACTAAAAATAAATGAGAGCTATGTAACTTTTTCATCATAGTGCTTTGTAATATGTGCAATAGCCAAGTGTTATTGCAACAAATAACCTCTTAATTGTACTTTGTACATGTGGATAGCTATACCAATAGTGTCCACAAGTTAAAATTTTGATTGTGAATGTAAAGGTTCACTGATTAGGAGTAGGACAGAATGCCTACTTTGTTCTTATTTTTAACATCATCTTCGATAATGCTTTATATACTCTTTTACTCCATGATTTCTGATGTTTCAAATTATATAACATGAAAGGGGAATCTCCAACTTCTATATAGAGAAGGTCTTCTCTTTCTTAGCAGAAAATATTCTTTGGTTCATGGACATTTACATATTTTTATCAATTCTTGCTTTATTATATTTACCAGTTGAAATGACCTTTTTATTATTTCCTCCAAGTTCCAGTAAAAGAAGTTCTAGGTAGATGCTACCCATCAAATTTGTATATGTTCAAATCATATTGTTTAACTATTAATGATTCCTTATACATAAATTTGTCTTCGTTGAGTAGTCGGAAAGGAAAAATCTGAATCTACTCCAAGGCGTGGTGGACGAGGATATGGACATGATCACGGTCATTGTTACGTGAAACTCTCGCAAGAGTACGAGTTCATTGTACAAGTAAGAATTGCGATGATTGAGTTATCATCCCACAGGGAATAAGATTCAATTTTAGTGTATTCGATATATCTAAATTCACAAAAGTAGTAAAAAATGGTCGATTTATATTTAATTACATTCTATAACTACGAAAGCAATAAAAAATGGTTTTAAATCGAATGTGGGTGAGTGTATTGGCTTTCCAACTCCACTAATCAATTCTTAGTTTCAATTCTCAACTAGTGATAATTAACTTAATTCATGCAATTGTGATGATCGTTAATTCCACTTTTATTTACTATTCTTTCCTAAGATATAATAAACATATGATTACCCCGAGACGATCTTATTCCTAGTCTGAATTCATATGACAAACATGTATTGACGTTAAGGATTATCATACATGATCGCACACGTCATAAATATTATTCCTAATATTTATTGCCCCTGTGTTCCATAAACACTATTCTACCTATCGTGAGTTGTCCAACACACGAATAAGCACATAGAAGTGGAACAATATCACCTATAATTTGATGGAACGTGATTAATTCCGAATTTTCTTCCCACCAATCTTTTCTTCAATCTTCTACAAGCTCTTGTGTGTGTATAATATTTATTTTCAGCTGCTATATATATATATATATATTTCAGCAGTAGACCGCCCTTCATTATGTGGTCCAATTAGAATTTCAAATGCCCAATTAATTTTTTATTTCTGCAAGTCATCCAGTCTTTCAAATTAATGCAATTTAGTCCTTCAACTTACTTTGATCCCTTTACTTTGGGTTTTTCCATTTTTCCAACACATTTTGCTTTTTCTCCAACTCTTCATCCAACATTAAGTTTTACCTATAAGATGCAATGTAACACAATTTAGGTTGTATTTTGCCAAAAGAACAATAAAATTATATAGTTTCAAGCCCCGAATAATTGTAGAAAATACACTTATCAGTCATGGTCGTGGTCGTGGCTACAACACAAACTCAGCTGACAATGGGAATTCGTACGGAAATGTGGGAGTTTCTGGTAGTCATGGGAAATCTTGTCATAGTGATGCCAGGAAACCTTTTGAAAGGCGTGGTGACTGGCGGATCTTGTAGTCCTTATGATGGTGATTGCCGATATGGTTCCAGCAATGGAGAAGTGGGGAAATGTGTATACAACAATGTTTTTGGCTAATCTTTCTTTTGTTTTTTGTATCTTTGTGGTCCTTTAACATTAAGGCTTAACTGGATTGATAAGATATTTGCTTTCAGGAGTTTCTATTTTGCTTTGTAATTTCTCTTTTTGCAGTTATAGCTCTTTTCTCATTATTGTATTCTTATGTAGGGAAAGAAAATAGTTAGATTCTATGTAAAGTCAATAAAGAGGCTCTCAAGAATTTTAGAAAGGTAAGTAGACAATTGCTCAATCTATATGTTCGCTACAATTATTTATTAGAAGCTAAAATATAGCGAAATAATTACGATGACAATTAAATTGTCAAATGAGATTCCCTTATATTCTATTTGAATAATATAGTTGTTCAGTTTGGAAAAAATGCTTCACCTCATACTTGTAAATAAATTGTATCTTATGATATTATAATTTGTAGTAGTACAATAAATTCTAACATAAATAGGATGTTCGATTTGACATTCCTAATTTTATATTACACTAAAATATATTAACATTATCGTAGTATACATATAACTTAGGGAAGCATAAATTATTGTTAGCACTAGAAAAAGATTAATATTGTTAGCACTGAAGAAGAAGAAAGCAAAAAATAAGTTTAAGCGACTAAAAAAAGCTCGGAGGGATACAAAGGGTGTTCACGATGTGCTGGTGTCCACACACCACGGACACCAAGGATACAATTGCACTTGTGCAGTGAAAAAAAAAAATCGAGAAAAGCTAATGACTTGAAACATCATAAAGGAAAAAAAAAATGACGCGGAGACACGATGTCCCACGGAGTGTCCGTGTCTGTGTCTCTGCACTGCAGCGCGAAGACACCGTGGCCAATTTTTTTTCCTTATTTTTGCCAAAAATTCTATTTAATTACATTTTATACAAACTAAATACAATTTAACCTATTAATAATTTAATTCAAAAATATTAGAAAACATTCAATTCCATACATACACGAAAATCAGATTTCCGCGACCTGACCGGTCATGTCGATCCCGCCTTTCGGGGCGTTGCCCCCGCTGCCCTCTCGATCCTACGATCCCGTTTCGAAGCGACAAACCATTTTTATAATAATAAAAAATTATGAAAATTTTGTTAATTTTTTATACTTCATCCGCACTTGATCTATCTTTCACACACACACACAAGTACAAACATATATAGTTAGTGTTTTCATTTATTGACATTTCTTTTGGATTAAAATGCTTAACAAATATTGAGTTTTTTACGGTATTTGTTTATTTATTTACTTTTCTTGTAGAAAATGAAATCAAGTTCAGAACTCGCTCAAACATAAAACAGTGTCATAGCTTCAATTAATGAATATATACAAGTATTACATCTAGCCTTCTATTTCCTAACCAATTTTCAATTTGTCTTCCATTACAGTGAAGATAAAATCAAATTCTTCAAAATAGAAATAGAGGTTGCGAACCTCATTTTACAACTTCTTTACTATATATTTTCAATTTTCGATGCATACTTTATTATTTAATGAATGAAAACGCAGACATGAACGGACACCGTGTCCACGGCGGAGACTTTTTTTTTTAGAACAATACTAACAATTAAGATGATTTTATTTTCATTTTATTTATTTATTTATTGCTATGGGTTTACATGGACACCATTTGTATCTGTGGAGCGCGACTTAGATATATATATATATATATACCTTATTGACAAAGATATTGAAAGATAGGAAAATATTATTTATAGGTCAGTCTAGAAGTTTAGAGGTGGGGATTGGTTTCCGAAGATAAGAAAAATATGGCACAACTTAATTGCATATTTGCATGTGGACAACTAGCTGGAATTTTGGTAGAAACTTAAGCAATGAGGAGTTGTAAAAACTCAATAAAAAACATTTTCACTCGTTGAAACTTGCCTCCATCTATTTTAAATGCATTAAAGAAATATATATTTATAAAAAATTTAATGAGAACTTTTTGGTTTATGTGCGATATTATTTTATTGAAAGAATGTGTGATTAATAAAAATAAGAGAAAATAAATTATTTAGCTTTTCATGAACATTTGATACACTAACAATATTACCGTAAAAATACCACATCCCGTGCATTGCGTGGCCATATAATTAGTGGATCATAGAAAGCTTCCAAATATCGTAGGTTTCTTACCAATCAATTTGAAGAATTTCATTCCTCAGTCTAATTAAAGAAGCAACACTTAATCTTATAATCTTGGGATTATATCATTCTGCATAAATAAAAATAATTTAATAAATCTTGAAACTATGTCATTCTCCATTCAAAAAGAAAGAAAATCTCAAGTAAAAGAAATAAGGTATTAAAAATATGACTTGAATGAGATATAATAGAATTGTATACAAAAAATAAAAATAAATAAAAATTGAGTCACAGTTCAATCACGGATTGACCTGCATTACCACAGTTGTGACAAAATCAGAGCAACTTTCAGCAAGTTCTTTGGAGACACAAGGAGGGATGGCATATCCAACTGCAGAAATTATATCAGGGCTGAATCCAATCTCATTAAATGACTTTTTACGGAGCATAATTGTAAGTAAAGAAGTTGTTGAACCTCCCAGGGAATGACCCAAGAGCCTTAATCTAAATCCCTGTTGATTAATTACTCTCGCTACAAAATGATATGAAGCTTTTAATACACAAGCCAACAAGCCAGAGATAAGGCTAAAGAATAAAACGTAGAAAAAAAATATATTCACCATTACTTTGTGCTTCTCTAGGCACTTTCTTATGGTTTCTACCTCGTGAGTTACAAACCAACGAGCAGCCTCAGCTGTACTAAAGTGGGTTGAATAACCTTCAAAAGTGACTTCTTCATGGCTTGAAGAAACAATGTCGGTGATTACTTCATATACCGTGCGAGTTCCACGAATGCCGAGAATCACAAATTTCTTATGCATATCAAGACACTAGAGTTTTTAACTTCAAAATATTACTTTTCAGAGCATGCTATTTCTTGCCAGACCAGAGGCATTATCTCTATAAAACCCCTTTGCTAGTTCTATGTGGTAGATGAGATCCTGAACCTGGATCACAAACCCTCACTTCAAAAAAATTCTAGCTTACGGTAAAATGTCTCGATCATTGTGCACCAGAAATCAAAACAATTAACCCCTAAGATATTTTTACAAAAGAAAACGAAGGTTTTGATAGTTACAATTTTGTTTGTGCATGTCCGTGTCTGAGAGAGGGACCTAAGAAAGGTGAGTAATATAGTCCTACTAGAAATAAATTTCCAATTAATTGTATTAGTTATTATTTCTAGATTATCTACTAATTAATTAAGCCATTGTTTGGTATTCTTTAATCTTGAAAAACTATGTTTTGAATTGTATTTTTTTGAGAATGTATGGTTAAATAAGTAGGAAAAATGATACTCTTGAAAGGTGTTATGTTTACTCATAGCTACTGCTAGATATCGTATAAAACAAATCTTGGTTTTCGTTTTCCTTGTGATGGTGGAATCATATTGAATATTTGACGAGACATTTCATACCTTTCTAAAAAATCGTACAATACTTTTGTGTTTCTGAACCAAAGTTCTAGCACAAGAAAGTTGCATGGGAATATAGCATTGGGAAGGGAAAAATCGTTATCCTCATCTTAAACAAATGGGGAACAATGAAGTTAGCCTAACCTATATCCTTTTATATCCTTCCTCGTCTTCTTTGATTACCAATTGCATTTGTCACGTGTAGAATATTTTATTGTATTAATGTGTAATTAAAAATGAGTATGAAAAATAAGTTAAAGTAAAGGCCATCAAACGGGGGCTCACGTGATTTTAAAGAGTTAAACTATATGTACAATAATTTTGTACAACTAGTTCGACAATTCATGAAGTGTAAATATCATGGCCATTGATTTGAATAAATGTTATTCAAATCAATGATTAAACTATGTGTCAACTCATAGATTGTCAAACTAATAGGACATGTAACAAAACTCGATTTCAAATTATGAAATATATATGTTGGAATTTTGAATCAACATATTATTATCCTATTTCCAATTTGGAATTTTTGTAATTTAGTATGAACCGATAATCCAAAAGTAAGTTAAACATATTATATAAGCAAGACCCGATCATATTTTTATTTCAAATTCACATGCAATTTAACACATTCAATTACATGATTATTTATATAATTACACATGTCATACATATTATTCCTAACATTTATTGCAATTAAATAATGCAACAAAGCATACAAGATCAATCAATAACATAAATTAATTAAATTACTTAGTCTTTTAATTAATAATAAACAATAATAGGATTCATCATCCCAACACAAGAGAAATCTAGCCAGCGAATTTATAAAGATAAAATAGCAAGGGAATTGAAAAATCATCACCCGTAATTTATAAATCCAAGAAGGAGATGTGTAATCTATTTTTTGTTATTGATCTTCACTTCCAAGCCCTAAATCTTTATGTTCTTGATATTTATTAATTCAATCCACGTGCTGGGTTTGTTCTCCTCTCAACTTATGATGAATTGACCCCTTCGTTATTGAAAGATTTTATGATATGAAGTTAGAGGAGAGAGAGATGTTTGCCCACATTATGCTCTTATAGATGTTGGAAATTACTAATTAGGTCAAATCGAGTCAAAAGTCGATTCTCTCGAGTGTTTATATAAATAAAAAAAAAAAAAGGAAACTAAATCTCGTTTGGTCAGAAAGCCATGCGCAGGGGCGGAGCCAGGATTATTGGTCAGGCGGGGCACAACTTATCGATGTTGCACGTCGAGTTTTTGTCATGAATGTAATGATAAGAAAAATATAAAACAATAATACGACAAATTTCAGTTTGCAACAATTCAACAGACAGACTTCAAAACATTTCAGTTTGCAACAATTCTCAAATTTCACCACTTTCAATTCAACAGACAGACATGGAGACTGGAGACACTTCAACCATTTCAAATTTCAATTCAAGTACTCAACAGACAACAAACACCCAAATTTCAGCCATTTCAATTCAACAAGACAACAACTCTCAAATTTCAGAACCACATATCATCAGATTTCAGCACCAACCGCATATAAAATTCTGTAATTTGGGGAAAATAAATAAATTTCCATGATTTCATCCACTCATCATTCATCAAGTAAATAACAGTGTGGAGCTTACTTACGGAGATAGATGATTCTCTAATCTCTAGAGAAAGAAGCCACAAAATTGGAGTTGGAGGTCGGGTGCTTCACTGCTTCACAACAGTCAACAGGGGCCGAAGATTAATCTACTAACTAGTACGAAAAATGTTCAAAAAAGTGTTAAAAAATAGCTTCATTCAATGAACAATGTTGAGAAATAATTGGGAAACTGAAAATCTACCTCTGTCGACTGCGGAGTGCGAAGTGTGGATTGCCCTTGTTTCATTTGTTTGGAGGTTGGAAACTTGGAATAGCACTACAATTTCAGGAACGGTAAGGGCCGTAAGGAGGCGGAGGAGGTGCGGTCGGAGGTCGAGGACTGGAGAGATTGAGATGCCGGAGGTGGGGCGGAAGAGGTGCGTTGCGAATTAGGGATTTTGATTTTTCAGGGATTTCGATTGTGGACGGAATTGGGCGTGGTGGGGAGTGAATTGGGGTTTAATTTTTGGGGATTGGGCTGGCGGGTCGGGCTGGGACGTTGGGTAGTGGGTAGTTATTGGCTGATTTTGGGCTATCTTTTTGGGCTGGACAAACATTTAACTATTAAAAAAAAAAAAAAAAATTGAGCCCAAAAGTCCAGTGTGGGCCTGTGCCCACACTGGACCAGGCAAGGCTCCGCCCCTGGCCATGCGTAAGCATGATATGAACCACTGCTTATGCATGTAGGGATGGCAAAAAAGCTTGCCAGCTCGGACGGCTCGGGCTCGGTTACAACGAGCCGAGGCTCGGGCCGAGCCTCATTTTTTTGGCCGGGCTTTGCTCGGCTCGACTCGACTCAACTCGGGCCCAAAAAAACTCCAGCCAAGCCCGAACTTTTTTCTTTAATTTATAGTACGTATAAACCGCACAAATTTTAAATTTTTTAAGTAAAAAAATGTAGATTTGACATTAAAAGAAACAAAAAAATCCAGTCGGCCTAGGCTCGGACCGAAAGCTCGGGCCGAGCCTTATTTTTTTTATTGGGCTCGGCTTGGCTCGGGCCAAAAAAAAGCTCGAGCCGGGCCCAAGCTTCTTTTTTCGACTCGACTTGGCTCGGCTCGGCTCGACTTGACTCGTTGACATAGCTATATGCATGGTTTAGTGCATTTACTCTCAGGTTCTGAAGATTTGGGGTTGCGTGTGCAACCCCATTTGCACGTTGCGAATGCATGACATACGAAACTTTGGGACCAACTTTCAATAGGTCCTTGAACTTCTTTCCGATGTTGATTTTGATCATTTCCGTACAATTTCAGCCATTTGTCATCTTTTATCATCTAATCTAATTGACTTTCCTACATTCTTCAATATCGATATGCGGTCCAAATCACGTTTTGAATGTTTTCACACTAGTCCCCAGATTTTGAAATTCTTGCCTTTTTTGTCAATTTTCATTCATCTCTTCTAGTTTTATGTCCAATCACTAAAATTTACCTAACAAACAAAATATATAGGAGATTAAGCTATAATTCATCAAAAGGGCCACCAAATATCATAATTTAATGATCTGTCAAGTGTATAAATTATACTTATCAAGTGGTGTCGATGGTTTTCTACAGGAGAATTGAACATCTTGAGAAGCGATTTCTCGAATAGTTTGTTTGGTACTTTGGACCATTGATTGGGGGGAAAAGAGTGGTTAAAATCCTAAGTGGTTAATCTAGTTTTGAAATTTTGTTAGTACCGAATCATGATTAAGGGTCTACTTGAAAAACTTTTAATAAAAATTTATGTACATTTTAATAAAAATTAATAAAATGTGTCTTTGAAAACCTATAAGATTTTTTTAAAATTGATGATTTTAGCAAATATTTATTAAATAAACACAAATTTTATTAAATGTGTCGAGGAATTTGAGAAAATCGAAAAAATTTCAATCCAAGTTCAATTGATAATGGAGATTCACTATGGATTTAAAGGTGGTGATGAAACCCAAAATTTTGCTTAGTATTTGTGCATTAAGTTTGAAGGTTGTGATGGCGGAAGGCGGTGGCGGTAGTGGTGGCAGTGGATGCTTTTCACTCGGTTGGTGTTGGGGTGGGGTGGGGTGGGGTGGGGAAGAAGAATGATGTTTTTTTTCATCTAATTTATAATTTAATTATTTTAAATAGGATATATAAATTTATCATTTAAAAATTAGTCAAAATTTGGTTAAAAAAAAAAAATATTGTCAATTAACGGTTACATGGATGGATTCTATCCATATGTCCTTTGGCTACAATTGAGATGAAAGGTTTTGGACTCCAAATGTAAAAATAAAAGGTTTAGGTATAATCTATAATGGACTAATAGCTCCAAAAATAAAAGGGTTTTTCCTTTTTCGATTTTGATGATTTTTTTTGAATTCTTGAAGCTGAAATGGATGGTCTTGTGGTGGTTGGATTAGGATTTGCAATTGGTTCTGAGGCTTTAATCGCCATTTTCGATCCACACATATGAGAAGATATCTGAAAATTTACAGTAGAAATTTGGCCAAAATTGAATCAAATTGAGGATTGGTCGATTCATAAGAACTTTGAATCAATTGCTCTTGGGTTTTCTGGATTTTGGTTTGGTGTGTTGCTGATGGGAAGAAGAAGAAATTTTGTTTTTTGTTTTTATCTTTTGTTTTTATATTTGTTTTAATTATTTTAAATTAATTGATTTTTATGTGAAAAAGATGAAGTGGGGTAGAATGGAATAGGATGAAAAATAAAAGTTTTAAAAATTTGGAATTGTGGGTGCACATATAAAACATTTGGATTTAATTTGTAAAAAAGTTAAAGTTTGTGTACTAAAATTGCAATTTCCTCCTTGTTAATTTTAGCATTTTTTACTATTTTTAGCGACAAATTTGACAGATGTTGACGGTAAGGTGGTTTTTTGCACACAATGTTTCAAATGGGGGGTTTCTGCTATTTCTAAAAGGTATGGGGTATATCGTAAATTGAAACATTTTTAGGAGGTGTTTTATGCTATTAATACAATCTATAATAATTTAAAAGGTTTGGGATTCCATCTACAATTCTTCCTATAAAATGTCCAAACTTTTACATTTCATTGAGGCTAAACAACGCAATACCCCCTACCTATTAGGTAAATTGTCGATAACATCAATACCTTTTGAAAATAGAATAGAACATTCTTGTTGGAAACGTTTTGTGTAGAATAAAACGAATATACTCTCATATTTAAATAAAATAAAAAGAAAAAAAGAAAAATATTAGAAATACTAATGCAACTATGGCTCGTGTTTTTATTTTTATTTTTCAAAAAATATGCAAATGACCTCAAATAAATTATTTAAAAAAATTTAATTTATATTCTTCCTTCTCTTCCTCTTTCCATCACCACCTCTCACACCACCACCGCCGCTGAATGATTCTCAGATCGAACTAAACATGAAGTTCCCAATGTAATCAATGTGTGAATCTTATCGCCAAAACACAAATTGTTTGGCCAATTTCAAGTTAATTTGTTGGAACTAACATCTACTTCTTGTAGATTTCACCGGAAGCATTCCTCAAAATCTAGGGACCAATGGCAATCTACAGGAAGTGCAAGACGTGACTTATTAAAACCCTTGTTTGACAATCATTATTTTCAATGTTTATTTTTTTTTTTTTACATGCTCATTTTCAACTACACATTCATAAAATAAAATAGTATGCACGTAAACTCAAAAAAAATTTCATGTTTTTTAACCACACATTCTCTTAAAAATTACTATTCATATTTTTTTCTCCCAAAATAATGGTTGTCAAGCTAGGGCTAAACCGTACGATTGCAACTTCACCTACTATTTGCCTCGATCATTTGAAAGTAGCTCATGTTTTGTCTCATTAAAATTATAATTTCTTTTTCTTTTTTCTTAACAATCATAAACTCTCCAATAAAATAATATTACGCATAACTCTAAAAAAAATTCTTCCTTTTTTAACTACTCATTTTTTTTTTAAAAAAAAAAAATCACTATTTCAATCATTAAAATTTTAAATAATGAAGACCAAACAGAGGCATAGTTCCACAAGGAGGAATAGTAGCTCCACTAGGGGATAAAAATCAAAAAGAAAACGTCATTGTTTGTTAACGTGCAGGCACACCTAACCATCTAGAAACCATACCAACCCTTTATAAAGCATAAAGACAATTAGACCAAATCGTGCGGATCATTTGTAATAATAATAAAAAACACGTTTTAAATAACTTCATTACTCACTGTAGCGTGAAGTGTTAAATCAATTTTCTACCTACAAAAGTTTTAGGGTCCAAGGTGGAAAGAAAATATTTTACAGGGAAAAAATTTTCTTAAAAATTATTTTATTGGAAATTGTAATTAATTGTGTTTGATTAATATAATTTTCTATGAAAAATGTTGAAAGTTTGGAGTCTGTTTGGCTTCTTTTTTATGGAAATTGTCCATTAAAGTGATAATATTTTTTACTATTAGATTTATAATTTGTTTCAATTGTCAAAAATAATCATACCGAATATCATTCGTTTGACTTTGTTTTACATGAAAATTGTCAATAAAAGTGAAAAAAAATTTTACCATTGTGTCTAAAATTTCTTCCAATTGCAAAAAAAAAACGTGGAAAATATTTACCTACCAAAACATTAAAAATTTATTTTCCGATGAAAATTTTGAAAAGTTGAAAAATAGAAAATTATGCATATCAAACGGAGCCTTATTGAATCGTCCCGATGACATTTTAGACACTTTCATGATGGTTTGTTTAATTTAAAAGTCATTACCCATGACTTTAAATTGTCAAATCTCTG
Source organism: Fraxinus excelsior (assembly GCA_019097785.1). Taxonomy (NCBI): domain Eukaryota; kingdom Viridiplantae; phylum Streptophyta; class Magnoliopsida; order Lamiales; family Oleaceae; genus Fraxinus; species Fraxinus excelsior. The sequence continues at coordinate 19,066,702 of CM032626.1, forward strand.
ATAGGAGGGGAAAAAAACCTATAGTTTTATTTTCTCTTCATGTGACTTATTTTTGTTTAAAAGGGAAAATACATAAATGATACCCAAACCCTAAAAATATGCACCAAGGACAATGATTTTGCCATTTGTACGTCAATCATTGTTTTCGCGCGTTTTCCAACCAGCCAACAATTACGAGAAAATGATCAGACGATTGTGTAAGGAACAAACCTCTTGAGACAAAGTCCCAAAAAGGATTGTGTTTACTAGTGAAGAGTTACAATTGGAAAGTAGACAAAACGCCTCCAAGGGGCGCAAGCACACGAGTACTGAGAAAGGGTTAAATTTAAACTAATGAAATAAAATTACATATTCTCTTGTCGAGAGTTTTTGATTCGGGGCCTTTCTTCTACGACTTTACTTCCTTTTATACTTCATGGGCATCTCTTGGTTGTCGAAACTGCTTGGAACTGCTCCATTACCTTTGTAACGGTCCACTTTTTTAGTGAGAAACTGTTTGTTTGGGGAGAAGTTACTTAGTAACTGTTGCCACTACCCTAGCTGTTTCTGGGTCGTGGGGGCGTGTCGGGCTTACTTGACAATTGCTTCCGTAACTGCTGAATTGGATAAACTATACCTTTTGGACCTGTCTGATTCTGGGCGACTTGAGGATTTGGGCTATAATGAGGCTATCGCTCTAGGCGATTGTGCAGTACTACATTCGTTCCGCCTCTGGGCGTCCTACGGTCTTGGGCGATGATACTTCTTTGCTTCCGGGCCGTTCAGCCTCTGGGCGTCCTACGATTTTGGGCGATGGTACTCCTTTACTCTTGAGCTTCCAATACTCAGGCCTTTTCGGTTGGGCTTTTCTTCTTGGGCCTTTTAATTGATTTCCATTGGATCTTCATCTTGGGTTTCTCAATTGGACTTCCCTTTGATTTTGGGTTGCATTTTTAGTGTGTCAACAATTACCCCCCAATATGGCAGAATTAATACTAATCATTAATTTTGCCATATTCACTCTGTATCTTTCCCACAACATTTGAACTTTCCCAAAATTTCAATCATCACGTACGTTTTATTGCCTGAAGGATTGCAACGTTACAAACTCTTAAAACCTAAAAATACGCGACATTCTTCGTTTACGTCTTTGCAGTCTTACGCTTCTCTCTCGCCAGTTCACAATCTCCATTGCTGCAACCTTCGATTTAAACCAGACAAGTTTCGAGGGTAACTTACATTCTGCACCATAATGACTACTTCTCAAACTCCTTCGGATAATATTTTCAATTTTGAGGATTTCCAAACCCTTTTCACAAAACCATATGTGAACCCGTCTTTTCTTTCACAATTCAATGCTGACCGCAACGAGTTTTATTTGGGTCCGTCGTTTAATGATGCTGAAGCCATTGAACGGGCTGCGGTAGGTCATTTGTTCCCATGCTCTGAAGATCTCCCTTTCTCGCAGTCTTTGCCATTGAGGCCAATTCATGATAAAGGTTTTCGCACTTGGCCTAAAACTGATGCATCCTTCCGTAGATGGCATGCACGTATGGTAGCTCATGGTCCCACTAAATTGATTTTTGAACGTGCTAAAATTTTGGACTTATTGGAGATTACCCTTTTTCCCCCAACGTATGACCCCGTGCTTTTTCCAATCGCACTGAGTTTTTGGTCTCCTGAATTTAATACCTTTGTTTTTCATTTTGGTCTCATGACCATTACTTTGAGAGACGTTGGGGCTTTGTTGAATCTCCCACCTCTGGGCGATACCATTTTTCCTGGTATGCTAATTTCTGGTGCTGCCCCAAAATTTGACAAGAAACTTACCGAATCTTACTCGAGCATGCAGGGCGGTTATGTCACTGCTGTCTCTGAACCTTGCCATTCTGAGCGAGTCGCTTTTCTCCAAGTCTGGCTTTTTAAATATGTTCTCTGTGTTCCCAGTTTGAAACCTTCCATGAGCTACTTGCCTCTATCTCATGAATTGGCTCGGGGTAGACCTTTGAACCTATGTTCATTCCTCCTGGCTGCTCTTTATAGGGGCATGGCTATGCTCCAGTTTCAACTGAAAAACAATGCATCTCTCACTGGTAGTGGGCCTTTATGGCTTGCTCAATTGTGGTTGAGATCTTATTTTCCCCAACTGGGTATTCCACCTTTTCCTCCTCGTGAGGTTACCTGCTGTGGGCTTTTCATTCATCAATTGAGCCCTGTAGATATGTCTATGAGAGACGTTTTCACTTTCTTTCATACTTTGAATTCAACTCTTTCGTTCTTCCCTTTTTCTTCTGAGCAAATTCCTCCTTTTGTACGGCCTCCTTCTACTTTAGCCGAGGCAGATGCATTTATGCCTGTTTGGGTTCAATTTTTGGTAGGGAAGGAATTGTTTCATGACATTCTGGTGGGAACCAATACTAAAGCGGGGGTAGAGATATACGCGCCCCAATTTTGTGCTCGCCAACTTGGTTTTGGTCAAATGTGGCATGTCCCTCCTTGCTATTCCAATAACTTAACGGATCGCTTTTACATCCTCAACAAAACGGAAACCCAAGCCATAGATGCCCGTAATAAACTCTTGGCCACCGGCTTTACTTTCGCCCCTTTTAATCCTACTGCCGTTACTCATCCTCTTTTTGATCAATTGTGGCCGTCGGTGAAACAAAGATTGTTTCCAACTGATGCGAATCGCACTTTCCACCTGCTGGATAAACAGGGTAATACTCTCATTTCTGTTGTCCCTTTACCTAGTAAGGTCCCTGCGTCCCCTTCTCGTACTACACGTTCTGCTCTTTCATCCTCAACTTCGAAGTCTGCTGTTTCTAAAGGTGCCCCCAGTCGCAAACGGCCAGCTGCATCTGTAATATCTCTGCAAGATGATGATGACGCTCCCCTCATTGTTAGGAGAAAGGTAACTGAATTTCACCTACTTCAAAGGCTGTTTCTTTTCATGTGGTAATGGTTTGCTTTAAAACTTTTCAGAAAGATTCGGCCTCTCCTTCCAAGGCTATAGTTTTGGCAGATTCTTCCTCACCCTTTCCTGTCGAAGCTGCGTTGCCCGGGCGTCAAGTTCCAACACCCCCATCACCAACAAATCCTCTTTCTCAGGGTGTCGACCCCCCAAGCGTGGAACTAGAAGGTAATGCTTACTTTTGGTGCCTTGGCCCTTTTTTGTCGCTGATGTCTCATTGATTTACTGTGGTGTGAAACGTGCAGAGACTCATGTAGCTTCGTCTGGTGGGGAAGGTCCTTCCTGTCCAGCCAAAGGGAAATCTCCCCAAGTGATGGAAGAAATAGGGGGAGTGTCTGAATTTCCCACCACTGCCAATGAGGTCTTTTTACTTCGCTCTTATTTTCGACTTTGCTTTGTCGTATTGAAAAACCTTCAACATTGGTAACTTCCTTTGCAGGAATCCGATAGTATTCTTAATTCCATACAAGACTTACTCACCTCCTGGGCACGCATGAAAACATCTTCTGCGTCATCCTCCACCCCTGCGAACGAGAACATGACATTTCTCAAACAGGCATTGTTTGAGTATGTCTCCTTCATGGATATGGAGGTCGGCCGTGCAAGCGCTGCTCATCAAAAAACCAAGCTAGATATGTTGAGCGCGAACCTACTGCAAGCACTTTCGCTCCCGTCGCCCAACATTTCTACTGACTTTAAGGTGAAGTTGAGGGTTCTTCATGCCGACGTCGTTTCTTTGTTGGCCAAGAACGCAGAATTAAAGGCCAGAAGTGCTCAATATCTCCGCGCTTCTTCTGAGAAAGAGTGTTTACTCCAGGAAATTGACAAGAACCAGGCCGATTTGACTGAGGTCTCTTCAGAGCTTGTGGTGGAGGATTCCTTGATGTTGAGCCTGGCTGCTGAAATGAAAGAGCTACAAGCGAAAATGAACGACTGCAGGGCGATGATGGCTGCCAAGAGGCGTACTGCATCCCAAGGAATTGCTAAGACCAAATCTCTATTGGAGCAGTACCAAAAGTTGGAGGTTGATGATGACTTAGTGAAAGAGTTAGGTATCATTTCCTCTAGGCAGAGCGAAGAGTGGGATAAACTTAGGCAGCAGATGCGCTCAGCTTGGGGCGAATTGTAACTAAACATTTACTGTTTTAATATTTGTAACTCTTTCGCGCTGACTGCCTTGGTTTTTTGTGACTTGACGTCATTCATCATCATTAATGAACAATTGTTTTGAAGTGGCATTTATCTTTGACCGTCAATTTTCCTCGTACATAATCTTTATGCCAACATCCATGCATATTCTCTTGGCATTCAAATTTTCTTCCCTAAATCTTTGGGCCATATTGATTTCACTCACCGGTCATAAATGTGACCTTCCACATTCTGACTTTTCATCTTCCAGCCCCTATAAATATGCATGTTTATACTCATCATTTTCATCCTCATGCCTTTCCAAATTCGATTTCTTGCCATCAAAACTTCCTGGCACTGCATGGCACTCCGATCGCTTACCAACACTTTCCTCTTCTATAGGGATGGGTTTCTTGACTCGTCCCTTTTGCTTTGATATCACTTTTGGTATGGGAGGTATAGGAAATGTTCTTTCAAACTGAAGCAAGATTCTTGCTATCAGTTTGCTTGTTGAGAGTGCTTCTCCTTGCATATCACTGCAGCTATGCATTTAGGAAGGTTAAGGGGCCCTCTCACTCGGCCATAGACTGAAGGACTGCTTCTCCTTGCCTGCCGTTGCAGCAATGCACTTAGGAAGGATGTGGTAGCAGTTCACCCTCTTACTCGGCCATAGACTGAAGGGCTGCTTAGGAGCAGTTCGCCCTCTTACTCGGCCATAGACTGAAGGGTTGGCCGTACTGGTTTCACTCTTTCTGTTCCCACCAAACAGAAGACAATTTGTAGCATGTTTTGTCTTGTATTTTAACTGTGTCCCTTAGTTATCGTGGAGAATGGTTTGTAAGGAACATTTGGTAATAAATGACTTTATTTTTTAATGTGCCTTGTTTTTCTGACTTTATTTAGAACGTGATCGTCCAATTTACTTACTGTCATCGCTCGGCATGATTACATCGCGATTGCACTTTTATCACTTATGTATCTATCTGTTCACTTTCCCAAAGGGAAGGAACATATTTCTTCAAGTACTTACCGTTAATAAATCTTATATGCCTAGTACCATCTAAATCTTCCAAGTGGTAAGCTCCATTAGGCAATACACTTTTTACTCTATACGGCCCTTCCCAATTTGGCGACCATTTGCCATATTTTGGGTCTTTACTATCTAGAGGAAGCATTACCCTCCAAACTAATTCGTTCGCACTAAAAAACTTGGCTATAACCTTTTTGTTGTAAAATCTAGCCACCCTTTGTTTCTGGACTTGCAACATGTCTAGCACGTCTAACTTCAATTCGTCCAATTCTAATAAATTTTGAATCAACAATTCCTTGTACTCATTCTCGCTTAATTCGTGCTGCCAATGTACCCTTATAGATTGCACGTTGATTTCCACGGGCAATACAGCTTCCTGCCCATAAGTGAGTTGGAAAGGCGTAATGTTAGTGCTTGAACGGGGTGATGTTCTATAAGCACATAAAGCTTTGTTCAAGCATTCGTGCCAATTTTTGGCATTTTCATCTTTCATCTTTCTTATGATAGATTTCAGAATCTTGTTAGATGATTCTGCCTGACCGTTTGGTTGAGCGTAGTATGGTGTGGAATTTACCAATTTAATTCCAAATTCGCTCAAGAATCCCTTCACCTGATCTCCATTTAGGGAAGTCCCATGATCTGTCATTAGAGTTTGCAGAATTCCAAATCTGTAGATGATATGGTCCCGGATAAACTCTATGATGCTTTTTTGGGTGATTTCCTTTAGAGGCACTGCTTCGACCCACTTGGTGAAAAAGTCTATAGCGACTATAATAAAGGTGTGTTGTTTGGACGATGGAGGGTATATCAAGTCTATCGCCCAACCTTTGAACGGCCAAGGTTTGATAATGGGTGTCATGTTGCTTGCTGGTGCCCTCTGTATTGGACCATGTTTTTGACATGCTAAACAACTTTTTGCATACTGAACACACGATTCACCCATCTTTGGCAAAAAATAACCACTTCTAATAATTAGCCATCTCATCTTTTAGCCGGCCTGATGGGCTCCACATATCCATTCATGCACCTCAGCCATAATTGTCTTAGCTTCTTGTAAGTTCACGCATTTTAATAACACACCATCAGAGCGTTTTTTGAACAATTCTTCGTCTATTAATGCATAGTTTAACAGACGTAATTTCGTTCTTCTATCAACTCCCCCATCAAGCTCCTTCAAAGATTCTTTAATCTCATCTACCCAATCCAGCGCGACCCCATTTTCTATGCATTGAATTTCGGTTTTCCTTGCCTTCCGCTGAATAACGGGCAATATAGTTCTGTATTCGTAAGTAGATTCACAACTCATCGCCTTTGAATAGCCAGAAGCCAACTGGGCTAACTCGTTGGCCATGTCATTGTACATTCTATTAACACATTGAAGTTCTACTTGGTTGAATTCTTCCAACAATTCTTGGGCATTTCGTATAAACTTATAATAGAATCACTTTGGCATTTGAAATCACCAGTCAATTGATGAATCACCAATTGAGAATCGCCCCTGATGATTACATTCTTTATTTTCATATCTACCATCAACTCCAAACCTACAATTAAGGCTTCATATTCGGCCTGATTATTAGTACAGATTCTATCCAAGGTAAATGCGAACTTATAGCAAACCCCTAAAGGATTTATCAAAACCACTCATACTCCTGCTCCTTTAGAAGTTTTCGATCCATCAAAGTATAAAACCCATGGTTTTAATTCAAATGAATCAACCTCAAGTTCTATTTCGTTAGGCACATCAAGGCATGGATGGTCGGCCAGAAAATTAGCCAATGCCTGATTTTTAACTGCCTTTTGGGGTACATACCTTATTTTGAATTCTGACAGTGCTAAAGTCCAAAGACCCACCCGTTGGTGTAAAATAGGGCGAGAAAACATGTATTTGAACAAATTAACTTTGGAAATTAGATAGACTGTCACAGGCCGTAAATAGGCCCTTAATTTTGTACATGTGAAGTATAATGCGAGACACAACTTCTCGATAGCAGAATAATTACATTCACATTTGGTTAACCGTCTACTTAAATAATAAATCGCCCTTTCTTCACCAAATTGGTCTTCTTGTGCGACCATCCCAACTATCGATTCTCATTCAGCCGACACGTACAACTTCATCGGCCGCCCTTGGATTGGTGACACCAACACTGGTGGACTTGTTAAGTATGTTTTCAGGCTTTCAAAAGCCTTTTGATGTTCTTCTTTCCAGACGAATTCGTCTTGATTTTTCAGCTTTAAGAGAGGCGAAAACGCTTTCGTTCGCCCTACACAATTAGATATAAAGCGTCTTAGAAAATTGATTTGACCTAAGAACATTTGCAGTTCTTTTTTATTACTATGGGCCTTGGCTTCTACGATGGCTTTCGCTTTATTCTTATCAAGTTCAATCCCTCTTTTATGTACTAGGAATCCAAGGAAATTTCCTGCATTCACGCCAAACGCGCATTTCAAAGGGTTCAATCTTAGTTTATGTTGCCTCATTCGTTCAAATGAACATCGCAATTGTTCAAAATGGTCTTCTTCCTTAACAGATTTGACCACTATATCATCTACATAAACTTCCACAAATTTGCCTATCATATCATGAAAAATTAGATTCATTGCTCTTTGATAAGTTGCCCCTGCATTTTTCAGTCCAAACGACATTACTACCCATTCAAAGCATCCTAAAGACCCAAGGCATCTAAAGGCAGTTTTGTGTACATCTTCGTCAGCTATGTAGATTTGATTGTATCCCGAATACCCATCCATAAAAGAGTACATCACATGCCCTGCAGTGGAGTCTACTAGAGAATCTACCGTGGGCATTGGATATTCGTCCTTGGGCGTAGCCAAGTTCAAATTTCTGAAATCTATGCATACCCTCAACTTGCCATTCTTTTTTAATACTGGCACTATGTTAGATAACCATTCCACATATCTGGTTGTTCTAATAAAACCTGCTTTTAGTAATCGCTCTATTTCTTTTTTGATCTCCGGTAGTACATTGGGAGCGAAACGCCTCGGAGGTTGCTTATGAGGCTTAAAATCTGATTTAGTCGGCAACCTATGTTCTACTAAGTTTTTATCCAAACCAGGCATATGTTCATACTCCCAAGCAAAACAATCCTTATATTCTTTTAATAAAGTGATTAATCTAGTACTAACCTCATGAGGGAGCATCTGGCTGACAAACGTTGGGCGATCCTCTCCTTCCTCACCAATGTTAACCTTGACCAAGGGGTCTTGAGCTTGTGCATATCCTGACTTGGGGATCTTCGTCGCTTCATCGTCCACATCGCTCAGACGAGTTTGCTCTTCCAGACAATCTACTTTATGAACTTCCCAGTCCAAGCTCTGCTCCATCTCGGACACTATTAATTTGTCCCTCAGCATCTTTAACGCCGTTTCTTCTTTCTTCACACGTTCACATTCTTTATTGAAAGCCATCAGCTTGGCTTTGAGGGCCTGAATCTCGGCCTCTTGCCTTTGGTGTTGAAAACTCATTTAAGGTTGTTTGGCTTCTTTTTGGCCAATTACTGGCTCTTCCAAGGCCACTATGTTTGGCCTCATTTGATTAAACATTTCAGTAAGTGCATCCACTGAAAACGGTTCTTCGCTTTGGACAGTAATTTGAGTTCCTTCCCCATCTTGAACCACTCTGACATGCCCATAATTTCCTTCGTACATGAACCTCTCTACTGAATTTGCCTCTGCCACAAAGGGTCTATGATCGGCTTACACCACCTCTGCTTCACCTTTGTCATTCCAGAAGACTAAGCATTGATGGAGTGATGAGGGAATACAGCGACTGCCATGGATCCAGTCTCTTCCTAGTAGCACGTTGTAACTGGTGGGGCCGTCTATCACGAAGAAAACAGTAGTCCTAGTGGTTGTCCCTACAGTTATATCCAATGGCATAACTCCTTTTGCTGAAGTTGCCCCGCCGTTAAAACTTGTAAGAATGACTTCTGTTGGGATCATGTCACTCTCTGTCTTAGCAAATTTCCTCACCATCCTAGCTGGAATGGTGTTTATAGCCGCTCCATTATCAATAAGTACTTTTACTACTGGTACCCCATTAACCAAGGCTTTGACGTACAGTGGTCTTAAGTGTTTGGTTAACCTCATAGCTGGTTTGTTGAAGATGACTTTTTCAGTAGCGTCTATTTCCACTTCCTGCCTATTTTCTGGCTGGCTATCTTTTGGTGATAGATCAACGTGCAGCATATCGCACTGAGCCTTCTTTTCTTGGGTTTTTTCTTTCTCTTTTTCCAGTATTTCTTCCTCAGTTACCCAATTTGTAGGAGGAGGCATTATTCTGGGGGGTGATCCATATTTTTCAGAGCGAGGTACCCTCTTTTTCCTTTTTGGTGCCCCATACAACACATAGAAATCAAACGATCGGCCAGATGGTTCTCCCAACAGATCTACTTCGCGGACTCCTTCTTGGTGCAGTTGCTTCAACAGGGTGTTGCGCGACACTCCCCTTTTCTGTCTCTCTGCTTCTAAATCAATTTCTTCCTCGATATCTGTCATACCATCATCCTCTTCTTCATTACAAATTTCTCCAGCTACTTGGCTTTCATCGCAAACTAGTACACAAGTTTCTTCTTCACTATCCTCTTTTTCTTTGCTTTTGAATTCGTCGGCCAACAAGTAATTATTAGCCAGGACATGAGGTAATGTACCAAACTGGATAGTTAGAGGTTGGTCAGGATCATCTTCGTCTTTCCTGTTTCGTTCAAACTTTGATCTCCCAGACGAGCTTTCTGGCAATTCTCCCATTGATTCGCCAGTGCCTGTTTCTTCACTATCTTCAAAAACATTTTCGTTGGCCATTCTGAGCGGTTTGGGCGCTCTATGGCGTGATTCTCCATGCTGTTGCCTCATCATACGTCCGTAATTACGTTGGTAACGCCTTTGTTGGGTTCTAGTCATTTCATTGAAAGGCACTCTTCTTGCATTATACTGGAATGAATGCCATACATTGGGTTGGCGAGGCTGCGGCCTAAACGTTCTTCCTTGACTGGCCGATCCAAACCCCCTTTCTCTAGGGAGTCCTCTATAAAACGGCACCCTTTGCCCCCTGACAGGCTGAGCGACCGGTGTGAAATCAGAGCGACGGTGGAGTGGCTGCGTCACGGGTGGCCCTGTATTCTCTTTCAACTCGTGTTTACATCTGTCGCACAGAACATCTTCGCCCTGTTTGGGCTCTTTCCCTTTGATGCGTTCAAAAACGCTGGGATGCGGTTTGGATTCTTCTTCCTCATCATCAATCACCAATTTAAACCTTGGCAATTTGTTTTTCGAACCAGTTGTTAACATGTTTATTGCTAGTGGCCGTGGGAAAGGATTTTCATCCACTGCCATCTTTTTCTTTTCTTCGAACGTGATTCGTCCTGATTCAATAGCATCCTGCAACACATGGCGAAAAACCACACAATAATTAGTCGCATGTGACCATGCATTATGCCATTTACAGTATTTTTTACCCTTAATTTGTTCAGGGTCTGGCAATTTGTGCTTGTCGCTCAACTTTATCTGCTTATCCTTATATAACTTGTCGAATATAAGGTCAGCTTTAGTTACGTCGAACGAGAACGTTCGCGCCTTTCTGTTTTCACCCTTTGCAAGATCGTCTTTGCCCATTATTTTTGGCTTAACTAGTATGGGACATGTATATGCTTCTCCCTTTACTAACTCAGCCAAACATATTTCCGTTTGGTCATAATAACTATCATCGACAGTATGAACGTTGAAATTCGGGTCTTTGTAATAAGTCCCTTTACTGGAATTTTTCATCTGTTCTTCCTCTCTTACCAATCGCTCATACCTAACAACGTTTGCACTAAGTTGGAATAAATCTGGGAATTCCCTATCCTGAAATTTCTTCTTTAAATCAAAGCTTAAATAACTTTGTGCGATTTTAACAAATTCCTTTTCTGGCAAAGGCACAAAGCATTTACTTCTGGCCATTTTGAACCTTTGTAGGAAATTTTCTGCCCATTCGTTAGGCAATTGACGTAAATTCGCCAAATCGGCCAGTGTAACCTCAGACTCAGTTTTATAAAATTGAGCATGGAACAATTGCTCCATTTGCTGCCAAGTTTGGACGGAGTTTGCTGGCAAATTAATAAACCAAGGAAAAGCTACCCCTGTTAAAGAACTTGGGAACAACCTCAACTTATGGTATTCATTCACCTCACCACTTTGTAACGTGAATCGCCATACGTGTTCTAGTGTAGACACTTCTCCTAGACCAGTGAATAGTGAGAATTCCGGTACTTTGTACCCTCTAGGCCATGGATATGCCTGATCTATCCAATCAGGGTATGGCTTGGTATGGATTGGCCTAACCACCGGCCGCACCCCGACTGCTATTTGATCTTGCACTATTTCCATGATTTGGTTTCTTAGCACGACATTAGGGTCATATGGGTTTCCTATGGGTTGATTTACTGGCTGATTCGTGGGAGGCCTGGTAGTTTGCCCTTGATTGGCAATAAAAGTGCCATTATTCGGGCTGTTATGACTGTTAAATTGAGTGTTTAAACCTTCATTCATACGTAAACCATTTTGTCCGTTGTTCGGGACATTATCTCTCACGTTTGTATTACCCCCCAGGTTGGACGTAGTGTTATTATTATTCAAGTTCAAGGTCCCGTTCCCCCCTGGGTTCGAAGTAGAAGGGCCAAAAGGTTGCTCTAAACTTGGGCCGGAATTCATACCAAGGGAATTATATGGCGAAGTATGCCCCACGATAGTCCTAGACTGGGAGTGATTATCTATAGGCATAACAGGTTGACACATTTGGCTTACCAACTTATTCATGATTTCATTCAACGTATTCAGTTGTTTAGCCATATTATCAAAATGTCTATTCTCGTTTTGGGTAAACTTCTCCATATTATGAATACTTCGTAAATTTACCTGTTCAACGACATCATGCGTGAGTTCTCCCAACAATGTACGCATTGTGCGAGGGCTCAATTCTGCCATTGGTTCGTAACGACTGTGACTGCTTTGACTTTGTCCATCTGTTTGTGGAGAATGTTGTTGCTCCTCGTATCGCTCAACTACAGACTGGACTACTCCTTGACTTGCTGGTTCCTTATCGGAATTTTTATGAGGCATGATATCTTTTCTTTTTTGTATCTTCACTTACAAAACGCCAATTGTCCCACTGGGCGTGCCAAATTGTTTTCGCGCGTTTTCCAACCTGCCAACAATTACGAGAAAAGGATCAGACAATTGTGTAAAGAACAAACCTCTTGAGACAAAGTCCCAAAAAGGGGTGCGTTTACTAGTGAAGAGTTACAATTGGAAAGTAGACAAAACGCATCCAAGGAGCGCAAGCACACGAGTACTGAGAAAGGGTTAAATTTAAACTAAGGAAATAAAAATTACATATTCTCTTGTCGAGAGTTTTTGATTCGGGGCCTTTCTTCTACGACTTTACTTCCTTTTATACTTCCTGGGCATCTCTTGGTTGTCGAAATTGCTTGGAACTGCTCCATTACCTTTGTAACGGTCCACTTTTTTAGTGAGAAACTGCTTGTTTGGGGAGAAGTTACTTAGTAACTGTTGTCACTACCCTAGCTGTTTCTGGGTCGTGGGGGCGTGTCGGGCTTACTTGACAATTGCTTCCGTAACTGCTGAATTGGATAAACTATACCTTTTGGACCTGTCTGATTCTGAGCGACTTGAGGATTTGGGCGATAATGAGGCTATCGCTCTGGGCGATTGTGCAGTACTACATTCGTTCCGCCTCTGGGCGTCCTACGGTCTTGGGCGATGATACTCCTTTGCTTCCGGGCCGTTCAGCCTCTGGGCGTCCTACGATTTTGGGCGATGATACTCCTTTACTCTTGAGCTTCCAATACTCAGGCCTTTTCGGTTGGGATTTTCTTCTTGGGCCTTTTAATTGATTTCCATTGGATCTTCATCTTGGGTTTCTCAATTGGACTTCCCTTTGATTTTGGGCTGCATTTTTAGTGTGTCAACAATCATCAAAGTCAAAAGCTACACGTACATGATTTTAGTACTGGATGTAATTACTGCACTTATGCAACTTAGACAAATTTTAGATTATTACACACTTGATTAAGATTGCTCAAAAAAAAGGTAGTAATGAATTTTCCTTGCGCGTTAAAATAAAAAAATAATATTTACGTGCATCTGGAACATGTGCACGTGCTTCTTCTAACTTTAAAGTCCTCAATTTATTAAAATAGAAAACAATTTTCTCTTGACATTTTTGTCATTTTTTTTTTTTTTACCGTCCCGTGAATTTTCCCTATTACCGACAAACAATTTGACCACCCTAGGAATTTTCTTGCTCATCTTTAGTCAAAGATAAGTAAAGTCACTACTTTAAACTTCAAACTACCGCAAAGATGAATTGTACAGGGAAAATTGCAACGGGGGTCTCTTAACTTTTCATTTTTTTGCAAATTTTACCATAACTTTCAATTTGTGACATCGAAAGTCCCTGACCTTTCAAGAATATGCAGCAGAAGTCCAAATGAACGATTTCCATCCATTCGACCATCATTTGACCAAGAAAAATGAATTTTGACCAAATTATAAGGGTAAAATTGTAACTTGATAATTACTATATTAAATAAATGAACAAAAAAATCAGGAAATAAAAAAAAAAAAAAAAAAGGTTGTCTCCTTTAGCTGCCCCACCTCACCACACCCCGCTCCGCCTCGACCATGATTATCAACTTGCTTCTTCTCAAAATCATCAACTTGTAAAAGGGCTAGGGTTTTCCCTTATTATTATCAACTTGGAGGTGTGAGGGCAACATCTATACTGAAAGGGTCACTTTTTGTACACAACATTAGACCACTATCCCCCTCCCATCATCACCACCACCACCAATAGCCGCTATAAGCTACCACCATCATGCCAACAACCTCTATTAATTCCTCTACAGCAAACATCATTACATTTTTGTTGTCGAATATCACCATAATTTAGATTTTAAAATGAAGAAATATAATAGTGAAGAAAGTTCATATTTGAGAAGAAAGTCCATCACCAATATCATCATCACACTTCTTCATGCCGATGAACATCACCACAATATAGATCTGAAAATGAAAAAATCAATCTCAATAAAAAATGGAGAATTTTAGATTTAGGAATGAAGTTACCTAGTTCATATATGAAATTACAAATTTGGGGTGGATTTAGATGATTAATTTTAGATCCAAATGCAAAAACATATTATACATGGCGAAAGAGGGTGTGGTGTGGTGGGGGTGGGACGGCTAGAGGAGTCAACCTTTTTTACTTATTTATTGATTTTTTTTTTTTTTGGTTCATTTTTTAATATGGTAATTATCAAGTTACAATTTTACCCATTTAAATTTGGTTAAAATTTATTTTTCTTGGTCAAATAACGGTCAAATTGATAGAAACCGTCTATTTGGACCTATGCGGCATATTTTTGAAAGGTTAGAAACATTCGCTGATACAAATTAAAGTTATGATAAAATCAGCAAAAAAGTGAAATGTTGGCGGCTGCTGCTTCAATTTTCTCAATTATTTATTATACTAAACTGCAATAGGAACAATAAATAAATAAATAAAATTAGAAAGGAGCATGTATAGAGCTAGTTTGACTTCAAGAAACTGAAAATGTAATGTAAATGTTTTAAGGATTCGATATAATTGTCAACTCTATCGTCTTCAACAATCGAAAACTAATGACTATTTGAAAAGATTGGAGCTAAAGACAAATGCTTTTGTGTTATATTTCGTATGTGCTCATCTTACTTTACGTAATCGTCGTTGAATATTTTGTTTATTCCTATTTTACTGCTACCAATTTTCAGCCTTCAAAAGTCGATCCCTTCTTCCTGGTTGTCACCTCCTTCTCTGGTTGCTCCTTTAGCGTGTATTTATTTATAAATCAAGTAGTAATTCTAGAAGACACCTAAATTTTGAAAAATGTGCCTAGTAAGCAAATTACTTTTGCATTCAAAATTTGCGTTCTGAAATTTCTATGTAACGCGTAATATGTTATCTCACTAACTTGGACTTGTCCCCACATTGGCAAACTTCACTACCACTATATAAATGCCATGCAAGATAAACAATTCCATCCTCTCATTTTATATATACAAGAGTGTATACATATAGAACTTTTTTTTTTTTCATTATGGTAGTTACTAGCAATGGAAAATATGATTGGGCTAAAGAAGTGAAGGAATTTGATGAAACAAAAGCTGGTGTCAAGGGACTGGTGGATGCCGGAGTAGCGAAAATCCCTCAGTTCTTCGTGCATCCACCAGAAAATTTGGCAACACCAGGTAAAACTGCTAAGAACGTTCAACTTGAGTTGCCCACAATAGACTTTGAAGGGGTTGAAACTGGTGGTGCAAGGCGGAAGGAGGTCGTGGAGGAGATTAGGAAGGCGGCCGGGATGTGGGGCTTTTTTCGAATAGTGAATCACTGTATTCCATTACATATAATGGATGCCATGTTGGAAGCTGTTAAACGATTCCATGAACAACCAGTGGAGGAGAAAAAGCCTTTGTACACTGCCGACAGCACGCAAAGAGTTAGGTTTAGCAGTAATGGACCTCTACGTGAATATGATTCTGCATGTTGGAGGGATATCTTGACTTGTGTTTTCCATGATGATCAAATGGATCCTGAAGCTATTCCTTTGGCTTGCAGGTACCACATAAACTCAACAAACATTACTCATCATTATCACTAGTTTAGTTGACAGTGACCCCTGATTCATTGTTCAATTAGATTGACAATTCAAATTAATCAAGTGCGACTGTCACCTTTACCGGAGCTAAGTAGAACACAAGATTATTGAAAATAAAACCTAAATTTGAAGTTGTACATACCATATTATTTTTTGCAGGAAGGAAGTTCAAGAATACGTGAAATTCATGATCCAAATAAGGGAAATAATGGCTGAGTTACTATCAGAAGCTTTAGGGCTCAGCAGCGATCACCTTTCAAGAATTGAATGCATGAAAAGTGAAGCATTGGCTTGTCTCTACTATCCCATATGTCCTGAACCTGAGAAGACACTGGGCACAATAAAACATTCAGACACAACTTTCTTAACATTGCTACTGCAAGACAGTATTGGCGGCCTCCAAATTCTTCATGATGATCAGTGGGTCGACGTACCTCCAGTGCGCGGGGCCCTCATAGCGAATATCGGTGATCTGATGCAGGTGAGTTGACAGTATTAAACAGTATAATAGGTAAGATTTTAACTAGGTCATATTGTGCCTGGGAAACTAATTAATTGATTGAATATTTCCCTTCTGTTGTTTCAGATTATAAGCAATGACAAGTTCATAAGTGTGGAGCATAGAGTATTGGCTCAACCGGTCGGGCCGAGGATTTCAGTTGCATGCTTCTTCTCCCCAAGTCTTAGAGCAGGTGCAAAGCCATTTGCACCTATAAAAGAAATTCTGTCTGATGAGAATCCAGCCATATACAGAGAATTCTTATTCAAAGAATATTACGAGTATTATAAAACAAAAGGACAAGATGTTTCCTCTGCTCTTCCTCATTACTGGATTGAAGGAATCACTCCATAGTGAATACTTCCAAAAAAAAAAAAACTTTTATCATTTAGATGAATATCTTCCTACCGTTTGGGTTTGTTTTATTGTATTGCGTGAATAAAAGACTTATATTCCAAATATTTTCGTCAATAAATTCAAAATCTCCTGTCCTTTTGGTTCTTGTAAACGGGCTCTTGATTTATTTTTCTCTGTTTCTTTCTTGCTATGAATTTTAAATCTTCTTAACATGAATTCACATATCATACGTATTATTGGCAAAAACATGTCCATAGTAGCAGTAGAACACAAACTATAATTTGCAGCCATTTGACAAATTTTATAAACCATTTATTAATGATCAAACATCATTTTTAATCGGGTTAAATTCACAAACGATCACTGAAATTAGGTCAAAATTACAAAACGATCGCTAAAGTTTAAAACTTGCACTAACGGTCACTGAAGTATCGTCCGGTTTCAGTAATGGTAACTGAAGGACCATTTCCATTTTAATTGGAACTTAATGGACCAAAATAGTTGAAACTTGAACCTTGAGGACCTAAATCGCAAATTTAACAATAAAACCAAAAAATAATTAAATTAAAAAATAAAAATCAATGTATTTCTTCCCCACCAACCACGCCACTAACCACCAGTTTTACTTTCTTCTTGTAGTTTTCTATATGCAAAAACAATAAAGGAAAATAACTAACCAAAATTCTTGCAAATGTATCAAATGAAATACAGCGGCATGAAGTATAAATCTCCAAAAGGAACACTAGAAGCCCCAAAATTGCATTAAAACATCAAGAACAAATGGCAGAGTTTATCAGAAAAGTAAAAATAATACCCTAAAATGACCAAAATTTTGACTTTAAAGATCAAGAAATAACCAAAACGAACATTAGATTTATCATTCCAAATTTAGATTATAAAGATAAAGCAAAGGAAGAAGAAAAAAAATCTAAAAAACTTACTGTCAAGATGGCTGGCGAGAGAAGTTGAGAGGCCTGCCCAAGACATTGGTAAGTTCATAGAAAGAACGCAATTACGACAAAGAACACACAATTTCAATGAAACAAAATTGCATTGGCAGCTCAGATATGCGCTCTTTTACCCACTTCACGACAAAAATAGATAATATGCTAAAACCCTAATTCAAGAAAACAAAAATTTTGGGAATTGGGGAATTTGTGTTTGACTTTTTGTTGAAGTTCAGAATTCAGATCTGGAAAAATCTAAACTTTGGCTACAAAGGTTCAGCGATAGGCACGAATCATGATGTAAATCGGGTTCGTGAATGAGTGTGTTTCCAGTAATATTTATGTATTTTTGGTCTACGGTGCACTTCCGTTAGGAGAAAATAAAAATCAATCCCACCGCCACAAACCAAAATCAATCTCTTTATCCGACGAAAGGTTACGCAGCGGTGGGATCATGACAGGGGACAAGGAATTCCCAGAGGGGAAATTTTGGGAGACTGGTGGGGAGGATGAGGTGGGATTTGGTGGACCAGACTGGGAGCGGTCGGGTGGGGCAAAGAATCCGACTTGCCGGACCTTAGGGTCACTGAAGGTGCGAGGCACCTCATCCGACTTGCTCCTGGAGTTTGAGGCGACGGTGGGTTGGTGGCGGAGGCGGAAGCTGGCAACTAGTGGCGGTGGTTGGTGGGGAAGAAATACATTGATTTTTATTTTTTTGTTTTTTAATTTAATTATTTTTTGGTTTTATTATTAAATTTTCGATTTAGGTCCTTCAAGTTCAAGCTTCAACTATTTTGGTCCATTAAGTTCCAATTAAAATGAAAATGGTCTTTCAGTGACCATTACTGAAACCGGACGATACTTCAGTGACCGTTAGTGCAAGTTTTAAATTTCAGTGACCGTTTTGTAATTTTGACCTAACTTCAGTGACCGTTTGTGAAATTAACCCTTTTTAATCATTCAACTCAATATATATTTTATAAATTCTTCCCAAACGAAATATTAAAGACAATCTTTAATCAGTTTAATGTTAATAATTTTGTGTAGTCTAGGTTGGTATTACTGAGTTGACCATGAAAAAGTACCCATGGATGTAAAGAATCTGAGTTGTAATGTTTCATGTTGACTTAAATTAAGAGTCTGTTTGGTACCGATTAAAATTCAATTAGAATTGAAAATATAGCCGTTATTGAATCTCACTCGTATAATAAAAGTCAACAATAACGACTAATTTTTCAATTTTAATCCAATTTTAATCTATACCAAACGGGCTCTAATTTATTTTTATAATTTTTCTTTTGAAGGAAAAAAAAAAAAAGAAATTTCCAAGTGCGTGAGGAAAGCAATTTTGTTTTAACTTTTAGGTAGCCTTCCCCTAATTGAGGAAGGAAATTACAAAGAATAACTATTAAAGTTTGAATAATGCTATTCATAGTTACTACTTATATTTAAATTATCCAAGCATCTTAATTGTATCTTAAATATCATATATAAGATGTTAAATCAATTAATGTCATATCGTCGATGATTGCTAAGCACGAATGTGAGTAGCAATGCTCTTAAATTAGTATCATTTTTTTGTAAATATGTGAGTAAATGTATTTCACAATTGTGAAAATTGGGAATAATCTTTTTTACATGATGTGGTTATGAGTCATTAATCTTTAAAAGTGAAGTTTTGAGTCCTTAACTTATTTAAATATGTGAATTTGAGTCCCGAAGCTAAAAGTGCATACAACTTTTAGTTGAGAGGTAAATTATATTTGCACTATCATTTTTGTTCGTTACGCTATATTTTAATTGCAATGAATGTCCTCAATTTATGCTCATTATGTACTTTTTCTCGTTATATTTTTATCATTAACATTGAATTAATTAGTACATCTTGTTCCTGATTATTGTTTTTGTTTAATATTTTGTTAGCTACTTTATCAAGAGAGGCGAATATTTTATCAAATTTTTTTATTTGTTGTGTTGTTTTCTTTTTAAAAAATTTAAGGGGTAAATAATTCTTTGTTTATCCCTTTAATGGATTATTTAGACATAAACTATCATGAACGATAAGATACACTAGCTAATAGAATATTAAGGATAAGAATGCAATGAAAAAAATTGAGAAAATAAATATAATAATAAGCAAAAGTTGAGGATCTTTATTGCAATAAAAATATGGTGCAACAAAGAAAAAGTATAGTGTGAATATAATTATTTTCAGTTGAATTTGATAGAAATATTTGATGACTTGATGATTTTGCCCTCCCATAGCCACATCATGTGAAATGATAGAAATCCGCCCATGGGAATCATTGAAGTATTTATGATTCCTATCATACATTATTTCATTGGACTCCAATGGAATTGAAAATTAAGATATTTTGATTTCAAATATTTCTCCTTCACAATTTGTGAGAGAAAAATAAATATACGACATCAATAGAACTAAGGATGGCAACCGAACGAAGCGAAGTCGGGGCAACCATTATCATCTCCGTCTCTTTAGGGTTTATGATATATTCAAGTGGGGTTCCGGGATTCCCAGCTCCATTCAGAGCAAGGCACTCTGAAGCTGACTCGGGACGAGAATTTTGCTACTCGAAGTCGGGGCAACCATTATCATCTCCGTCTCTTTAAGGTTTATGATAGATTCGAGTGGGTTTCGGGATTCCCAGCTCCATTCAGAGCAAGGCACTCTGAAGCTGACTAGGGACGAGAATTTTGCTACTTTTTAATAGAACAAAAAAGGAGGGAGAAGGAAAGAAGAAAAAGAGATGGGAGAGGAAGAGCACGAGATAAGCCAATTGCAGTGTTATATTCCTAAGATGGTCCATCAGGTTGATGTATCAAAATAAATAGTATTTCTATACCCCTTTTTGATCCATTTAACACCTGATTTTTGTCTCCAGAAACCCTGTTCAATTGAATGGATTTTGCTTAGATGGGCACTCGCTTCATGCAATTTCTACTTAGCTAGAAGAATTGCTTGAACGGATTTTCATCGTAAATCAATTCCTGGTTGATCACTGTATATTATCCATCTCACGGGAATAGAAATATCCCAAATGTATACTTTTAAGAACAACTAAACATGCTAAGCTTAGCTCTTAAGAGTTTTTCCCAGAGTGTCATTTTAACACCAGCAACTCGGAAAGAGTTTGGTCTTTTATAAAATCAAATGAAAAAAGAGGTGTCTTACCCTAGCGTTAGTAAATTTAAAGAAATTATCTACTAGTCTGAAGTTGGCAAGCAGAAATAAGTACTGGACAATGATCAGAGCTCAATCTTCTGATGAGTTGGATTCTGAAATAAGATAAGCATTTGATTAGAATACCATATCTCTACATATATCCACTAGTCCAGATATACTCGATCTCGTAATGTAAGGTATTGCCATTACTTTATCCAAAAGCTACAGCTCATGGCACAAATACAATTCACCCAGCATCACTCAGAATCAAACCCGAGAATCAAATCAAAGTCTAGTCCATCAACTCAACTCCAGTTGCAAGGATGCTCCAGCATTACCTCCTCAAGTCCATAATCCATAATTGAAGAAGTTCTGACACCACCAACGGAGAACCCTTTTTCAGTAGAAAGATAGTCGGAAAGTACTGTGGTTTTAAAGTGATTATATGATCTGGGACCTGAAAGTATCCAGATTCTTGGCCATCATTCATCTCTCTATAGGATTTTTCTCGACTGCCATCAGTATATTCTTTAAGATAATCCCAGGGATGGCATTGCCTGGAAAAACAACCAGCTTCTGGGGTCTCTTTTCTTAAGATAATGTTTAAGAATCAAGGCATATGTTCAACATTATGCTTCCTAAATATGAGTTTATAACCACTTCTCTTAAAACGATACAATGCAACAAGTCAAAGAGGTGGGATAAAGACAATGTCATGGGATGTAACAATCTCACCGAAGCTTGGTCAAGTAACAAAAGGGCTCAAGTTAAGGAGACCGTCTATTACAAATTCTCTTGCAGATTTTGTGTTTCACCAGTACATTCCGCAAAAGCGCAAGGCAACATAATAAATTACAAAAGAATCTAAAAAAGAAAAAGTTCACATACAATTCTTCAGTGAATCTCCAGCTCCCTGAAAGAAGCAACAAGAGAGAGCGAAATCAGCAACAAAAATGCCAACAAGTGAGATAACCACAGCAGAAGTAGTGGATTCTCCAACCCCTTTGGCACCTCCCAATGTGGTTACGCCCCAAGCACAGCTCACAACAGATATTATTGCACCAAAAACCTGTGATTTGATCATTGCGCTGATTATATCCCATGATCTTAGGGCTCTTTGGGCAGAATCCAAGATAATGTTTATGCTAATTCCATAAACAGCATCGGAGAGAAGAGCACTAGATGCCATGCCTACTGTAAAACACATTAGAGTTAAAAAAGGTAAAGCAACACAGGAAGCAATCACTCTTGGTGTCACAAGATAATCAACAGGGTTTGCACCAAGAACTATCAATGTGTCAGTTTGCTCAGAAACCTGCATTGTGCCCAGTTCTGCAGCAAATGCACTTCCAATACGTCCCGCAACGACAATCGCTGTGATAACGGGACTCAGCTCCCTTGAAAAGGCAAGAGCTAAAACCCCGCCGACAGATCTATTTAGCCCTAATCTGGTGAATTCCCTCACAAACTGGATAGTGAAAGCCATGCCCACAAATGCCGATGTCAAGAGACAGACACCAACAGATTTCGGTCCAACCCTCTCTAGCTGTTGCAGAGTGTTTTTCCAGTGAATTTTGCCCTTTAAAGTCCTAACAATCACCTGCCCTGCCAATATAAGGACAGACAAGCCCCTCCACAAGTACCTGGGTGGAGACCATTTACTCAATAATGTCTCTGGTTCATGATTCGGTCCACAAGTTTTGTTTGTATCTTCTTCAGGCACTGATAAACCTGGGTGACCATCACTTGAATCAAGAGCCAAAAATAATCTACTATGTTGAATGGGAACAAAAAAATTGTGATTCTTGGCACCCCGAGCAAAATCAACTTTTCCAGCAAGCCGACAGGATCTCAATGATGATATATTAGAGGGACAACTTAATTTGATAGAGTTATCTCTGCAATTTGTCATATATATGAGTTAAAAAAAAAATGGATAAATAAAACCAAAAAGAGAAAAAAATCCAAACTTAGAAGTTCTATGCATGTGCATCGAGACCTATTACAGAAGTAAAAGGCTGGGCGAATTTGGGCAGCTGCTAACATGTTATGCCCCTGGCTGTCCAAGCGTATAAGAAATAACCTTGTGACGTCTTTGCGCTGAGAAGAGAATGTTGTCAAGCCTTTCTGAGATAAGCCTATGCTATAAGATCTCCAAGAAACAATGGAACACACAAAACCAAGCTACAAACCAACCAGATTGCCACAACAGTTTTCTAGGAGAGGGAGGAATGGAAGATATTCCCAGCAGAAAATCAACCTTTTAAACTAGTGGACTGCACGAGGGAATAGATGACAATCAGAGATAAAAACCTTAAGCTGTTTTAATAAGGTTCAAATGAATAAAGAAGCTCAAACTTTATTTATCGGAAAGCTACCATAAAAACATTCAAGTTATCTACAAACAAGCCAACAGGAAATCCTCCATTTCTTTGGCGTTCTTAAAATTCTAATATCCAGGAATGACGTGTTGATAAAGCCATCAACAAATACAGCACAATTTGGATTCTTCATTTAGTTTATAATCACGTTATCCGTTATAATAATTCCTTGTGGACTTAATTTCTCCTTCTCCATTCACAACAAAAAAAAAAAAAAAACCGTTTTAGAAGGCAACAAAATCAAAGATATCCCCCATTTAGTCTCAATCTCAATTGGCTTATACAAAATGGAAATGCAATACCCAGATAATATAATAAATGAGAAGCGAATAATCATGTTATTACGGAGCCAACGAGTATTTAACACGAAGAATCACTCAAATAACCATACCCAGCAGTCAAATCTGGTGCAAGAATCAAGATGCAAAATTAACGCAGAAATCGGCAGTAAAATAAAGAACCCATAAAATTGAAATGATTGATACATCACAAACGCACACAACTCCTAGACTGAATAGTTGAGTTTACGCAGTGATGCCCGAATAATAAAACCCATGATACCAATATTGCAAAAACACAGTAACCTGAAGACCTCTAAAAGTGAAAATGTTTTTCGAGAGAGAGACGAGCTACCAGAAGTTCTTGATTAAACTGATACTTTGCAGAAGGAGAATTGAGATCTATGGGGCTGTCTATATCGGAATCGGAGAACTGTAGTCGCTGGTTCAGTTAAAAGGAGAAGTAAAATAAGCAATTTTTGGAAAACGAAAATTGGACATTGCAAAGTTGTTTTTGGTGTTGAATATATATTACAACACACCGGCAGTAATTATTTAGAATGAAATAAATTGGCCCAAAAAACTGAACTATCGATGGCTTTACAAAAAAAAATAATAATAATAATAATTTTGAATCTTTAGTGTGGTTATAGTTTTAAACTTACTTAATATTATGAAATTGAATCCTCACTCGCCCCGAGAATTAATTATTTCAATAATCACCCAATTTATATCACAATCACAATTTACTCATTAAATTTCAAAGTGTTGCACAGTGCTCACTAAACATTGTCTGTTTACACTTCATCTATCACCCTCATAAATTCGTTACCTTATTTGTTGATGTGGGTAACGAAAATATGATGCGGCAAGTTACAACCATTGAAAAAAATTACAACTCAACTAACTCATTATTTTATTACTCATCCAATTTACACTTTGTCACAATTTACTCATCGAATTTCAAAATGCTTCACAAAAATACTTATCTTTTAGATGTTGCACTTTATTTATCATCCATCATATTTCGTTCATTCATTGCTAATGTTGGCGCAAATATTCGACGAGATAAGTTACAAATGTTAAAAAAATTACAATTCAACAAAACTATCAACTCACAAAAATCATCATATGTGAAACGTGACTTCCACAGTACAATAAACTTCTGTAAAACCCAATAAAGCATTCCTGATGATTCTTTTAGAAATATCATCTTTCTAATTCAACGTTTATTGTAAAAAAAAATAGATTTCAATTTGAAACTGAAAATCTGAAGCATAACTTATTCTGCTGAAAATTAATTTGTGAAAATATTTTTTTTATATTTCACCCATTTGGCTTCTAATTGCATTCAATTGATCATATGTGATGTTCAATCATCATTTTATATTTCGAATCAACTATTGGATATTTGAACTTTGATAGCTGAACTTTAAGTTTCTTGCAATTTCACCCTTTTCTGGTTTATTGTCTTAAGTTTCGTCAATTTCATCGATCCTTACCTAAAAAACACAACATACATAGAATGAAGTCATAACTCATTAAAATATCCAACAAATAATCTAATTTAAAAGCTTAAATAAGTGTACAAAATGCACTTATCATTAGGGGTTTTTAGGGCTGAAATTGAAGACGTTTTATTGAATTCTAAAGAAGTTTATGGGGGGTGTGGAAGCCAAATTTCACATATGATAGTTTTTGTGATTTGATGGTTTTGCTAAGTTGTAATTTTTTTTATGATTGTAACTTACTCTTGGAATTTTCATATAATAAATTAGGAATGTAGTTAACAAAATATAACGGATGATGAATGGAGTACAACATCTCAAAGATGAGTAACCATTGTGAAGCATTTTAAAATTCGATGAGTTAACTGTGACCAAGTGTAAGTCTGATGAGTAATGAAACAATGGTTGGTTGAGTTATAATTATTTTAACAATTGTAACTTGCTCATCAGATTTTCGTTAGTTACGTCAGCGAATGAAGTATAGAATTTTTAAGGGTGATAGATGGAGTGCACATGGACAAAGTTCAGTGAGCAATGTAAAATACTTTAAATTTTAGTGAGTAAACCGTGATCATCAATAATGGATCCTTTAGTGTGGTTATATTTAATATTATGAAATTGAATCATCCCTCGACATAGAGTCGCAACCATCAATTTCTGTCGTTGCGAACCCAACAACAAAAAGTATATCGAATATCGATTCAAAAGTAATTTCTCGAGAAAGATAAATGAGGGAGTCAAATGTTAGAGAAGTGTTTCGATTCATGTACGCATGTCGTGTCCGCACACAAGTTCAATGTCCAAAACCTACTTCGATCCGTGATTTGCACTCCCCTTGTACACGCATATGGGGAGAGCATCTATGCTACACATGCTTACATCATTCCAAAGTGCAACCATATTTAAAGTAGTTTTTGTTTTCATCAACTTCTTATGTGAGACAAATACATTTATAATTTTCTCACTAACACAAACTTCTTTTAATTGACATATTTTGAGTTTCAATTTCTCATTTACTTGAGCATCAGTTTTAGCAAGTAAATACATTATTTTGATCTATTCACGGATGAAAACACAAATCAATCTTTATCTTCCAAAATAGTTAAACGGGTCTCACTCAAAACTCACGCCAAAGTTAGCCACATACTCATTTTTCTAACATTGGATTCCTTAATAGCCGATTCTCAAACACTATATTATAGGACAACATTTGAGAGTTGATTAACAATGTCATAACTTAAAAGAACTATGGTTGAAAGCATATACATGAGAAGAATCCATGAAATTGACTTTTCGCCAATTCGGATTCTTGTGAATAATTCCTAACCTAATTTTGCATCTTCAACTATCTAAATGCAAACTAATTATGTAATTTGAATCTTTGGTATTGAATTAAGTGTTATAAATCAAAGAGAAGCAATTAGCATTAACTCAAAAACAAATGGATACTATATATAACTAAAATCATTTGTGTGTGTACCATGTTTGACACGAGAGACTCGTGTTTATATTAGACGGTATTTTGGAAAAATGTAGTGAGTTTGGGACCAAGGTGCTATTAAAGAAATAAGTTGAGGACTTAAAAAGAAGTAGGACTTGTTTACTAATAAACCTAACAAAAGCCGCCAGCTAAAAAAAATTAACGCCTTAAATGGAAAAAAAAAAAAAAAAGGTTTTGTTACGTGACACGTCGGTTTACAGCCCTCTGTTACAGTAGGTCTTAGTGATTTTTTTTTATTGGTCGTGGTGTGAAAAATCCAAGAAAAAAGTCACAAATTCGGGTTGAAAGTACAAACTCTAAAGCGAGATGAACAAGCGCATCTGAGTTCTCACGTCTTCTTTATGTATACTAATAAAAATTGAATGAACTATTGGGAGGACTCATACGAGAGAATTGAATGCCAAAAAAATACCCTTCGCTCTACGCAATCTATTACGGAAACTTGTGTTTTTTCAATAGGTTTCTTCTCTGTATCAACTTCGTGGACAAACTGCACTTTTTTTTTTCTTTTGAATTTCTACGAGTTTTTTTTTTTTTTCATTATTCACATCTTATTCAGAAAAATCTCAACTTGTAATACTTTCGTTACTTTGTGGGGTGGTGAAATTTGGCTTCAGAGGAGCCATTTTTTGTGGGTCGCAGGTAATTATCTTCTTTCTACTTTATCATCGGCAAACGATGCTTTTTTCCCCCTAAAATTTAAGGTTGTTCCTTTTTTTTTTTTCTGTGTTGTTGAATTTGATTGTTTTGACTTTTGAATTGTCAAGGCAAGTTGATTTAATTTTTGCTGGATTGTTTTTGATTAAATATTGGAATACACTGCTGTGTAATTGTTTGATATAATCGACGGATTATAATTAGTTAGAGCTCAATAGTAATTCAATGATGATTGTAATGGCAGATAAAGCCGTGAAGGCCGCCCTTGTTCTTTGGTGTTTGGTTTACTCCGAGGTGTCTTGTGTTGGCAAAATGTGAGTCCTTAAGATTTTTTGTGCGGAAATTGATTTCCATTCACTGAATTTTGAGGCTGGTGATTGGTATAGGTTCATTTTAGCTACATAGATAAATCTTAGCTGCCCACAGTTTGTATAGCAAATGGAGAAGTAACGAAAACATACACAGCTTGCAGTTTCTGTCTTTAACTAGTAATATGGTAGTTTAATTTGATCCTTATGCTTATACTTTGCTATAAAAAGTTCTCTTATTATCTGTATCCGTTCTCAATTGGTCTAACAAATAATTTTCTATTCCATTGGTGAGCTGCATAGATTCATTAGAAAGAAATATTAGACTACTAATTGCAGGCAAGCATCCATTAAAAGTGGCTGTAAAAACTGTCTGCTTCAGGCTGAAAGCCCTTCTGGGAATTTTTAATCTATCAACTAATGCTACCTTGGGTTTAAGAGTTGAGTTTCGATAATCAAATGCAACGAGTGTATCACCCTTAAAACTGGCATTAAATCCCTGCCATGGGATCTTGTGGATCACTTAGACTACATGAAGGTATGATGAAAATTGAGAAAGGGGAGAAGAACATTGGAAAAGTTAAATCATAAATGTTATTTCTCTTGCATTTTATAATGAAAGCACTGTACAAATATTAAATCTATAAGCAAAATGACCATGACCAACATTCACATCTCAACCTATACCCAATGACACCTGGACATCTGGAAACTCTAGAATCAGGATGGTTATAACAAATATGTATTTGTAAGATGCTAATTACAAATAATCAAGCTAACTGATTTTGTCTTCATATATAACAAAAGCCTACAGTGATTCTCAAATTCTGTCTTCAATAAGTTGTTTGGTTTTACATTTCTTTTTGAAATATCTACCTAATATTCATTATTACTTTTATTAAGTTGCAGAATTGGAAGAGGTAACAGCTAGTTTTCGTCAAATTTCTTTCAACAATAATCTTTAAATCAGCAAGGATTGTTTATGATGAGATACTTCTTGGATTTTATGATCTTTGGAGTAAATGAATTCATTTTCCAGTGTGCATGAGTGATGTTCAGTGGGCAAAAAGGTGATCATGCTCTTAGCATATTCAAATGGAAATGGCGTGTTAGATCATCTCTAACTACTGGTTTGCTTGATGAGATACCTCATGAAATTGAATTGTCTGACTATCATAAAGCACCAAGCCATGGTAGTGAAAGTCCTTCTGGGCTACTTGATGGAGATACTTTAATCGTGGAACCAATTGGTGATCTGGACCTGTTTTTTCAAAGGATTTACAGCTACTACTGTGAGAAAGGCCTTTGGTGCATTATCATAAAGTGGATATTTGAGCTTCTGAGCCTGGCTTTTACCATATGTTTCTCTGGGTTCTTCTTGTTGTATGTTGATTGGAATGGCCTTCGCAATGCAAAGTGTGGGATGGTTGCGGTGGAATCTGGAATCAAGCCTTGTGATCTATCCAAGGAAGCTTTACACGAGCATCCACTGATTCCTTTTACCCTTTGCAAATCCATAATTGTAGGCTATCTGGGAATATTTTCCATCTATTGGATTTTTTGTTTTTTGAGGTTCTTTGCACAGTTAAAGGAGACTCTCAAGATCCGCCACTTTTACTATAACAGGTGATGTAGGATTTTATGGGGTTGAAAGCCTAGTTGTCTTTGATAACCCCCTTTTTTATTATTTATTATCTTGCTCATAATTCGTTTAGTGGAGGCAAGTTGTGTTGGCCATGGATTGCCATGTGCCCAAATATTATGTAATTGGAGTGATTGAAATTCTTATGTTCATAACTGATTTAAAGAAGTTAATACCTTTTTGCAGTCTCCATGTGACAGATAACGAGATACAAACTACCCCATGGGCTTTGATTCTTGAAAAAGTTGTTGAGGTTCAAAATGTGCAAAAACTAACCGTGGTCAAGGATCTTTCTATTCATGATGTAGTGATGCGATTGATGAGAAAGGAGAATTACTTAATTGGAATGCTCAACAAAGGAGTGCTTGCATTACCTATTCCTCGATGGGTCCCAGGTGCTGGTTCAACTGGCAGTGTTGGTCCAGACGGTGTGCAACGTCGTCTAGTACTGCCGAAGACCCTTGAATGGACTTTGAACTGGTGCATTTTAGAGAGTATGTTTGACAGGTAAGCCATGATCTTCCCCCCATTGCAAAATAACTTCTGTAAATTAGAATATGGGAAAAGATAAGTGGAATAAATTCTGCATGTTAGGTTGCTGTCTGTGCTGCTTCTTATGGATAGTCCTATTTAATCATGTTTCCATATCCAATTGAATGCTTCCTATTTTTTATTATTTTTGGGAAATTTGTACCATTGGTCCCTGACCTATTGTTCCATGACCTTTCCTTACAGTTGGAGCAATAAGTTGGGAGAACTAGTGGTTCTATTTTTCCTATTATTTTGAAAGGGACAGATTATTCTTCTTGATAGAACATGTGAATCCAATTAAGATCCTCTTACCATTCAACTAATTTATGAGTAGATACTGAGTTTAACATTTTAAAAAATGTTTAAGTAGGAACGTGGAAACTATACAAACTTGCGTTACAGGGAATATATTTCCTTATCTTTTTCGGAAGAGTTTGAATGGTACCACAAGGTCCATGCCCACTATAAAATTAAATCCTTTTTGATTGCACAGAAACTGTGTAAAGTAAAAGACTTCTCTGGTGCAACATTCCCCCTCCACCTATAGAAAAGAAAAATAATGGATGGATGGAATTTGCTTTTAGCTAAGACCCTCTATCGTCCCTGTTTTACTTTTCTTTTACCTTTCTATCCGATTTTCTTTAGAATTTATAAAGCACACTCTCTATGTACCCCCTGCATCCCATCCTCTCGTATGATCCGTCGCCAGATATTTAGTCATTTTTTATTGGGATCCACTGAACACCTAAGCATTCTACAATTTTACCATCTCATCTTAGTCTTATCCCAATTACTTAATTTTCCAAGTTTTTCCCTCACCTCTTTATCAATTCCTCGTGACTTTCTGTTAGTGTCATTCCCTGAACACGTCTTATGCGAATCCAGCTTATCACATTGTCATGAAGCGCTGCTAGGAGCTCTGTTGTCAGATTTGAGACTCGGGAATGGTTAACTCATTCGGTTTCTCTTTGCTACTGAAGTATCTTCTAGGGAACCATGTTGTATATAGTTGCTTGTATTTTTACCTCTATCTTTAACTGAAACCAAGTTTTGCTCCTGAATTTTACTAACCCCATTGAATATAGTTATTGTAATGCTCCAAATTTAGGGACATCCCTTCTCGTCTCGTTAAACCTAATATGAACTCTTTCCTGATGCGTGGAACGGGTTTAAGGAACTTAATATACCAGCTTGACTCATGGTTTTAATACAATAAAGAAACAAAAGCTTGACGGTGTAAAAAGAAAATATGAGAATGGGATACAAAAATGTGTATAGATATATGATTAAACACTTGACACACATATTATGATAGATAAATAAAGTGTCCTTATTGGATGATGGGGACCATGTATTCATTCGGACTCTGGACAGCTACACTATCTTGGCAGATGATGGTGAACATATATTTGTTATTTGGGTTTCAAGTTGAAATAGTCTCCTTGACTACTGTGATAATTTTTTAATGTCATTTGGTATCACTTAAATTGATTACTATATCTATTTTCTCATCCGAATGTGCTTTATTTCGACAGAAACTTCTGCATACGGAGGGATTTTGTCTCTGATCCTAAAACATTGAAGAAAAGGCTTATGATAGTTGGCTTTGCAATGCTGCTACTCTCTCCATTCCTTGTTATATTCATGCTAGTATATCTCTTCTTGAGGCATGCCGAACAGTTCTATAATCATCCAAGTACAGCATCATCTCGACGATGGTCAAATCTCTCTAAGTGGATGTTCAGGGAATTCAATGAGGTATATTCTTGTCTTAAATTTGCATGCTGCAGCAGCTTGTTTTTTCTCCTTGGGTGGTGCCCTGAGGGGGAAGGATTCATGTGAGGAAGCTGCTTCATCCTATTTATGGATTTTACAATTTAGTTGTACACAAAACTGTGACTGCGATCTCATCTAATTCAAATATGCACAATTATGCCTCACAGCTTGTTTCTTGGAACTTGTCAGATGGTTTCTATCTTCATCTTGCTTAAATTATGCATAATAGCTTCCTCTTTGAAAGAGTGTTTTATCACTTCTCGTCCCTCTCCTGCAGGTTGAGCATTTGTTCAAGCACCGGATGAATACCAGTATAGTACATGCTTCTGATTATCTAAAGCAATTCCCTTCTCCTATCTTGACCATTGTTGCAAAGTTCATTTCGTTCGTTTCTGGTGGCTTTGCTGCTGTTCTCATTATCATTGCATTCCTGGAAGAATCTCTGCTGGAAGGCCATGTAACACTTCTTGACTCTCGCTCCACATAGAGGATATAACTTGAGCATTTCCTCCTTTTTCCTAACGGAATTTGATTCTCACTTGCAGATATTCGGTCGAAACTTATTGTGGTATGCTGCAGTTTTTGGAACTATAACAGCTGTAAGCAGGGCTGCAATGATTGATGAGCTTCTTGTCCTCGACCCTCAAGGGGCAATGTTACTTGTTGTCCAACATACACATTATATGCCAAAAAGATGGCGTGGGAAAGAGAACACTGAAACTGTACGGTTGGAGTTTGAAACTCTCTTTCAGGTATTTGCACATTATATGCCTGATGATCTCAAGTCTTTCAAAAAGAGTAACTAACATGTGGTCCTTTACTGCGTTACTGCATTCTTAGATGTCATGATCTTGATATTCAGATAACTATGGTTTACTGCTTGTTTGTTGATTAAATAGAGGGGAAAACTGAAGCATTAGTCCCCAATTCATAGCACCTGTAGCAATTTGGTCCTCAACCTTTATTTAGACGCTTAAATCGTCAACCTTGCAATTTTTGTTGGATATGGTATTCTCCCTCCCTCTCCCTCCCTCTAAATTAATGTTTCTTACCCATTTTACCTGTCGTAAAGTTAAATTTAGTGAGTAGTCGCATTCTATTTATGGTAAGTTGGATGGTTTTCCTCCATAAGGGCCACTGCTGTAACTGAATTGAGAGGATTTAAATGTCTAGATTTAGAGGTTGGGGACCAAGTTATTACAAGCGCAATAGGATGGGCACTGATGCTGAAATTTTCCCTAAATCATATATGTTGTTTTAAATAATTTTATTATGACATGTTGACAGCCTTACTTGCCACCCCTCATCCTCTGGGTTATTAACACGTCTGCCGAATTTTTAGCTAAACTGAGGTCAAATCTTGCATGTGCTGCTACATTTCTTATCCTCTTGATTGACTAGGATAATGTGGTGCCTAGATTTCATATATTTTCTGTCGAACAGAATCCAGAGGATTACATTCATTCGTAATAAGATTTTTGCTATAGAATTACACAATTTTCCTTGAGCAGTACACTGTTAATGCGTAAGCTAACACAAATGATTTTCCTTGAGCAGTACACTGGAATGATGTTACTGGAGGATATGGCCTCAATCTTTCTCACACCATACTTACTTCTATCAATTGTCCCAAAGGTTGTCATTCATTTCAATCTGTTGTATGCTTTTCATGGTACTAAAATTATCGTTACTGAATTTCTGATACGTTTAATGCTGCAGCGGGTGGATGATATCATGCAATTCATTATGGACTTCACTGTAGATGTTGAAGGTGTAGGTCATGTTTGCAGGTTTGTATTTCATTGTTTATCTACACTTTTACTGCATATTCTGAAGGTTGCCATATGGACAATATATGTTCTTCAATTCTATCATGCAAAATTTAGAAGTTTATTGTTTACCGTGGCAGTTTTAGTCTCTTCGATTTTGAACATCATGGCAATAGCAAATATGGTTCACCATTTAGTTCACCTCGCAACCAGAGGAGTTCCCAGGGGAAAATGGAAAAGTCATTCTTGAGGTTTGCTACTTCGATAAACCTTTGTCCAATAATAATTTCAAATATTTCTGTCATGGCCTAGTTTATCAAAATTTAAAGTGGAAAATTGGAGCATCAGTCTTTGGCCTATTGCCTATGTAGCAAGTAGGTCCCCATCTTTTTTAAAGTTCAAGTTGATCCTCAACTTTCTTTATAATTGCACTATCAGTTCTCAAAGGTGGAAACCATTTAAATCTCCATTTGTCACGTGTTCCTCATGGAGACATGATTTATGTTGAATTTGTAGACACTGATTCAGTTGGCCAGTAAAATCTAAATTGCATAAAATTGGACATGAGGATGAACATGGCAATTTAATAGAGATCGGGAGGGTTTCCATTGTTAAAAGACTAATTACGAGGATCAACTTGCTCCATTTTAAAGGTTGGAGATCAAACTCACTACTCAGGCAATAGATTAGGGACCTAGTGTTTCCCAATTTAAGATGGTTCTGATTTCCTCGAACATGTCTGATTTCAAATCTTGATATACTTGCAGCTTTCAGATAACCTATCCTTCATGGGAACCAGATGCTCAAGGGAAGCAATTTATTGCATTGCTCAGAACGTTTAGAGATCAAAAGTTGCAAGGTCAGGAAATGAGAGCTTCACATTTACCTTCTGGGATGCAGCAACTATCGAATCAAAATTTTAAAGGCTTAGGTGACAGAAACAACAGCTGCTTGTGGGAAACGCCTTTTATTAACAGGGGAACTTTTAATCAGTTTGGTTCAATGTGGCTTATAGATGGTGAACAGAAAAACTTTCCATACATACTTGACTGGTTTTATACCTCTCAAAATCACGAGAGAGCTGATAATTTAAGAAACGATCCATCAAGACATGATGAGGAGGAGAACTCTAAAGATTTCCGGGTCCCACCCCACTTTACACGAAATGAAGCACAAGATGAAAGATATTTTGATAACTGGGAAAGACCAGTCGAGGATAGAAGGCAGAGTCAACTTGAAGCATCCACGTCAGCCCCTCTCTTCCAGGAAAGTGTCCTACAGCATCACGACTCAAACAATGTGGGAGACCCTACTAGGAGCCATTGGTGGGCAAGAACTAGTCCACGGGGTGCAGGTCTGCAGACTAGTTTTCTAGAGCCTCCTAATTTCTATCATGATCCTTCTCGTGATTACTATGATAATTTCTCGGAAAGAAGTGAAGAGGAACCGGAACAACTCTTGGACTGGAGAAATTCCAGGAGATTGTCACGGACTTTCTACATGGATGACTTAGAGGCTGGAGAATTTAACCTTGCATTCGATGATATTTATAGAAGGCCTTCAGAGAGTCCCTCTGAGGATGCTGATCCTGCAAATGTTAGTAACCTTTGAATATGTAAGACTTTCCTCGTCTGGGATGTTCTACCCCCCCCCCCCCCCCCCCCCCCAAAAAAAAAAAAAGGGTGGAAAAAATGAAGCTCTACATTCTTTGCTATATAACTAGATTAATCTGGGAGGTGAGTGGATGCTAAAGTCACCACTTATCTGTCCAAAATTGTAAAAACTGGTTGATTTGTCAATTCATGTATCCAAGCGTACCATTTAGTGTACTGTTCAGGTTTCATTGAAAGGGTGGAAAAAAGGAAGCTCTACATTCTTTGCTATATAACTAGCTTAATTTGGAAGGTGAGTGGATGCTAAAATCACCACTTACCTGTCCAAAATTGTAAAAACTGGTTGATTTGTGGATTCATGTTTTAATCCAAGCGTACCATTTCGTGTACTGTTCAGGTTTCATTTTCCAATGTTTCTTCTGCTTGTTCATCCTTTTCTCAGTAAATCTTGAACCAGTAGATTTTGACTTCGTTATGTTATGAGGAGTCCTAGGCGCCCAGGTATGGGGACTCCAAACTTGTAGTAAGCAATTAAGCGGCGTGAGGACTGAGCATGAAAGAAGACCAAGTTGGCAAACTAAGACATCAAACCACGCCAAATAAAAGTCAGAAAGCCTAACATAAATTATAGCATCAGACTTGGAGAAATATTGTTATGCCTCCATTTTACATGGAGTCCTAGTCGATGCCATATAAGAGTCACATGGAGAGGTTGAGGCTGATGAACCTCAAGGGCTGAGCCCTAGCCTCGATGATGTGGCTGACCCTCACGAGTCCTAGCCTAAATGATGAGGCCTTGGGCCGAGCCTTGCTTTTAGTGATGAGGCCAACCCTCATGCCTCAACTAACCCATGCAATGCAGAAGAAGCCAAAGACTAGAGCTTACATCCAACACTAGGGCAAAATTTAAGTGTTGGATGCCAACAAGCACAAGGCCGGGTGTTGGCCAACTTCATCAGGCCCAAGATGAACCGACTTTCCCTGGTGATCACTCGGGAAATCATTGGAAACTCTACAATGCCTTGGAGCATAAGCCGAGGCTAGATGTCCAAATATTATAAGGCCTTATTAGGCTTGGGAAGAAGTTGATTAGTCTTGGATGGTAAGCCAAAGATACTCCATTATACAAAATCTATTGGCAGAGAACAAGTATGTGTCATGCTATCAACCAAAAAGGGTCGCATGTCCCATCACCCCAATGGAGAAAGGTGAGTGATTGAGTCTTCGCTTGCCCTATTTCTATATTTTGATTTGAGCTTCGAAGTGTACATGACCGTTTTTGCACCCCCTTTCATTTCAAAGGTTTTCTCAGGCTAGATAAAGATTGTGTCTCGAGTGCAAATTGGACGCATTGATTATGGGTATGAGTGCTATAGTGCAGGTTCGATGACGGCATGGAGAGTATCAATAGCAACACAAAATAAAAGCCAACTGGTTGATGGGATTCGATCCCAGTCTGGTTCTTTTAATTTCAAGAAAATTTGTTCATTCCTGGTGTCGGAATTTTGCTCAAGTTTCACTGATTTAGTTAAGCCCTATTTAAAATTGTGTCATTTTCAATCACACATTTACACGATAAAATATTTTGTATGTAAACCCAAATTTTATCTTTATTTTTTAACCACACAATCTCTAAAAGAATCTCTACAATATTTTGTATGTAAACCCAAAATTTATCTGCATGTGTTTATTAGTTTAAATTATAAT
This sequence comes from Fraxinus excelsior, assembly GCA_019097785.1. Lineage (NCBI taxonomy): Eukaryota > Viridiplantae > Streptophyta > Magnoliopsida > Lamiales > Oleaceae > Fraxinus > Fraxinus excelsior. The sequence continues at coordinate 19,103,186 of CM032626.1, forward strand.
TAAACTTTGCAAATATTCAAGAATGGCGAATGAATATCTTTTTTACAACCTGGTATGATTCAAAGTATTGAAATGTTGCTATCAAAACAGCTCCCAGTCCCAGTTTCAAAAAAATCTAGAAGAATAGACTGAAGTTATATCAAATTACTAGATTTTCAATTTCAATTCAAATTTTTACAAATAATTTCATACTAAAAATTATTTTGTATAAAAATCTTGAGTTTTTCTTCCACTTCATCCCATTTCCAAAAGCTCGTTATTTCTTCTATATTCGTTAACATGTGATCTTAATTATTATTATTATTATTATTTTCCAGTGGATTAATCACATTTTATTAACTAATCTAGCTAAAAAAAAAAAAAAAAAAACTTGCTACAGAGTGATCACATGTATTCGTTCCAATTTTGATTTCAACAAGCCATTCTCGTGCAGATCGAATTATTTTTTTAACAAAACGTTCGACACATGCAGAATTTTTCTATTGAACGATCACAAGAATTGAACGCAGTTGTTTTTGTACGACATATTGAGGCTAGGGAATCTATCTTTGAAAGTCTATTATTGCGGTGATTTTCATTTAAAGACACCAATTTCTGAGTTCGATCGATTGATTGAACATTTTGAGATCATCTAAAAATAAATAAATAATTAATTGGTGTTTCTAACAATCGTTATCATGCAAGATCCCTTTCAGTGCTCAAACCCAGCAGCTTCCAGGAAATGGAGATCCGCCCGCTTTGGTTGAATGTGGATGAAATTGTATTACCGGATTCAAAGTATCTGATAAAATCAACAAAAACTGAAAATTTCTAACATTGAAAAACCACAATTCTACTATTTCATTATCAAAGGGAAATTTTCTACTGTTGATTATAATTTTGAGACTCGGGCATATAAATACGGATAAATGAAAAGACAGTCTATCGGTCAAATCAAATTGAAATTGCGATTTTGAAATCGTTGGTTTGAGATTAACATTTTGATTCAAAACCGAATCAAACTATTATATATATACACACACTAGATATAAGCAACGTGCAATGCACATTTGGTTAGTTTATACATAATTTTTTTGGTTCATTAAATAATTAATGATGTAATGTTTATGTAATTGATAAATAATTACACATTGTGATATATTACTTTTAATTTGAATAGTGTTAAATTCTAAATTGAAATGTATAAGTTTGTGTTTCGTACTATTATATTATATTAAATTTTGTACTTAATCATGAACCTTTTGTACATAATAAAATAATAGATAACATTATAATACAAAACTAAATAAATAAATATTTGTTTTTCATTGAGTTCAATGTACCTTACCAAATAAATTATTAGCATTTTTAAATTGATAATCTCCACATCCATTTTGTTTTTTTAGTTTCATTTTTTCCTAGTGACTAAAATGTTGTAGTACAAAGTCTTTTGCATTTCCCATTCATTTATTAATAATGTTCTAAAAGGCATAATGCGTTGCGAGACGTCGATGTTGAGAATCAAGAATTACAAGTTTAGTCGTGTCAATGCGAAGAATAAGCGTCATAATGCATTTCGTATTTTTAATATTATTTTAATTATTTTTAAGACATTAAATATATTTTTATTTGAAAAAATAGTTTTTTTTCTATATTATAAAAAAAATAGATTTTTTACTATATCATAAAATCATTTAATATTTAAAAATAATATTTAGTAAACATTTAATATAATACTATAATATTGCTAATTAGTGTTAGAAGAATTTTAATTTTTTTTATTAATTAAGGAACTAAACATGAGCATTAATCATAGGATTTATACGAAAAGTTTGCGGATTTGATAATTCTGATATCTGGAATTGAAGATGAAGGGTTTTGGTTCACAATCGAGAATGATTCTGACGTGAAGTCCGTGTAAATTCAACTATGGTCGAACCTAGTGCAATAAATACATAAAAATAATTCAAAGTAAATCTATCTTTACTAATTAGATTCATTATCTTACAATTAGTCCTCACACTAAAAATTAAAAATAAATATGTTGAAATAGTTTACTTTGTTAAATTAAAATATTTTAAACTTATAGAAAATAATATCTAACATTAATATATTATAATCAAGTGCAATTTAAATTAAATTTGAATAAATGAAAGAATGAAAGTGAATATTACAATTTAATTAGTTGTAATTCAAAATCAAATTAGTTAATTAGACATACATTTGAAAATGATTTTAATGAGCATTTTAACATTTTTTTTTTTTTTGTCACTATCCCACATTGAAAGTTTATAAAACTATTGGAGTTAAGAGCATATATAAAATGCACAATCTCACATTGGAAGTTTATGAAACCTTTAGAGAGAAGGGTATCTACAAAATGAGCATGACATCCAATACTTCTCCATGGGCTTTAGAATTGTAAATTTTGAAGCTCAAAAATGAAGTTAAAAAATTTTAAAACTAAAAAAAAAATAAAAAATAAAAAATAAAAAATAAAAAATAAAAAAATAAAAAAATTTTGAAATCCCGTCAAAATCGTGATCGGTTCTCCGGGTCACAGTTGAACCGGCCGGTTCGACGGGTTTTAATCGGTTTTGTAAACTTAAAAATGATTTTAATGAGCATTTTAACATTTTTTTGTTGTTGTTACTATCCCACATTGAAAGTTTATAAACTATTGGAGTTAAGAGCATATATAAAATGCACAATCTCACATTGGAAGTTTATGAAACCTTTAGAGAGAAGGGTATCTACAAAATGAGCATGACGTCCAATACTTCTCCATGAGCTTTAGAATTGTAAATTTTAAAACTCAAAAATGAAGTTAAAAAATTTTAAAACTAAAAATAAAAAATAAAAAAATCTTGAAATCCCGTCAAAATCGTGATCGGTTCTCCGGGTCACAGTTGAACCGGCCGGTTCGACGGGTTTTAATCGGTTTTGTAAACTTAAATGTTTTGGCCCGATTTTGGGCCTGGTTCCTGGTTTCACCGGTCGTACCAGGCCGGGCCGGGTTTGACAACATTGAGTAGTACAAAGCTTTTTGCATTTCTCATTCATTTATTATTAAATAATGGAATTCCAACAGACACAATATCAATTATCATGACTTAATTTCTATTTAATGGAAATAATAAAACCAACGGTGAAAATAGATTTTCCGTTAAAACAACAAATTCCGTTAAATTTTTCGTTAAAACAAGAATTTCCATTTCATAGGCACTTTATCTTTCTATATATAAAAAGTGGCTATTAAACGGAATATGTTGGTTTAACGGAAAAACTAACAGAATTTCTTGATTTAACGGAAAAACTAACAGAATTTATTGTTTTAACAGAAAATCTTTTTTCACCACCCCTTACTTTCAAAATTATAATTAAATAATAATAATAAATTAGCTTTTGATAATTCCTTCAAACTAAAATATCTTGGAGCTAACTTATCCGAATCGACTTTTTCTCGAATCTGATTTATGTATCTAATTACAATTTATCCAACGAGACCAATATTCATATATTTACGATAACTCCATCAATATCTAAACATTTGACACAAATAAAATATAATTTGATAAATGTGTCATTTAATCCCTAACTTTCAAAATATTAAAATATAATATATAAAAATTGAATTATATTTTATGAAAATTTTCGGGATATTACATTCTCACCTCCTTAAACTATTTTCGTCCTCGAAAATTTACCCGTCACTTACCAATACTAAGTCTAACACATGATATACATATATTATCGTAATACGTATCATACTTTATCGATAAAATGAATTGCATTATTACTTAAAAAAGAGTAAAAACCGAACAGTATTCAGCCAGGTCAGCATTGCAGAGCCGGCTAATTACAGACATGACTACGTTTGGGCCCACCAAATTTTGTAAAGTGGAATTGACTAAGAAGCAGTTAACAGATGTAACTAAATAATTTGTGCAATAATATTATAATTGACGGTGGTCTTATTTGATATGAGGACTTTCATTTTCCTCTGGTGCTCCTTGAATTTTGAACGGTCAGAAGAAAGTGCTTAACATATACTTATTGCCCACGTCTCTATGAGCGTCCCATTCAAACATCTCTACGAATTTAATTTAGAGTCAAAGATTTATATTAATCGTATAAACTTTTAATAAAATAGTTAATCATAATGTAACTAAGCAATTTTCAACACTCGATCACTTATTATGGCATGATAATCATTTATCACGAACATATAGAAATTACTTACAAATCTTACTACTTTCCCCCAACCCAGTGCGTCATGAATTAAGTTTTATTTGATGAATGAATGTAAATATGACATTTAGCCTTTCTAATGAATAACATCAGTCTATATCGTCACATTATCCATTGCAGTTGTGTTACATTTTTATACATTGAATATGTGACATAGACACCATGATTACCTAGAGTAATATTGTTACGTAACATTGTACTCTCAAATAAATAAAAGTTAACCGATGAGTTGGTAGTCAAGCCATCAACTATTCTTCGACGAATGTTGAGATTTTTTTAGAAGTCCTCACAATTCATGACATCTAGAGATCTCGACTATATCGAGATTACTAAGTCATGTTTTAGATAAAGAACTTGATCCTAATTTAGAAAAGTGGCGTTCACACTTTTTATCATTCGGGCACACAGAATGGTGTACGATAATTTAAGGGTTTCTTCTTCTTTTTTTTTTTTTTTTTGTTCGAGCCCATAAATTTTCTACAATTTAAAAATGTTCAAATTATATATGTGAAAAATGACCATGTACCATGAATATGCAACCATCAAAATCGCCAATAGGCAAATGGTTATTATTAGTACAACTTTAGTATAATGGAGTAAGACCACAAATATAACAATTTGATTTTTGGGGGTGTTTGATGCATATTATGGAGAAGAAAATACATTTTATGATGTGATGTGATGGAAAATATAGTCTAAATGAGCATGGACCAAATATGTTTTAAAACTTAAATGGGTTATTTTCAACTATTTTTTATGCTACTTTTGTTTGGACCATTGACTTCTAGATAAGGAATAAAAGTTACTGTGGAAGTTGGATTTGGTGAAATAGTCTTAGACAAGTAGGAAAAAATTAAAGTTTTACACATCATAGATTCACTGTAAAAGTTATAGCACACCATTGGTTTGTCGATACATTCACACAAGAATCACACCATGGATACATTCACAGTAAAAATTGTCGGAAAATAATTCTTGTACATAACTATTTACATAATGTTGTGTTAAAATTTAAGTGAAAAAATTATCCGATTGATAAGATTTTGATCCAATTAAATCTTGTCATATCGTACCCCTTAATCCGCCCCCGCTGTTACTCAGAGACAATCAAGATTGGATTATTGCCACACAAAATTTCCAATTGAGGTTGGCCCTCCTTTAATTCGCCCATGAGCACACAATTGGTTTGTCTTATACTCGCACAGGAATCAATACTAATTAATTCTTGTCTTATTTAGCCCATGTTTGGTCATCATTATTTTCAAAATAATGTTTTTTCTCTGCTTTTCAATACACATTCTTCAATAAAATAATAATACACGTAAATTCAAAATTTTCCTTATTTTTTAACCACATATTCTCTATCAATTTACTATACTAAAATACATTCTTAGGCAAAAAACAAAAAAAAAAAAAGGGGGTTCAAACAAGATTTTAGCCTATATTTAACTTTCATTTTTCGAAATTATACATTTTTTCATAAATATTTTTTTACGTTGAGCCGTAAATTTTTTCAACATTTTAACCATAGTCTCCATAAAAATTAATTATTTTTCCAGCCGTATTTGAGACTTTCGAGGGAGTTAACTATGACATTTGATACTAAGGAATAAATTGAATATCAAAAAATATATGAAAAGTACTTCGTTATGTTATATTAAGTTATTGATAAAGATTTTATGACCAAAGATCAAAACTTTATTCTAAGATATGTTAGAAATTAGATTAGTGATTTTTTATGGTCACATAGAAATTCAATTTAAAAGGAAAATTATGGTTGAGGCAGTGATTATTTAAGTTGAGTAGGACCCCCGCCGCCGTGCGTCATGAAGAACGGTTTGACCCACGTGCCAAAGCAGAAATCAGCTGGACCCCACATTAGAGTGATCGAAATGAATATTTCTTATAATGTATAGTATTAATACCAACTCTCTATATTTTAATCACACTCTTATTATATTAATAATCTGATTTCTATTTTTCTTTTTGCTGAAATTTCCATTTACTTCAGGTATATAAATACCCCCATTCCCGGAAAATATTGCCAAACCTTCAATAGCCAAAGCAAGCGAAATTGTTCGACGCAGCGAGTGAACCACTTTAAAGCATTTCTTCTTTATTCTACTTGCGATTGTTGTAATTCGCGTTATCATGAATTCTAGTAATAGTAACACGCTACTTCGAAATCAATACTCACCCGTCTCATCGTTCAATTCTCTCCAAACAATTTCTTGGGAATGGGATAATCAACTTGTTTTGGAGCACAATTCACTTCCATTCAATGTCAATGATTCCCAAGAAATGCTACTATTTGACATCCTAGCAGAAATTGCAAGTGATGACTCCAATTCCAATTCTTCAATAAGTTGTAAAGAAGAAGAGGTTACATCAAACACGAAAGTCGAAAAGAAAAAAGAAAAATCCTACATCGGTGTTAGAAAGCGGCCATGGGGGAAATACGCAGCCGAGATAAGGGATTCTACCAGAAGAGGAGTACGAGTTTGGCTTGGTACATTCGATAGCCCGGAGGCTGCTGCTTTAGCTTATGACGAAGCTGCATTTGCAACACGTGGTTCATCTGCAGTGCTCAATTTTCCGGTGGAGAGAGTGATCGAGTCGCTTCAAGATATGAAGAACAGTTGTGATCAAGGAGAGTGCTCTCCAGTGCTTGCACTGAAGAAGAAGCATTCAATGAGGAAAAGATCATTTACTAAGAAAAGGAAGGCAAGAGAGGCAAAGGTAGAAAATGTTATGGTAGTAGAGGACTTGGGAGCTGAATATTTAGAGAAACTTTTGAGTTTTAGTGAATAATCTGTCGATTTTCTTTTCACTTATTTCTTTTTTTCTAAGCCAGTTATATCAATGTTATTATTAGAAGCAAATTTCGTATCAAAATATCGAGCGAATTGCAATATTTCGTCAAACATGTCACGGCCCTCTACATTTTACTTCATGAGAGGAACAAAACAAACTAGAGTGGCATGGCTACATTGGATGGATGAAGTGAAATGTTAAGAGATATCTTACATTACATTAAAGGGAGTCTATGCAAGTGATAGAAAAAAACATAATATAACAACAAAAAGATTGTGCGTTGATTCTTTCCACGATTACTAATAGCTACAATTTCTCAACACGAAAAACTTCAGAAGCTAAAAACAAGAGGGACTAAAGTTTTTATTAAATCGTATGTCATATAAAATGTAGGGATAATAATAAAAGTAATGAATTCTATAAAATGTTTAGACAAAAAGGGACTTTGATCAGCTTATAAACATAAGCTTTGACAAATTGTAAGTAAAAACAAAAAAAAAAAAAAAAAAGGAAAAAATTCATATTTAAGGTGTTTTCTTTACCTCAATTCAAAAATAAGGTAAATAGTTTGAAAATTCAAAAATCAGGTATAAATTTAATTAATTAAAAATATTTATTAAATAATGATAATAAAGTCACAGTTTGTGATTAATGGTCACATATTCATAATTATAAGTTACAGATTTATTTAATGGTCACATATCGTCAAATTTGATTATTCGAGGTCATAGATCAAAAAAACTATACGCCACATATTATTTCGAGGTCACAGATCTTTAAATTAGTTGGTCACAGATTATTTTCCAGTCACGTATTATTACATTTTTAGGTCACAGTTGAGTAATTGGTCACAGATATTACCAAACATTTGGTCATAGATAACCAAACATTTGGTCACAGACTACCACCGCTATCACTATGGCCACCACCACCACCATCACCACCACCACTGCACATAGCACCATGCCCAACTGCCGCCACCACCACCGCCAAAGAAACACACCACCGTTGCCAAAAACGCACCACCGCCGGAAACACGCCATGATAGCACCACAAGACCACCACCACTAGACTGCCAACACCACCACCAGACTGCCAACACCACCACCAGACTGCCAATACCACCACCACCAGTCGCCACCTAATGGACCCACTAATATTTCCCCAAATCTGTATCAGAGCCACCTAATGGACCCACCACCACCGCATCCCTCCGCCACCCGACCTCACCTCATTCACATCCGCCACTACCTTCCACCACACAGATCTGCCACACAAAAAACACCCATCACCGCCGGCGCTGTCGGCTGCTACAGGCAGCAAGCTGGCAGCAGCCGACCGCTGCCAGCTTGCCGGCAACTGCTGCCGGCAGCCGCTTGCTGCTGCCGGTAGAAAGGAGAGGGGAGGGGAGGGGAAGGGAGGGGGAGAAGGGGGCGGTGAGGAAGAGAGGGGAGAGAGAGAGAGAGAGAGAGAGAGAGAGAGAGAGAAGAGGGTGAAATGTGAAAAATTAGGGTTAAGATTTTATATATTATCTGATTTTTGAAAAATAAAATTTGGTCCCTAATTTTTGAATTGGTGTAAATTTTACACCTGATTTTTGTAATTATGCCAAAAAAAATGTTAAAAGACATGGCAGGTTAGAGGTGTCAATCCGAATGGTACGGGCCGGTCTGCCTGCCAACACATGAGCTTGGTATCAGCCCGCGTGAAAAAAGCCCACCCGCTATGGGTTCCGGATCGGCCCACAATTTTGGACTACAACCCGGCCCGCCCGTTGACCCATCTGGGTCGAGCCCATACGAGTCACGGGTCGCGGTTTGTTCCGGTTTGGCCCGTATGATTGTATAAATAAAATTATAAAAATATAGAATTTTTCATATTTATAGCAAAAAATATTTTTTTTTTGTTAAATGTAAACTAAGAATTGAACAAAATGATAAATTTATATTTATATCAAGAAATGTTTACATAGAATTCAAATTTAATGTTACATGAATTATTTATAACTTTGCAAAGTTAAATTTAACTTAAACAAATAACAACTAAATGCATTTCTAATTACTATTATCAAATATTTATAGCATAAGTACATCCCAACTAAATTGACACCTACTTAACTATAATATATATATATTTCACGGGCTGCGGTTAACCCCGACCCGTAAAGGTGCAACCCGCGGGTCACACCTCCTTGACCCGTGAACCGCCTGCTCGGGTCACGGGTTGGCCCGTGGTTCCGGGTCGATCCGGGCTAGTTTTTATTGGTCCGATCGGTCCGCCCATTTTGACACCTCTAGGGCCGGTATAGCCCAAGTCAACCTAAGTAATTGCCTTGTGTGTCAATTCTTGAGGGGCCTCAAAAATTAAAAGCTCAAAAACTCAACAAAACAATTCATGTGGAAATTACACACAATAAGAGTTTTCAAAATTTAATTTCAAATTTTAGATATTAGGTCTCACTTTTCAAAAATTAGATATTTCATTTTTAAATATTAATTATTAATTATACAATTTTCATTCCAAACCCTAATCAATTTCATTCCAAACTAGCAAACATTTTCCTCCTCTTCTCTCGTCTCTGTCTTCCCTCTCCTCAATATATTATCTCCGTCTTTTTACTCTCTCTTCTCTCCGTCACCACCGGAGGCAACACAACAAACGCCGCCGCCGCAACCATAGCAGCGAGCAACGTCGTCATCCCTATGTTTACAGAACTGAGAGTGGTGGCTTCATCTCCCGCATCACGACGTAACAACTTAGGGTGATTTTCACGATGATGTGCTTTTCATAAGTGGCGGTGTAATAGATCTGCTTTGCGGTGGTTAGATCTGATTTGTGGTGGTTTTCGTGCCACCACCGTAGTGATTTTGAGGTGCTGCGATGGTGAGACGCTGACGGTGGTGGCGAATCTGCTTGGGGTGTAGTGGTAGTGTTGTTGGTGATGATGCTACTTATGGAGGTTTGGGGTGATTTTGGTATTGTTGGGAGTTTTTGTCGGTTGTGTAGGTGGAGGTACGATGGCGGTGGTGGATCGGTTGGCGACGACGGCATCAGTGAAGATGGTGGTGGTAGGGGCTCTAAGGACCTAGGCAGGGGATGTCCTTTGGCTGGCTACTGGAACTATGGTGATGTTGGTCCGGTGGTGGGTTACGGTGGTGGTACGATGGTTATGGGTGGGTTGTGGTGTTGATGGTGATGTTGGCTACGGTATTCAAAACGATGGTTTTGTTGTCGGGAGGTGGTGGTGGTGGTTCTGGCGACGATAGTTTAGGCAGTCGCAACGGTGCGGTGGTGGTCACAAATGATTTGGTTGATTGTGACCAATCAATTGGTTGGTATGTGACCAAAAACAATATGTGATCAATGAAATAGATAAATTGTGACCAATAAATATTGTGTGACTTAAAAATTTATTAATTTGTAATCAATAATTTGATAATTTGTGACCAATTAATTTGATATTTTGTAATAATAAAATAAGTCGTGACTTATAAAATTTGTGATTTGTGACTAATAAATAATATGTGATTATTAATTTGATAGATTTTGTGGCCGATGAATAAATTGTGATGTATAAATTTTTTATTTGTGATTGATGAACAAATTGTGATCTATATTTTTTTTGAATTTTGATCATAAAATAATTTGTGACATATAAAAATTGTGATTTGTGACCAATTATATGGAATTTTTTACCAAATTATATGAAATTGTGACCTTAATATATTTAATTAATTAAATATATGTTTAATTAATTAAATTAAAAATAAAATTAAAAAAATCTGAGATTTGAAATTTTAAACTTAGTTTCTTAAATTTGAAATTGGTAAAATTTAATCTCTTAGTTATGAAATTTTCCCGAAATCCATTTCTTTTTTGAGTTGAATTATTTATTCCATTTAAAAGATATGATTAAATAACATGAGAATTAGATATGAGCATCAAAACTACATTCTTAATGAGCTTATTTTTTTTTATTTTTTTTTTAAAAAAAATCCCATAGTTTTTTAGTAAGAGTATCTTCAAGAAACTCTCTATTTTTAAAGAGTATATTCTACCATTTGTAGAGTATCTATAAAATTAGAGAGTTAAAATTTTATAATACTCCAACAAACTCTTTATATTTAACACTTAATCTTACTACTTCCAAAAAATATTTATTATTTTTCTTTATCTTTTATTTTAACTAACTTTTTTTAGATTATTTTATTGCTTTTTTACATTGAAAATTGAAACTTTTTGAATGCATTTAATTATAGAGAGTGGGTTTGGCTCTCCAAATTTTATAATTTTTTTAAAAAGAAAATAAAACATTAATTTTTATGAAAGTTAAAAATGAGTTATTTATTTTAAAAGTGCTCATTTAATTTTTCAAAAATAATATAAAAAGATCGATTTGACAAAATATTTTACCTGCGCTTGGACAGAAACGATCATTAAAAACAAATGGTCCATTTAAAGATAAAGTGTAAAAATGAACAAAAATTGAAAACCTTATAATCAACAAAAACCAAGGTGTGAATAATCACCTATTACAGTAAGGAGGAGTTTTCGAACTTGAAGAAAAGATCAAAGACTCGAAAAGGTTTTGAAAAAGAAAAAAAGACTCACGATTGAAAATATTACACAATACTTCTTCACGCTATGATTTCACAAGTTCAAATCTTTTTGTTGGGGCATGGGATACATATATACAACATTCTATTAAGTGTCTATTTGATAGGCAAATGTGAAAGAAATTCTAATTTCATATTAGTTGGAAAATAATAATTCACTAAATTCGTAAGAATTCGTTTTCCATGAAAGTAAAGAAACTACATTTTAAAGTAATTGTACTTTGAAATTCAGTTTTCATTTTCACGTTGCATTCAAACGGTCAAAGTAGAATTCGTTTTCCTCGAATGTGACATTTTTCATGGAAAATGTGGCAATCAAACGGGGCCTAAAGGTCCTTAACTTTTATTCATTGTCATATTTCTATCATTAATTTTTATCTTTAACTTTTCATTGACTGCAAATTGTCTTTAATCATTATTTTCGTCCAAAAAATGTTAGCGTACAGGAGACAAATATTTAGTCCATGTTTGGTACGCATTAAAATTTTCATTTTCATTCTTCTACTCATTTTTAACCACACATTCTTCAATAAAATAATATTTTCCATCATATTAATAATTTTTCCTTCTTTTTCAACTACACATTTTCCATCAATCTCCTATTTCAGAATTCATTTTTCCAAAATAATATGATTCGAACACACCCTTAGCATATGTTTTATTTCTTTGGCTTATTTAAAAATATGAGAGCCAAATAATTATATTTATTCTGTCATTTTCAAACAAAATTCGTCCTAAAAATAAATTGTTATTGATAGGTGATTAAGATTTAAGATACCATAAAACATTAACTTTCAGAACTGATGATAGAGGCAACATTTTTCTGGAATCATTTTCCTCGTATTTGTACCCTGCAACGTATTAATGTATTAATTATAATAAATCAATTAATCAAATCAAATGGGGATGTAGCTCAAATGGTAGAGCGCTCGCTTTGCATGCGAGAGGCACGGGGTTCGATCCCCCGCATCTCCACTTTTATTTTCTTGTGCTCTTCTCTTTATTACGTATAATTTTTCCCTCCAAAAACTGAAATGCTGAAATGAGAAAAGAAACAAATTGAATTTAATACAAAAGGTAAAGATAATTTTGTTTTATTATTCCAAGTTGAATAAATTTCTTGACCTACAGTAATAAATAATCAAGTGAATAATTTTTTTTTTTTTTTTAAAAGAAGTAATATTTTAATTACCTAGTTTGAGTCTTTGAGGTTGGAGTTTAATTTATTTTTCAAAATTATAAGTTTTGTGCAAACATTCTCGAAACTCTTTTATCGAGTAAGCGCGAATTATTTGTATTGAAGATAGAAAACTAAGGACAACATAACACGAGAGTAAAAAATTTCAGTTTTAAAAATAAGCCCCAATCCGATAAAAAATTAGTGTTAGAAGTGAAAATTCTGAATTTCCCTATCTGGTGGGAGTTCGATCGACCATGTCCATCGCCTTCAAAACTGTAAAACAACCACCTATCTTCTGCAAAACTAACAATTCTTGAAATAAATTTAGAATTGACAACATAAACAGTGTCATTCATAAGCCTAATTTTTTGTTACTAGTGCTAATTGCTGCTAATGCTCTGATGGAACCATCTACGTTCAAACAAGAGGCTGTGCATATTTTTCAAGAATTCTACGTGGACTTTAGTTCCTCTACCAAATCTATTATTGGATGAAAATGGGTTTATAAGGTTAAGCTTCAACTCGATGGCACGATTGAGAAGTACAAAGCTCGCCTCCTAGCTAAAGGCTATGATCAAATAAAAGCGTTGGATTATGTTGAAACTCCTATTGTTAGCTAATCCCTCTACAATCAGAGTAGTGCTCTCTAGTTTAGCTCTTTCTAAAAGTCGGTTCATTTGACAGATTGATATCCACAATGTCTTCTTGAACGCGAATCTTGAATAAAAAGTCTTTACGAGTCAACCCCCTTCGTCCCAATTTTGTAAGTAAGTAGAACAAGGCAATCTACGTTTTAAACAGATCTTTGCGGGGAATGGCATACGAAACTGAGCATTGCACTTATTGGGTCTTCACGGTATCCAAAGCTGATCCATCTTTATTTATTCTATGTTCTCCTACTGCTACAACTTTGGTTCTTGAGTATGTGGATGGTATTCTCATTACAGGCAGCAGTTCTTCAGAATTACCACTTCAATTTCATTTCTAAACTCCTAGTTTGAATCGGAAAGACCTTGACCCAGTTCATTATTTTTTGGGAATTGAATCCCACAAAAATACATCTAGCATTCTTCTTTGTCAATATGTTTAGGATCTTTTGAGCAAAGCTGAAATGGTGGAGTGCAAGCCTTCTCCAACCACTACGGCTTCTAGTTCTCCCTTGTCCACTCAAGATAGTAGCTCTATCTGATAGTTTGGTTTCTCGGACTTCTTCCAAACCAAAAGTTGCTTCTATATAGAGCACGAAATCTAAATTTCGTGCCCCTGCTAATGCTATTATTGAAGGTGTTTGGATTCAATATTATTTGAAAGAAGTTAGATAAAGTGTCAAATTGATAATAAGTGTGAATTTGTGTGGGAGGTCGGAGTGTTCGGTTCGCATCCCACACAATAATTAAAATGATATTTTTTAATCATTTTCGAATTTATTTGATGGGTCAAACTAGAGAGTATAATATGAGCGTTATTAAACAATCCATTAAAAAGTACAAATGTTTCTTGATCATATTGGAAGCAGTTATATTTATTCTGACTATACAAACACATTTTTGGTTTTGGAAAAATTATATCAAAAACGAAATTATCATTTTCAGATTCTATAATTTTTCATACTCGAGTTTTATATTTATAAATATTTTCTGGAGTAAATTTGAGAGTTTTAAAATTATTCATGATTGTTGCACAAGTGATTTATTTGATCGTTGTATCATAGGAGGATTGTCTACAGAGGTCGCAATAGTTAATGACAGATAATTTCACTTTAAGACATCGTACTATCACGAAACTCGATCAGTCTATTAAGTTTTACTTTATGCATTTTACTAGGGGTGGGTAAAACTTGACCGGAACCCGACGAACCCGGTCGAACCGAACCAACCCTATCGGGTTAGGTCGATTTCTTTTTTCAATTTTTTGGTGGTGGTTCGGATTGTGGCAAATCTAAGTGAGTCGGGTTGGGTCGGGTTATGTGTTAACCCATCAAACCCGATAAAAACCACTGAACCCGACCTGTGCATTTAAAAAAAATTATAAAACTATGAATTTTAGTCAACCCTAACCTAATTACTACTTTCCCATTTCTCCTCGACTCTCTGCTTCTGCCTCTCGTCGTCTCCCGCTCTCCGCCTCTTCCTCGGCCCGCCACCACCATTTTTCCCTGGCCAGTTGCCACCGTCGATTACAAGGTAAGGTATGTGGTGACTTTTCATTCTATTTATCGATTATTTCCATCTCGACCATAATGTTATCATTTATTTCTTTTCCTTCGCATCGGATTCGTCGAACTAGTTGGAACCAAAGCCTGAAATGCTTGATTTCAGGTCGTTGGTGCCGATGGCGGTGAGATACAGTGCCAAGTAGATAACCATTAGTTACACAGACACATGATACACTATTGGAACACATTTTGTTGGTTGTAGATTAGGGATTATGGTCGAGATTGTCAAGATTGTCATACCCTAATTAATAATAAACAGCAAAATAGAGGGAAAAAAAACTAATTCTTAAGTATGCAATCAAGTAAGAAAATCCGACTTGGAGAAGAAGAATCTAACTTACTTACCATTGCTTGAACAATGGCAAAGATGCCAATAGTTCAATACCTGTAAAGAGTTAAAATAGAGTGAAAACATAGACATTAATATATTGGATGATTTTAATCTTTGTGTGACAAGTTGTCCCGAGCCGACCAATCCAACCTAATCCAACTCGACCAACATATGATTGGGTTAGGTTGGGTTGAATTTTGAACAAACAGACAATGTTGGGTTGAGTTGGGGCAAAAACCGACCCAACCTACGCTCACCCCTACATTTTAGAGTCCTACAATTTACTGTAACTAATTATTTTCCAACATTTACTTCAAGAACTACCAATCTTCTTACTCATAGCCCCACTGATCTAATGTCATTAAGTCAATGCTATGTACTTGGCATCCAATCGTGTTCTCCATGCTCGTACAAAGCATGATGAGATTGATTTTCATTTCATCCAACAAAAAATTACTTCACACTCTAGAAGTCTATTGTACACCATTAGATGATCAACTAGCATATACATTTACTAAGGCTGTAAGAGGGGTGTTAAGAATAAAGATTAACATTGTTATAAACTGGAATGCTCCGATACTAGTTTATTGTGAGAAAATGAGAGATTAAGGCACAATATGCAGTAAAGATCACAAGAATACAAGAACAATGTAATTTTGCAGAAAATTGAGATTTTATTATAATATGGAGAGAGAATACAAATATTGTGCATTTACAATGTTTCTAACTTTTTTACTAAATCATAATGAATAGCCACTATATATAGGAGACGTCAACCCTTATAGTAGAGTTGTAATTGAAGTAAAATGTCAAAAATGGAGTAAAGAAAGAAAAAACACGCTAAACAGCGTTGCGGCATCGCAATGCCACTCTCCAAGCGCTGCAACGCCGCTGCTGGCGCCTTGGGCCGACGCTAGGAGCTCCAACTTTACGTTGGTGGTGCCTAGGCGCTCGTATCCGTCCCAATTGTCTTCCAAGAATGTTTGTCCTCAAATTCAATACAAATTCCAACTCCTAATGAGTTTTCAAAAAGAACTTTAACTAAAACTTACCAAATAGACTTTAAATAGAATTTCAAAAACATTCTAAATAAAATTCTTCTTAACATGTACTTTAATTAAAATTCTCAATTATCATCAACAAAGAATTCAGATCACATCTTAATTCTAACAAACATATTAATTTTGTATCAAAATGGTTAACCCATATTTGGTAAGGATTAAAATTAGATTTTTAGTAAATTTTGATAAAAGTTTATAAAATATGTGGTTGAAAAGTTTTGGAACCCATAAAATATGTGGTTGACGTTGATTGTTTGACTTTGAATTAAATTAAAATCTGATACAAGGGGCTTAGTTTCTACGTTTTCCAAATTACTCTTTTGATTGACACTTGTCCAAAATTTTCTTCAACTCTAGTGCTTAGTGTATATGAATAAGGATTGTACGTTGTTGAGAAGAATATCCACTACAACAACTTCCTTTTCAAAATCTCACTCTCAATCTCGTTCTTCTTTTATTCTTCATGGATTTATCTGCTACATAGTTCTTGAGGTACATTGACACCTAAGGCGTATGTGAGACATATTGTAATAAAAATATAGTTAGTCATGTCAACAATATTTTATTAGATAAATATTTGTTGGGAGGAAGTTCACCTAGTTAGCTCAAAACGTACAACAAAATATGCAAAATAAACGAACAATAAAATAATAGAAAATAAAGGTAATCTTATTAATCGAAGCCCTCAAGCCAGAATCCAAGTTCAGTGCCTCAGTCACTAAAAGAACAACCATCGTTTGAACACAAATCACAACCAAAGTGAAGATTACAAAAGGTTTGGATACTCAGAATAAACCCTTATATCACAAACGGTCTCTCTTCACTCAAACAACATTTTACACAAGAACAAACTACTTAAACTCAAATGGAATCACACAGGATTACACAAATTTGAGAGAGAAAAAGAAATCAAAAGAGAGTTTTGATTTCAACATAGAGAAAGGAGAAGAAGACTCTCGAATGGCGCAGAAAGCAGAAGAGAAAAATATCTCAAGCAAGTGCACTGTTGAAACCCTAGAAGCCCTTTATATGGTCACCCAATGGTCTCCAATCCAACGGCATAGGAGGTGACACATGGCGACATCTTGGGCATCCATTTCATCAGGTAAGTTAAAACACAACTTTAGACATTTCTCAAACACATTTTTTTTACACCAAGTCAATAAACCATAAAATAAGTCAGCTGGGCAATCAAAAACTTCCAGCAATAGGTTGTTGCATCATTGTGCCAACTCCATTCATACTCCACCTTGGTACAATGAATGGTCATTCTCACACTTAGGACATCATTAGCACACTTTATCACATCTACAGATCAGCATGCAGTAACATTCAGCAAGGTCAAGCAGTCTAGGAATTTGTTTAAATGCAGAACTTTAGCACCTACATCGGGATTGTAGTTAGTTAATATCTTTTCAAGCTTTACAACACCTTGTGAAATAATATCTCTTATAAAATGAAATATAACATCAACATGCTTAGATCTATTATGCAATACATGATTTCTACTTAAATGAATTGCAAATTGACTATCAGAATAAAGAACAAATTCTTTAACAAAACCAAGTTCATTACTAATCTAGATTTTTATCTTATGTCATTCTCACTTTGCTGACCTCTTTTAATTTTGAAAATTCATTTACAATTCACAACCCTCTTACCCTCAGGTCTTTTTACCAAAATCCAAATTTTATTTTTGTTAAGTGACTCCATTGCATCTTGCGTGGCTGCAAGCCAATGTTTGGAGTCTTTGCTACTCAAAGCATCCTCATAGGATTCAGGTTCCTCTTTAATCATACTATAATAGGACAACAAAAAAACATCATCGTCAAACCTAGCTAGAACTCTAATATTTCTTCTTTCCGTATCCCTAGCAAGTTGGTAGTCAACAAGAGGTTGAACTTATTCTAAATCAGCTTCAGGAGCCTCAACGAGAACATTTTCAGGTATAGTATCCACATTTCCCTCAATATTTTGTGTAACAGTCTGATGAGTATCATCATCAAATTGCTCCACCTCAATTTCAACCCCTTTTCTCACATTTTCAGTCTGATCAGAGATCTAAAATTGCATTTCAGATTATTTTTCAGATTTAAAACATGGTAGGCCATCCTCATTAAACACTACATTTTTGCTAATAATGACATTATAGCCTTTAGCTTCTCTAACCCATAGTCTATAGCCTTTAATTTACCTTCAATTTGATGTGTAAAAGTTGCACACCCAAAAACCCTCAAGTTACTAAAGTCTACAGGTTTCCCTTTCCATTTTTCTTCAGGGGTCTTAAAGTCTATAGTACTAAAATGGCATCTATTTATAAGATAACTAGCAATTTTAGCAGTGTTACCCTAAATTTTTTTTGGCAGACTAGAACTTAATAACGTGCATATCACTTTGTCAAGAATGGTTCTATTCATTCTTTCAGCCAAACTATTTTGTTGTAGTGTGTGTGTGACAGTTCCGTGTCTCAGCATACCAGATAATTTACACAGTTCATCAAATTTATAATTGCAGAATTCCAAACCATTATCAGTTATTAAAACTTTAATTTTCTTATCAGTTTGGTTCTCAATCAAAACTTTTCATTCTTTGAAAACATTAAATGTGTCTAATTTTGATTTTAAAAGAAAAATTATCAATAACTAGCAAATAATATTTAAAATCAGAATGTGTACTCACAAATACTGGTCCCCAAAGATCAGCCTGCAAATATTCAAGTATGGAGACAGATTTATGCATTCCAGGCAGAAAAGATAATCTGTTATGTTTTCCTAAAATGCAAAAGTCACAGAAACTTAGTTTTTCAATATTATCTTTATCAAAGACACCCTGCTTTTTCAAAATCTGAAGACCTTTATCACTAATATGGTCCAATCTTTTGTGTCATATTTGTGATTTGTCATTTAAAACTGAGATTACTGCTAAAGTGGAATCTAAAAAAATTTAAGTTTGTAAAATGTAAAAGTCATGTCTCTTGGGGGCTTCAATAATCAAGTGAGAGCCCCTCCAGATTTTAATGTATCCCTTGTTAATCACAATGTTATAGTTAAGGTCATCCTAAACCCCTAAGGAAATCGAATTTCTTTTCAAATCAGGAATATATCTAGTTTTTTCAAGAATCAACTTATTGTTTCCATTTACATTCAATGTAATAGTTCCTATTCCTTTTACTAGACATGCCACGTGATTATCCATTAAAACCTTACCATCGGTTACATTTTCAAGCCCAGTAAACCATTGTGAAGAATGTCCTACAATATTGTAGGTTCAACCATAGTCAAGAATCCACTCTTCGCAAGATGAACTGCTAGAAGCTACATAAACTTCAACAATATTAGTCTCATTATAAGCCAAGGCAGCACCACCATCATCTTTAGACTTGTTTTTAGAGTCATAAAACCTTTTAGGACATTCTTTATAAAATGACATTCTTCAAGACAATAGAAATATTTTTTTCCCTTTTGTCTTCGTTTTCATTATATCCTTAAAGTTGCATTTTCTTTTTGTGTCCATATTTCTTATTAAAATTACCATTCTTGGAATTAAACTTGGATTTCATCATAAGGTTTACACCACTAATTGACTCCTTTTTTTTAGCTTTTAACTCTAACTCTTTAGACCTTAAAGCATTAATGATCACTTCAGTAGTTAGAGTATCCCTCCCATATTCAATTGCACTTTTAACATCTTTATATTTATCACCAATTGAATTCAATAAGACCACAATCAACTGTCCACTTGAGAGTTTCTTGTCCCAGTTGGCAAGGTCACGAGATAGTTTGTTAAACCTATATATATTGGTTTCAAGATCAAGTTTAAAACCAAAGAATTGTTTTAAAAGATACATATTGTTAGGCATGATTTTATTCAAATAAGTGGATTCCAATTTCTTCCAAAGTTCAGCAGTAGTCTTAGTCTTACCAATCTCCCTAATTACATTATCAAACAAATGCAAGCAAACAATGGTCCATGCAGAATCATCTTGTTCAGTCACTTTACTTGATTCAAGATCAGTAGGCCATAATTCATCAATAGTCTTAGCAAATTTTTGTTGAAGTAAAAGAACTTTCATTTTCTGATGCCACATACTATAATCTCATTTGCCATTCAAAACTTCCATTTCAAATTTAGAAGTATTCATCTTAAGAAAAATTTGAATGAATGAATGTATGCAAAACAGTTAGATACTAGATAGCAACTTACAATGCAGAATAAGAATAGGTCTCACTACTCAAGGAACAAATAGAGTATGCAAATTGCAAATTGACAAGGGAGCAAGAACTTTAGTTATATCACAATATACACAATTTATCCATAGAAATACAATCACAGTTGTATTAAGACAAATTATATACAAGTATCAATCAAGAGCATATAATACTGCAATAGGAAAATTTCATAAAAAAACCAAAAATAATCAAGACTCTTGATTGAAATCAAGGTAACCCTCAGATTCCAGGCAATTCTCAGGGTTTCTGGACAAAGGTATTACCAAGAGGCCAACAATCAAGTTTACTAACACGAGGCAAAAAAAATTAAACGAGTAAAAAACTTGATTAACACTTTTAAAAACATAAACAGGAAGGACCTCACCAGATCCCCTTATTAGGGTTTCAAGAAACACAAAGTTCAGCTCAAGCAGTAGTCACAATGTCAAGATCGACCATACACAGTATCAAGAACCTCATTCGAACGCTCTGATACCATTGTTGGGAGGAAGTTCACCTAGTTAGCTCAAAGCATACAATAAAATATGCAAAATAAATGAACAAAAAAATAACAGAAAATAAAGGTAATCCTATTAATCGAATCCCTCAAACCATAATCCAAGTTATTACTGAAAGAACAACCACTGTTTGAACACAAATCACAACCAAAGTGAAGGTTATAAAAGGTTTGGACACTCAGATTAGAGTAGTTCTCTAGAAGCCCATTATAGTAATACTGCAAAGAACGCATATTACTACTAAACCCTCATATCACAAACGATCTTCCTTCACTCAAACAACAGTTCACACAAGAACAAACTATTCAAACTCAAATGAAATCACACAAGATTACACAAATTTGAGAGAGAAAATAAAATCAAAAGAGAGTTTTGATTTCAACAGAGAGAAAGGAGAAAAAGACTCTCGAACGACGCAAAAAGCAGGAGAGAAAAATACTTCAAGCAAGTGAGCTGTTGAAACCCTAGAAGCCCTTTGTATAGTCACCCAATGGTCTCCAATCCAACAGCGTAGGAGGTGACACATGACGACATCATGGGCGTCCATTTCATCAGGTAAGTTAAAACACAACTTTAGACATTTTTCAAACACCCTTTTTCTGCACCAAGTCAATAAACCATAAAATAAGTCAGCTGGGCAATCAAAAAATTCCAGCAATGGATTGTTGCATCATTGTGCCAACTCCCTTCAATATTGCATTTAAAGAACAACTTGCATTTAAAGAATCTCTTAAAAATGTTAAACCATATTATTGTTCTAAAAAAAGCGTCGAACAAAACACTTTGTCTTAACAGTAAGCGTGAATTAAGCAGTCAACTGTTAAATTGACCCCTTATTGTGCGCCTAGAAGCACCTAAAACTTTATTTATTAATTTATTTTTTTCCCTTTTAAATTTTTTTTTTATTTGACTTTAGTTTATTAAATTTTTTATTTTTATTTTTTAAAAGTTTTTAGTTAACTTTAATTTTAAATTTTTAAATGATTTTATTTGTACAAAAGTCAAATATAATTTTATCCGATAAAAATGGAAATGGGTTGGTGTGACGGCCCACGTTACCACTGCTATATTTCTGTTGATATTTCAGCAGCACATCACATGGATTAATTTATCTTCCAATTTGCCGGTTTGAATAAATTGTAAGTGGAGTGAGAGCACTAGCAAACTTTTTTAGACCATATCACTAGTAATTAGTTAATGCCCACTTTTCTATCTACCTATAATAGAAGAGTCACTTCCCTTTTCTACTGTTCATAAGCCGCGAGCAGAGCCGTCCCAGACCCCCCCCCCCCCCTTTTTTTTTTTTTTTCTTTTAACGTTTGATTCAGTATTTTAAGTTATAAATATACGTTTTAAGGGATTTAAAATTTGTTAGAAATATTGAAGTGCGGCCATAACAAATATATGGTCGATAAATTTTAAATATCAAAAATAATTTTACATTAATTATGAAATGTAAAGTCGTGATTGTTTATTTTTCTTTTCAATCTCAACATCATTCCAATATTTTTTTTTCGAACTTTATTTTTCCTACAATGTTTGATTCGATATTTCACGATATGAATATTCATTTAGATCGATTTAATTTTAAAAAAAAAAAACTTAAAATGTGATATGCAAAGCCTCTAAAGGTTTGTACTTCAAGAAAATTGTGGAAGACAGAAGAAACAACAATATCTTGGTAGTTTGTTAGTGTATGAATGTTTTTAAATTTGAATTGATTTATATTGGTTGTTTATGATAAATAATTTTCCCTTTTGTTTCTAACTTTCTTTTTTTATTTGTTTATTTTTCGTTGTAACTTTAATGTTTTCTATTGAAGAAGTTTTGTCAAATAAAATTTAATTAGTGATATCTCCAAAAATAATTAAAAATCAATTAACGATATTACGTAGCTAATTATACTACGGCACGTGTCTCAGACTAGTAATATAGAAAAGTGAATACGAATTTACCAGTATTCAATTGATTTTTGCTTCTTTTTTTTTTTTTTTTTTTTTTTTACTATTCTCCCCACTTAAGAGTTGAATTTTTTTATTTTATTTTTTTTGTGGACAATTTCCCACCTATGATTGCAGGATATTTTATGGGGTTTCCCAGTTAGGATATCAATATTTGTTATTATTATTCATGGTACTGAAATTTTATTCAAAAAATATATCTAGGGATTGCTTACTTTAAATTAGAGCCCTTTAGATTGGGAATGCATTTTTAATTCGCCTGATTTTGAGATCACATGGAATCAAACATCATCATTGTATTCTTTAGTGGAATTTAGGCCACATTTGGAGCACTAAGCCCGTGTTTGACCTCCATAAAATTTTAAAAAACATTGTTTTTTTTTTTTTTTTGTTTTTTCTTTGTTTTTGAGATTGTGTGGTTAAAATGTAGGAAAAACTTTGATTTACATGTCAAATATTTTATTACATAAATGTGTGATTGAAAGTGAATATGAAAAATAAATTAAATTAAGGGTAATTACACATAACGTCCTCAACTTACACTATTATTGTGGAAAACGCCCTTATCTTTTTTCCTTTTTTTTTTTTGGCATTTCAACCTTATTTTCACCTTTCATTAATCAAAAGTTTTTCCATTTTCTCAATTAAAAATTGTGAAATGATGAATATACACTTCTTTTTAAATTAAAAATAAATAATTGCAATCATAATCCCAGTTTTTTTTTTGAAAAGCACAAATAAATCTCAAATAAATTATTAAAATGGTAATTAGTACATAATGTCGCTACCTTTCATTATTATTGCAAAAAGTCCATACCTTTTTTTTTTTGGCATTTTCTCCATTAATTACACATTTAATTCCGCAAACTATAATTTCTATCCATTTTCATCCAATTTCTCAATAAAAAGTCATGAAATGATGAATATATCCTCATATTTAAATAAAAACTAAAGAATTAATTACAACCATGGTCCCAATTTTTTTAAAAAAAGTGCAAACGAGTCCCGAATAAATTATTAAAAAATTAGAACTTAAAATTTTTATTTTTATTTAAATATGAAGGTATATTCATTATTTCACAATTCTTTATCAAGAAATTGGATAAAAATGAATGGAAATGATGGTTTGCACAATAAAATGGTAATTAAGGGCGAAAATTCCGAAAAAAAAAATGAAAGGTATGGACATTTTTCGCAATAATGGTAAAAGATAGAGACATTATTATGTGCTAATTATCCTTTTAATAATTTATTTGTGACTCATTTGCATTTTTAAAAAAAAAAAATTCAATTTTTGGCTTTTTCATCCATATTTTTACCTTTCACTACGCAAAATGTCGTTTTCACCTATTTTCTCAATTAAAAATTGTGAAATGTAAAATATATCATTCTCTTTAAATAAAACAAAAAGAAAAAAAATTAATTGCAATCAAAATGTAGGAACATTTTCCATAATAATAATAAAAAATGAGGACATTATGTGTTAATTACCCTTAAATTAAAGTAAAGAATGTTCAACAGGAGCTCAAGCTCATCTTCTTGACTTCAAATGCTAGAGTGCAAAATCGAATAGAAGTCGCAATCTTATCGATTTTATTTTCAGTCACAAAAAATAATACATATTTAGAGTAAAATTTCGTATTGCTTAATCTATGAAGACCATAAGTTTATATAAGATAAAATTTCGAGACTGGTATAGTATTAGAATTCAAAAATTTAAGCGAATTATTGAAATAAAAATATTGGTGTTTTCAAATCAACTATCATCTCGTAGGAGTCCTATTACTGTTCGAGCTAACTTCAAATCTCATTGAAATCCAAATTATTCAATTAATTTTTTTGTTATATTTATGAGCATACATTAACTTTGAACTAGGGTTCAATAAAAATAAAAATAAAAATAAAAATAAAAAACTAGGGTTCAATAAGTTTTATTTCATACTTTGATTTCAACATTGCATTATCACGACACAAAACCTCATCGCGTCTATTAACATTACAACTTATCAACAGATAATGTGGCGAAATTTAATTGGATCAAAATCTTATTAATCTAATAATTTGCCCACTTACATTCTGACACATCATCATTATGTAAAACATTATGTAAATAGTTATGCGCATGAAGTATTTTCCATTAAGGTAAATCCCCGGAAGTCAAAAATAGACGGTAATTAACTAATAATTACCAATGCTTAATGTGACTGGTTCTGAATTATAGCTATGGAATAGAATTTTAATTTGACTCAACATTTGTTTATAATATTAATTAAATCCCTGATCAAATCATTAAGTATGACGTGAAAAATAGGATTAGAAAATTTAGAATACCATTTAAAAATAGAATTTTAATTTGATTCCATATTTGTCAATTGGTTCAGTTGAAGTACAATTATGGTATTGCGTATGAAAGCTTTTGGTTTTATTGGTAAAATTCGTTTTGGAGATTAGTTCTCTCCAATTCTTATCTGAATTAGATAGAAACTGACCATAACTACCTCTACTTAGAACTCCAAAAGGATTAGTGTTATAAAATTAAAGGAGAAGAAAGAACAATATTAAAGAATTTAGAAAGAACCAAAACTCCTATATATTTTATTGAGAATTAAAGTCTGGTAGGTTATAATTAGGAGTGTAAGGATACAATGATTATTATTAAATAATAATTGGTTTACAACACTTTCATTGAATGGCTTATTACATAATATGTGTCTTGCTAAAAATCTTATGTGACAAAAACGAAGGAAAAAATAGTACAAAAATATTAAAATGATGCTTCATTAAAAGTTTGTCGAGAAAAAGCAATGAGTCAAAGAATACAATTCCCTGAATTCATTTAATGAAGGTTATTACAGAGTCATTCATGTCTTGTACATTAATATTTTCAATATTACAATTCTAATAAACTAAAGGATGAACCGCAACCTTGACGGCCCCCATCTACCCTGCCCCGAGCCTTGGTGAAGGAGGTAAATCGCAAGTTATGCCTTCAATGGTACAAGGTGGAAGGCTGTTTGTACACTTGCACTTACCCAATGGTCAAATTCATATTTCAATATTCAAATCCTTAACGCGACAGCCTCAAGCTAAGTTGGAGTTTTTCCACATTCCCCTTTTATCACTTGGAGATTTGCCATGGGGGCTACAATTCTGATAAACTATATTTCATGTTGTCTTGTTATAGTTTTCAAGTATTATCATTTTCGTACAAGATATTTATCATCGATGACTATAGTCAACATAATGGTTTAGTAAATAAAAAAATCTTGTTATTACTCTCTTTCGGAATCTCGTATACAATTTTTAACATAAGCAAGTAAAATCATAAAATTATATTGAAAGTAAATGTTTGATTCGAAACAAAAGAAGTATTTAGCATAAATAAAATATATCACGAGTGGAAGAAAATTATTTTTTTCTAAACTAATTATAATCTAGTGCAGTGATATGTAACTTTTGTGATTTAAACCTCCGTTTGTTTTCCATACTTTTCTATTAAAATGAGAAATATGACCGTTATACATCACATCAAACCTTCAAATTTAAATTTCTATCTCTTGTGTGGGGCTCAATAACGACTATATTTTTCATTTTCATTCTACAATAATGAGAATCAAATGGAGGCTAAGTATCCACAAACACTATATAATATTAGGACAATGAATATATATTAATTTTTATATCAAACAATAGCAAAAGCAGCTGTCTCTGCTACATTGACATCTAGAGTGAAATATTGTTCAAAATTTATGTCAATAAACAGATGAAAGAATTTTGGAAAATGGGGATTAGATCCACTTCAAACTTCAGAACATTGAAACCAGGAGGAATATTTATGTTTTCAAGGACAATGACATAAATCATTTGTCAAATATGAGTCATTTTCTTTCAGCCATCAAATAAAAAATTAAATTTCATCAAGTCATAATCAAGCATGAACAAATCAGTTTATGGGGTTGGTCATTTTCTTTCATACAACATATGACAATAATCCTCATATTGGTCAAATTTTATATAGCCGTCGCTTGACTCATATTTCTTAAAATTCATTTTTTTCTAAATTCATTTTCAACCGTATATTGCTATATTATACAATATTATATTCTTCTTGAATTTCCATATTTGAAATGCTAAAACTATGCTTCTTCGAGAGAAAAACCATATTCATTACAATATCGATACTTCTTCAAGAATGTGAACGTAATATATTTTTACTGAAATAATAATATATGTAAAGTTGTTTTAGATGAACTAATAATAAAATATTCTTACATGATATTATGCATGTGGAGGGAAAATATTAAATGAAAAAGTTGGTTGTATTTTAAACTGATAAATGATAAAGTGTTACGTGACATTATGTAATCTATTATGTAAATCTTGATATACATGTAATAAGATCCAATAAAAATTATACTCGTTCCAAAGTAAACATAACATACAATGTAAATATTGTGAAAGCATAAAGTTTTTATTTATTTATTTTTTAAATTCCAGAATAACAAATATACTACTGAAATATTAATCTTTCTATATATAAAAAGTGTCTATTAAACGGAATTTGTTGGTTTAACGGAAAAACTAACGGAATTTCTTGATTTAACGGAAAAACTAACGGAATTTCTTATTTTTAACGGAAAATCTTTTTTCACCACCCCTACTTTCAAAATTATAATTAAATAATAATAATAATAATAAATTAGCTTTTGATAATTCCTTCAAACTAAAATATCTTGGAGCTAACTTATCCGAATCGACTTTTTCTCGAATCTGATTTATATATCTAATTACGATTTATCCAACGAGACCAATATTCATATATTTACGATAACTCCATCAATATCTAAATATTTGATACAAATAAAATATACTTTGATAAATGTATCATTTAGTCCATAACTTTCAAAATATTAAAATATAGTATATAAAAGTTGAATTATATTTTATGAAATTTTTTGGAATACTACATTCTCACCCCCTTAAAATATTTTCGTCCTCGAAAATTTACCCGTCACTTACCAATACTAAGTCTAACACATGATATACATATATTATCGTAATATATATAATACTTTAGCGATAAAATGAATTGTATTATTACTTAAAAAAGAGTTAAGACTTAAGTCATGCAAAACGTTTAAGCATCCGTTTGTTTCTCATTAAAAACCCATAAAAATGAAAAATATGACCGTTATCCATCACATCAATCTATCAATTTTGAATTTATATATCTTGTGTGGGGTCCAATAACAGCTATATTTTTCATTCTCATTCTACATTAATGAGAATCAAATAGAGCCTAAGTAAACTCATCTTCTTACCCCTTAACATACCTTGAGTTTTCTTTTTGTGATTTTGAGTTGGAAATGACAGCGAGAAGCACTTTATTTAATTATTTATCAATTATATAAACATTACATCATTAATTATTTAATTAACCAAAAAATTACATCTTTATTAATAACAAATTAATTCTTAAACAAAACTATTAAATATAAACTAAGCAAACGTGCATTGCACGTTGCTTACACCTAGTATATAATATAAAATTGTATTTTTTTCATGATCAATAATATAATATTCTTTCAAAATATTAATTTATGTGTAATTGTGATAAAATATTTAAAATTTCAATAAGGATATAGATATGTGTCAATAAACTAAGAAATATAATTTTCAGAAATTAGCAGTAAACAGTTAGAAAAAGAATTGCATTATGGCAAGAGAGTTAGACATGAACAGCAATATAAACATAGCCACGTCGTCTTAGGAAATATTAGGAATTATGATTATTCACAAATATTAGGTAATTATGTTGTTGATGTGATTAGAAATTCTACAGAGGACTCCTATCATATCATATATATATTAGAAAAGAAAGGAGTCCGAAAGATCTCAACTGCTTCAAGAAAAATCGACATTTATTTCTTCCACTGTTAGTTGAATAACGGGGAATATACCGGCGAAGATTCTGACCTTTGCGATTCTATAAATACCATTCTGCTTCCCTTTGATTTTTTCTAACCTACATTCACATTAATATTTTTCTCTCTTTCTATCAGCGCGCCGGTTAGTTCTTCTATTCTTCTTCATGTTCATGTTTATATAATTCGATTGATTTCTTTGTAATGTTTTATATAACAAGAGATGTGCATGCTTCTCTTTATCGTTAGCGAATCGATATGAAATTTATTTGAAACAAAACTTGGTTGGTTGAATTGTTTTTGAAATAATTGTCGAATATCATCGTAAATTGATCGTCCAGTTTTGTTTTCTTGGCTTTGTTTCACGCCTTTTTATCTTCATTCTTTTTGGAATAGAATCAGTAAAGGATTTTGTTTAATCGATATATCTGACGTTCTGAACATTCTTTCTTTTTCTTTTTTTTTTTTCCTTTTTTTTTTCCCAGTTAGATCACGGAAGTTGTTGAGAAGAAGAAGAAGCAATGTCAGGGGAGAATTTGAAGGTGCTTCATGCCCTTGATGTGGCAAAAACACAATGGTATCACTTTACTGCTATTATAATTGCTGGAATGGGATTCTTTACGGATGCGTACGATCTTTTCTGCATCTCCCTTGTAACTAAAATGCTTGGCCGGATATATTACCACGTTGAAGGGTCATCAAAACCAGGTAGTTTGCCTCCCAACGTATCTGCTGCTGTCAACGGTGTTGCCCTCTGTGGAACACTTGCTGGCCAGCTCTTCTTTGGGTGGTTGGGTGACAAAATGGGCCGAAAGAGGGTGTATGGTGTCACGCTCATGTTCATGTCTATCTGCTCCCTTGCATCGGGCCTTTCTTTTGGCAAAGATCCTAAATCAGTAATGGCTACTCTCTGTTTTTTTCGATTCTGGCTTGGCTTTGGCATTGGTGGTGATTATCCACTTTCGGCAACAATTATGTCTGAATACGCGAATAAGAAAACTCGCGGTGCTTTCATAGCTGCGGTGTTTGCAATGCAAGGTTTTGGGATTCTGTCTGGTGGTGTATTTGCAATGATAGTCTCGGCTGCATTTGATGCCAGATTCAAGGCTCCAGCATATGCAGTTGATCCAACTGGCTCGACTGTCCCACAGGCAGATTATGTTTGGAGAATCATTTTGATGGCGGGTGCTCTTCCGGCTTTACTCACTTATTATTGGCGACTGAAAATGCCCGAAACTGCTCGTTACACTGCCCTTGTCGCCAAGAATGCGCAACAGGCTGCATCAGATATGTCTAAAGTTTTACAAGTGGACATTGAGGCTGAACAGCAAAAGGTGGAACAAATAGCCGAAAAGCAAAATAATTCTTTCGGTTTATTCTCAAGGGAATTCCTTCGTCGCCATGGACTTCACTTGCTCGGCACCACAAGCACGTGGTTCTTGCTCGACATTGCATATTACAGCCAAAATTTGTTCCAGAAGGATGTTTTCAGTGCAATTGGATGGATTCCGTCAGCAAAGACAATGAATGCTATTGAAGAGGTTTATACAATTGCAAGAGCACAAACGCTTATCGCCCTTTGCAGTACTGTCCCAGGGTACTGGTTTACCGTGGTTCTCATTGATAGAATAGGAAGATTTGCTATTCAATTACTGGGATTCTCGATGATGACAATCTTCATGTTTGCTTTGGCCATTCCCTACGACCACTGGACACACAAAGGCAACCACATTGGATTCGTGGTTTTGTATTCCTTAACCTTCTTTTTCGCAAACTTTGGACCTAATGCGACAACCTTCGTCGTGCCTGCTGAGATATTCCCTGCTAGATTACGATCCACCTGCCATGGAATCTCTGCTGCATCTGGAAAAATGGGAGCAATAATTGGTGCTTTTGGGTTCTT
This sequence comes from Fraxinus excelsior, assembly GCA_019097785.1. Taxonomy (NCBI): domain Eukaryota; kingdom Viridiplantae; phylum Streptophyta; class Magnoliopsida; order Lamiales; family Oleaceae; genus Fraxinus; species Fraxinus excelsior. The sequence continues at coordinate 19,134,147 of CM032626.1, forward strand.
GTATCTGGCTCAAAACCAAGACAAGGCAAAGGCTGATGCAGGGTATCCAGCAGGAATCGGCATGAGAAATTCACTCATCGTGTTAGGCGGAGTGAACATTTTGGGCTTATTATTCACCTTCTTGGTCCCGGAATCGAAGGGGAAATCTCTAGAGGAGATGTCAGGTGAAAATGATGATGTGAATGAGGAAAGTAGCAATAAAACAGTTCCAGTAGTATAAAGGAGATGGTAGCAGCTACTAATACTCTGCTTATTGCTCCTTTTCTTTGGGATTTTTCTTTTTCTTTTTCTTTTCGCAAGGTAGTTGGTTGAGATTAAGCTTTTGAATTTGTAATTGCATTACAATTTATAAAAAGAGTAATACCTCTGTATGTAAATTGTCAAACGGGCCTTCTAAATAACAGCTATCAAAGAGCAAGTTGCCCAATACACTTTACTGTCATGATACCAATTTTATTTCTTAATTTGACACTTTACTGGCAGAGTTCGAATATTTGATTATTATCTTTATATTATTTCTTTACTTATTTAAAAATATGAAGGTTATAAGTCTTATTATACCTTTTAAATTAAACTTTTTTTGGATAAATTATCGTCTGGATCGAAATATGCTAATTAAAGAAAAGTTGAAAAGAGAAAATATGTAGAACATAAGTACGACAATGAGACCTTTAGCCTTCGTTTGTTTCTCATTTTTCATTCATAAAAATGAAAAATATGATCGTTATCCATCACATCAAGTCATCAATTTTGAATTTTTATCTCTTATGTGGGCCGAATAACGACTATATTTTTCATTCTAATTCTACAATAATATAATCAAACGGGGCCTTAGGATCAAAAAGTGATGGAAGAAAAAAAAAAGTGGGCAAATATAATTTATTTTTTATGAAGCCATGTAAAATTAATTTTTAATTCAATAATTTAGTTTGGTGGGGTGTCCGCAATTGAAGTTTTTTAAAATTCAACCATAAGCAGTTATTAACAAGACAACCAAATGTAGGGATCATGCAGATGTCACAAAAGCATAGCTTCCACGCCAATTCCAACATTCGAAAATGGCGGATTAACCCTCTTTCTCTCACCCTATATTTATTTATTTATTACGACACATTACCCGTTACATTTCCAGGATCAGGTCCGACACAGATTTGGCGGTAGTCCGTTCACTCTGCCTATTGCTTTGCCTCTTCATATACTTCTCTAACAATACTCATTTTCTCCATTTTTACTGAATCGTATTCTCCGCTGTATATAAAATTCATGAATTATGTATTATAAATACGATGATACAGCGGGAGTTTGAAATTCTGTGGAATTTGATTCGTTATCTTTCACGGTTTGTGACGGGGCTGGTTAATTTTGTTTATTTTTTAGTTATCTTTCTTGGGATTCGATGTATTGCCATGATCTTCATCATATTCGGCTTCATTTCTGATTTTGATTTGTTCCATCTGTAAAGTTTTCAGTATTGATTTCAACGGCAATTTTTCTGAAATTGCTCCACTTGTTAGCAAAATCTTTGTTTTGCAACGAATCATGTGTACCTGTTTGTGTTTTTATAACACGCAACCTTCATTAGTTGTATAGAATCTCTTGTTTTTGATAGTTTTTGAGTTTTAGACAAGTATAAGACATGTTTGTTATTGTTATTTTATACAGCATTGCGTATTAGATACATTGCACTAAGTAATTTCTTGTTATTGGAAGGTTTTGAAATTTTGGGAATGAAATGAGTCGTGTCAATGAGAGGCTTGTTTAGGTGGCTGTTTATATATTGCCTCTTAACCCGAGGGAAAGAAGTTAATGGATTCAGCGAGGAGTTGGTTCCAGAAGTTTCAAACACAGGATCGCTTGAGGTTGTCAACAAGTAAGAAGGATTCAATGGGAAGTGGAAGAGAAGATTCAAAGACGCTTTCCTCTGAGGAAGCCTCAAATCTCACTCAACAGAGAGTCGCTGCAGCTAAGCAGTACATAGAAAATCATTACAAGACACAGATGAAGAATCTGCAGGAGAGGAAGGAGCGGTATGGCACGTGACCTGAATTTTCTGTATTTAATTATGTTGTGAAACATTCATGCTTCTTATTTTGGTAGTCATTAGTTTTTCACAACTTAATTGTGCTCGGTTAGTATGATTACCATTTGCATATCAATGGAATGCTTAATCACAGTTCAATTGATTCTCTGAATACCTACAAGAAAATAGCTACCTTTAAAGTGAAACTTTCTATTTTTCTGTTTACTATTATGCATTGAACAGCTTTTAATAACACCTGTGGAACAAATGGTACTAAAATTTAGGTCTGATGTATGAGGTCCATGCTCATTAGCACCCTTAGCAAATATTGCGAGCACCAACACGTTTCAAGGTCAAGATTGATGTACTTCTCATCAAAACTGTTTTCTTTTATCATTACTCTGGCAAGGTTTTTATCTAGAAACAGCAAAAATGAATTTTTGCCTCTCATTGATTTTTTTTTTTTTTTTAATTTTTAATTTGTAGTGTATTGCACAGTAAACCTTCTTTCGGAATTTTAGTAGCCTAGTGACACTATATTTTCAGATTCCTACTGCTTTCATAAAGTCACCATCTTCTACTCCTGGGTACATGCAATACTATTTTGAATTTTTTGGCCAAACAGGCGAAATTTACTTGAACAGAAGCTAGCTGATGCTGATGTATCAGAGGAGGACCAAAATAACCTATTAAATTTTTTAGAGAAGAAGGAAACTGAATACATGCGCCTTCAGAGGCTCAAAATGGGTGTTGATGATTTTGAGTTACTGACAATGATCGGAAAGGGTGCTTTTGGGGAGGTAAAGATCATTAATGAAAAATATGTCTGTCTTGATTTCATTTACTTTTGATTATTAATTTCACAATTTGTTATTCATATCTGTACTTCAATTTGTGGTATGGCTATTTATCTACCTTTTGGATTTTTTTACCATCACTTGATGAATTAACTATACAGATTGTTGCTAAGAATAATAATTAAATAAAGACACTAAAGAAGTCTTGACCTTTTTCCCTTTACTAAACAGGAAGTGCTTATCTTGGTGAAGCAAAGAAGCATGAATGATTTTCATTTCGTAGCCCTTCATTACTGTTAGGCATGAGGTGAAATGTCAGATCATAGGTCCTTCTTGGGTTCAATTGGTGCATGAACAATTTTAGTAACCAAGTGCTTATAAAATAAAGAATGTTATTGAAGTTGCTGAAGCTGTCCCATGCCCCCTACCTCGCAAAGATTGTGAATAACTGAATCAATTTGCACTTAGTTTCCAGAACTTCTTTTAAAATTCCACTACGATCAATAATTTTCTACTTGGTCAAGTATTGAGACATTCATAATATAGTATAGAGTTCCTAAGAGTATGCAATTCCTCATCAGATTTATTAATAAAATAAAAGAGAGGCTTCCAATCTTCATGTGGATCATTATTGTTCCACAAGTTACTGATGCATTTTAACACGTTTTCTTGTAAAGTTTAAAGGTAAGGAAGCTAGATAAGTGTTACAGTACTACATTTTAGTATGAGTTTACAAATGCATGGTTCATAAAGGGTTTACTGTTCCCTTATTACTCTGTTACTGTATATAAAACAACAAAATGTTAGTTTATATCTGATTATTTCCTTGAGTCATTCTCTTAGTTAATCGTTTATAAGGTTGTATATTTAACCTAAGTAATACCTGGACGTATTTCCTTCTTGGATCATGGCTTGGGCTACAGCTGATTTAAGTGGCAGAGTTGACTCGAATATATTGATTTTCTGTCAATTCCACGATGGTTAGGGAAATTTTTTGGTGTTGAGATGCTTTTACTACTTTATATTTTAGCTATTTTTTCTTTGTGGAAATAGAAATTACCCATTTGTTATTTAATCAAACTTGTGCGAATTTTTGTGTGACATAAAGAAATATATGAAAATGAAACTGTTAAGTTGCTTTTTTGTGTGGGTCAAAGAGATAACTTAATTGTTCTGTTGACATCATAAACAATTTCAATTTTGTATTATGCCATATATTATATTTTTATGAATTCAGAAGTGCAATGTTGATCAATAGACTGTTGGACAAATTATTAGTAAGGAAGAGAGTTAAAGCTCTTTCATTAACATAAGAGTTCTATTTGTGCCTCTTTTTGTATTGGTTTTACTGTATAGTTTTTGAATACTGAGATTCACTGTGTATGTAAAGCCCTCCTCTGAAGAAAGGGCATCTTATATGTTTTTGTATTTTACTGTGAACATTCTCCTATTTAAGCAGTAGGACCGCCTGAGCTTAAGTGCTTCATATAATTCCTTGATGATGGATAATTTAATATATGTTTTTAACTAAAAAGGAGGAAATTTAATTCTAATGATTCACTCCCGGTTTATATGCAGGTTAGAGTTTGTAGGGAAAATACAACAGGTAACGTGTATGCAATGAAAAAGCTTAAGAAATCCGAAATGCTTCGCAGAGGACAGGTATGTGATTATCAGTCTTCATACTGTTTTGATATGGTTCTGTTTACCATATTACTGGTCCTTAGATTCTGGATCCCATTAGGTTGAGCATGTGAAAGCTGAAAGGAATCTGCTTGCAGAGGTGGACAGTAATTGCATTGTCAAACTCTATTTTTCTTTTCAAGATGAAGATCATTTGTATCTCATTATGGAATATTTGCCTGGTGGAGATATGATGACCTTACTAATGAGAAAGGATATTTTGACTGAAGATGAGGCAAGATTTTACATAGCAGAGACAGTTTTAGCTATTGAATCTATCCATAAACATAATTATATACACAGGTTTGTGGATTACTGGTTTTACTGCCTGGCTTCTATTTATTCAGGTACTTCAGATAGTCTGACTTCCTAAATGTTTAATTTGCTACAGAGACATTAAGCCTGACAACTTACTACTTGATAGATATGGACATTTAAGACTGTCGGATTTTGGCCTTTGTAAGCCATTAGATTGTAGAACTCTACAAGAGGACTTTTCGGTTGGAGGAGATAGCTTCAATGGAACTTCAAGAGGTGATGCACGTTCTGCAGCTCCGAAGTGTTCTCAGCAAGAACAATCACAACATTGGCAGAAAAATAGGAGGATGCTTGTAGGTCTCATTTTATTTCGACTGAAAGCCAATTGGGATTTCTTTTTCTTTTTGCTTTAGTTTACTGAGAAATATCCTGTACTGTTCAAACTCTTATTGACCAGTCATGTATTTAGTGTTTAATGACAGACATACACTGTGCTTCACTCTTGACATCAAATCATAGTGTCAATAAAATTTTATTTCGTGTGTTGTTTTGCAGACTAGATCTCGTTCTCTGATCCCTCAGTTTTCTAATATCTCATATTTTGCTACTGCAGGCTTTTTCCACAGTCGGTACACCTGATTACATTGCTCCAGAAGTTTTGCTGAAGAAAGGTTATGGAATGGAATGTGATTGGTTAGTTTTTCGTTTATATTTATTCATTTAACCTTTGCATTTCATTTATATTTCAGTTTATTTATTTTTTAATATTGTTGACATAAATGACTTTTCACAATGTACATGTTGGTAAAATTGGATTGAATTTTTTCCCATGCCCTCCAAAGCTTGAATATGAACTTTGAAAACAAGAACATTATTTCATTTCCCGAATTCAAATTAAGGCTCAAGTTACAGAAAGTGAAGTGTGCTTCTGTAGATTGTTAAAATCTTCTGTGCGCGCTTGTTCCTTCTCCTTGGAGAAACCTTATTGTATGCAATCATTTTTCTTAAAGAGAACGTAGTAATATTTTTCAAAGAAGCCCTGATCTTCCCTGCACCCTGCTGCTCTGTCTCCAAAAGAAGGGGAAAGTTGAACAGATTATATGCTTATGTTAAATATACAGTGAGGTTTGTCGTTGTTTTGTAGGTGGTCTCTCGGTGCTATAATGTATGAAATGCTCGTGGGATATCCACCATTTTATTCAGATGATCCCATGTCAACATGTAGAAAGGTAAGCAGGGGAGTGATGCTAGTCCTAGATGTGATCATTTTACCACTATAAATGTGCATTCTTGTCTTGGACTTTTCATAATCTATGTTTTATTTGTTAATGATTTTTGCTAACATGAGTATTTTGAAACATTTTCTCTAATAACTCATCTGATCTTTATCAATTTCAATGATGCTATTGGAAATTTATTTTCTGTTCTTTTTTTCATTATGCCTTGTAATTAATTAGCTCTTGGTTTCATTCTTAAAAGTTAAAGAATCCTAGTCTAACTGTGGCCAGACATATTTTAGAGATAACAAGTGTATGTAAGTAAGGTAAATATTGCTATTTGATAGTTTAACATAATTCTCATCTTGATTTTATGCAATCCTATGTGGTGAATATAATGGTTTTGCTCCTTTCCAGTTTCTTTCGTTTTGTGGATTTTGCTGCTTGAACAACAAGCCACTTTCTTTCCCAACGTGTCTTGGTTCACTACAGTCTATTACGATCCATGGACTCTTAACAGTTGGAGTGGAACAACTTAGTTTTTAGTCAGACCACAAAAGGTTTAGGTGATTATAGTGTTCTAAAAGGCGTAATGTGTGACAATGCGTGGAGGCCAAACTATGGGCCAGGCGAGGCATAGGCGTAAAGAGGCGTTTTCTTATTTTAATTTTTAATCAATTAAAAAATCATTTAATAATTAAAAATAATGCTCCGTCCGTCACATTTATATAGGCTTGTTTTGTTTTTCACACGAATTGAGAAATCTTATTTAATGTTATTGGAAAATTAATGTTTACCAAAAACTTTCTTAGTTTACCCTCATTTAATTATCAATAACTAGTAGTAAATTATTATTAGAAGTAGTAAAGAAATAAGGGTAAATTAGTAAATGAACAAAACAAAACAGTTTTAATAAAAAAATAAAACTATATAATTGGGACAAGAAAATAAGGAAAGGGAGTCTATATAAATGGGACGGGGGGTGTACTTACTAAACATTTAAAACATATTTATAGAAACTTTATATATTTTTTTCAAAGTTTCCAAAAAAAAAAAAAAAAAAAAAAAAAAATATATATATATATATATAAGTTTCAAATTTAAATACAAAACAGTAAATAAATAACATATGAACTTAAATCTTATATAACTCTTTATCGGACTCCAATTCAATATTCTCTTCTTCATCTAATTCGTCATCCGTGTCTTCTGATACAAAATCCTCTTCCTCAGGCTCCCTTATTTCATTCTGAGCATTTCTAGTACCTCTCGAAGGTTGTAAGATGTCATTTTCCACCCCCATCACACTCCTCCTCATCATCACAACCATCTACAATCCAAGATTGTGCATTAGTTGCATCACTTGCTAATAGAGTCTCTATTTTGCCATTCATCCTCTTCTTGTGTGCCAACTTAGTATAAAATTGGACATAGACAAGATTGTTCATCCTGGTAATGTCAAGTCTATTCCGTTTCTTTGTATGTATCTACCAAAAGAAAGAAAGAAGAAAAAGAAAGGTACATTTAATGGAGCAAAGCATATTCAAGTAATTATTCACCATTCATTAGTAAGTAAAATGTAACAATCTAATTAATAATTTAATACTTACCCCTTCAAAAGAACTTCAGTTTCTTTCACAACCAGATGAACTAGTAGTCAAACCAAGTATCCTTTTTGCCATGATCTTCAAATTGGATGTTTCATTCACATAAAAATCCCACCAACTCACTAATAAATATAAATGAAAGAGATAAACATGTTATTTAATATATATACATAATCATTTATAAAATATAATAAATTATTGATACGAGAGAAAGAGTAATATGTTAACATACCCAGATTGTAATTTTCATCATTGTTCTCACATGCACTTATTGCAAGCTTCCTTACAAATGAACCTTCCTTTTGGACATATCTTTGCAACTCAAATTTATCACATGATGTTGCATTTGATCATTAGGAAAGAATTTCTCAATACAAACAATCAAATTATTTATCATGAATGAATCTTCTTTGATACATGGATTCTTGAAGAAATAGAATGGGTTCAAAAAATAAGCCATTGTATAAAGTTGACTATCAAGGCGATCTTTGCTTTTAGCACCAATAATGTCCAAGATTGGCCTATAATCACAGTCATTCTTCAATGTCTTTGCAATGTCATCCTTTGCCTTTAGTAGCTCTCCATAAACAAAGCTCATTGAAGGCTTTTCTTCTCCATCAACAAGTCTAAGAACTTTCACTAGCAGAGTGTATACCTTCAAACACAAGTCTGTCATGCTCCAAAAATCGTTCAAAACAATAATATCAAATGCTTCTTTTCTCTTTTTAGACCTAGACCATTTCGTGTTATCCCATTCATTGCTAGTCATCATACTTTTCAACTCTTGTTTTTTTTATCAAGCAAGCTTTGCAATGTTAAGAATGGGGATGCAAATCTAGTGACTCCCGGCCTACCTATCTATTTTTTTGTGAACTTTCTCATCAATGCCAAAGTCTTGTGATGTGCATAAATGAAAATAGTGAATGATTTTGCATTGTTAATCACTCCCTTGAAGTTGGGAAGTTTAGAGATTCTTTCAAGCACAAGGCTTAAAGTGTGAGTGGCACAAGATGTCCAAAATACGTTAGGCCTTTGCAATTCTAACGATTTTGTGGCAGCCATATTATTGGAAGCATTGTCGATTACAACTTGAATTACATTTTCAACTCCAACGTCTTTAATACAATCATTGACATATCAAATATATACTAACCTGTATGAGCATCATTTGAAGCCTACTTTGATGAAATAAATGTGGTCCCCAATTTACAATTCGCAATTCACACATAAATTCATGATGCTTCTTCTTTTTCTATCGCTCCAAGCATATGTCCTGATTGAACACCCATTATTTTTCACTCTTCTTCTTGCTTCTTTAAAGTTTCTTTTGTCCTCTCCACCCCTCTCTTCAAAAGAGGCTCCCTTAATTGATATTGGGAAGGAGGAATGTAACCCGGTCCATATTAACCAAGAGCTCCACAAATAGTTTAAAACATTGCCAATGGCATTAAAATGAATTCTGGCTTCATAAACCTATCTTGCCAAATATCGATGAACCTCTAATAAACTTTTCTTAGAAATTGCATCATTCATATTTTGTTGTCTCAATTTCTTATTTGCATTCATAGAAGCATCATTAACATTGATAGACCTTGCAAATTGATCTGTAGTTCCCACATTAATAGGCCTTTTTCCTAGTCCCTTTTTCAATAATAGCAATTTCATCTTCTTCATCATCTATTTTACGCAAAGATATAATCACATCTTCCCTCAAACTAGCATCATTCAATAGCTTCTCTATTTTTTTAGACTTGGTCCCTTGAATCGCCTCAACACACTTAGTTTTTTGTTCTTCACTTGCTTTAGGACATGATGCCACACTCTTCCATTGATTCCCGCTACGTGAAGTTTATGCCTAGATATTCCTCCCCTAGTAACCTTATCACATTATATGCATTTCGCATTATTAAGATTGTTTGGATCTACCAAAACCGCGGTTTCCCATCCGGCATCTCCGGAATCTCTTTTGAGTTGACTACATTGGATTTAGATACGGTTGAAGAATCACCTTCTTCCATTGGTTCCTAAAAAAATTGAAACAATATAAAATTTAAAAACATTGGGGTTCAGTGTACTAAAATAAAATTAAGACTAAGATGCACACAAAATTACAAGTTTTATAAACATGAAATACCCTAAATTTTCCCATTTCCCCTGTTACTTTAGTGCAAAAAGAATACAATTGATAAGAGATGAATATTATATTGATCAAATTCAAATGTGCTAAATTCATGAATGGATATTATAATGATCACAAATACAATAACAATACTATATTTGCCTTTATCCACCTACCAACCCCATTTTATACATAAAAGATTCATAAAATCCCACTGTGGACCCAGTGCATGGACTCATTAGCCATTCTTTTAGACTTTTAGTATGGAGATGCCCAGGTTTGTCTCTTTCAATTTCAGCACTTGTATAGAAATCCTACACTCAGGACATGAGTATGGACCAACCGTCAAAAAGGAAAAACCCCAGGTTTATCTATTTTCTTTTGTATATTGAGTGCGTCCAAATTACCTTGGAAAGTGCTTAAGATGAGCAGTTGGAAGAGAAAGTGCCAACTGCCGAGATGTTGCGGATTGGAGGAGAGAAATTTTTGGTTGCAGATTGGAGGTGAGAATTTTTTGGGTTCAAGTGGCCGTTTTAAATTAAGGCAAATTGAAGAAATTAACCTTTAATAATTTTTAACTTCAAAGAATTGTAAAAAAAATTAAAAAAAGGATGATAATGTGCGCTAAGATTGTCATTAACCGCTAAATAAGACGCCAAGTCACTTGGCATGGCGTTTTGGCCTCGCATCACTCCAAGGCTCGCCTTTTAGAACATTAGGTGATTATTATGAGGGAAAACTATAGTAGCGGTACCAAACCTTTCATTAAGTAGCAAACTTTGCCTAAACCTTTCATTTGTGTCACTCACGGTATCAAACCTTTCAAAATGTCGCAGCTGGAGTCCAAGTTGATGAAAACTGTTAGTTTGACCGTTAGTTGACCAAAAATCAAAAGGTTGACCAAAGGTTGACTAATTTTAAAAGGGTAAAAATGTAATTTTATAATTTACACATAAAAAAACTAAAACAAAATAATTAAATCAAAAAGAAGTAGGAGAAAACTTTTCATCTTCTTCCCACACCACACTACACTACACCACACCCCACCAATCCCAAAACCAAAAATCAAAAACCACAACCTCCGTTGTTCCCCCGCCCACACCCACCTCCACCTCCACCTCATCCGAGTTCCTCTACTTGGGTACACTAGTCAGCTCCCGAGATTCAAATGTTGGCTCCACCACCAACCAAAATGAAAAAAACACCCCTGTAGCCATTTTTGCTAGATTACCAGCGGCTGGGGTCGTCAGAGCTCCACCCTTTCTCGCCCCTGCCACGTCAACACACTCACCAAAATTACAAAGATGCCATTGCAAAGAACCCTTGTTCTTCTTATTCTTACTCAAAAAAAAATGAAGAGTTTTTTTCACCAAGAGGGTCCACAGGAAACAATGCTAGTCCATTTCACACGAGGCCATCCCCTCCTAAAAGCTTAAACCCAATTAATTTGAACTCTCCAACTCATTCTTCGTCGTTTGATAATAGCCTATTAGTGGTGCTGAATTCTAGTAGCCCCAGGAGCTTAGAATCAAAATCACCAGATAGCTTACTGAATTTTTCGGCTCCTTTACAGCGTTATATCCCACCACCTCCACCCCGGAAGCCGAGGGATATACGCCATTTTTTCCTTCATCGCGTGAAGCTGGGGCCCATATTTCCTCGCCTCACAGTTTTGAGTTTTTGGGTGTTAGAAGAGGGCCAACCCCATCCCGTCCTCCGCCTCCACCGCCACCAAGGAGATGCACCAGGAAGAAAACGGAAGAGTTGAGAATGATAGAAATGATGAAATTCGTGTTGATGTCGATGAGAAATTGGATGGTTGTGTTCAGGGTGTTAAATTTGGGGTTTTAGCGAGAGGTAGATGGTGAAGGCGAAGAGGATAATGACGGAGCGGGGGTTTTGGTGGTTTTTGATTTCTGGTTTTGGGGTGGCTGGGGTGTGCTTGGGAAGAAGATGACCAGTGTTTTCTTCTTCTTCTTTTTTGACTTAATTCTTTTGTTTAAGTTATTTTATATGTAAAATATAAAATTATCATTTTACCCTTTTAAAATTAGTCAACATTTGGCCAAACTTTTGATTTTTGGGCAACTAACGGTCAAACCAACAGTTTTCATTCACTTGGACTTCAGCTGCGACATTTTGAAATGTTTAATACCGTGGATGGTACAAATGAAAATTTTGGACAAAATCTACTACTTAATGAAAGGTTTGGTACCGCTGCTGCAATTTTCCCTTATCATAATTATGTTCCATATTTAGGCTTAATTTTTAGTGTTAAGTTAGTAATATTTACTTACTCTAGTTTCTTTCTTTTTCTACAATGTTGTTGTATTAACACGTACATTATACGTAATTCTTTTGAGGCTTCAGCATTGCTATTTCCTTTCCCACTGGATGGATTAAAACATGCATGTTATTATTCTCCAGAGGTTTTATTTATCACTGCCCCTTCCCTGCAATTTGAGAGCAGTACCATTCCCCTGTATCCACCTATTTACTTGTGATATAGGAAAAATGAACTATATATACCAATTTGTATTTCCTTGGACTTAATAATTTCTTCTTATCGTATGTGTAGATAGTGAACTGGAGAACACATTTAAAGTTTCCTAAAGAAGCAAAACTTACTTCGGAAGCAAAAGACCTGATTGGCAAACTACTTTGTAATGTCGAGCAGAGGTTTGGTTCGAATAGCTCGGATGAAATAAAGGTATTTTGTGGTGCGTCTTATGTTATGTTCTTGAATTCTAGGAGCCAATGGAAAATTATCTCAATTACCTTGCTGTTTGTTTAATTAGGCCCATCCCTGGTTTGAGGGAATTGACTGGGACAGAATATTTCATATGGAAGCTGCATTTATTCCTGAAGTCAACGATGAGTTAGACACCCAAAATTTCGAGAAATTTGATGAGGTATTGGCCCCCTTCTTTTTGTGTGTTTCTATGAAAGAGACGTGTATTTGATCACTATTCTTCTGCTGGCTACAGTCTACGCACCAACCTCAATCTTCTTCAAGATCTGGTCCATGGAGAAAGGTACTAATGCCAGTGCAACTTTGTGAATGTAAATTTGGACGCATCTGCTAGTTCTTCTCCCCTCAAAAAAATATAGATGTAGTGCAGTTATGGAGTTCTGTGTGCTATTGAGAGCTCCAAGATAATCTTTATTGTACCTTTGCATTTGTAGTGCTTTCATTCCATCATTCTATCACACTGGCAAAGGAAAATAGGTTACCAAAATAAATTTTGTACATGAGCTGGTCTGGTGAAACATTTACTTTACGCTCATTTTCCTGAAAGCTGATGTTTGTTTGACTTTAATCAAAGCAAGAAAATTTATTATTTATTGAAATAATTAAAAAAGCAGCAATATTATATTAGAAATGTTTATTCAACTGTCAATATTTAAACGTCCCCTTTTGAGTTGGGATGGAGTTTTTGGTGAGAATTGAGATTTGAGTAACTTTTCAGTTTTGCTCTTAAAACTAGTGTTCAAGATCTCTCTTAGTCACAACATGTATATTAGAAAACTGCTTTTGGAAAGAAAATGTCTATGTTAACAAATTTTACGAAATATTATCAAGACATGCTTCAAATAAAACTTAGGATTTCTTTGTAAATTTGAGTTAGAAGTCATTTTTTGAATGGAGTTGTTATTTTGGAGGGTATATTTACATAGTTTAAGACCTTGCAGATCATATGGTAACACCAATGTTAGCCCAAAATTTTGATTTGTTTGTCAGATACATGCTTCTGCCTAGGAGTTTGAAGTACTAGTTCTCATTAAATGTTGTGGCATGAGTTTCTCTAGAAACTGATCTACAATAGAATTAAACTCATACAAAACTTGGGCATGACTTGGACATGTCATGTAGCACTTCTCCACAGCTCTTTTACGTTGCGAGAAAGAGTGCCAATTTTGTACTGTGTCTGCAAAACATGGTCAAGGCAAGTCTAAGTACACCAGGATACCCAATTTGATTGCCTGCTTCAAAGGTCTTTTGTGCTATTTGATGACATTTGTAGGTTTTTCATTTTGTTGCTTACATGGCATTATTAGGGTCCTGAACATGTTAAGATCTTTTATTTTTCTTGACCCCCGTGTTCTCCATTCAAGCTTATTTTCTTTCCTTCCACTGCCAGATGCTTTCGTCCAAAGACATCAACTTTGTTGGGTACACGTATAAAAACTTTGAAATCGTGAATGACTATCAAGTACCAGGAATGGGTATATCTCTTCCTCTCTTTCTGTGTAATGCACATGGAATTCTGACTGTGTTACTATTTACTAATGTTCTCTCTTAAAACGACTGATTTCAGATATCTATTCTTTTTCTGTAGCTGAACTGAAGAAGAAAAATACCAAGACAAAAAGGCCAACAATCGAGACACTGTTTGGTATGTACATGCCTTCTGTATACTTCTGCTGCATACTCAAAAAAATTTCTATAATATTTGCTTGGTGGCTTATGTTTCAGTTTAATACATGATTTTGTAATTTTGAGTCCTTTCTGTAACAATGTTTGATAGCTGGATAGGATTTTAAAGGAAATAGAAGGTTATAGGGATAGTGACTGTTCTCGTGTCTTGTTGAACAATGGAAGCAAAATACTTAGAAAAAAAGATAGAATACAGAATTTAATTTTGCATGCCTTCAATTCCCTTCTCCAGTTTTCCTTTCCTTTATCCAAAAGATGAGTTACCAATTCCGTTTCTTTCCTTCCTTTAGCATCAATCAAACAGGGCTAAAATTCCTATATAAAATTAGATTCCTTGATCAAGAAGAAGTTAATTGTTGTTGGTATATGAAATAACGAGATTTGGCCCAAACTACACCTAGAGGGGGTGAATAGGTGTCAATGCAGAATTAAAAATTGTAATTAACTAGCAACAAGTCACTAATTAATTATCTCTAGGTGGTTAAGCAAACAGTTCAATTATCCTATGTTTGAATACCGCAGAATATATAAACAGTAAACAAAGTAGTAAATAACGCACGGTATGATCATGGAGAAACCCCAACTAGGTAAAAACTTCGGACACTTTGCCAATCAAAATCCACTATAAACGATTGAACTTACAGTCCGCTAGACAAGACGACGACACGAACTTTTTGACCTTCTGACTGCAATTCCCACAATTCTCCTGAATTTTGTGCTCCTACACCAACTCCCAGCTGTAGTTTTCAAAGCCTTCATGGAATGTACGATCCTGCAGCAACTCCCGGCTTTATCAATTCGCATATCTCATGTAGATCAACGAAGAACTCCGTGTTCTTCATCAACTGGAACTCCAGTCACCTTCCCTTGATTTTCAGAACTCTGACAGATATGTAGGAAGCAGCAATTTGGTATTTGGATTGAGAATATGGGGTGTGTTTGATCCATATTATTTTGGAAGAATGTATTATGGAATAGTAGATTGATGGAGAATGTGTGGTTGAAAAAGAAGGAAAAATTATTGATATGATGGAAATTATTATTTTATTGAAGAATGTGTGGTTAAAAATGAATAGAAAAATGTGAATGAAAAAAATAATGTAGATCAAACAGGGGCATGATGTTTTCACCGCCAAGAACAGATCACAACATGAAGGTTGAAAGATAATCGATAAAGAGAATATGAGAACTATGTGTTTGCACTATGATCAACCTTAGAAAAAACTTTCTGTGGTGTTTGGTATTTATAGTTTATGTTTTGGGATTGAATGTGCTGGACAAAAAGCCTTAAAAACGCGAACTAACATTTTTCGGATGACACTGTCGCTCGAGCGAAAGCTGGGCGACAGTTGAGCGAAGGCAAGACAACAGGTGGGTGACGCAGTTTCTGTTTCTGACACTCGAGTCAAGTCTTGGCGATAATCTAGCTAAATTTCGGCGCCGTATTTCCTTCTTTTCCATTCTCGAACCATATACCTAATATAACACAAATTCTACTATTTGCAACTAACTCCTTGACTTTTACATCATATTAATTTTAGTCCATTTTGTTCACGGACTTGTCAATTACATCAAATACCTAATAGTATCTTCACACAATTTATAGTTGAACTTGCCAGTTCTTCAAATACTTCCTGTGGAGCATGGAGTACGAAATCACTTTTATCTTTTTTATTGTTTTTTTTTTTTCCTAATGCATCTGGTTTCTTTGTTTCTCATTAACAGAGGACGATTCAGAAACATTAGAGAGAGCAAGTCAATCATCTCAAGGAAGCTTTAGGAATCTCGGTCCTTCCAAACTTGATGAAGTTTCTGAAAAGTGAAATGACAAGTCCAAGTAATTTTGCTGCTCGTAACTTATTCCCTAACGTCTGCATTGGCCCAGTTCTTAAATCAAATACACATTGACATTAGAAGAGAACTTATTTGCATCATATTAGTGGTTCTTGTGCCTTTCGTGGATCTACCCTTTGTTCAAAAAGGTTGTGGGAAATTGCCTGGTCGAAGATAACTGTTCAGAGTCAGCTTGATAGAAGTTTTGGATGCTTTTCTATGTTTTGTTCTTAACCATAACTGAAATGTGATTATGAACACATCTTTGTTTTTTATCCCCTGTTCATACCACAGTATCATGTGTAAGTATAATTAATCATAGTTTTTGTACTTATGTCATCTTATACTGCTAAAAGGATAGAATTGTCATTTCACTTGTTCGGTTAGGATAGTTTAGACTTTTTGCTTATTAGACTATTTAAACCTTTGTAATATCAATATTGGAAGACAAGTTTGTTTGGTTGTATGAAACCCTTGCCACTTTGGCTCTCTTCGTTTTTATTTTGCTTATATTTACAATATAGCATCATGTACTAAAGAACATACAATGTAAATTCTGTATGAAATTTTGTTGAGGGTAATAATACTTAAAACTGAAATTTTAATGTCCTGGTTTGTCAATGGAGCTAAAATGGGGGGCTAATTGGAAGGGATCAAATTTCTTTAATGTCCTTTATTTTACATGAAGGCTTAACAAAACTACTGTGGAATATGGAGTGACAAATTATATAATAACTAGTCAAAGTCCGTGCAATGCAACGGTTGTGATACTTTTGAAAGTTATGTTAGTGTCGAAATTAATGGATATATTAAACTATTTAGATTGAAAGGTATTTTGGCTTCAATACATGTTTTCAATTTGTTGATGCATTGTTAAGGAAATAATGAAACTCAATCTAACCCTCATTTTTCTACCTATTGAAGTAAGACATTATGTCTCATTCTTCTCGTGCTCATAGAATCTTTAATTACATGTATCAGTTGTACTAATATTTAATTTCTTTACAAAGACCTTATGTAAGACGTACGTAATCAAGACTAATTAATTAACAATAATACAGTGCAGAATTTATGACAAATCAAGGGTCTCTATCAGTATTTAAATCACAACACAATGAAAACTTTCATCATATAGGCAAAAAGAATGACAAACGATCACCTAACTTCATAAATTCTGTCGAATATCTTTTCAGCATATTCTAATAATACCGTACATTAAATCAATTTTAAAAAAATCAAAATAATTCACTTCATAGAAGATGTTTGTCTACCAGTACTGCATGATGTAGGTGGATTTTTCTGAAAATCATTGAATTCCTTCAATATCCATTTTGACGCCACAAATTTACGCTTTTTAACTGTAAAAATTGAAGAAAAATGAAATTGATAGAAATTGGTGTGAGTATGAGGATTGAGTGTGGATAGAAAAGAAAAATTAACAATTATGATTTTACGTTTAATAATCTAAGATAAAAATTGAAAAAAAAAATGAAATTGAAAGAAAATAGTGTGAGTATAAGGGTCGATGGTGGGTAGAAAAGAAAAATTAACAATTATGATTTTACGTTTAATAATTTCAGATCATTTGTATATTTAAACTTAATCGAATATATATTTATTATTATCATATTTTAAGTTTTTTTTAATAAAATTTAAATCGATCCAAAGAAATATTCATATCGTGAAATGTCGAATCAAACGTTGTAGGAAAAATAAAGTTCGAAAAAAGGATATTGGAATGAGGTTGAGATTGAGATTGAAAATAAACATAAACAATCACGACTTTACTTTTCACAATTAATGTAAAATTATTTTTGATATTTAAAATTTATCGACCATATATTTATCATGGCCATACTTCAAAATTTTCAACAAATTTAAATCGCTTAAAATGCATATTTGTAACTTAAAATACTTAATCAAACGTAAAAATAAGAAAAGGGCTTAATTTAAGATCACTCGAAAAAATGACATTGGAATAAAGTTGAGATTGAGATTGAAAATAAACATAAACAATTATGACTTTACGTTTCACAATTAATGTAAAATTATTTTTGATATTTAAAAGTTATCGACCATATATTTATCATGTCCGTACTTTAAAATTTTCAACAAATTTTAAATCGCTTAAAACGCATATTTGTAACTTAAAATACTGAATCAAACATAAAAAAATAAAAAAATCGGTTTAATTTAAGGTAAAAACTGAATAAAAATGAAATTGGGAGAAATTGGTGAGTATGAGAGTTGAGGGTGGGTAGAAAAGAAAAATTAAAGAATATGATTTTACGTTTAATAATTTAAGATGATTTTTATATTTAAATTTAATCGATAATATATTTATTATCATCATATTGTAAGGTTTTTTATAAAAATTTAAATCGATTCAAATGGATATTCATATCACGAAATATCAAATCAAACATTGTAAGAATTTTTTATATTTAAAATTTATCGACCATATATTTATCATGGTCGTACTTCAATATTTCCAACAAATTTTAAATTGATTAAAACACATATTTGTAACCTAAAATATTGAATCAAACGTTTAAAAAAAAAGGGCTCAAGCGAGCCGTGGCTCAGCTTCTGGCTTATGAACAGTAACAAATACCAACTCTTTTATATAAAGTTAGATATTTAACTTTAATGACTAAATATGTCACAAAAATCTTTAATGACCAATTTGATATTTTCCCTTGAACTTGAGTAACCATTTGTGAAATTAACTCCAAACACAAATATAGACACACAAAGAGGTCCGTGAAAAGGAATATAGATTTAGTGGATGTTTGGTGGGGATTAAAATTAGAGTTTTAGTAGATTGTGATAGAAGTTTTTGAAATGTATAGTTGAAAAGTTGTGGAATCCATGAAAGATTTAGTTAATATTAATTGTTTGACTTTAATTTAGATTAAAATATGATTTTAATCCGAAACAAACATGGTTGTTTGGCATATAAAAGAGCGCTACTTACATTTGCATTTCCCATCAGACCCTATTTTAAGTTTGAACATCGAAAGATCGTAATCACTGGCACTTCTCTGAAGACTTGGTTGTGAACATGAATAGGAATATAGATTTAGCCCTTGTTCGAGCCCCATTTTGAAAGAACAAAATTCATTTTTGAATAGTAATTTTTGGAGAATGTGTGGTTAAAAATTAAGAAAAAAATTTCGATTTACGTATAATATTATTTTATTTAGGGTGTACGATTGAAAGTAAGTTTTGAAAAAATTAATTTAAAAAAAATGAGGCTCAAATAACCCCTTAGTTTACAACTTGTAAATAAAAAAGCACTATTTTCCTTTACTTTTCCCATCAAACCCTATTTCAAATTTGAGCATAAGAAGTAGGGCTATCTGTAGGTCGGTTCAGTTCGGTTCCAAAATTTTCGGGTATTTAATAAATGGACCCGTCGGGTCCAAATATAATTATGGAACCGTTCAGGTTCGGTTCATTTCGATTCCATACCTAATTAAATTTTTTAACATTTACAGCAACACTACATAAATATAACTAATGACATTTCATTCGTAACTTTTACAAATTAATATAGCTCAATTCAAAAATATATAAATAACTAACTGTCGAATAACATTAATTCAATGTATACAAATACCAAAAAATAGATATTAATATTAAAATGTCGGTGATCCATATTAAAAAATTGAGGTCCAAGACTTAAAATTATGAAATGATCTGATTTATTTAATTAATTTTAAAAAATAAAATAATTTAATTAATTTAATAAAAAAATTATTTAGTTTCGATTCTTATTCGGTTCTTCGGTTCTTGGTCTAGACCCAACCCATACCCATCTGTTCTCGATTCGGGTACCCGTTCGGATATTTAAATTATGAAGAACCACTCGATTCGATTCAGGTTTGATTCGATCAAGTTCGGTTCGGTTCGGTTCAGAACTTTTGGACACCCCTAATAAGAAATTCATAGTCTCGACACTTCTTCGAACACTTGTTTGGCAACGTAGGCACATGTCCATCCCAAAGGGATATGATAAAAGTTATTCTATTGAGCAAGAATTAGGGCATGTTCGGTAGAGATTAAAATCGAATTAAAATTGAAAAACTAGCCGTTATTGTTGATTTTTATTAGACGACTGAGACCCAATAATGACTATATTTTCAATTTTAATTTGCTTTTATGATAGAAAAACAGAAAATGATTATCGATTCAAATGCTTTAACAAATCTTTTTCTCATACATAAACTTTAAATTAAACTCCATGTTGAAATCCAAGAAATCAATAGAAAATAAAACATATATCGATCCATAGATGTATGATTCTTTTTCGGAATGAGTTATGATCTTCCAAAATAATTTGTGGCATTCTCTTGATTTTTCTTTCTATTGATGGGGATGTAGAGAAGAAGAAAAACCACACTCACCATTGGGACCATGACCCATATAATTCATAAGATAATGACCATTCATTATCTTTCATTTGTTTTAAATCGGTCCCTCATCAATTTAAAACAAACTTTCGGTATCTACACTTTAATTCCATGAAATCTAATACCCATTAGTCAAAATTCATCTTTAGTGGATCACTTTAATTGACTAATATATTTTAAATAATAGCACCACACATTTTAATATATTACGTGTGGCCCCAAATATGTTAGAATTTTCCAACAATCTCTCATTGAGTCATACGTGTAACCTTTCAAATGTGCACAATCTTATGAACTCAAAATTTTGTTATTATTATTATTATTATTATTATTATTATGGGTATTACAAACAATCTCGTTCATTAGTCATATTGATATAGGATCAAAGCGATTTTCGTCACATTTAACGTGACTAAATCCATCAATGGTCACATACACCCATACAATCAAATGACATAGATCAATCATGGGAGTGTAGCATGAAAATTACATGTTATGTGATCCAAACATGTCTATCTCCAACTGGTCCAACCTTATTTCTTAAATGAGATCAACCATAAACTTTAATTAGAGTGTAACTGAACTGAATACTTTAGTTATGAAATAAACAGAATATCCATGGACAAAAATATGTGTCTAAAACAGACAACATTCAAATACAAACTCCCACTAAACTGACATATCATCAAAAAATGCAACACTCATGTGAGCATTATGCTCATGAAAGATCTTGGGTAGTAGCCATTTAGTAAATGGGTCCATGATTATGGAGTTTGTTCTTATATGCTTTATAGAAATCTAACCACTCTGAATTCTTTCCTTGACAATTAGGAACTTAATGTCTTTAAACTTTGACATCGTCGTGTTCCCGTTGGAATATAAGATTGCTATTGTCACAAAATAGCTTGAATGGTCTTTCAATTCCATCCAAAATATGCAGCCTACTGACAATATTTTACAGTCAAATTTCATGATCATAATCAGAATAACCAACGATCTCCAATTGGTCTGATTTTCCTAAATGTGATCATGTAATCCTTAGTTCTCTATAAATACTGAATAATCTCATGGCTGCTTTCCAAATTTTCATTCCAAATTTAGTTAAATATCTATCTAGCATTTTCGGATGTGCATAAACCTGAGTATATATTAAATTCTCAATTGCTGAATCACAGAGAATTTCACGCATTTTCTTTTCTTTAAATTTATCCCTGAGGCATTAATTGAGACTAAACTTGTCTCCGTTATTAATAGGGATATCACCTGAATTGCATATCTTCAATTCAAATCTTTTAATAACCTTATCGATACAACTCTTTTGTGATAATCCTAAAAATACATCAAGAATGATTCTTGTGTATCTATATCCTTAGTACAAAAGATGTATCACCAAAATTTTTCATTTCAAAATTCCATGACAGAAATTTCTTGGTTTCGTTCAACATGCCTATATCATTATTGGCAATCAATATGTCATCAACATACAAAATTAAGAAAATATGCTTACTCACACTAAACTTGTGATACACATAATTGTCAATAACATTCATCTCGAAACCAAATGAGATAATTGATTGATGAAATTTGTGGTACCATTAATGGGAAATCAACTTAAGCCCATAGATGAATTTTTTTTAATTTGCAAACCATATTCTTTGGGTCTTCTGGCACAAAGTTTTCTGGTTGCACCATATGGATCGGTTCATCAATATCACCATTAAGAAATGTTGTCTTAACATCCATATGATGTAACTCAAGATCAAAATACGCAACAAGTGTCATCAAGATCAAAATGCGCAACAAGTGTCATAATTGTCCTGAAATAGTCTTTCGTTGAAACTGGATAGAAAGTCTCTTTGAAGTCAATGCCTTCTTTTTGAGTAAAGCCTTTAATTACAAGACAAGCCTTATATCTTTCCACATTACCATTCGAATCCCTTTTGGTTTTAAATATCTATTTGCAACCAATGAATTTCGCACCTTCTGGTCATGGGACTTTATTGTTGCATATACTTATATTCCTCATTCATGACATCAATCCACTCTTTAGAATTACTCATTTGCATGATTTGATGAAAGTTGATTGATCAGGTCTTCTTCATTAACCCATGTCATCCTTATTTTCTTGGAGAGAGACTATAAAACATCCAGAATTATCTTTCTCCCTTTTATAGTGGATTTTCCTTAATGACATTTGTTCTTGAGATTGTTGAGTTTGAATTTCTGGAACAATCAAGAGATTGTGTATAGGGGATTTTGTAATGTAGTCTTGATCCGAAATTGCTTCTTGAACAAGATCTGGAGCAAGAATTTGTCCATAAACCTAGCTATGTCAACGAGCCGAGCCGAGCCGAGCCTGAGCCCAAAAAAAAGAGCTCGGGCTTTTTTTGGCCCTAGCCGAGTCGAGCCAAGCAAAGCCCGTCCAAAAAAATGAAGCTCGGCCCGAGCTTTTGGCCCGGGCCTTAGCAGCCCGAGCCGGCTCGGGTTTTTCCCTTTTTTTGGATTTTTTTAATAATAAGCAGCTGTTTGCTGTCTGTGCTGCCTGCAAAGGCAGAGCCCAAAATGGGCGCTGCACAAAGGCAGCTAGAAATAGCTGCCTGCAAAGGCAGCTATTGTTAAATCAATTTTTTTAATAATATAAATATAGGCAGCAAACAGCTGTCCTTTGCAGGCAGCGACCAAAATGGGCGCTGCACAAAGACAACTATTGTTAATTTTAATTTTTAAATTTTTTTTGCCCTTTAGGTTTGCCCAGGCCACGGGCCAGCCCGGGCTTAAGCCTACGCCTCAAAATGGGGCTCGATCTATCCGAGCCTGAGCTTGAGCCCGAGCCGGGCCCGGCTCAGGCTTTTTCCTAGCCTGAGTCGTCCGAGCCGTCGAACGTTTTTGTCATCCCTACCCAAACCTGATCGTTGTCAATTGCAACAGAAGAAATATATACATATTCTTCATTCAAGGCAAAATCATTAACCTTATAATCTTATCTCCCCTCGCGAACTCTACATTCTCAAGGAATCGAACATTTTCCGTCTGGAAATTGACTTAATAGTAGGTTCTTTAAAAAATTTATAACCCCTTAAAAATTGCTTTACTTGGAATTGTGTTGAGAATTTAAGCTGCAGTCTTTAGTGCCTAGAAAGATCCTGATGTACTATGGAATGATTCCACATTCTTCTAGGAATTTAGTAAAAGGCTCTGGACGTTGTTCTCCTAATCCGTCATATCTATAATAGTATTCACCACTATGGTAAGATCGGACTTGTTAAATTCTTTTACTA
Source organism: Fraxinus excelsior (assembly GCA_019097785.1). Lineage (NCBI taxonomy): Eukaryota > Viridiplantae > Streptophyta > Magnoliopsida > Lamiales > Oleaceae > Fraxinus > Fraxinus excelsior. The sequence goes on from CM032626.1 coordinate 19,157,812, forward strand.
AATTGAATTTCAATCTCAGTCTTATATGCCGTGAACATGTCCAGTGTTTGGGATTCCTCATAGATGAGATATATGTAGCTATAGTAAGAAAAAATCGTCTATGAACATAATAAATTATTGTTGACCATTCCAATAAGTCGAAGGAAATGATCCACAAATATCCGTATGAATTAGTTCAAAGACATCTGAAGTTCTATGACACTTAATCTCCTTATGTTTATTTGTTTTCCCCCAATGCAATTAACATAAACACTTAAGTCTGAAAAAATTAAGGAAATCAATAATTACTTCTAACACAAGATTTTCCATTCTCTTTTGTGAGAAGTGACCTAATCACTTGTGTCATAACAAAGTAGAATTCTCATTGGTTAATTTATGTTTAATACCATGCGGATTCACATACAAAATTTCTTTATAAGATGCAACCGTATTAAGCAGATGTAGGTTATCATAATCGGATAAAAAACTGGTGCCCAGAGTTTTGAGGTAGGAAAAAGATCAAACTAACTATTTCAAATTGAACAAGAGTAACCAAATTTGTCCAATGTAGAAATAGAAACCAAATTCCGTCCAAAAGACGGTACCGCAAATGTCTCTTTCAAATCCAAAAAATAACAAGTCTTTAATGATAACTAAAAGTCCATATAGCCTCTACCTTAACTGATTTGCCATTACCCCACATAGATGAATCTTTCAACATCAATTGGTTTTGGCAGTTCAGACAACCCCGTATAGACACACTTATTTAAGTAGTTGTACTTAAATATATTCATCAAGTGTGTTTAGGTATTGACATTAAATTTACCTCAAAACAAACCAAAGTGGAAAGTGTACTTTTCTTTACACGTCGAGCGTGGTATTTAGTACACTCTCTCTTTATATATCCCAAATTTTCACAAAAGTTACGGCTAAATTTATCATTTTCGGACTTTTGCTGTTTATTTTAAACCGAACCGAATGTAGCTTTGTTATTCTTTATTATACTTAGAAGTACTTGTCAAGTGAGTAATATCAGTTTTATTTTGCTTTAGCATTTCTTCTTCTTGCACACAATATGGAAATGAGCTCATTAAGAGTCCAATTTTCCCTTTTTGACAGTTGTAACTGTCCTTAATTAACCGAATTATACAAGAAGCTATATCAATACCAAATGTAAGAGCAAGTCATCAGACAGCTCAAGCTTTAGTCCCTCAAGTTTAGAAGCAATATGAGACATCTCCCTAATGTACTCCCTTATGTTCCTCTAGCCTTTATACTTTATCGAAATCAAGCTTTTGCAAAAGCGTGCTTGTTTCAACTTTATCGTTTTTCGTAAAACGTTTTTCAATTTCGACAAGGAAATCATTGGCATTTGTTACTTCTTCAGATACTGCGCCTCTAAAGGCTTCTGGAATGCCGCGCTTAATGATCTTTAAACTCATGCGATTTGAGTGATCCCACTTCTCAAAGTTCCCCTTTCCATCAGATGAACTTTTTTCCGTAAGAGGTGCGAGTTGCTCAATCCAGAGCGCAAGATCTAGATCCTTGCAGCCAAAACAACTAATATGCTATCTTTCCAATACTTGACGTTTATTCCATTAGCACAGGAATATAGTTGATGTTGACAGATATTCAGAAGTTGATGAATTAACTGAATAGAGAACTTATTCTCAATTAACGTACTCACATTGGAATCTGTATTAAACAATTAATTAATTCAAATAATGGTAAGTCACATCTCAAGATACCCAACACATCATTAATATCAAGTCTTTGGACATTAATATTAATTGTAAGTGGTATTCTTGGTGTAGTGATCAAACATTGACAATAACTCCTGTCAAATAATAAATTCATCTTTGGATTGATTTATTATCCACGTGGAGACCTTATAATTGTCACACGTTTACCACCACGAGTGTGTATGCAATTCGGCCAAATATGAACTTTTTTTTGAGCCGACTAATATCCGCATGAACGAGTATACATACGAATTCCTTCTAATATTCTAAGTTAATTAATTTCCACAAAAGAGGTTGCGTTGGCAACATATTGCTTCAATCAATTTACTTTCGAATATTATATTCTCAGAAGAGTCATTTATACCAAAATTTGAAAAGCGAAATACTTAATTTTATTTATCTTGAAACTTTAAGGACCTAAGGGTTAATAATTCAATACTTAGGGGTGAAAATTAATTAATTCAAAACTTTATGGGTCAATAATTAATTATTGAAAACTTTAGAGACCCAAAAATTAATTATTCAAAACTTTAGGGGCCAATCTAAACCAATTATGAACATTTTGGGGGCTTAATTATTAAATTTAATAACTTAAATGACCCAAATTAATTAATTTCAGAACTTCATGAGCTGAATTATTAAACCCAAAACTTTAAAAGGTCCAATAGGATGAATATTAACTTTAGGAGGCTTAATAACCAAAACTTTAAACTTCAGGGATAAAGTTATTAAAACTCATAACCTTAAAATCCAAATTGAATTAACTTTAAACTTTAGGGGTTGTAATTTAAAATATTAACCCTAATATTAAATTGCAACCAAGGACCTGAATTCATCCAATCTACACCACATGCCCCGCCTCCAAAAATTCCATGACTGAAAAAACTTGAAAATAAAGCCCCTTCATTACCACCCTTGGCGGTGCTGGCCCGACGCCGCCACGGCACACCATGGCCGAGGGCCGCTGCCCCCGACCAGCAGCTTGGTCGCTGCTGTTACAACAGCGAAACAACATCGTTTTGCTGCGGCATCACACGCCGCCACCGGCTAATGGCGGCGGCAGCTGCCACTACATAATTTAATTTAATTTTTTTTAAAAAAAAAACTTGAAATCTTTAATTTCAACAGATCCAAAAATCTAATCTTTATTTCAAAATCCGAATTTTGAAGAAAACCTTAATTATTCTGAAATCCATATAATCTCATGCTAGATTTCATGAAATATAAATCCAAATTGCATAAAATAGCAGGAAAATCATATAATCCATAAAATTTAGAATTCAAGAACTCAATTTCTTATGAATTTCAACTATGGAGATGCTCTGATACCACTTGATAGAAAAACAGAAAAGGATTATCGATTTAAATGCTTTAACAAATCATTTTCTTATACATAAACTTTAAATTAAACGCCATGTTGAAATCCAAGAAATCAATAGAAAATAAAACATACCTCGATCCATAGATGTATGATTCTTTTTCGGAATGGATTATGATCTTCCAAAGTGAAATGAGTTATGATCTTCCAAAATAATTTGTGGCATTCTCTTGATTTTTCTCTCTATTGATGGGGATGTAGAGAAGAAGAAGAAGAAGAACCACTCACCATGGGGACCATGACCCCTATAATTCATAAGATAATGACCATTCATTATCTTTCATTTGTTTCAAATCGGCCCTTAATCAATTTAAAACAAACTTCCGATCAGACACTTTAATTTCATGAAATCTAATACCCATTAGTCAAAATTCATCTTTAGTGGATCACTTTAATTGACTAATATATTTTAAATAATAGCACCACACATTTTAATATGTTACGTGTGACCCCAAATATGTTAGAATTTTCCAACATTTTAAGCCGTACCGAACAGGCCATTAAGTTGGTTTGCTAGAATTTTTTTTTATCGTGAGGGAGGGTGACCTTAGCAAGATTGATTGAGCAAATATACATTGGCTTGAAGGATATATGATGACACATAAGTTCACAGGTCATACACTTGAACAAGAGGAAATTACACTAAACCAGGCATTAAGTTTAGACTTTTTAAAAATCAAGTTTTCCCTTCTTTTATTTATTTATCAGGTTTTTTAAATTATTTTAATTAAATAATTTTCATTTTTATTTTTAAAAAAATAGTTTCCATTTTAAAACCCTAATTCACCCATTTCTCCTCCCCCTCCCCGCCTCCTTCCCCTTCTCCCCTTCCTCTGTCACTCCCTTTTCCTCCCCGACGCTATTGCCGACTCAGCAACATCACAACAATGTTGATGAAGCTGCTGCCGCCACAACAGTGTCTGTGACGCTGTTGTGGCGGCGATCTGACTATTTGTGTTGATTTTGGGTTTTTCTTCATTCTCAGATCTTGTTGTTAGTGATTTGTATATTGTGATGATTTTTTGAAAATGAAAATGATGATTTGCACATTCTCATATGGTGATTTACCCATTTTGAAAGTGGTGGTGCAGTGATTTTTTGTTTTGATTTTGCAATGGTTTCTAGGTTGTGGTGTGGCTTATATGTGGACTGTGTGTGTGGTGTGGTTGTGGTGGTTGGATCTCTGTATGTGGCTGTTGTGGGTTGTCAATAGTGTTGGTCGATGGTCGGGGCGATGGAGTTCGCGACGGCGTCAGACGGATGGGACGAAGAGTTTCTGTGACCGACTATTTGGTCGATCTGTGACCAAGTAGTTGGTGTTTTGGGATTGTGGGAGGGGTGTTTCGGTATATGTGACCAACTATATCGATATGTGACCAAGTTTTTGCGGTGTAGTGAGATTGGGGGACATTTGTGTGGGATTTGTGGATTTGTGGGTAACGGTCGTGTGGTGGGGATGGTGATCCGTATGGTGGTGGTTTTTTTTGTGTGTATGTGACCTAGCTATTGAATTGTGGTAGTTTTTTCTGTGACCTAGCTATTGAACTATGGTGGTTTTTTTTTTATGTGTCTGTGACCAAGCTATTGAACTGTGGTGGTTTTTTGTGGGTGTCTGTGATCTAGATATTGAACTATGACTTTAAAATTGATGATTTGTAATTAAAAAAAAAAATCTATGACCCATAAATTTGAGGTGTATTGGGCCCGTGACCAACAAATTTGAAATAATTTTTTAAATGATGACCAATTAAAAATCTGTGACCTCCATTAACTAAAAAAAATTCGTGACCTGTAATTTTTTTATCAGTGACCAATGAAGTCAATTGTGAATGACTCAATTTTTCGATTTGTGACCTCGAAATAATCTGTGACCAATTAATTTAATAAATTGTTACTGAAAATTAAATTTTTAACTACTTAATAAGATATCTGTGACATCGGAATCGGAGCAGTTATCGAAATTAAGCAGCGGTGAAACGATCCCCGGAATAGTCGTCGAAATTAAATGCGGTCAGAGAACAGTCGTCGGAGTTGTCGCCGATCGCCGGAATAGTCGCCGGAGCAGTGGGAGTGGGGTGGGGCGGGGCAGGACGGATCAATTATATTATATTACAGTTAAATATTTAATTTAATAGATTAATTGTAAAATATAATTAATTCATTCATGAAAAAACTTGAATTTTGTAAATTTAAACATTGAGTGCCTGATTTTTGATTTCATGAAAGATATAACCTGGCACGTGAATTTTTCCCCTTGAACAATTTGCGCGAAGACTTGTCCCAGGGGCAAAGGCGTTCCGACCACTCTTAGTTTGGCAGACGGGACCCACTTTACCGGGCTAAGCTCGATATATGATTTTCTGAGTCAACAATCTTTTTATATATTATCCACAAACATCAGACAATCGGATAAACGAACTGTGGGCAGTTGTTGTCTTGCACATGGGCTTATTTGAAATTCATTTGACACTTGTAGTTTGGAAACATTTCTTCAATATTTTCATATTTTATTCTATACAGTGCATTAGACCAATAAACTAATTGTAAAGTTTACAGTATTTACATAAAATCACTACCAAACTGACGTTTTTTCGTTCTTAGCTATTTATCTTCGTCTTTCTGTCTGACTATGCCGGCCAAGTTATTGGAATTAAATAATTCAAATTTTGCTCATTCTTAACGTTGGTTTTTCACCTTCAAATACTGGCATGCACATCCATTTTATGCCTCCTCACTCCTTGATACAAATCTTTGATCATGTTAAATGGTGGGTTTGAAGTTGATGTAATGCAGCCCGACGGGCAAATGATCGAAAACCGGGGTGCGAATCTGGAGAGAAGTGAGCTCTCTCAATGGGTAGAGCATGTCACTAAGCAGCTTATCGAAGACTTGCCTGAAAACGAAACTGATGAAGTGGTTTGTGATCATGGTGGTGCCTCGACTCTGTTGAGCGAATTGAGGTCGAAAAGTATTGGAAGAAAAAACTCCGGCGTAAATGATGATGAACTTGGAGATGAAAGTGCTTTGATCAGAAGTGGGACTAAAACAGATGAGCAAGGCTTAAACTTGCTTACTCTTTTACTAGAGTGCGCAGTTGCTATATCGGTTGATAATCTCGGTGAAGCTCAACGAATGTTGCTGGAGCTGACTCAAACGGCGTCTCCATACGCCCCGTCTTGTGCAGAAAGGGTTGTGGCTTATTTTTCCAAAGCCATGGCTAGCAGGGTTATCAACTCATGGATAGGGGTATGCTCCCCTTTGATCGACTACAAAAGTGTGCATAAATCGTTCCAGATCTTCAACAACATCTCGCCATTCATTAAATTCGCGCACTTCACCTCTAATCAAGCAATCTTGGAGGCATTCCATCGACAGGATAAAGTCCATATAATTGATCTCGATATCATGCAAGGTTTGCAATGGCCGGCGCTATTTCACATACTAGCAACGCGCATTGAGGGTCCCCCTCAAGTTAGGATGACAGGAATGGGGAATTCGATGGAGCTCTTGGTGGAGACTGGAAAGCAATTGTCAAGTTTTGCCAAGCGCCTTGGGATGTACTTCGAGTTCCACCCCGTGGACAAAAAGTTTGGGAACATCGATTTATCCATGTTGCAGATCCGTAAAGGAGAAGCACTAGCGGTGCATTGGCTTCAACACTCCTTGTACGACGCCACGGGGCCTGATTGGAAGACAATGAGGCTCCTTCAGTGCTTATCCCCAAGTGCTATTACATTGGTGGAGCAAGAAATTGGACACGGGGGCTCTTTCTTGGACCGGTTTGTAAGCTCCCTACACTACTATTCCACCATTTTCGACTCGCTTGGAGCCTTCTTGCCTAGTGATGATTCAAGCCGTCATGGCGTGGAGCATTGCCTTTTGTACAAAGAGATTAACAATGTAGTTGCAATAGGAGGGCCAGCGCGAAGTGGCGAAGATAAGTTGACGCAATGGAGGAGTGAACTTTTAAGAAATGGATTTATACAAATTCCAATGAGTACAAACTCCATGGCTCAAGCACAATTAATACTCAATCTGTTCCCTCCAGCTCATGGCTATAGCCTTGTCCAAGGAGATGGAACCCTAAGACTTGGGTGGAAGGACACTAGCTTATATACTGCTTCTGCTTGGACTTCAAATGCTTTAAGATAATTATTCTATACATTGATGCTTGTTTTGCTAGTCTTAATTATTTATGTTGATTACTGATTAGTGATCTTTAATTATGCCGTTAGTAATGTGTAGTATCAAAAGTACATGGATGGATAGTTTCTCATGCATTAATCTACTTAATTAATTTTCTCATGCATTACATGTTGGAGAAAATGAGATATTGGCCGACTTTGGCACGAGTTTTGAGTGGAACTCGTTTGGCTATTTTGGAAGATAAAAATTGATTTGCGTTTTCCTCCGTGAGTACATCGAAATCATATATTTACTTGTCAAAATTGATGCTCGGGTGAATGAGAAATTGAAGCTCAAAGTGTGCCACTTAAAAGGAGTTTATGTTGGTGAGAAAACTAAAAAAAAAAAAAAATTATCCCACATAGGAAGTTGATGAAAACTAAAACCACTTTATAAAGGATTACACTTTAGAATGGTGTAATTATGTGTAGCATAGAGGCTCTCTCCACGTACGCGCGCATGGGAGGTGCTAATCATAGACCAAAATGGGCTTCGGGCACGACCTGCATACACGAATGTCGGACCGAAATGAGTAAAATTTGTTCCTTAGAAGTGTCCACGTTTTGCTATATTTTTATTTTATTCAACAGATTTTTCATTTTCTGAAACTCCTACGGTAATTGTCATGAAGTGAATGACAAGTTCGAAGATCCAGGTCTTTATATATCTCGATTTTTTCCAGTTTTCAATACACGAATTTCATCTGACAATTTATTTGCATACAGTTCGAGTTTGTCTTCGTTTTTCAATTTTTATTACAGTCTTTGTGTGATATTATTCGAGCACTAACTCAGTTCGTCGGAGTAAAATCTGTGGTACTCAGATTCTACTGTTCTTCTGTTGTATCTTGGGAAACAAACGCTCAAATTATACATCAAGCACGTACGGTGAGGGGAGAATCTGTTTTAAGGAAACTGTGTGTAGCACATGTCTCGGGTTAAAAGTTTACTGTTTAAATTGTTTTCCAATTTTAATTCGTTTTCAGTTCCTAGATTATTAAATCTGTTATATATAAATGAATCTATTATATGCAAAAACGATATGTGGAAATCCGTTATTTAAATTGTTAGATATATGGTAATTCTTGCAAATGCGGTAATCATATACGGTAATTCTTACATATACGGTAATCGTTGCATATACGGTAACTCAGACATATACAGTAATTGTCGCATATACGGTATCCATTACTAAAACACTTATCTAACATTACATGGATGAATTTCTTACGGTGTTAGATAATTCAATAATTCGGAGATGTCTACAATCCACATGGTAAGAAATGCGTGTTGGCAAGGAGCATTTACTTGAGCCAATAGTATGAATATTGGGAATATGGACCAATTTTCGATTTCATAATTAGAACTTCCTTCGAAATACATAATTAAAAAGTGAAAAAATATAATAACAATTATTATGTGAAAGTTCGTTACAACTATACCATGTCTCTATCATCTACTCGGGGGCGGCCTTGGGGGTACACGAGTTGAGCGACCGCACAGGGCCTCATCATTGTAGGGGCACCAAAAAAAAATTTGTTATTTGTGTATATGTATGTATAATTATACATATTTAAGATATTTATTAATTTTAACGTTTAAAGTTTTAATTATAATGTTAAGTTAAAGGACACAATATTTATAAATGAATGAGTTAAAAGATAGACAAATGATGTTATTTTATATAATATTATTGTATTTCTTATTCCTAAATACATATCATCACATTTATATTAAAACAATGGAAATGATTCATATGGTTTTGGCTCATTCATAGCTAATTTCAGTGTGTTGTGCTTAACTATATTATTTATGAATTATTTCCTTATTAATTATATACATTTGACTTGGCATGGTATGCAATTGCATAAGATACAAAAACTAAGAATAATGTAATTGACTAGTTATAATTTTTTAAAATAGTATCCTACTTTAAATAATGTCGAGGAAAATGGAAAAGAGAAAAATATTATTCATAAGAAGAAACATTTTGATGAAAATGTCACTATAGAGGATGCACAATCACTTGAATATTCTTTCATAACCAATTATTTCATTTATATAGTAGATTAAGCAATTGAATCACCTGAACGGAGTTTCGATCAATTCAATTAATATGAAAAAAATTGTTTTTTTATTTTCTTTTGACAAGTTAAACGCATTGTAAGATATTGATTTGAAAGCATGTTATGATTATCTTGACATTATTCTAAGACATGTAAATTTTTGCGATCATGATGACAAAGATTTGTTTTAAGAGTTAAAAATTTTGCTAAATCTTTTACCAAGAGAAACAAAGATAGTTTTTGATATATTAACTTATTTGAAATACTAAAAGGAATAAGAAAAAAGACAATTTTTGATATATTAACTTATTGAAAATATTGGATTGCTTTTTAAATACATTTATTGTTTATAAAATATTACTGAACGAGATTTTTCAAAATTAAAGTTATTAAAATCTTATTTACAATCAATCATGCTATAAGAACAATTGAATGACCTAGCTGTAATATCTATTGGACAAGATTTGTTAGAAACGAAAGTTTAATTAGTTAGTTTGCTTATAGAAATGCGACAAAAAATATTTTTACATGATTTATTGTATTTCATAGTTTACATGTACTATTTGATGCTTTTGATTTCAAAATTTTCTCATATGAAATTGCACGAAAAATTTAAGAGTTTGGATGGTTCTTTGTTGATGACATGAATTTTGATGAAGTTTGGAAAGTGCTTTTGAACTTTATTTGTACTTTTTGTATTCACGATAATTTAAAAAATAAACAGTATTTAAATAATATAATTTTGCAATGATATAATATTATTGAATATTTATATATTTTATGAAAGGGGCACCATTTTAAAATGTCGAACATGACATCCAAAATCTCAATGTTGGCCCTGCATCTACTAATACTTTGTAAAAGTATGTAGAGGCACTTAAAACTATTACAAACTCTAGTTGAAATCATTAAATTACATTGTGTATCTATCGTCTGCTATTACTGTGTAAACTTATGTAGAGGCCCTTGAACTTTTTTCACATCTTAGTGTTTATCAAACATATAGAATTACGAAATTTCAACTCAATATTCTAACATCTACCAAATCTTCAGGTGTAACACGACGCCCTAATTACATATTAAAATTACAAAATGACGTACCACTTATCTCTATTTTACCAATACTAGGTTGAAATCATCGTCTCCCTACATTTATCTTACGTAAGTCTTTTTCTTGAGTGACGCATTGTCATCTCCATCATGAAACGTTCTTATTACGAAATTTTCTTTTCAAGATGACTGCGGCGAACAAACCTAAGATTAAAATAAAAACAATCTAGATATTTATTAATAGTGATACGACTTGAGTAGCATAAGGTTTCCACAAACAGAGTTGAGTTTCTCTCTTTCTTTTTTTAATAATTTAATGAAATTAAGTTGTTGTTATACACTTGACCAAGCAAACTATTTGAGAACATGAGTAGTAATCCAAGTATAGAATGAGACTATCCATGCAATTTCTCCTATGATTAAAAATAAAAATTGGGTAAATTCTTCACCAACTTTTCATAGATGTGTCAATGATATTCACGATATTTCACTTGTAACACCCATATTCGCATCTTGTTAACACCGTGCGAGTGATATTCTCACCTAAAAAATATAGCTATTTAGACGTTTAATGCACATGATGTTTGATTAATAGTGTAAAATTGTCTAATAAAGATTTCTTATGTTTGCATCAATTTATTTGGTAATTGCACCTCATTTTAATTGTATCAACTTCGTTCTCAAACTCTATTTAATGGCATATATTGTCCATAATAACAACAAAGAAATTATTACAAATGAATACAAATATTTATTTGCTCCTTATATATTTAATGGTGTGTTTGAACCACATTATTTTGGAAGAATGTATCTTGAAATAGTATATTGATAGATAATGTGTGATTGAAAAAGAATGAAAAGCTATTGATGTGATGAAAAATATTATTTTATTGAAGAGTGTGTGATTGAAAATGAGTAAAATAATAAAAATGAAAATTTTAACGTACACCAAACAAAGAATAAATGAGGAAGTAATTGCAATCACTCTCTCAATTTTGATCTATTTTCTTAATAAAAATATGTAAAATGACAAATATACCCTCATATTTAAATATAAAAAAAATAAGAAAAATAAGATAGTAATTGCAATCATACTCTCAATTTTTTGGGTTAATTTCGCAAACGGTTACTGAACTTACCTAAAAATTACAAAACGGCCATTGAAATTTAAAACTTACAGAAACGATCACAGAAATTTCATGCGCTTTCACAAACGGTCACTGAAATTTTAATTTGTTTTCCAAACGGTCACTAAAGAATCGTTATGATTTTAAGTTAAATTTAAAGGACCAAAACACGTGGATATAGAAGTTTGACCACCTCAAGTGCAATTTTTTTTAAACAAGAATACACTGTGAACTAAAATAAATAAAAGTACATTAAAAGTAGGAAATCTATGCACAATCACACAAAAACATAGAAAAATATTTATATCTCATATCTAAATTTATGGTCTTGTACGTATATAGACGGAACGAGAATTAAAATATCACTTTTACAATTTTCATATAATTTACTCTAAAGGTGGCACTTAATAGCAAGAAATTTGCACTTGAGGTGATCAAACTTCTATGTCCACGTGTTTTGGTCCTTTAATTTTGAATTAAAATCATAACATTCTTTCAGCGATCATTTGTGAAACAAATTAAAACTTCAATTACTGTTTGTGGAAGCGCATGAAACTTCAGTGATCGTTTCTGCAATTTTTTAACTTTAATGACCGTTTTGTAATTTTTAGATAAATTTGGTAATTATTTGTGAAATGGGTAATTAGCGCAAAACGTCCTTACCTTTACACGATTTTGTGCAAAACGTCTCCACCTTTCGTTTCTTGGTGCAGAACGTCCTTACCTTTTCAATTTTTGGCACAAAACGTCATTTTTGACCATTTTACCCTTCTATTGAAATAAAACAAACACAAAAGAAAATAAAAATAAAAAATAATTTTCAATCTTACTCCTAAACTTCTAAAAAATGCAAATCAATCCAAAACTTATAAAAACATTAAAAAGAACAAAAAAAAATCTATTTTGCCCCTTTTTAGCCGAATACATGAGCTAATTTTTTCGACGACTCCCAATCGTCCAAACCATCAGATATAGGTCTCAACATGTTCTCCTCATTACCCTCTACAACTACATACCAAGAAATCTCCATAACTCGTAATTTGGCCAGAAATCAAATTCAAAAATCGTAGCCTGAAAATCGGTTAAACACCCACAACTCACCGTCCGGCCACCCAACTGGCTGGAATCCACCACTGGTCGACTCCGCTCATAAAGTCGAAGCTACTTATGTAAACAATTTCCTCCAACAAGCAACCAACAACTACCAATTTCAAAGAAAAACAGCGAGTTCGCACCAGCGAACATTTCATACCCAAATTGAAGATGATTGGATCCAAAATAAAGAGGACTCATGGCTGGGCTAGGTGTGCCAGGTGATGGAGCAACCAACACAGGTGGTCCGCCAACATAGGTCGTCACGTTGGCTTCGGAATTGGAGGAAAACTGGTGCGGTGTCGTGATAGTCGCGACATGTAGCTTTCAATTTGAAATTCAGATCTTATCCTTACTGTTTGGGTTAAATTGTTTGCATGGTCGAGGTCGTCTTGAGTAGGGGAGTTGGCCGATGGTATGTTCCGGCCAGGAAGGTGACCGGACGACGTGATTCCAGCGTTTAACCGCATCTCATGCGGTGAAGTTTGTAGCTCAATTCCAGTCAAACTTGTCGGAGTAGGGGCTAATGGTTGGGTGGGTTGTGAAGAGGGCAATGAGAGATTCAAGTTGGTATGTTGGTCTGACGGCCAATGTGATCGGAGGTTGGGGATTTTGCCTTCAAATATGGCGGCTTAGGGGTTGATGATTTTTTTATATTTGTGACTAATTTGCACTTTTTTAAAAGCTTGAACCCATAATTGCAATTTATTCTTTATTTTTCTTTTCTTTTGTGTTTATTTTATTTTAATAGAAGGGTAAAATGGTCAAAAAAAACTTTTTGGGCCAAAAATTGGAAAGGTAAGGACGTTCTACACCAAAAAACAAAAAGTATGGACGTTTTGCACAAAACCGTGTAAAGGTAGGAATGTTTTGCGCTAATTACCCTTGTGAAATTAACCCATTTATCATTTCATATTTTTAATTAAGAAAATAAATGAAAATGATTTTTACGCAATGAGAAATAAGAAAAATAAGGACGTTTTCTACCGTAATCGTGGGCCATTCCCTCGTGTAAGGGGAGTATAGTCCCACGTACAAATGAGTAATTCTATGGGAAAAATGCATGGGTCAGGCATTTACTTTCACGAAATCAAAAATCAGACCCCAATGTTTAAATTTGCAAAAATCAGGTTTTTTCATTAATTAATTAATTATATTTTACAATTAATCTATTAAATTAAATATTTAACTTTAATATAATATGATTAACCCACCCCACCCCTCCGGCGACCGTCCTCCACCACTACTCCGGCGACTACTCCGGCCGGCGACCGTTCTCCGGCGACTACTCCGGCGACGGTTAATTCCGACGACTATTTTCCGGTGACCGTTGCTCCGATTGCAAGGTCACAGATATCTTATTAAGTAGCTGAAAATTTAATTTCGGTCACAACTTATCAAATTATTCGGTCACAGATTATTTTGAAGTCACAGATGAAAAAATTTATAGGTCACAGCTTTTTAATCAGTCAAGTATTTTCAAATATGTAGGTCACAGATTCCTTTTCAATTACAAATTATCAATTTTAAAGTCACAGTTCAATAGTTAGGTCACAGACACCAAAAGAAACCCACAACAGTTTAATAGTTAGGTCACAGACCGCCATAGTTCAATAGCAAGGTCACATACATCAAAAAACCCACAACAATTCAATAACTAGGTCACAGACATCAAAAAACCCACCACGTGTTCAATAGTATGGTCACAAAACAAAAAAAAAGAAAACCACTACATTTTAATAGCTCAGTCACAGACCCAAAAAAAAAATTATCACGATCAATATCTAAGTCACAGACACCAAAAAAGGTTAGGTCACAGACCAAAAAAAAAAAAAACCACCGCCAACAGATCCACCACCGCCGCCCAAAACATACCACCGTTCACAGATCCGCCACAACATTCACAGATCCACCACCCACACACAAATCCGCCTCCAAACACACAGATATCATCCACCCACAGCACATCCATTCTACCACTCAAAAATAAAAAGAAAATAAAAAAATTACAGGCAGCAGCGTCGACGCTGCTGCCTGTGCTGTGCCACACAGCAGGCGCTGCTGCCTGTGCTGTGTCGCACAGCACAGGCGGCAGCGAATGCGCGTCGCTGCTGCGACGCAGCAGCGTGTCGCCACGCTGCGCGACACGCTGCTGCGTCGCGCAGCAGATCCGGGGGGGGGGAGAGAAAGGGGGGGAGGGGGAAGAAAGGGAGGAGAGGAGAGGAGGGAGAAATGGTTGCGGCGGCCGGCGGTGGCGATGGCGGCGGCGGCGGTTGGGAGTGGGAGTGGGAGTGTTTTGATTAGGGTTTGATAGGATATTATATATAAAATAAAGTTGGTGGGGGTAGATAGTGGGGTGGGTATATAGATTAATTTAATTTAAAACATTATTATTAATATTAATTGTGAAATTAAAACCTTATTTTTGATTAAATAAAGTAAAAATCTGATTTTTAAAAAGTTAAAACTAAATAGCTGGTTTTGTGTAATTTCCTCTAATTCTATTCATCTCTAGTACTCTCTCCATACTCTCTCACGCACATGCACACAAAAACACGCACTTGCAAGAAATCCATTGTTTCTCTCGAGAGACGACTCTCTCCTTTTATCTTTTCTTTCTAATCCTCAAATTTCACACATTTGTCTCCTACTTTTTCTTCTTCATCGCCGTTGTCACTCTTTGATTCATCCATTGCCAGTAAAATATTAAGCAATACCACACTTTGCTTTTCGAATGTCGATAGATATTGATTGCTCCCGTTTAGATTTCTTCAACGAGAATCAATTACGCTTTCATGCATTAGGTTTTCGAGTTAGGGTTTCAATTATTTCGAAGATGTAGTTCGAGAAAAAATCTCGATCGTTTTGTTTTTGTTGATTTCTAGGATCGTCTTTGAGTGTTGTAATTTTGTAATTTGCTTATGCTTTTTGGGGGGTTGGTGGTGATTATCTTGTTTGTTATCGGTCTTTTATCTCAAGTAACTGTTGAAGTTGAAAAAATTAAGCCTCTGGGAGTTGCGTTGGAGTATTGTTGGAATTTGGGAGTTATTGATTGCATCATTTGCCATGGATCACGTTGTGGGTGGAAAATTTAAGCTTGGAAGGAAAATTGGGAGTGGTTCATTCGGTGAACTTTTTTTAGGTAATCTCGTCATTTAATTCGTTGTTGGGTACAATTGAGGTAATTTTTGTCCTTAGAAAAAAAAAATTATTTGTTTGCTTTTACTGTTGTAGGTGTAAACATAAAAAATGGAGAAGAAGTAGCCATCAAGCTGGTATGCTTGTTCATATTTTCTTCTGTTTTTAACTTTGTATAAGTTCCGGACGATGCAATCCTTTGGATTCAATTATGTTCTCGGAACAAATTGGTCGTGTATTTTCCATATTCTTTACCAATATTATACGTTAGCAACAATTTCTTAAAGATTTGGAATTATGCTTTTTTACTTTCTGTTTTTTATCATTCTATGAGAATATTGGATATTGTGGCAAGATAAAGAGTTTTAATCATGGGAGATTAGTATTAAAAAACCACATGGATTATCTCAGACCTTTCTCTATTAGGACAATAGCGAAGTTTGTCAACTAAGATAATGAAGCGCCTGGTTACTAATCTATTATGAAATCAAAATTTCATTGTAGAAACTGTATGAGTAGTTTATATGGTAGACCAAATCCGTTTTGTGATGAAATTACATTAGTACTTGTACTTGTCTAATTATGACTAAATGTGCCTACATGGCAAACCTTTTTTTTTTTTTTAATAGTTCATAAGGCATGATAAATTAGCAGCTATGGAAATTCATATGTTGAATCATAATATTTTTTTGAGCACCCTTTGTTATGAAAACAATGTGTTTCTTTATAATGTTTTGAAATTTATTTAGGACTTCTTGTAATTCTATAAGTTCTCCACGTCAAGAAGCTACAAGTTACTAATAGGACGAAGATAGTCAAGAAAATATGAGTTGATATTATATTGCAGCTATATGATTATCACCCAAAAATTTTATTGTAACTTGCGTAATTCCCAGGAATCTGTGAAGACCAAGCACCCTCAGCTTCACTATGAGTCTAAAATTTATATGCTTCTTCAAGGAGGAAGTGAGTCCCTCTCTTTCTCTTTCTTTCTCAGATAAGACATGAAAAAATATAATTAAATGCCGTGATTTTATTCTGTCGTTCTTGTTAGTTTTTACTTTCTACATTTTTTTTTTATCAATTATCATTTTGAGGATTTAAATAAAACTTCGTGTAAGATGCTTATGTGGCTTTAGTGCAGTCAATTCTCCCTTTAAGAGAGGAGTCTTTCCTTTTCCCAATTTTCTACTCCAGGGTTTGGTTTCTTATTATTATTTTTTATTTATTAATTAATTTATATTATTTTGCTTTGGTGGGAGGGGGGGGGGGGGGGTTGGAGGGGAGGAGTTGTCTTTTGTTTTATTTCATCTTTTAGTTCCTGGCTATGTATCTCAACTGCATTTATATACTAATTAAGTGGGTTTATAACACCCCATTAAAGTACTAATGCAATATTGCAATTCAACGTGATTTTGACATGTTAATCTCATTGTCTGTTGCTTTTCTGCTGTCAAATAGCAGGCGTTCCCAACCTGAAATGGTTTGGAGTAGAGGGGGAATATAATATTATGGTTATAGACCTTCTTGGACCAAGTCTGGAAGATCTCTTCAACTATTGTAACAGGAAGTTCTCCTTGAAAACAGTATTGATGCTTGTTGATCAATTAGTAAGTAACTAGAGTTTTTATAAGTTTTTCTTTCTATATATTGTGGTTCTAGCTGCTAATTTATTATTTACTTTCAGATTAATAGAGTTGAATACATGCATTCAAGAGGTTTTCTTCACTGTGATATAGAGCCTGACAACTTTTTGATTGGCCTAGGGCGCAAAGCAAACCAAGTATGCCTTTCTATAATTCTTATACTTCACACTCTATTGGATGAGTATGTCTAATTTGTTACTAAACCTATGTTAGACTCATGTTTATAAGCTATTAATAAGCACTCAAGCCACTTTGTACTAGTTATCCACCACTCATTTCTATCTATTTATAATTTAAATTGTCTATGAATACTTCCCTAACATGCTCCAAGTATTTTGGTTCCATTTCATCAAAATATATAGCTCTCAGAGATGCTTGTTACCTTGTTGCTACTTATTTGGCTTGGTTATATATTTTGTTACCTTGTTGGAGCTTATTTGGCATAGTTATGTATTTTTTAACCTTGAACACGATTGGAATCTTCTTTCTATGCCCCATGGCATTCTTATCTTTTCGAGATTCAACATTATGGAAAACTTTTTCTCATTCCCTCCCCATACAAATCATAGAATATATTCATAATTTGCTATTCATTGTCATTGCATTATACCATATTTTGTTTAACTTCTTATTTAATTCTTACTTTGGTTGACAGAAATCGTGAGAAGAAATTGTTTCCTCCACTTCTCATTTGCCTCTTCCCTTCTTTTCCTGAAATTCATTAGAAGCTTAAGGGATCGTGAAACACTTTACTGACTTGCTATTGCATTCCTTGTGTTAGTTAAAGATATAAATTTGACCATATAAAATAATGTTTAGAAGGATTTAGCCCCTGTTTGGTTTGGATAAAAATTAGATTTTTAGTAGATTTTAGATAGAAGTTGGTGAAATATATTGTTAAAAAGTTGATAAAAGTTGTGGGTTTCGTGAAATGTGTGGTTGAAAATGATTTTGAATGAAAATGAGTTTTAAGAAATGGGGGCCAAATAGGGGCTTAGTAGTTGGTTTTATTTATTTACTGCTGGATTGTTTTATAGCTTCAGGATGCTTCAGAGGGTTGTGACATGGCCTTATTCTTTTATCATATTATGCAAGGAGATATTGATTTTGCTAATTCGAATTGAAGGGTTGGTTGTTGTGTGCATGGAATATAAGTTATTTGGTGAATATGTATCACTTCAGAAATATGTTATCATTTTACTTCTAGGCAATTTATCTGTTATAAGGATAATGATTTTCGCATGTGAAACTCATTGGTCCCTTATATGTGATGTATATGCGCTGCTGCTCCTTGGTTTATGTGTGCATGTAGTTTTAATTATAACAATATTGAAAATGGTGGTTACCTAGTTATTCGAGGATCACAGAAGTGAGCTGTTAAGTTGTTTTATACCGATAAGAATTATCATATTTGATTGAGAATAAACTTACCATTTTTAAACATGCTTAGAAAATTGAAGAGACGAGATAAAGCATCTTAGAGAAGCTTTTTATATGGCAAATTAACAATTTTGAGTTGGGGTTAATTGGAGTGTTCTTGCATATTGTTTTTACTGGTTTTGAGGGTATATATTCTATATTAGATTTGTTTTGTTGCTAAAACCTTTCAAGTTTTATCTATTATGATTGATTGCTGGAGGCATTTGTTCCTGGCAATTTAAGGTAGAAATTTTCGGACACATACTTTGTGTGGGACGTCAATTTTAAATGGTTAAATACAATAGTTGATCATGGCTCAATAAATGATGGGAGTATCTGTTTGTGGGTGACAGTAATGTTATTTATTGCAGGTTTACATCATTGATTTCGGTCTTGCCAAAAAATATAGGGATCGTCAGACTCATAAGCACATACCTTATAGGTACTTTCCCTTCGTAATTTAATTAGGTGAATTGCATGATTGTATTCTTTTTGTGATATGTTCTATGTCATCAAGTTTTCGACACTGACTTGGATTGTCCAAAGTGAAAATTAATTGCAAACTATAGCCCTGTTCGAACCACATTTTTTTGGGAAAATGAGTTTTGTAATAGTGATTTTTTTGGAGAATGTTTGATTAAAAGTAGGGAAAAAATTGGGTTTATGTGCAAAATTATTTTATTGGGAGAATATTTAGTTGAAAATGAGTTTGAAAAAAATAAGTTTTTAGATAATGGGGCTCAAACAGGGGCTATGGCTGATCTTGTTATTGGAAACTGACTAATTAGTAGTGTCTTAGGGATGCAAGAGAAGCATGTCATCTTTATAAAGGTTTTTATGTAGGGAAATTAATTGTAAAATTTATCCTATAACCAATATAGAATAAGCGCAAAATTAAGTGCAGGGAAGGAAGAGAAATATTATCGTCATGTTAAGATTATAAATTCTAATGGTTGTCCGTTGTCACATAAATGAACAAAAGCTTGTTATCCAAGATATCTCTTCTCTATAAAAGCATCTATGCGACTCTATTGAGCTGCTGAGTTCTGACTCTTTAGAAATGTTTTTACCCAAATGTATGTATGGATTGTTCAGATTGGTTGAATGCCTGCACTTAAGCATAGAAGTAATTGCCAACATAGATAATCTATTTGAGCATTTTCATTTTCTAATAACATTAACTCTATACCTTCTCATGATCAATATAAATGATCAACGGTTTACTTTTACATTCGCTTTTTGTTTCTGTAACTTGAATATGCTCTTTAAGTTTGCTTACGAGAGTATCCTAACCCCCAACCCACAATAAACGGAGAGAAAGTGGGACAAAATGAGGAGGGGGGGGGGGGGGGGGGTGGCTTAAGATCCCATTAAGGTAGAATAAGCTATGCTTTCAAAAATAGAAATTGATGAAGGGTAGAAAGTTTTATGCCTGTGGTGATCTATCTTCATGCCTTGCGGCCTCAACTAGACTAGGCATCAAGACACGATAATATGAATATATATCTCGCTAATAATCTTATTATATATCTTCGTCTCTTTAGTGAATCCTTGTCTCTGTGGCATGGGATTGGCATTAGTGAGGATTTTTTGAGAATAACAAACCCCATATCTTTGGATATGTCTATTTATGCCTTATGTCTAATATTCTTTCGCAATTGATCAGTCCTTGCCTTCGATTTACTTGTTGTGCAAAATTCTCAAACATTTTGATCCAGGGAAAACAAGAATCTCACAGGTACTGCTCGTTATGCTAGTGTTAATACACATCTCGGAGTGGGTAAGTAGTGTAATATATTATGATAAATTGTTTCTAATAAGGTATTTGGCCGTGTCTTTCTTTGATGCAATCTGATTTAGTTAAATCTGTTCATCTATAATTTTCTGGCAGAACAAAGCCGGAGAGATGATTTGGAATCTCTTGGTTATGTCCTTATGTATTTCCTGAGAGGAAGGTTGGTTAGATATGAGGAATTCGACTTCCCTTTATATTTGTTGGGCACTTTTCCTACCAAAGATGGAATTTTTACTTGAATATCGTTTCCTGAATATTCTTTTATTTTATTTTTCACCTCAGCCTCCCCTGGCAGGGACTTAGAGCTGGCACCAAAAAGCAGAAATATGACAAGATTAGTGAAAAGAAGATGTTAACTCCTATAGAGGTAGTATGTCTTGGTTTCGTATTACATGTATGGCATTCCCTGCTTGAAATATGTGTTCCAAAGCATCTCCAAAATGGTACATTAGTTGGTCTCTTAAGTAGTAGTAGACCATGTTTGGCCTCAGTGTACGATAACTTATAAGTGAGTTTATTGTAAATGAATAAGTTTGCAAATATTTTTTTCAACTATCAGAATTAGAAATAAGCAGTTAGGTAAGCATAACTTTTCAAAATAGTTCACTTTTTTTTTTCTTACTGCCTGTTTGGATGGGGCTTATTTGGAACTTAGCTTTATAAGCACGAGGGAGAAAAAGTGTCCGAGCATGTTTGGAATTAAAAAGTTACTTATCCAGTTCATTTGAATAACTTGCCTGCTTAAAAATCTACCCCTGCTGTGGTTTTGCATCACTCATTTCTAGGCTGATCTTGGTTATTGACATATGAGCTAAGTTTGCTTTCCTCAATTGTTTCTTGTCGGTGATGAGGAGTTTGCTTCTGTACATTTATGCATAAGACGCATAAAGGTTTTTCTTTATTATGCTCTGTGTAATTTAGTTTGAAGGAGTGGATTTGGTTTAATTAAATATTAGTTTCCCCTGTTTCTGGATGTTGAATCCGATCCAAGTTTTGTCATCTTTGCCAAGATGGTTGCAAACATTTGCACAAAGTTCACATGATTCCAATTTTTCATAGGTGCTGTGCAAATCATATCCATTGGAGTTCACATCATATTTTCACTATTGCCGATCATTAAGATTTGAGGACAAGCCTCATTATTCTTATTTGAAGAGGCTTTTCCGAGACTTGTTTATTCGGGAAGGTAATGATCGTAAACTATGTTATTCTGTCCAGTTTCCGATTTCTAGTTTATCTGTACCAACAAGATTTTCTTTCATTGATGTACTTTCTGGTCTGTGCTTGTTGAATACCTTGTCAAGTATCTTGTTTTCAGCATGCACATGTTGCTCTATCTGCATTTCGACTTTATTGGCGCAGGTTACCAATTTGACCATGTGTTTGATTGGACTATATTGAAGTATCCTCAGATTGGTGCCAGTTCAATAACACGAGTAAGTGTTTGCATAACTGTCAGTTTACTTTTTCTTCTTTCATAGGATAATATACTAGCTCATGCATTTGCTTCCAGAATTCTAGTGGAAATGAAGGGGCTGGAACCTCTGGCGAAAGACCAGGAAGAACATCAGGTATATATGTTTTAACTAAAATTAGCTCCTGGAAATGAAGATTTTATTGAATTAACGTATTTTCCCACTGAAATTTAAATACTGATGCAGCTGGTTCCTGTAGATTTATTGTTGCTTTTTTTTTATTTGATTTGGTTATGTTATCCAATGGGGCAAGACATTCGAGATAGATTCTCGGGTGCTGTCGAAGCTTTTTCCAGAAAAAATACTTCAGGTTCAGGTTGGCATGGTGAACATTCTAGACACAGGACATCAGATGTACCTTCATCCAAGGAAGTGGTTTTTTTTGTCCTCTACCTACAACAAATTATTCATTCTTCTATTTGTACTTCTATGGTCGTGAGAGTGAGATTTCGAGTGGCAAAAGGAATTGGTTGAAGGGGACAAAAATCTGCTTCTGGTTCAGTATTTGAAAATAGGAAATTTTTTACATGGTTTGGTGGATGTATGTTGTGTAATATTTGCATTACAATTTCCTGGTAGCTCTGTTTCTCTCGTCTCTCTCTTATTGGCAATTGTTGTTTGGGAGTTGGGAGTTGAAGTGGGTCTATTTTGATTTGTGGGTTATCTCTGATTAAATTCTGATAGCCAAGTAGCCTGTTGCTGCTATTTGATACTTTGTTATGCAAGGTATATGGCAGATGGGTTCTTGTATTGGCTAATTGTACCGATGGGTCTGTTATGGTTTCTTGTTTGCAGCAACCGGATTCAGAAAAAGGCCAAGCTTCTCGAAATGGAAGCTCTTCAAAGAGAGCTGACATTTCGAGCAACAGGCCAAGTTCCTCTGGTGAACTCAGATTGGTATCAAGCATTGGTCATTTGTCTTCCACGCAAAGGATTCAACCTGGGATTGAACCCAAACCATCATCTTTCTCTCGTGCTGCACCCACTAAAGGTACTCGCAATGACCCTCTTCAAAGCTTCGAGTTTCTCTCAATCAGGAAATAAGACAATGATTTTTTTGTAAAAAGTTAACATAGTCCAATGGGCAAATGTCATCCATCATTTAAGGAAATATTTGCACTCGTACTCTTTTAAACGGGAATGTCTTTTACACCACAATTAATCCCCGTCTGTCAGTATTATTTGTTTATTATTTCTTTCTCTCTGTTGTGCACTGTCATCCATGGAAGCGATGAGTTTTATGTGCGGGACTTTTCTGTTTCTTGACACGAGGATAGCTGTGATAAATGTTCTTTTGTATGGATCCATCCTTCATGTATCTTTGCCCAAGGTTTTTTTTTTTTTTTTTTTTAACTAAACAATCTGTATGGGCACAATTTGTATTTGATGATGCAGTGAAGAGTAGATGATATGATTGGTTATAGTGATGGCAATGGGGCGGGGCGGGGCGCCCCCCTACCACCCCCCACACACACCTTTTTTTTTTAAAATACAAATTCAAAATTTTAAAATCCAAAACAAATAATAATTAAAATAACTACATCAATATCCAAAACAAGCACATAACTACATCAATATCCAAAACAAACACTAGAAACTGACAATCCTCAAAATTAAATATTTGCAATTAGAATTACATTGTAACTAAATTTCATTTCTTTATCCAAAATTTAATATTTTTCCTTCTTCGGACTTCGATTCTTCATAACTTCTATTGCGCGACACTCAAGAAAAATGCGAGCATTTAGCATTTTCATTATAGTAAACAAAGTGAAGATGAAAGATCAAACAACTTCATTCATTAGCAGAGTTAGAGATGACACAAGTAGTTCCTAAAATATTCCCGATCAATTTCAATCATCAAGCCGGATTGATCTATAATTATTGTAGTAACTTTAATCAATATCCACAAGAAATCCATCCAGTATAAGGGGTGCAGCAAAAAATTCTACGATTCCAATATAGAGTTTCTGAAAAATAGGTTGTGAATCCTCAATTTAGTCTCTCATTATCAAGTTTTTACCATTGGTCATATAGTTACTCTTTTAACTGAACATTGAGTTATAGATAGTACATCTTCTCATTTCAACAAATAATTGAACTATAGGTAGACACTCGTTTAATAGCCAAAAAAAAAAAACTCTTCTTCACAGTAAACAATATTCAGAAGCCAAATTTTTTTATTTTTTATTTGCAAACGTAGTAACTTACCTTGGACTTTGGAGAGCTCACTTGACTTAGCCTTTGGAGATGTAGTTGTTTAATGATTGATATAACAATATTTTTCTAAACAGTGGGAAAGTGGTACAGTAATTTTATAATAAATACATTATTTTTCAATTTTTTGGCCTATTTGTCTATTTTTCACTTCGGGATATTTTCGTGCACGAGTGAGTTTTCCATTTTCTGACACGGCTTGCTAGAAATTGAACCATGCTACAATGTTCAGGGTACCACATTATTTGGGTACCCCCCTTTTGTCAATCAACTTGGGCAAAATAGCATTACCCTTAGAAATTTGTTAGTTTTGTATTGTTGAAATGCATTTTTGAAAATAAAGTTTATTTATAATATAAAACTCCAAAAAATTAAAAATAATTCCAATTCCTCCTTCCTCGAGGCGACCAAAATTCATTGAAGACTTCAAAAGAGACTCTCGTGGAACTCACCATATGGAAGTTTTGTTTATAAATCTAGATCGACCTTGAACTTTCAAATTTATTTCAATTTGGTCCCTACTTCATGATTTTTGTCCGATATTTATCATTTTTTGTCCTAACCTTTAATATTGACCCGGAATCTTTCAAGAAATTTACGTTGGTCCCTAGCCTCAATATTCTTTCAAAATTGGTCCTCAACAAGTTTAAAAAATATGCAATTTGGTCACCAAGTTGAATTTCACTCTTGAAACTTTCCTTTCTAGATTTTTTTTATTATTCTTGTGCAATCTGGTTAGCCTTCAATTGCTCCAATTCAACACCAATTAGTTTTTGTACATGTACGTGTGAAAATGATGATGGCTAGTGCCACTTAACATCTCATACGTGATTTCGTAAGTTTATTTTATTGTTTAATTTTTCAACTGCATTTATTTTTGTTATCAATATTTAAGTGTGTAATCTTAGTACATTTGTTATATTTTATCATTTTAACAATAACATTTTGTAATTCTCAGCTTGCGTAATTGATTTTTATTTTTTTTTATTTCCTAATTTTTGCCAATTCAATTAATTATTTATTGGTATTTTATTTGCGTAGCAAATATTTTTTTTTTTCTTTTGTAAGATTTGTCACTTTAAAATGTATAATTAATTAGTATAAAATTATTCTAGTTTACTGAATAATCAAATTCATTGAGTAAATTGTCATAAAATAATTTTTAAAAATTCCACACTAAACGTATTATTCAATTTTTTGTTTTGAGAAATAATTTTTCAAAATGACAAAATCAAACTCGTTTCCTACAATTTTAAAACAGACCTCAAAACAATAAGGGGAAATTACAAAAAATCAGGGGCTTGAAGTTTAGAATTCAAAAATCAGGGACCAAACTTTATTTTTCAAAACTCAGGTAATATATAAAATGTCTAATCCTAATTTTTCACTTCCCTCTCCATCCCTCCCCCCCTCCCTCCCTCCATCCCTCCCTCGGCAGCAGCCGCCTCTCTCTCTCGGCCCCTCCCCTCCCCTTCCCCGGTCCGACAGCCGGCAGCAGTAGCAGAAAGCTGCTGCAGCTGTCGGCAGCAGCAACTGCTTGCTGCTGGCAGTAGCATCATTTTCCTTTCTTTTTTTTTGGTTGTTCTTGCGTGGAGCGGTGGTGGTGCAGTGGGTGTGCGGTGGAGGTGGCAACGACGGATGTGCTAGTGGTTGGTTCGCTGTCTTTTTTTTTTGTTATTGAGTGGTGTGTTGTGCGTTGGTGGTTATTGTTGGTGGTTGTGAGGCGGTGGCGATTTTGTGGCGGGGGCGGCGACGTTGGTGGTTATTGTTGGTGGTGTGTGACCAAGTATTTGGTTATCTGTGACCAAATATTGAATATGTGACCTAAAAATTTTGACAATATGTGACTCTGTGACCAATATATGTGACTCAAAAATAATTCGTGACCAATTAATTTAAAAATCTGTGACCTCGAAATAATCTGTAATAAAAAAATTTGACGATATGTGACCAGTAAATAAATCTGTAACTTATAATTATGAATCTGTGACCAATATTTGATGATATGTGACCGATAATAAATTTGTAACTTATAATTATGAATCTGTGACCATTAATCATAAAATGTGACTTTATTTAATAAATATTTTTAATTAATTAAATGCATACCTGATTTTTGAATTTTCAAACTATTTTATCTTATTTTTGAATTGAGGTAAAGAATACACCTTAGATATGAATTTTTCCCAAACAATAAACTGAAAATGAATTCAAATACAAAATAAATGGAGCCCTGGTTCCTGAAAAGGCATAAATAATAGTTTTTACTTTTTTCATATAGTTTAGCTTTATTGAAAAAAAAGAATTCCAAGTGTCCAAATTTGTTAGTAATAAAATGATATTCAAAGAAAATTATTGGCTTGAAAGTTTAAGCAGAATACTTTATTTTGATGGTAGAAAGTGTCTACAATCTTTAATCATAATAAGATTTAATTGAAGAAATTGGGATTCTTGCAATTACATAGATCAGAGTAAATTAATTATGAACTAATGCCGTGTTCGACATTGCTTAAAATCCAATTAAAATTAAAAATATAGTTGTTATTGGGTCTCACTCGTCTAATAAAAGTCAACAATAATATCTAATTTTTCAATTTTAATCAGATTTTAATTTCTATCGAACACACCTTATATGTGTAATAAAAATCGAATTCTCTTAAGTTTGTTGTGTGCTAATTTAGGAGGGAAATTCCCCTTTTTATAGGAAGAATTTTTATTTCCACTGTAAATTGCTTATGTCCACCGCATGCTACAGTATTTCCTCAAGGTGAGTGCTTACTTGAGGTGGCAAGGTTACTGCGGTTGGTGAAAATGGCAACACTTGCACCTTCATGATGACCTAGGAGTCCAACGTTGTCTTGTCAAATGTTGTAATTGGTCCTCTATAGGGATGTTTATGCAAGTTGGGGTACAAATCGACCTAAAGGCAATCATTAATTCACATATAATATCATCCGAGGCTAGTATTTGATCTAATGTGTTTTCGCTAAACTTTGTTCAATGTTATCTAGTCTCATCTTCTCTATTGAAATCGAAATTAAGTAAACATGCCACATGGCATCCGACTTAGATCACCATTTTGTTGGGTACAACACTTTATTCTTCATTTCACTTTGAATATTTTATATTCCTATAATTATTGATTTAATTTTCCATTTGAAACTCTTCTAATTTCTATTCTTCAATTCAAATGGTAACCTTAAATGCTTGGAAAGCAAAATAAAAATATAAACAAAAATGAAGAAATACATAAGCTTAACTCTTAAGCAAGCATGTTTGACTAAGGTTAAATGTGAGGTAAATGTATTTTTTTTAAAAGAAAAAAATAAGTTTGACTTTTTAGTAAACAATATTTCTTTTAAAGTAAGTGTTTATTTCAATTTCAATTTAATCTACAAATAAGTTATGGGTTAATAGCAGAAAACCTCCCTACAAACTTGACTATGTGTGATATACCCCTATCTATTGAAAATTACTAAAAAATGTCCATATTTGAAATCTTTTGTTTGAAATACTCCATTGTCATCAAGACCTGACACTCGTTAACAGTGCCGTTAAATCCTAATAAATAGGGAAAAATAAAAAGAGAAAATAAACCCCACCTATTAGACATGGTGGGTGAAAATCCGTCGCCCATTTGATATTCCCCCATTTCTTGCACCCAAAACACGAAAATTGGTACAAACTTTGTACCTCTGAAATTAGAACAAAAAATAAAAAATGTATGGTTTCATTTTTCATCTTTTATTTTTTTTGAGTTGCATATGCCGATTTATTAGTTAATCATAAGTCTACTGTTTAAGAGTCAGGGGGTTACCTTCATTGGTTGTAGAACGCAATGGGGGTGGGGAGCGGAAGAGAAGATGTATTTCGATTAGGCGGTAGTGCTTGTGCAAGGGCCAAAGTAAAATTATAAAATGGGTACAATGTTTGAAATGTTGTGAAATTAGCTTGGTTGGTAGTAATTTTTTTTACCAAAGAGATCATTTGCTGCTTCCGTTGCTAATTCGTTCATGGTATCCGTTGAGAAACTTGGGAGTGGTGGTGGTAGTGGAGAGTGAAGGAAATGACGGTGGAAGGTGGGTTTTAGTTCGAGAGAATGGGGGTGGACGTGGGTTGGGGAAGAATAATAATTTGAAACTCATTTGTATTTTTTAAAAAAAAAAAAATTGGATTATAGTTGCAGCCCTTGGGTACACATTAAAATTTTCACTTTCATTCTTCTACTCATTTTCAATCGCACATTTTTCAATAAAATAATATTTTTCATCACATTAATAATTTTTCTTTCTTTTTCAATCACACATTATCTAGAAAACATTCTTCAAAAATAATGTGACTCAAACTCGCCTGCAATTAGTTTTTTTTTTTATTTTAAAAAATAGATGACATGGCATTTTTTTGCCAATTTAAAATAGGTGGGGTTTTTTCCGCACCATGTCCACTAAGTTAGGGTTTCCCTTTCTATTCTTTTCATTTTTTTCTCCTATTTATTATGATTTAACTGTATAGTTGATGGATCTTGACGATACGGGGTATTTTGAACAAAATTTTCAAATGGGGACCTTTTATGTGATTTTCAATGTGTGAGGGGTATATCGCACATGATCAAGTTTGTAGGGGGGTTTTCTGCTATTACGCCATAAGTTAATTATTTTGAAGCTTAGCCAAACATGACGTACATTGTTTACACGTAGCTTGTAATTCTGCACTTCCTGGATACACGTAACCTTCATCTCTTTCTTCATCAGTGTCAATCTCCAGCTGAAAGTATTCCAGTTACAAGAAAGTGAACAGTAATGGGTGGCGGTACAAACTTGTCTCCAATTTCTGCAATTGGTACTTGTAATTATTTTTAATATTACTCTCTATAACATGATCCATCTTTATAAGCGTGCATACGCACATAGTTGACATATATAAAGTGGTAAATGTGTCTCATATATCTAATAATTCTGAAATACTGTACATTTCCGATTGAGTTTTATGATTGCAGAAGAAGAATCATTGTCAGAACAAGATTTTGCACATGAATCGGTTACACCCAGTTTATTCAGGTACTCGATTTTGTTTATTAATATTTGTCAATATCATATGTGGAAATGTTGGTTTTGATGGAAATTTAGAGTTGATTTATGCTGTTTAATTATGGGTTCAGTGAGGATGAGAATGACTCAGTGATCAATGGAGAACATGTACGGGATTTTGTGAAATTTTCCCCTGCAGAGAGGCAGAGGCGCAAGGTCTATGCACAAGTTTTGAGGAGTTACGAGGAATTAAAGCATAAGAGTGAGAGATTGGAGGAGGCCAAAAGTAAAATCTTGAGGTATGATCGGGCTTGTTCTTGTAGTAAACCCCGATGCCTCATTTATTGATCTTATTGTCCATATCATGTTTACTATTTGTGTGGTCCGTGCAACTTTTTGTTAGTGGAATAAGTTGATTTTGAAAGACTTACCAACCCGATCCCCCAGGAAAAGAAGAGGAAGGAGAAGACTAACTTCAATGAGGGTGGTGGTCCTTTGGCTCCTGGCCTTTAGAAATAACTAAGGCTTAAAAGGTTGTTTATTGAACAAGAGCTAGTTCCAGAATCCCTATAAGTATGATGACTTTGGGGAGAGGAACAAACGGCATACCATCAAAATGCGTAATTGTTTGTATGCAGGGACTCATAATAGCACAGTACGAGCATTATAGAATGAGAGAAAGAAAGGGACTGAAGTGTATAAGTATACAAATTACCTTGCTTTGGTGTGCCTTATCTAAATGCGCAGCATAAACACTAATAGCTAACTGATTCTTCTCCTAAGAGTAACTATTTCATAACCATGACCCTACCCTTTTCACCTGCAAAAATGATTCCTATGCTAATTTAGTGAAGAGCAGAAGAAGATAATAGCAATTTATCAGTATGTTTGTGCTCAGATTTGTGAATAAGCTTCTGCGAACTTATTCATTGGTTTATTTCTCACAGCTATACACCTGGTTTGTGGATTGAAAAGGTTGCTGGCATAGACTTGAGTGACTATGATGCCCCAAAGACTACAACACTCTTATTGATTGGTCCAAAGGATTCTGGAAAGAGTAGCCTTGTCAACAAAATTTCTAGGGTGCTTGAGGACGACAATTTTGCACCAGATAGAGCACAAGTATCATGTATGCATTATCACTTTTTCTCCATTTTTGTCACGTGTATATCCCCAAAGATAAGGTCATCTATCATCTAATCTGTGTGACTTTTTGGTTGCATTGACATGGTAGGGTGTGGAACTTATTATCCAATTGCAGCTTCATTTTCTGTCATTTTTACTTGAACAGATGACATATCTGTTGGACATGGGACCTATTTCCTCCAGGAGTACTTGATCCCAAGGGGTTCAGGTTCTTTTTGTCTGTATGACACACGCAGTTTGTCCAATGATTCTTCAGAAAACCTGAGAATGCTCAAGCGTTGGATGACGAAGGGTGTTCGTCATGGAGAACTGGTCAAGAGGTCAATATAAATTGCATAATACTATCGGATAAAAAACCTGACAAACCTGAAGTTTATGCTGTCATATATTTTTTTGTCAGAAAGTCTGACGATTCTAGTTTAAAAGGCCAATTGAAGTGCAAGGCCCAAAAGGCCAGGTGTAATCCCACCCAGGTCAGGAAGATTAACTTTGTCGTATTTGTTGTGAATGGGCTTTCCGTTTTAGAATCGATGGATGGTGAGGATGAGACGAAGAAATCATACACTGATATGATAGCTACAACTTTCAACAATCCATTATTGTCATTCAAAGGTAGGTTTTACAACTTCTCTCACTCTCTGTGGTGGGGAGGGCAGTATGCAACACAGTGATTGGAACCTTAGTCCCTACACATTTTATTTTACTCAGGTATGCGTGATAGAATCAAATATTGCTGTCTTGGTGATGCATCATATCATGGTCACCTTTCCTTGTAGCTTCATCTCCTGGGAGATAGATCCGTGGAAGCTCGGGTTTTTCCCTAGTATTTTTTCTTCTTTTTCTGGGTTTGGATTGTTGATTGTTTTTATTTTTCTATGTCATAGATGACAAGCCTGTCATTGCAGTCACACATGGAGATTTACTGTCACTTTGTGATCGTGTGAGAGTACGTGTCCATATGGGTAAGTTGTTGGGTGTTCCTCCAACAACACAAATTTTTGACATCCCAGGTAAAACCTCTAAATTCATATTGATTCTGTGTTCAAAATAATATTTATTAAGATATTATTTTGACTCTTTACTAGTTAAGTTTTATGGTGGTGGGTACAGAAAGCAATGATTCAGCAGTTGCATTGACAATAGTCTACATGTTACGCTATAGCCTTGAGCATGCAGACAGAAACCTTCCTGGCAAAGATCGGTTAATGAAGAAGGTTTGGTTGGCTTTCCTAGACTTACCCAGACAAAATAATAAAATACATTCTTCAGAAGCTGAATTTTTCTAGTGTGTTTTATGGTTCTTCCTAATTTTCAGACTTTGAACTTGGACCTATATTCCAGCGATATGAAACTTCGGGGATACTTTGTCAATTTGTTATTTGCATGGCTTCTTTAGATGAACTTGGGTCCTTCAAATCTTCTTGATATTGTGGTATTCCCCACATTTTATGTGATTATTTGCATTGAATTTAATTGTCTAATTAGTACGAGAATCTTTCTGTTTATAGTTATTTATAACCCTGTAAAAATATGGTCTTTCTTCTCGTTATTTTTAGACAATACTTTTACAAAACTTACTGATTTTTTAGTTGTTTCTTTCTCAGTTGTTTAGGCAAAATTAGATATGTAAACACTCAGAACTCATCGTTTATGATCCTATCTTGGTTAATGAAATTATCAAGACGTACTGTGAAAAACAATTGAGGACTCATGTATGGAGAGAGAAATAGTCCAATTTGTTTGCAATCTTTACTGACATTAAATGACTTGCAGATGTATAAATCCTCCTTACCAGCATATTTACTCCTCCTGTTGGTTCTGGGGATTTCCATTGTCTACAAATTTCGTGGAACCGATTTTCAATCTGATTTACCAAAGATTCATTCGAATGAAGGAACTGGATTGATTCCTAACATAAAGAAAACAAAAGAAACTGGAGGATCTGATTTTCGTTCTCATTCATCAAAGATTAATTTGGATGAAGCAACTGGACCGATTCCTAACAAAAGGGAAACTGGGGGCACTGACTTTAATGCTCATTCATCGAAGATTCATTTGAATGAAGCAACTGGATCGATTCCTAACAAAAGAAAGGTAACTATTGCCAACAAAAGAAAGAAAACTAAGGGAGCTGATTTTCGTTCTCATTCATCTAAGATTCTTTTGGGTAAATTGGACTGGGCTGCAACTCGGCACTTGTGGTTAGGCTCGGATGATGAATAGCCCCTACTTCCATTTCATATCAAATTCAGATGATTATCCGATTAATACTCGGGTAAGTGGATGACAAGAATTTTAACAGTTCTGCATAGCTGTTTGTCTTTCTGCTTTTGGTGTCAACTGTCTGGTGTAAATAGTGGCAGGAAAACTTGCAAGTATTGTAGTAGTTTAAACAAGAAATGGAGAGTGATTTTGAGGATCAAACTTTAGAAATGCTGAACTAGAAGCTTTTTCGAATAATAATGATGCATAGTTGGCTTGTTACTTATGCATGACTTAATGCTCACTGGTTTCTGTGTCTAGAACCTGGATATGGTATTGTGATGTATCAAATATATAATCCAGGATCTAACTTCAACTATGACTATCTTAACTGTTGACCGTTGACTGTCGACAATCAACGATCTTAATAGCGATCTCGTTTATTAATATTTAATTAAATAATATTAAAAGTTATTCAATATATATATATATATATATATATATATATATATATATATATGCACTAAAATGTAAAAATTATATTCATATGAGAATATAATTCAATACAACTCAAAATATTAAAATATTACACGATACAATCAAATTTAGTGAACCATTGTTTATGAAAACATCTATGATCACTTTTCATCGGTCTTCTTGAAAAGTCATGTCCATGTGGTTGACAAGAACATTTCTCTAAGTATGTCATCATATGACTTGATATAGGACATTTCTTTGGATCATATACAAGATCATCGACATTGAATTGAGTCAAAGACTTCTCGTGTTATTTAACACATCGTGTGCTCAACTAGAAGCAGTGGTGGAGCTAGATGCACCACTAGAATTAGAAGAAATAGGTATGGATTTTCGTTTCGGTTGAAAAAATCGTTTCATAATCTGCAAAATGTCTCAATTTATTTTTCAATTAAAATTGATTAATAACAGAGTACATGTTGAATTGGCCCAACATCTTCTCAATTGAATTTTTTTTTTTTTCACTTATCTTCATTTCCTAAACAAAAATTCTCAAATCACAAATCAAAACTCATAAATGATAAATTACAACTCATAACTCAACGACTCATACAACATAAATTATGTATCCTAAATCACAAATTCACAATTCTCATTTCACTGCCAAATTGTCAATTAACTCGTAGAGCATAAATCGAATTCACAAGTCATAAATAAAATATAACACCAAAACCAAAGAAAAAAGAAGAGAACGATTCACTGCTCACGGGTTCGAATCGTCCTAACTGTTCTGGGAGACTCAGAGCGCAGCATGACAAGCTCCAGCGCGGGAGGTCCGAAACTCGAGTTGTCCGGTTGAAGTCTGTTAGTGGCGACTCGTCGATGTCGTCCGGCACAACAAGAGGCGGAGGCAGAGGCGAAGGTGGAGGCGGAGGCGTGGAACGGTGGAAATTGGAACTCTTAGAGCATCTCCAAGAAACTCTCTATTTTTAAAGAGTATACTCTATCATTTGGAGAGCATCTATAAATTTAAAGAGTTAAAATTTTGAAATATTTTCAACAAACTCTTTATATTTAACACTTAATTTTACTACTTCCAAAAAATATTTATTATTTTTCTTTATCTTTTATTTTAACTAACTTTTCTCTAGATTATTTTATTGCTTTCCTATATTGAAAATTGAAACTTTTTGAATGCATTTTATTATAGAGAGTGGATTTTGCTCTCCAAATTTGGATAGTCAAACTCACTATCTAAATTAAAATGTTAATTTAAAGAGTTTCTTGAAACGTGATTTTAAATCTTGACTCTTTAAAATAGAAAACATATCATGTTTAAAGAGTTTTTTTGGAGACACTCTTACGAGGGTTTGAACTTCGAAACCGACCCTATGTTTTTCCTTCTCATTGATGCCTTCAAATTGGTTTTGGTATATTTCATGTATGGGTTATTGGATTGGATTTGGGCTTGGTGACCTGGTCAATTTTTAAAAAGGCCCACAAGTTGTGAATAAGGCCAAACAAAAAAGAACTAAAAAAAAAAAAAAATCCCCAAACCCAAACAGCCAAACGTCACCACTCACCTTCTTCCTTCTACTGTCCACTGTTCCGGGGAAACCTAGCACGCGCGGCCGAGTCCCTCGCCGAGTGCTGGGTCTACCGTTGTATATAATACTACCTAGATTGGGATTACTTATTTTTTTAATTTCATCAATTTAGTAATATTTATTTACATTGAAACCCTATTTTTTAAATATATAATTACTCTACGGATAACATTTCTAAGAGATTCTCTATTTTTAAAGAGTATACTTTGTAATTTAGAGAGTAAAATTTTTAAGTACTCCAACATGTTCTTTATATTTGATACTAAATCTTACTACTACAAAAATATATTTATTGTTTTTGTCTATTTTTTATTTTCACTAGCTTCCCTTTAAATTATTGTAATATTTTCCTTCATTGAAAATTGAAGTATTTTAAATGTATTTAATTTAAAAAGTACGTTTAACTCTCTAAATTTGGAGACGGAAAATTTTAGAAATAAATCTATGTTTGTTGAAGGTGAAGTTTGAAAATAGAACAATTCCTTCTATCATGTATCCTCGATTAATGCAACTTTAGAAGCTATGTTTCAATTTTAATTCTAATTTTGAGTGAAATGTTACACCCAGAGATTCTTTGTGGGTCAGTCCTACTCTACTAGTACTAATATGAATCGACAACACGAAAACTTTGTTAGAAATTACTCATTTCCTCATCAGGCTTGAGACTAAAAGAATGGTTGAGACAACAAACATCCATTTCATTCCAAACTCACCTTTTATCTTAAAATGTTAATTTAAAGAATCTCTTAGAGCATTTTAATAATCAACTCTTTAAAATAGAGAGCATCTTATGTTTAAAAAGTTTTTTAGAGATGTTCTCAGACTATGATGATCTTGTGATGACGAATATCACATGTAGGATTTATTTATTTCGTGTATTTAATTATAATATAGTAATTTTGTTTTAAATAAAATGCAGGTGTTTTAAGAATTTTTCTTGTAGCTTGTTTTATGAAAAAAATATTTTTGCATTGTTCTTCTTGAGTTCACCTTCAAACACTTTGATCTATTTTGGTGTTCTTTAAGAATTCAAAAATACATTAAAGGGTTTTTATATGTGATCACAATAATTAAAATAATCTATGGAACTTCGACATATGCATCTATGTATTAATTTGGTTCTATAAATAAAAAATGGCGATTGCACTCTCAATCTAATTAAAGTTACTGTTGTGATATAATCAATAATTATATATTCTGACTTATTATTTTTACATATTACTCCATTGATTTTGAACATAGTTAAAATAGGGTTAAATTTACCGGTGACCACCCAACTTTATACTCGGTGTCACCATGACCATCCAATTTGATTTTATTTTACTATCGCCACTCAACTTTACTTTATACTCAGTGTCACCATGACCATCCAATTTGATTTTATTTCATCAAGGTCATCCAATTTCATATAATATTTCACCATATGAATTTTTTTTTGAAAAATATTGAAATAAAAACTTATTTTAAAAAAATAAAAATAAAATATTATTTTAAAATAAACTTTTTATTTTTTTAAAAAAAAATTGATTTTGATTTTTTAAAAAAAATATTTAATACAAAGTTACCGTTTTACCTCCTATAAAATTAATGAAAATGGTAAACAAAAAAAAAGTTCAGTGATCATGGTGAAATGTTAATAAGAAATTGGGTGACCATAGTGAAACGTTATATGAAATTAGATAACCTTGATGAATTAAAATCAAATTGGATAGTCATGATGACACCAAGTATAAAATTGGATGGTCACCAATGAATTTAACCCGATTAAAATAATCATTATGTCCTTTTTCAAATATAAAAACCTTCAAATTCAACTTTCTATGATTTTATTGTCCACTAAAAAAAACCTTTGATGTCATGAGAACGTAATAGGTTATGGATTTCATATTGCGAATATATGTTCCTCGTTATTTCACTTTAATTCTAAAGATATCGACATATTAACCAGCAATTTGACCCCTTAAGGAACTTCAATGTCACAAATTAAATTTCACATAGTTCCTTTTAATAAATTCAAGATGTACTCTCAATTTTATTGCGGAAGTCAAAGATACACATTAATAAAATTTATCGATCATGAACTATAAAATTTATGCTCAACAACTTGATCACTAAATTTATGATATCAAAATATCGCAATTGTATAATCATTAACATGTTAACATGCCTTGTAAATTCTCTAGTTTTTTTTTTTTCTTCCTCCTAAAATCGTGTCTTTATTATGTGCCCATATCTTAACACTAAAAATTTGGATTCTTTAAAATTTATACAGCACTTTGATTTTTATATATCTGATTGAATGCTCTAGAATGGTCGTGCATCTTTTACAACTATTGGCAAGGATTATGCTATTTGTCCAAAAAATGACATCCAAAAAGTGGACTAGAAAATGATGTACAGTAAAAAAAAATTGGATAAAAAAATTGAATGTGTTTTAAAATGTCTAATGATAGAGTGTTATGTGGCATTATGTAATCTATTATGTAATATTTGATTTACATGTAAGGATCGGATTGGCAAAGTGTGTAAGTTTTTTGCCCTTTTTTTTTTTTTTTTGCAAGGTAAATGATAAGTGTGATTTTACACACTTATTACACCTTAATAAACTTAAAATTGATGAAATGAGTGAACCCGTTGGAATAGAACAAGCAAAAAGGAAGAGAAAATAACCAAAATCTCACAAAAACATGAAGTTGTGGACCAAATTGCACAAGGATTGAAAGTTGGAGGACCTAGAATTTAACTTATCAAGGCATAATTGAAAGAAAAGTCAAAATCTGATGATCAAATCGTACAAGAATAAAATTGAGGGACCGATGCGCAAATATGCAAGAGACTAAACTAGAAGAACGGAAAGAGAAGTCAAGCACGTGCCCAAGCTAAAAACCCTGCCACGCCAAGCAATTCCCCGCCCCGTTACCCGTTTAAGGCAAGGCGGGGCGGGGAGGGGCCCATGTCCCCGTTTACTACCCCGTTTAATTTTTTCTAAGTTTTTTATAATTTATTTTTATTACCCTCATTCATTAGATTTAGACAAATAATTTTAATTGTCATTTTCTATTAGAACTAATGAAATTTTGTAAAATTTTCCATTTAAAGTATTGAATTCTAAAAAAAAATTAAATTAAATGGAGCGGAGCGGGGCACCAGTTACCCATCCCGCCTCAGGGCAAAACCCCTCATCTCCACCTTGTTCGGGGTTGGGCCCCGCGAGTATCGGGTTTGTCGAGTTTTTATGTCATCCCTAACCCAAGCTACGCCCGCACAGATATTGAGGCTTCAATTTTCGTCCAAGCGCGCACCCTGGCTTTCAACTATGGACCGTTTTAATTGTTTTTTCAAAACTCGAGAGCCATGGCTGCAGATTTGAAAGGTTTGGAATTTTTAAAATATGAAAAATCGCAACCTATGTTGTCATTCTTATTTCTTTTTCTTTTCATTTTTTCTTCACTTATTTTTGTTTTGATTTTCTTGACATTTTGGAGGGAAAATTAGAGCAAGTACAAGGAGAATCAATCGAGAAAGTGGAGAAAATTCGGCGTACTGAGGATTCATCAATAACAATATTCAAGAATTCAACCAAACAAGAGTTTTATCTATAATCTTTTTATTTCTCCATTATTTTCTTCCATTGATGATATATTATATAAATATTCTCCTTTTTCATCATATATATAAAATGGGCTAAGTTATTGTGTTGAGATTTATGATGAAAATTTAACATAGCTTTACTAATTTCAATATTTGTTTTTTAATGTTAAAATGCTTATCTTCATGTATATTTACTATTATATTTCATGTATTCTCATTTTTGTGGCCAATGAATAATTGTGTTTCGTGATTTGTATATCGTTCGAGAGAAGATTGTACATTTTAGACCAAATATTAAATACTCTAGGTTCTTGTAGGGATAGAGATAAGCCCCCAACTCTACGCAATCAATAAAACTATTTTTACAAAGATTGAATGCTATTGGTTTGGTTTTAATCGACATAAAATATAGTAGGTTAAACCATTCAATGTGTAATTTTGTTCGAGAGAGGTAATTAGCTAAAATTGAAAAATTGGATCTAATAACGTAATGAGTAATTTATTAATTTACTCGTGGAGAACTAATTAAACAACAGTTAATTGAAATCATGAATTCCAAACATTTTATCCTCTAAAATCCCAAAGTTTTTTATGTTTTCTTATTTTGCAGAGTTTTAATTATTTTTTCTTATTTTCAAATCAAAAACTTATTTTGTGTTTGTTTTTTATTGTTAGAATTAATTTGACTATAGTAGTATAATCGAAAGCAAAAATTACTCAATGAACCGATATCTCGAACTCACAAGTTTACTTTATTAATTGAACGCGACATGTGCACTTGGGGTTTGTACTTTCAGTGCGTAGTAATCAATGCTTCACTTCTTATCTTTAATTCAAGCTCAAGTCTCTCTCTCTCTCTCTCATTTTTTTACATGTTTTTTTAATTTTTCGATAAATAACCTCCTTATCACTTCAAGTGACGGTCTTGAGTAACAGCTCCAAAAATTTGCACAATAGGTGAGGGGGAGTGACAATAGTCAACTTAATGACTGTAGATAGTGGGGTTGAGTGAATTCCCTAATCGACTAAAACAAACAAGAATGAGTGGTTTGGGATTCGATCGGTTGGAATCAATGCTTTGTGAGTTCTACCCATCCTTCCTCGGTGTTCCCGTCAAGGACGGTAACTATCCGAGCAGTGTCTTAACATTGGTCGACCAAGATTGGGCTTCCCTTCATCTCGATCGAGTATCACTAGACTAAAGTTGAGCATTACTCGACATCAATCAATTCTTCCCATATCCCCTTAGTCAAGATTAGTCGATACCTGGTCGTTGAATTTCAGGCCACGAAGCACTCTTTTAACAGTGTAACCTTACTAGGATGTTTGGAGTTCCTTTGAAATTTGAAGGTGTCTAGCGTATCATGAAAGAAAGAACGAGAGCACGAGCTATTAGAATGATTAGCTTGATTCTATTCGATATGATTATGAAGGGAATCAAATCGAATAAAAACCAATGATTATCTTAATGGAACCATTGGTCCCTTCAATAATTATGGAACCAAATCAAAAGCAAACCGAATATTGCATGGGGGTGTCAACTTGGTGAGTGGAAGAAGATGATGATTATATGTTTTTTTTTCCTAAGAAATTTGCCCATTTCGATGAAAACAAAATAAGAGAAATTGTAACTAACAGACAAAACTAACAGTAATTTTGGACTAAATCCATCTAAAATGATCAATTGCAACGAAAATTCATAGGTTTGGGACCATTTTTCCAAGATTTAAAATAGAAAATGGACAAATATTGAGACTATTGAAGCCAATTTTGAATTTTTGTTCATTCACTTGGTTTGTGGAGGGGTACACTAAAAGTGAAAAGGGGACAATCATGCTACATGTACTGATGTACATCGTTCTTTACATTATTTTTTACAATTTTCACGTGACAATGCATTATTAGACAGTTTAGATTTTGAATAGTTTTTCATCCAATTCAACGCTTGACAACACTTGTAATGTCAACAAAATCTAAATTGGGAATGCTATAAGATTTTTAAAAAAAAAAAAAAAAAAAATACCATATCCTTGAATCACAGACGTTTACATTTTATCCATAGAAAGGGAATGCTATGCATGACGTGACATTGGGGGGAAGTTTTTAAAGCGAAAAAAATTCCTTCTTCAATAATGCGATGGCAATTGATTTAGTTATGGTCCCACATGTTTAAATGTCTCTTATCAAATCACAAAAAGAAAAATACAATTGCATGTGATGAGAGAATAAAAAGGAGATAAATGGACCAAAGAAATTAATTGGGAAGTCAAAATCATTACTTTATGCCTCTTATAAAGTGGAGAAACGGAAGTTGACTCCTCTCGTTATCGTCCACGTGTCACTTAGACAATAAAATTTCTATAAATAAAAGTTATTAATTAATTATTTAATATATAATCAATGTAAGTTTTATATATATACTGGTTGTATGCCCGTGGTATTTTTTCGGTAAAGTTAGCGTATATAAAAATTTTCGTAATAATTCTAAAACTTGAGTAACTATATATCTAACAAAATAATAAATTTTAAATTTCATAATGATGTAAGTAAAGTTGTAAGGGGAGATGAGGAGCGAGTGTACATCGTCGGGTTTCGGGGTAACAGTCGATAAGGTATCCACGTTCAACTTGTCTGATCGAGTCGCGGGGGTTGAGGGGGCAGTGTCCCTCGTGGAGGCTTGAGGGAACGCCCCCGAAAGGATTTTTGATTTTCATGTATGTATGAAATTGAATATTTTCTAATGTTTTTGAATTAAATTATTAATAAGTGAAATTATATTTATAGTTTGTGTAAAATCTAAATAAATAGAATTTTTGACAAAAAAAAAAATAAGAAATGAAAAAAAGACGTAGGTGTGAAGACACGGAATAAATTTTGATTTTCATATATGTATGGAATTGAATATTTTCTAATATTTTTGAATTAATTTATTAATAAGTGAAATTGTATTTATACTTTTTGTATAAAATGTAAATAAGTAGATTTTTTCACAAAAAAATAAGAAATGAAAAAAAATGCACAAGTGCGGAGACACGGAATAAAGTGATTTGAATGAAGTGTTTTCTGGATTTTGATTGGTGGAATTGTGCTGTGAGCTTTCACTCGACATTTTATTTTTGCTCAATTTTTTTCTTCAATTGTAACTTTTGGATTTGAGAGGTAAATGGTGGTGCAAGTGTTAATTGCTTATTGGAAAAATTGACGAGTGTTTGCCATAACAATAATCAAGTTATAGGTTGTAAGCTTAAGAATCTGTGGTGATTTGATGAACTGGGATTTTTGAGAGGGTTGTGCTGTCTGGGATTATCCTCTATAGAATATGTGTTTGATATTTTAGGAGATTTACTTGATGTCGACATTTACAAATGAAAGAGAGAGAAAAAAAACCAATGTGAAATTGTGGAAGGCATGAACATGAGCTCCGCATCATCAACTCCGCATTATGCGGAGTTGCTTTGGTTACTCCGCATAATGCGGAGTACTCTTTTCTGCTGTTTCTAACATGGAAAAGAGAACAAGGTGTGCCACACATTGATGCTAAAAGTACATCAAGAGGATCCTAAAACAAATACAAGTCTGAAAGACAAATGATAGTTAAGCAAGCAATTCACAGATGAATGATGAGTTGTTTTCATTGTTTCCTTATATTAAGTCCAATGCAATTGAATAATAAGCTGGAAAGAATAAAAGGCAGAAGAAAAGTCATATATTATTAGGAAAAGATTATCAAAATTGTGATGTTGCTGAAACTTACATGGCGCAGAAACATACGGCCGGTAAAGATCATCTTACGAATGAACACATTATCAATATCATGTTACAACTGATTTCCCTAATTTATGAACGTTATCTTTTTAGTATCTTCTATATCTTTTATCTTTGAGAGGAGATGAATAAACTGTCCCTTTTCCTGATGTCTTACAATTTCGTGAACTTCATACAGCTTTCTTGCATGTCATAAATAACTGACTAACCAAGAGAAAATTTGGATTACAACCTTTTGATTCCATCTCAACATCAAGCGAGCCTCTTCAAACTTCTGAACCATACATAGCCCTCGGATCATGGAATTATAAGTAAACACATTTGGTAATTGCTCCTTGCGGATCATCTCTGTAAACATCTCTCGAGCATTGTCAATCTCACCCGACACAACATAATCAGTTATCATGACAGTATAACAAACAACATCCGGTATGCACCCATGCTTTATCATTTCATTGAAGAAATACTGGCAGGCATCCATATTTTCTAAAGGAATTTTGATTTTCATTTATGTATGGAATTAAATATTTTCTAATGTTTTTGAATTAAATTATTACTAAGTGAAATTATATTTATAGTTATGTGTAAAATGTAAATAAGTAGTATGTTTGGTAAAAAAAAATTAAGAATTGGAAAAAGAAACACGACAGTGTCCGTGCCTCTGCACAATGTGGAGACACAAGGACGTCTCCGCATAATGCAGAGAGAGCTCCACATTTTACGGAGATAGTGCTCCGTAGAAATGCGGAAACACCAGGCGCTTGGTGTCCGCACACCAGGCGCCTGGCTTACTCCGCATTATGCGGAGTATCAGCTCCACATGGTTTTGGATAAAAAAACAGTGATGGATACCCTCAAATAGAGCGTGATTTGAGTTCCTGGACGTAGTAACTTTTCAGGATTAGTTTCCCCCTTAATCACATAGGAGCATCTCCGCATTATGCGTAGTTCTGTGAAGCTTGAGCTCCGCATGGAGCTATGCAGAGTGTTCCTTCCCATAATATGAAGCTTCGTCCGCATAATGTGGAGTGTTCTCCGCATTCTGCGGAGTACTAACTCCGCATTATGCGGAGTGAGTTCCGCATAATACGGAGACAACTCTGCATTTCTGCGGAGACACCAACTCTGAATTTTTTTTTTACCCAATAATTACAGTTGATTAATTCCAAGTTTCAACAAATATGAAGCAATAAGATATCAATAATTTAATAAGCAAGAATTCAGAAACTATTAAAATCCAAAAGCAGAAGCCAAGGTAGGCAGAAAGAATTCAAAGAATTCTACATGAATAATCTGCTCATCTACTGACAGTCTGACATATCCTCTAATACAAATCGAGTCTTTCACTTCTCAATTACACAGTCTTTGTTTTCCTGTATCCTGCGTACATTAAGTTGGTTATTTCATTGTAATTGCTCATCAACAATTTTAAGTCTATCAATTAACCATGATTTCCTTAAAAACGATGAATTATAGGGCAAAAAAAAAAAAACAATACGTAACCTTACCAGAGGGACTTCACGGAGTCACGGTGAAAATGAAGAGAGAAAGAGTGAGAAGTGAAACGATTTGAGAGGAAGAAAGGCGGTAGAAGAAAGATGAATTAAATGGCGGTTTAAGAAGACGGGTAGAAGATATTTAAAATATCAACCCAATAGTCAACAAAGAAGGCTAGTTCACTGTAATAAAACCAGATACAAATAGGGCAAGTGTGAAAATTCGTGAGACAAAAATAAATAGTGAATTTCAGGACGGCTCTTTTAATAGAGGAGTTTAATGGAGGGGTGATATATATATATATATATATATATATATATATATATATATATATATATATATATAAAAATAAAGAATAAAACTTCTGTTGGAAAAATATTCTCTCGTTGCCTTATGGCAATGTAATTCTTTAGCAAAATTGACTCGATGTGACATTTGAAAAGGTTCTTTTACACTAAAAAAAGTTTGATGCTCCATTCCTCATTTTCGATTGTCAAGTGGATATGACACTTTAGACTATCTTGCCAGCCATTAGTCAATTTGCATGATCTTATGGTAGATACTCTATTGAATGCAACTGCATATTTTAATAAATAAAATTAAAAATTTTGACATATCAATTTATTGGTCAATAAATAACTGATAAATTTCAACATTTGAATTAAATTTGATGTTCATCAATTAATTGA
Organism: Fraxinus excelsior; assembly: GCA_019097785.1. Classification (NCBI taxonomy): domain Eukaryota; kingdom Viridiplantae; phylum Streptophyta; class Magnoliopsida; order Lamiales; family Oleaceae; genus Fraxinus; species Fraxinus excelsior. The sequence continues at coordinate 19,202,121 of CM032626.1, forward strand.
TATGTCATATCATCGGTGCTTAATATAAGATAGCACTTATGCCCATTAAATAATTCTTCTATAAATAAAAATCTTAATCTTGTATGACTTTTAAGTATCAAATGAACTACTAGAATGTTATTTGTTGTGTGTCTAAGACATAGCACACGGCAAAAATTCCCTCTTCAATTGAAGCTTAGGCCTTGTTTGATTGTGTAAAATTTTTCATGAAAAATGGAAAATAAATTCCAACTTTCACTTTTGTCTTGTTTGATACACTTTTTTTTTTTTTTCCATGAAATTCATTTTTTTGGTTTGGCTTACACGCTCGCATTTTCCTTGGTTTTGTGAAAAACTAATTTCCACCAATTTGGTGGAAATTGATTTTCCGGCTCTTTTTTTTTTATTGAAAAACGTGTAGGTGGAGAATGTATGGTTAAAAATTAATTTATTTATTTGCATATAATATTATTTTATTAAAAAACATGTAGTTGATAAGAAGAAAGAAAAATATGGTTAAATCCATAAATGACCACTCAATTTTATATTTAATGTCACCGTACCACCCAATTTTATTTTATTTTACTATGGTAATCCAATTTCATATAACATTTCACCAATTCCACTCAATTTCTTTTCACCGTTTTCTTTAATTTTAAAATAGTGTAAAATGGCAACTTGTATTATATATAAAAAATAATTTTTTTTTAATTTTAAAACGTTTATTTTAGGATAAGTTTTTATTTTATTTTATTTTCCTACGTAACTTTTTTTTAAAATTACTTTTTATTTTATTTTAAATATGTCCTTTTTTAAAAAAATAAGTTTATTTTATTTTATTTTTCTAAGTAACTTTCTTAAAATAATTTCTTATTTTATTTTTTTAAGTAACGTTTTTTAAAAATAAATTTTTATTTAGCCCCTGTTTGAGCCACCTTTTTTGAAAATGAGAATGAAAAATATAGCCGTTATTGGGGCCCACACAAGAGATAGAGAATTTGAATTTAAATGTTGATGTGATGGATAACGGTCATATTTTTCATTTTAGTAAGGAAAAAAGGTGGCTCAAACAGGGCCTTAATTTTTTAAAAATAAGTTTTTATTTTTATTTTTTAGTTTTTTAAAAAAAAAAACTATTTTATATATATAATGCAAAGTTACCGTTTTACCCCTTTTAAAATTAGAAAAAAATGGTGAAAAGATGTTGGATGACCATCGTGAAATATTATTTGAAGTTTGGAAGTCATTATGAAATAAAATCAAATTGGGTGATCATGATGATGCTAAATGAAAAGTTGGACGGCTATGATTAAACAAAATGGAATTGAGTTATCATGGTGCCACCAAATATGAAGTCGAGTGATCATTAAGGAATTTAATTCGAAAAAAATGTATTTTGAAAAGAATAAGAAATGAATAAGTGCTCTATCCTTCTATTAACAAAAATTTTAAAAAAAAAAATAAAAAAAAATAAAATATATATATATATATATATATATATATATATATAATGTAATTATAAGTACAGGCGACGCGAACGTAGAGATATTAATAATAAAAATATTCTACTTACACTTGTCGGCGATGCCAACGTCGGTGAGCGCTGCTCGGCAGTTCCTAAAGGAGGAGGCAGCGCGTGCATTGGACGACGCGGTTACAGTGGCGAAGTGTAGGAGCCACGCGCAGGCCACCTCTTTACATGTCCTCTCTGCACTATTTGCCCTTCCTAACTCGATTCTCCGTGAGGCCTGTTCTCGCGCCAGACGCACCGCCTACTCTCCACGCCTACAGTTCCGAGCTCTCGAGCTAAGTGTCAGCGTTTCGCTTGATCGCCTCCCGTCTTCTAAGGAAGCCCCCGATGATCTGCGGATTTCGAACTCGCTAATGGCTGCGATTAAGAGATCCCAAGCTAGTCAACGCCGGCACCCCGATACGTTTCATTTGTATCAACAGTTGAATTATCAGAATTCATGTCAGCCATCTATTTCTGATGTGAAAGTTGAACTGAAGCATTTTGTGTTGTCAATTTTGGATGACCCGATTGTGAGCCGTGTATTTGGTGAAGCGGGTTATTGGAGCACGGATATAAAATTGGCAATTCTAAATCCTCCTACCGTTTCAAGCTTCTCCAAAACCCGGTTCCCGCCTCTTTTATCGGGTAATTATAGTGATTTAGAATCAAATATACGGCGCTTTAATTTTCCATTTCCTGGGGTTATAGAAAATGTTGACGAGAATTCGAGAAGAGTAGGAGAGATTCTTGTGAAGGAAAGTTTGCGAAATCCATTGTTGATTGGGGTATATGCTACTGCTGCACTTAAAAATTTTACAGTCTCTTTGCAGAGGGGTAAAAATGAAGTCTTGCCCAAAGAAATTCACGGTGTGAGTGTGATTCCTATTGAAAACGAGTTTTCTGAGTTTATTAATGGAGGTTTCAGTGAAGACATGATGAGGCTGAAGTTCAAAGAATTGAGAGACATGGTGGCAAAATGTGAAGGACCCGGGATAATTCTGAATTGTGGAGATTTGGGGGCATTAGTGGATGTTGAGTCAGTGGATACTGTGAATTATATGGTTTCAGAACTGAAGAGATTGTTGAATAGTTCTGGTGGGAAATTATGGTTGATTGGGGCCGTGGCAGACGATAGTAGTTATAAGAAACTTTTAGCTCAGTTTTCTTCTATTGAGACTGACTGGGATCTGCACCTGCTGCCCATTACTTCTTTCAAACTTTCTTCCATTGAAAGTGTGTGCTCCAAGTCCAGGTGAGCTCTGAATTTGTATTATGTTCCTTCAATATATATTTTAAAGTGATGTCCCAGTGCTGAACCCTCTACCCTAAATGTTTAAATGAGACAAAGTATTGCTCGTTGTGTAACTTTTTCTGAAAATAATTAATATGGAATTATGGATACCAACACCTGTAAGCACATCCGATGGGATGAAGGATCAATTTCATAGAGTTGCTTGTGCAATTGGGAAGAGGTCGTAGGGGCATGTGTGTCTTTATTCTTTTTCTTGAGATCCAGGCTAGCACATCCCTTTGGCAGGCTCAGGTCTTAAGTTGGTTGCACAGACCATTAGATTAAGAGGTCTGAATTTGAGACTTCCATTAAATTTCTCCATACTTCTTTTTTTCATTTTTGTTGGCAATGAATTTGAGAGGAATGAGAAATTCTGGCAGTGTAATCCGTTATCCTTTGGCAGTGAATTTCAGAGAAATAAATCATTTAATCTCTTGTATTCTTATCTCACTACTTAACCAGAAAACTTAGATTGACATTTTAAGGTTTGAGTTAGCTGCTCTTTTTGTGGGATGGTGAATGGTGGAATTATGAAAGATCATACCTAAAATAGCATTGGATTCTTGTTTTATTATTTATATGTAAAGGTGTAAAAAATTTTAGAAAAGCAATTTAAAATATAGAATTATAAATAAATGAACCTTATGTATAGGTGAACTTCTTTTCTTTAATATGCTTGTTTTACTTTATAAGTTTCCTTGTTGCAGCCACAAGTTATTTTCCCTTTCTTCGACGAAGGCTTAACAAAGTCTGTTATATTTTATCTCTGAAGAAATCGCAGTATATAAGCATAATTTCCAAAGTATAGTATCAAAACTTTAATTACACCTTCTATGCATGGTGTTTTGTAAATTATTCTCACTTCCTTTGACAAAGACCTGTCAGAATTTATTAATGCTTTTGGCACGATAATGCGTCTAATTTTCGAAGATACGGTATGCAAAGTGTAATTACACTCCATCTGCATGTATGATTTGTAAATTTCATTATTTTTTACTTTTGTTTCGCTATTCGACCTAAGCCATCAATTGTACATTTTAGCAATTTGAACTCACAGTTTCATGATCATGATATAATTACAGCCTGATGGGGTCATTTGTTCCTTTTGGTGGATTTTTTCCTATGCCATCTGAGTATGAGCCTCTATGCACAACTCAATCCTCAACTCTCTGCAACTTGTGCAAGGAAAAGCGTGAGCAAGAAGTTTCTGATCTGAAGGGAGAATCCACTGATTCTGTCACAGGTCAGCAATCAGAAATTGTATCTTCATGGCTGCAAATAGCTGAATGTGACACGAGCAAGAGTTCAGTTTCTGTAGAGCTTTATCACTACTTTAAATCCGAACTTCCTTGAAAAAGCTAAACAAAGTTGCTCAGACTTCTAAAATACGCCTATGAGTAGTTGGTGAAATAGTTCTTGCTGAACCACTTGATCTAATAGCTCAAGCTGTTAGATAAGGTCACATGTATACAATTAAAATTTGTCTTCACACTCTTCCTCACATGTAGGTTGGAGGTGAGATTTGAATTTAGGATTTCTGCCTGCTCTAATATATGTTGAACACTTTATCTATTTAAACTGTTCGATAAGGTCACATGGATTGGATGTATTGTAAGCACGTACTCTGTCATTTCAGTGCAGGCCAAAGATGACAAAACTGTATTGGATGCCCGAATTATGGGACTGCGGAGAAAATGGAGTGACATATGCCAACATCTTCATTGCACTCGGTCATTTCAAGAAGATATTTCACACAGGTCACAATTTTCTGGTGATCGGCCTTCTCAGGTTGTTTCTGTTTTGAGGGAAAGCGCTCATGCAGATTTATTATTGAACAAGGGTACAGTCACCAATCTAAGCCCTCGCATTTCATTGGACATGCAAAACAAGCTCAAACCTGTTGCATCAGACATCAATGCCAATGCAAAGGCTGAGCTACCAGTGCAAGGTTGGAAGATTCACCAGACAGAAACGAATGTTCTACAGAACCCCTCCTGTGCTCCGCATAATTTGATTTTGCCTATTGATTGTACGTTGTCGCCCTCTATTACTCATGTGACCACAGATTTGGGGCTGGGAACGCTTTATTCATGTGCCGTGGAAGAACATAGAAACTTCAACCCTCAAGAGAATTACAATTGCATTCAGTACTTCTCTGGTTCATCTAGAACTAACAAAAATGCCTCCCATAAAGTTACCCAATCATCTTCCTGTTCTTATGGTCAAATGGAAAAGCCAATTGGTGGAAAAGACCTAGAGTACCCATGGAAAGGTCTTGCCGAAAATGTACACTGGCAGATTGAAGCCATTCGAACTATTTGTCAAACTGTGTCCCGATGCAGAACTGGAAATGGGATTGGTCATGGCTCAGACAAAAGAAATGTTTGGCTCAGCTTTCTGGGACCTGATAAAGTGGGGAAGAGAAAAATTGCTGCATCACTTGCTGAGACAATATTTGGCAGAAAAGAACACTTGCTATCTGTGGACCTGGGCACTCAATTTGAGATTAGAGCTTGTAACTCTGTCTTCGATCATCATGACTCAAAATATTTTGATTTGAAGTTTGGGAGGAAGATGATTGTTGATTACATTGCTGAGGAGTTAAGCAAGCAAACACATTCAGTTGTACTCCTTGAAAATATAGAAAGGGCTGATTTCTTGGTTCAGAACAGTTTGTCTCAAGCTATCAAAATTGGTAAATTTCGAGATTCCAATGGAAGGGAAATTGGCATTAACAACACCGTCTTTGTCCTTACATCAAGGCTCCTAAAGCCCCTCCATAATCTTTTTTCTGCAAAAGTATCCTATGAATATTCAGAAGAAATAGTATCCAAGGCCAAATATTTTCAAATGCAAATTTTAATTGGGTCTATTAGTGAAAATTACAGTAGAAACAGTACTGCAAATGTTTTAGTAACTCCAAGTAAAGTAACCACTATCCCGTGCTCTGTAACTAAAAGGAAGTTGGTTGATAATGAGTCTACCAAGACTGGGATGCCAAAACGAATGTGTGAGATGTCGAGATCCATTCTTGATTTAAATTTGCCAATAGAGGAGATGGAACAGGACAATGATATTGATGATGATAAATGTGATGGTGAGACCAAATATGAAGTGTGGTTGGAAGAATTGCTTGGCCATGTTGATGAAAATGTGGTTTTCAAACCATTTGATTTTGATTCTCTGGCCCTGAAAGTTTTGAACATGATCAGCCTTGGATTTCAGAACGTAGTTGGACCTGATATTTTCCTTGAAATTGATCAAGAAGTGATGGTTCAAATACTTGCGGCTGCTTGGTTAACAGACAGGGAGAATGCAGTTGAGGACTGGATTGAACAGGTTCTTTGTTCAAGCTTAATGGAAGCCCATCGGAGTTGTCATGTTAATGGTGATTCTGTAATGAAATTAGTAGCTTACGAAGGAGGTGTTGTGGAAGAGCAGTTTTCTGGAGTGTGCCTTCCAACGAGAATAATTCTGCACTGATATTTGATCAGGTATGCATCTTATATCATTGTATGTAGTCTTGTTAGCAGCTTGAATCCCTTCTTTTGTTAAGTTATGCCACAGTTACGTTAGGTCTCTTTTTATATAATAGAGTTGTAATTAAGGTTTAGATTATTTCTAATATTTATTATACTTGGCTTTATTTTTGTTGTTAATCCTTCATAAAACCCTCTCTCAAACTTTTGACAGTATGGTTTTGTACAGAAAACTCATTTCGCGTTTAATTGAAATAATGTACGGGTTAACTATTTGCCCGAAAAAAAATGTCATTACCATATGTTAAATTCATTGAAAAGCTAAGACTTGAATATTAAGGTGGTAGGTCTAAACTTTTCATAGAAATTTTCAAGTTGCTGAGTAGCTCAGCCAACAGTCCATCAAGAATTTGTATACCCAAATATCTTCCAATCGCGTCGAAATCTTCGGCCTCCTTTAATCTCTCTTTGAATATCCAATTGGATTGTGATGTCTCCTTTTCAACCAGTTGGCAAACTTCATCCCACTTCTCTTTACTTCTCTTAGTATCATAATCATCTCTAATCAACCTTCTTTTCTCTGCATTTCTGTAATTCTCGAGTTCCTCTGATAATGTCCTGGATTTTGAATTTGCTAAACTTGAAACTTTCCCTACTATATAATTCAAACAAGTTACACTTTTTAAATTATAATTATCCATGCACTGTAACAATTCATGACTGAGGAATCTAACCTGAATTAGGAGAGTCTGGATCAGGTTCAGGTGGGACTTCTGCTAAATCAAGAACATAATTCGGGCTTGAATCTTTTGAATCACAACCTGTCCCCAATTTGGTTACCTTGGATTTAGCTTTCTTTAATCTTGTTCTTCCTCTTCCTTTGTGAGCAGAGTCAACTAATTCGTAAACAAGATATGACTTTTGACAGGAATTCTTAAGTACATTACATGGATCCCTAACCTCACAGTTGCTGCAAATCTTTTCAGAATCAATCAACTTATCCTGCTTTTGGCCTTTTGGAACTTTATTTGCATCTTGATTTTCTTTATTCTGTTCTTGCATAATCTCTCTACTATTGTTCTTGCAAATAGCTTTCTTTCTTTGCTGCTTCTCACCAGAATTCATGTCTGATTTCATTCCTTGCCAAATTTCACCTGCATTCTCAAAGCTAATAATGAAAAAGCTCTCATCTTCTAGCTCTTTATAGCTAGAAATTTCATGAAAGCTCTTTACGTGTTGTCTGCTCCCTTGTATTGACTTCAAATTCGCCAATGAATGTATGGCATTCATTGACTGGCTTCGCCCAATTGAATTGGGACTTTTCTCGGTAATATGTGGGCGTGATTCTAAGCCCATTAGCCTAGCCACTACTCCTGGTGTGTTGAAGTCCTCGGGGTAGTTTGCTTCTTCCACGAACTGTAACTTGTCACTGACTAAAGGCTGTTTTTCCTCTTCTTTGATATGATTACGAGGGTGTGTTGGAAGAGACTATTAAGGCAAAGAAGCCGGCGTAATACCACCATAAGACACCCTGGACTACCATTCTTAGAATTGTATGCTTTGCCATCGACAGAGGGTGATGTAGTGGTGGTGGTGGTGGCAGCGGAAGAGGAGGAAGAGGAAGATGAGGATGAAAAAAAGGACGAGGGTCTCATCTACTTGATGAATGGAATGAGTTGTTTGAATCCCAACAATTGTGAAAAGAAGAAAATAAGTGGAAAGCAGGTGCAGAAAAGAAATATTTGAATGGTGTGAAGAAGGGGTAGAGGCATTTGCATTTGATGTGTGAAACTGATTTTGATAGAGAATGAAAAAAGAGTGATGCTCCCACAACAGTCGAGAGGTGAATTTTTGTGGAATCTGTCGGTTTGAACAAAATTCCATGGCAAGAAATTAGTCAAATTGCTGGTAAAAAGAGCAGTGATTTGTAAAAAAACTAAGCACAGAAAAAGTGAAATTTGAATGATCAATGAGTGAGGTGGTGGCGGGCTTTACAATTTGAATGTTAATAGGAACAAAGAGACACTTTTTCTAGCTTAAAAAAAAAAAAAAAAAAGAGTAATTACTCAGTTCCATGCACCAATTTATTGTCCAATGAATAAATAAAATTGTAATCTTTTACCTTATTGCCTTAGTTACGTTTTAAAATAAAATTGTGAACTTACGCCTTATCTACTATCGTTTTAAAAGTTTTTCTCCTAACGTTATTTTTATTAATGAATAATTATTTTCCATAAGCTTTTTATCAAACTACAATGCTTTAATATATAAGAAAACTAAATCTAATTGTTACTGCAATTATTATTAATCTAATAAGTCTTCATCAGTCCAAAAAGAATAAAATAAAAGTGAATTAAATGGAGAAAAGTAAGTTATTTTAGGGTATTTTAAGTACTTTCATTCAAAGACTTCAAGCAATATCTCTATAATGTTTAAATTTAGACAAAGTTTGTTCATATAATTTTGTACGATCTAATTGTATTTCACGTTGCTTGTAATAGTTCTATTTTTTAAGAGTGTGTTTGGTAGAAATTAAAATTGAAAAATTAGTTTTTATTGTTGACTTTTATTAAACGAGTGGGATCCAATAACGACTATATTTTCAATTTTAATTGAATTTTAATCTCTATCAAACACGCACTAAGTTTATAAAGTCACATTTAAATGTGGATTTCTATCAAAATTAATAATTACAAATTTATTATTCAAAATAAAACCACGCCGATCGATATGGAGTTGTATTGAAACTGGGAAAAAGTAAGGTAGAATAGAGGTAGACCTAGCATGGGCCTAAAATAAAAAAGCAGGCTTGAAAGCCTGAAAACCAGGACGGAAGAGGGTCCATAGGGACTAAGGTTTTACAATGCAAAAGGGACCCTTAGCACATGCGCGCGCGCGCGCACAAAGAGTCCGTACAAGGCGAGGTCAGATTCAATGTCTTGAGCATTTTCAAAAGAGATAATGATGTATAATACATTAACATATTTAGCCCCTGTTTGAGCCACATTTTTTGAAAATGAGAATGAAAAATATAGTCGTTATTGGGGCCCACACAAGAGATAGAAAATTTGAATTTAAATATTGATGTGATGGATAACGGTCATATTTTTCATTTTAGTGAGGAAAAAATATGGCTCAAACGGGGCCTTAAATTTAGAGAGTAAATTTTTTATACTTCAATAATGATCTTAAATTTGGCTCTGTATTTTGCCGTTTCAAGAGATATTTATTGATTTCTCCTCAATTGTTATTTCTCATATTTTTTTTTATATATTAATGAGCAACCGGTTCAATGATGATTTGAACAATTTAAGAAGTAGAGCAGTGAAATCTTTAATTTATTGAATGCATTTATTATAATGTAGAGAGTCAAGCTGAATCGATTTTAAAAAGTTAAAACGTAGTCTCTCGGAGTTCATTTTTAAACATGTCGTCTTTAAAGCATATTGTAGTTAAGAGTCTCTTGAGGATGCTCCAACGTGTTACTACGTCATTTTTTATTAAATTCGACTGCAAGAAAGTCTGTTGCAACATTTGTATCTCGATAAATATGAGAGAATGAAACGTCTACAAGCAAGCATGTATAGATTACCTCTATAGTTGGATATGGAACTAATCATGAACGCCTTCGCTTATGCACATTGTATAGCGTTAATAGAATCGAGTTCCATCCAAAGAATATTATATCCACAATCTAATCAACCATTAAATAATTTCCATGTCCAAAGAAAAAGAGTAAAATACAAATAATACTAATTGCTATATCTACCAGCATTCTCTTTGAATTTCCTTTTGAACATCCATTAGTATTAAGTTTTCATTCTCTTGGATGCAAAGACGGAGTCGAGAGGAGAACAATTAGCACTGGATTGATCCATAGAAAAAATATATCTATAAAAAAATTAAATGGACTTGAGACAAATATGGGCTGCCCCCTTCTTTCCGCATCTGCTTGGGTGGTAGTGATAACCAATTTACAAAGTGATAATTATCCAATTCCCTACTTTTCAAGATCTATTTTCCAAAATCAGATTTCAAGTTTTAATTTTCAAAAATCAGATATTTTTAATTAGATACAGAATCACAGATATATATATATATATATATATATATATATATATATATATATATATATATATATATATATATATATATATATATATATATACTTTTAATTTCATCCCAATTAATTTAAAAAACATAAACCCTAATTAATTCCACTTTTATCTCTCTACATTTCTCTCTCTCTCTCTCTCTCTCTCTCTCTCTCCACACAGCGGCGACAGTTGGGTGTGGCGACGTTGGGTGTCGCGATGGGTGCGGTGTTGGGTGTCACTACAACGTCGATCAACAACCAAATCCACTACCTTTGTTCTCTCTCTCTCTCCCTCCACTACAGCGGCGTTGCTACAGTGGCGATTGACAGCGGCGTGCGGTGTTGGGTGCGGCGATGGAGGTGTGGGGTGTTGTGAGGGGTGCGATCGACAGCCAAATCCATTAACACCGTCGCTACAGCGGCGTACAGTGTTGAGCGCGAGGATGGTGGTGGATTTTGTTGCGGCGGCGACGACGAGGGTAAGGTGTTGGTATGGTTTTTTATTAACAGTGAATGGGTGTTGGTTGGAAATGATGATTGTGGTGGTGGGGTGGCGACGACGACAGTGCGGTGATGGCTTTTGTGGCCGGGTCAACTACGGTGGTCGTGGAGATGGTGGGGTGGCGATGACGGCAGTGCGATGATGACTTTTGTGGGTGGGTCAACTATAGTGGTCGTTCTTTTTTTTATGTCTGTGACCTAGCTATGACCTGAGCCATGTGCTGTAACGTATGCTGTAACATGAGCCATGCGCTGTGACCCGAGTCATGTGTAAAATATTATATGACCCATGCTATGACTATCAACAAAAACCTGAGCCATTTGGAAAATTATTTTGTGACATGTGCTGTGGCCATTTGAAATAAACATGTGACTATCAATAAGAACTTGAGCAATGTGCAAATATATTATGTAACATGTGCTGTGACCATTTGAAAATAACCCCTGACTATTAATAAAAATGTGAGACATGAGCCTTATCATGTTATCAATCATTATAAACAAACAACCATGCGTTGTGACTTGTGACATGTGCTGTGACTTGTGACTTGGGCTGTGACCAACTGTACAAAAAAAATATGACGGAGTTGTCGTCGAAACATTCGCCGGAGTTGAAACAATTGCCAGAATCGAAGCAGTGTCGAAAAACAGTCACCAGAATAGTGGTTGAAATCGGGATAGTCGCCGAAACGATTGCCGAAATCGAAGTAGTCGACGAAAGGGTCGCTGGACGGTCGTCGGAAAGTTGGAGGTGGTGGAGGTGGGTGTGTTAATTATATTATATATATATATTTTTATATATTTATATTTTTATATATTTATATTTATATATATAAATAAAAAATATATAAATATATATGTATATGTATAGGTCAAAAATCTAATTTTTGAAATGTAAAAGATGTTTTGTTATTTTTGAAATAGTGTAAAGTTAAAATAAGATTTATGAATTTTTCCCATTTACAAAATTGTTATTTAAAATTGGAAAAACAATTTACAGCCCAGATATGTGCCAAAATTTCAATAATTAATCATAAGCAGCCTGCATACTTACAGAGAAATTACAAATGAAATAAATAATGCAGGTAAGGTACTAGAGATGTTATATACATTGATGTCCTAATGGGACATACGACTAGGTCCCCATATACGAATTGTTTGATCATCACTTGCTGAAGCTAACATCTGAGGCTTTCTAGGGTTCCAGCTAACACAGTTTACTGTCTTCAAGTGCCCCGACAACACCTCAATTGGATAGGAACATCGTCGATTCCATATGTATACCTGCAAATATGCACAGAATGTTTTTTACTCATCTTTATTCATTTGACAATACAGATAAGGGATGGAGAAACACAGCAGAGGATGAGCATACCTTGGAATCTTCACTTCCACTAGCGATAAACATGCTGTTCAAGCCACCAAAGCAAGACCGTATCACATATTTCTGTTGCATGTGGCCTGTGTACTGAAATGGTTCCGACCCTTTTCCAGCAATATCCCAGACATGAATCTCTTGGCTATTAAGGTTGACGATTAGGAATTTACTATCCCTCGATGTTGAAAGGGATGTGATTGAATGCTTCTCAGAAATAACACGCTCAGCATTTGTTGCTAAATTCAATATTCTTATTTCTTTGTCAGAAAGTATGCTGATGAGTCTTTCTCCATCCGCTGTCACAGCGAGATCCAATACCTTGGGCATCCGCATTCCTTTCCATGCCTTAATCTCATTACCGTCACAGTCCCACATATAAATGCCTTTTTCGGGAACTGAGCTGCCACAGACAATACGCTTAGATTCCGGAAACCAAGCACACGAGCTGACAATGAAACCATCATTTCCGAATGTATGTTTACATGTGCCTGTTTCCACATCCCAGAGTTTAAGAACTTCCAGATTTCCACAAGTTAGCAACATGGTGTCATCCGGACTCCATGCTACAAAGGAAACAGGGTTTTGGTGGCTACGTAATAAGTGCTTCAATGATACTTTATTATCATCCTGCACCTGAAAATAAAATGATTATAATTGCACTCAGAAACCAATGTTCGTCGAAAACCATAAAATTCAGTCAAGTTGTATTTAAAATACAATACATACACGCTGAGATGAAACATCACCAACATGATAGGTATATGCGTTGTAAATATGAAGAGTTTATATGTAATGCAAAGAAATAAATTAACTTTCACCAACTCGCAATTAAAAAATAATGAAAGCGTGCAGCAACGTAGACTCTTCACTATTTCTCATAGGTCATATAAATTGCCTAAGTCTTATTTGATTTATAGGTTCATTAGAGAGGCAGATATACATTTTATGTCACAGTATCCAATAACTACACATTGCCATCAAAATACTAAAAATAATATGTAATTTTGGAAGATAAACAGGGTTCTCCTTGCATAAAGACAATAATAGCACAAACAAACTTCTTTATAGAAAATGCCTCCATATATTATATTAATTAATATTACTCTGAATCTTGGAACTTAACAGGTATGCCTCACCTGAGTTGACTGTTGGAGTCACTCAAGCCACTAAGAGATTAAGTGTCCAACTTCACCAGGAAACATGCTTAAGAAGGTTTAACTTCCTGAACAAGGGAAAAGAAGTAAGAAAATAGGGAATAATAGTTAGTTCCCTAAATTCTGGGTATCACAGCATGTAAAGCAAACACAAATTCCAATAACTATAGCCAGTCTGCAAGGTTTTTTAAGCATCCATTACGATTTTTTTATTCAGGAAATAAAACTTCATTTTTAGTTAAAGTTACAAAATTGAAAACTAATTTTGTTTTTCTTCATGTGAAGTCCATGACCTAGATTTAAGTATTCCATAAGAGCAAGTGATAACTAAAAACTCAAAGCTCCAAATGCTGCAAAATTTTCCTGGGTAGCCTGATACCTAACTTCAAAAACTTTCCAGATAGTTCCTAGAAATGTATTTAGTCATCCTACATTTCTAATATAGAAAAGAATTATGTGGAAAACCATCTTTAGGGAGCAAGCTGAAATCTAGTTTCTTTTTTCATGGAAGTGGTGAAAGTAAATACAGCAAAATCATCTATGAAATTATCAAACACGTGATGTAAAATATGTATAATTCCATCAAATTGAGAAGTCAAGCAACCCAGTGTCAAATAAATCAACCATTCCCAAAAAGCTAGGTTCTGTTGCCCAGGAAGCTAGCTTCCACAATTTCATCCTTGAAATCAGCTTTTTAAATGCTGGAAAATGAACACAGAACATAGAGCTATATCTATAAACAGTAAAGTTGAAAGCTAACAGAAATTCTTGCAATGGCAACCATGGTCTAAAACGTTAATTAATCGATTTGAAAGAAAATAACTTTTTTTGGAGAGAACCAAGGGCCAATGATATAATCAACTAGTGCTGCATATTATTTACATTTTACAGAGCTTTTTCTTTGGTCAGTGTCTCATCGCGTGATTTATATTATAGTGGCTTCTACTAAAAAATTGAGAATCACGAAAAATTTGGTGGTTGGAAGAAATTGGATATCGAAGTTGCTTAAGCTGAATATCATTCTGACCAATTTGAATCCAACTCAAGCAGAGACCATTTGGATTTGTACCATTGATGTCCATTTTGGCTTGTAAAACCGGAACTAACAAATAAATTTATGCAGAAAACATGTTTCCCATATCAGGAGGGCACATGCACATAGTTTCAGAGATAGATTTTGTATTCGAGGGGAGTGGAGAAACTCATAGCAATTTTAGATGCTCTATATAAACTTAATTGGTGCCACTATTTCATTGATTTGAATGTAATATAATATAACAATGAAAATAAATTGTTGCAACTATTTGTCAACCGTACAAGTACTTAGAAATTATCTTCAAAGTGAAACCATAATTACAAATAAGAACCAGAAGTAATCAAAAATCAGCGGCTGATTCAACTAAAATTAATCAAACACAGTTTACAATAGGAATTGAGCTGAAAAAATTTCATTATCAACCAATACTAATTGGGGAGGAACACTGTAGGATACAAACATAGACAACAGAACTAATGAAATTCAACCATATGTAGACTATATAATTTGGGCACAGATGAATGGTGGTAATGGTCAACAAATATTAGCTACAGAAGATATATTATATAATAGAATGAATACTTTACTCCAAATCATAGAAACAAAGGACAGTTGTCAACTCAAGCAAATCACGTGTCTGTACTACTGCTGCATTTCATTAAATGGTATTTGTTGCAATCTTTAATCAAGCACCTATCAACTATCTTATTGGTCCATAAACTCCAAATTGTAATGTAGATTCAATGTATTACCATTTATCCCAAATTAAATCAAAATTGATTTAAACATTAATGAAAGAGGAACAAATTCAAGATATTAGAGATAGGCATCCGTCATCTCGTACCATTCATTGCCAAACTCTTCATATTTAAATGTTACTAACTATTGGTATGAAGGTATTTAGCAAGACATTGTAAGATTTGTTTTTTTATTTTTTGGGCTCAAGACATGAGAAGATCTGAAATTTTTTGAAGTGCAAATATTTGCATGTAGTGGATACTGACATGTAAGCATTAAAATAATTGTACAATAAAGGGAAAATGTGGGGAGCAGCTCAAATTATTATTATTATTATTTAAAAAAAAAAAAAAGATACAGATTCAGCCCCTGTTTTGAACCCATTCTATAAAAACTCGTTTTTCCCCAACTCATTTTCAACTACATTCTCCCAATAAAATAATTTTACATGTAAACCCATAATTTTTCCTTGCTTTTTAACCATATATCCTCAAAAAAAAAAAATCACTAGTACATAACTTGTTTTTTCACAAAAAATGGGGTTCAAACATAGCATGAATGTATCACCATTCACCCAATCTTCAATCTAATGAAAACATGCAAAAGAAAAAAAGAAAAAAAAAAGGCGCGATACGTAGAGAGAGCAAACAATAATGGAAATTTAAGTGTTGATACCTCAAAATTGATAAATTTTACAATCTTAGGGGCAACAACTTTAAAGCTACAGCATCATATTGATATAGAAAAATCAGTAATCAAAATCAGATGACCAGGTTTTAGTAATTTATATACTTCAAATTACCATTTGGAAAGGGGTTCTCAAAACTTACCTTCCATATGATGGCTGTGCAATCACTTGATGATGAGGCCAAATACTGCCCATTGTTAGAGAACTGGACAAACCATACTTCATTCATATGATTCGTTAGAGTCTGCCATAAAGACACGAAATGCAGTTTACAGATTCAATAATTTGAAGGTAAAACAAATAACCTCATGGTATCTACAATAGATTTACAAAAGAAGATGCCTCAAACTAACAAATAATCGTGACGAGTAAAGGTCAACATTTTACATGTTATGGATTAATCGCAAATCCTTTAGAGCTAGAGAAATAATAACTCAAAGGAGAAGGAAAGCAAGAAAAACAAATGATCTTAAAGTAGTTCAATATAAATGCTAGAGGTACATCATTCAATCAATCAAGCAACTGATGAATTGTAGAGCTTTCTCATCATAAAAAAAATAAAAACAAATCTGTCTCGTAAGTCTTTTAAGCAAATAAATTTCTTACAAGTGTTGAACTCTCTATCTGAATATCCCCGTTCCTCCTTTCCTTAAGTATTACAAACCTAGTGATTTCCATATTCTAACAATCTGATAAAAACCCCCAATTAAGTTTACATACGCAAGGCGTCAAAACAAAGGAGGACCAAGCAAGCACGTGGAAGGAACCAACCACTTGACAGCAGAGCAGAGTAGTGGCTTCTAAAATGATGCTGAGTCAATATATTGTTAAAGAGTCACCGTCACTTTGTTAGAGTCAGTTGAGGGATAGAGTATAAATAAAATTGTAAAGGTAGGGGAGGCCATAGAAAAGAATTGAGAAGAGTAGGTTATTCGCGTTGTTCTTTTTTTTTTTTTTTTTCCATCTGTTCATTCACTGTTGCATATTCATCTATTGAAGTTGTATTACAGCAAAATCAGAAAGTGTATTTCCTTCAATTGAGATCTGCTTCCTATCAAATTGGTATTAGAGCTCCTGATCCAACCTCTACAAGCATGACTCTATCAGATCGCGTGGAAGTAATAGAAAGGCAAATAGCAGCTAACCAAGCAGCGATCCAATCAGGGATGAAGGCTATGAGACACGATTTCCTGCAACTGCAAAAGGAACTGATGGGCAAGTTCGAAGTCATGGGACACCCAGGAACGGGAGAGGAAGGAGAAAAGTGTTGTCACTGCTGACTCCTTGAACTTATCTCCGGAGAAGGGTGACGCACCAGCAAGTGCGAAGGAGGGTAAGAGTAGTGAGAGTGAGTTGGACACTTAGGGGAAAACAGAGGCCCGCATCAGGCGATTAGACATGTTGGTGTTCGATGGGGATGACCCGAATGGGTGGGTCTTTCGGGTCGAGCGCTATTTCATCGTGAACCGGATGACAGAAGGGGAGAAATGGGATGCAGCTATAGTCTGTCTGGAGGGCGATGCCTTGGCTTGGTATCAATGGGAGGAACGACGTCGACCTATGAAAAATTGGGAATATTTGAAAGTCCGGCTATTACGGAGATTTTGTTCATCACAGGAGGGATCCTTATGCGCCCAATTTTTGGCCCTCCGTCAAACATCTACAATCAAGGAATACTGTCGGCAGTTTGAAAAGCTAGCTTCTCCCCTGCAGAATATATCAGAGGAAGGGTTGGAGTGTAATTTCATTAATGGGCTGAACCAACGAATCAAGGCAGAGGTCCAGTTGCTAAACCCAGTGGGCTTGGAGCAAATAATGGATGTAGACCAACGTGTTGAAGAGAGAGATACCATCCTCCAAGGCAGCCCAAGCACATTCCACACAAATAAATTAAAAGGAGCCCAGGTGAGTCTTAGCCCACCAAATGCTCAGACTTGTACAACTCTCCAAAGACAAATGGTGCCCGTCAATTTCGCTCCCATCCAGCCAAGCTACGTTCCGAAACCCACCACCCCCTTCAAGCGGCTAACGGATGAGCGGTGCAGGCCAAGCGAGAGAAAGGGGTTGTGCTATAGGTGTAACGAGAGGTTTACTATTGGACATAAATGCAAGAACAAGGAGATATAGGTAATGGTCATACGGGAAAATGAGGAAGAAGATTCGGGAGGAAGGGAAGGGAGAGGTTTTGAGGGGGTTGAGGAATGTGACCTCCTTGACCACAACGGGCAGCCACCAAGAGACGCAAGGGGGGATACGGAAAGAATGGAGACTCCGGTCGAATTGTCCATCAATTCAATGGTAGGGTTTGCCACCCCTAAAACAATGAAAATTCGTGGCAATATTAGGGATAGAGAAGTGGTCGTGTTGATTGACTGCGGGGCTTCGCATAATTTTATCTCAAAAGAGGTGGTCCGGCAACTAGGGCTTCCACTCTCCAGTACCAGGGGGTATGGTGTTATCATGGGCACTGGGTTGACGATTAAGGGGAAAGGAATTTGTAAAGGGGTGACGCTACAACTCCAGAATGTGATGATCGAAGATGATTTTTTACCGCTGGAGTTAGGCAGTTCAGACATCATATTGGGAATGCAATGGTTGCGAAAACTGGGGGAAATGTAAGTCAACTAACAAACTCTAACAATGGCATTCACCATAGCAGGCGTAAGCGTAGTCCTGAAGGGAGATTCCAGTTTGAGCATAACATCAGTGTCGATGAAGTCGATGATAAAAGCACTGAGGACCCAAGGCGAGGGGACGCTGCTAGAGCTGGGAAATACCATAGTCCAGGTTCGGCCGAAGTGCCTGGGGCCCCCAGAATTAATTTTGAAGGTATTGACAGAATTCAGTCATGTATTTCAGATGCCGAGCTGCATTCCCCCCTCAAGAAGACACGACCATGCTATTCTTCTACAGCTTGGGATAGCCTCGGTAAGCGTGCGACCATGTCGATACCCCCATTTCCAGAAGAGAGATTGAAAACTGGTTCGAGAAATGTTAGCAGCAGGTTGATTCAACCAAGTATTAGTCCGTTTTCGAGCCCATATTTGTTAGTAAGGAAGAAAGATGGGAGCTGGAGGTTTTGTGTGGCCTACTGAGCACTGAATAAGGTTACAGTTCCTGATAAGTTTCGGATACCAGTAATTGATGAGCTTCTAGATGAGCTTGAGGGAGCCACCATACTTTCCAATATAGATTTGAAGTCGGGATACCACCAAATTAGAGTCCGACCGGAGGATGTGCCAAAGACAGCCTTTAGAACTCACGATGGGCATATGAATTCCTCGTCATGCCATTCGGGCTGACATATGCTCCAGCAACCTTCCAATCGCTCATGAACGAGGTGTTTAGAGGGTGCCTTCGGAAGTTTGTTTTGGTATTCTTTGATGATATTCTTGTCTACAGCTGCACAGTAGAGGAGCATAGGGACCATCTGAAAAATATGTTGCAAGTGCTTGCTGACAACCAATTATATGCAAATGAAAAAAAGTGCCGGTTTGGACAGCAGGAGTTGGGAGTATTTAGGGCATATCATTTCAGCATTTGGGGTTGCGGCGGATGAATCCAAGGTCGCGGAGATGAGAGATTGGCCGAGACCAAAGTCGATCAAAGAGCTTAGGGGATTTTTAGGGCTCGCTGGTTACTACCGCCGATTTGTTAAGTAATATGGGAGCATAGCTTGGCCATTAACACAACAATTAAAGAAAGACAACTTTGGATGGACTGATTAGGCGGAGGAGGCGATCAAAAAATTAAAGGAGGCCATGATCACGATGTCATTTTTGGGGTTGCCAGACTTCACACGCCCTTCGTGGTAGAGATTGATACTTCGGGATATGGAGTGGGAGCTTTCTCATGCAAAACTGACGACCCATTGCGTACTTCAGCCGACACTTCTTCCTCGAGCTGATGGCCATTGTTTTAGCAATCCAAAAATGGAAGCACTATCTGTTGGTTCACAGATTCGTAGTGCGAACGTATCAACGCAGCCTGAAATTTCTGTTGGAACAGAGAGAGGTGAATCAGGAATATTAGAAATGGTTGACTAAATTGTTGGGGTTTGATTTCGACATTGAATATAAGGCGAGACTGGAAAATAAGGCAGCGAATGCACTCTTTAGAGTGGATGCAACCACCACCTTGTCGGTATTAAATGTGTCTAGCGCTTTGGAGCTGACTGAGATCAGGAAGGTAATGGAAGAAGATACAGAGCTAAAGCTGGTGCTAACATCCCTGCGAAGTGGGCAAACTAATTTTCCCGAATACTCCTTGTTGCGAGACAACCTGATGTACAACGACAGGCTTGTGCGACCAAGGAACTCCCAGTTTGTACAGTTGGCCTTACAAGAGGGGCATGACAGTAAGGGAGGAGGGCATGGGGGTTTTCTGAAGATATATAGAAGGGTGGCAGAGATTTTTTTTTTTTTTTGGAAGGGGATGAGAAGAGATACCGGGCTTATGTGGCTGCCTGTGTAACATGCCAGCAACAAAAATATTCCACCTTAGCCCCGGCGGGACTGCTCCAACCCTTGCCCATTCCCGTCAAAGTAAGGGAGGACATCTCAATGGATTTTGTTGAAGGATTGCCAAAATAAAAAAGGTTCGATTCAATTCTAGTAGCCGTAGATCGCTTAAGCAAGTACGCGCATTTCATTGGCCTGAAGCACCCGTTTTCAGCCCCATCCGTTGCTGCAATTTTGTTAAGGAGGTGGTCAAGTTACACGGAATGCCTCGCTCTATAATTTCTGATTGAGATAAGGTGTTCGTGAGTAAATTCTAGAGTGAGTTCTTCCGACTACAAAGGACAGTGTTAAAGCATAGTTTAGCTTATCATCCGCAAACCGACGGCCAGACTAAGATGGTAAATAGAGGAGTGGAGACATTTACAGTGTTTTGCATCAGGGAAGCCAAAAAAATGGTATCAATTTCTACCTTGGGTTGAGTACTCTTATAATGCTTCCTATCACGTCTCGGCACAGCTCACCCCTTTTCACATCTTGTATGGACGTGACCCGCCCTCGTTAATTCGTTTCAAAAGGGGAACCACGACCATATCAGCCCTGGAACAACAAATGGAGGAAAGGGACAAAGTTCTGGATGAATTAAAACTACATCTCCATAAGACCCAACAACAAATGAAGTCAACAGCCGACAAACATAGAAGGAACGTGGAGTATTAGGCAGGAGATTGGGTGTATGTGAAAATGAGGCCGTATCGACAGAGGTCATTGGTGGCACGCTACAATGAAAAATTAGCCCCGAAGTACTACGGACCTTTTGAGATCTTGGCCAGGGTGGGAAAAATGGCTTACCGGTTGTCACTACCTGCTGATACTTGTGTCCACCCTGTGTTTCATGTTTCGTAGCTGAGAAAAGCGGTGGAAAGGGTTCCTGTCACCTCTTCCCTGCCCCTCTAACTAGGTGAGGACTGGGAACTTCTAGTGGAACCAGAAGTTGTCTTGGGGGTTCAGGCAGCCAAAACAGGAAACAACTGAAGCTATGGAGGTCTTGATTCAGTGGAAGGGATGTCCCCTATGGAAGCAACCTGGGAGCCGTTCAACTTGATCAACCAACAGTTTCCTTCTTGGCACCTTGTGGACAAGGTGACTGCATTTTGGGGAGGGGGAGGGGGAGGGGGGGGGGGGGGTTATTTGATAAACCCCCAATTAAGTTTACATACGCAAGGCGTCAAAACAAAGGAAGACCAAGCAAGTACATGGAAGGAACCAACCACTTGACAGCAGGGCGGAGTAGTAGCTTCTAGAATGATACTGAGTCAATATATTGTTAAGAGTCACTGTCACTTTGTTAGAGTCAGTTGAGGGATAGAGTATAAATAAAATTGTAAAGGTAGGGGAGGACAGAGAAAAGAATTGAGAAGGGTAGGTTATTCGTGTTGTTCTTTTTTTTTTTCCCACTGTTGCATTTTCATCTGTTGAAGTTGTATTACAGCAAAATCAGAAAGCGTATTTCCTTCAATTGAGATCTGCTTCCTATCACAATCATATTTCAAATTTTATATAAATAGCTCACTGTGTCATTCTCCGCTAGTCACCTTAAAAAGCAATTATTAGAAACTCTAGCCCCATGAATTTAACAAGTCTCAACATATTTCTATATAATCCAATCTTCTATAATGTAAGATTCTTCATAAAAAATTATGAGAATTATGCCAAGGTATTTACCGATAAAAACACACCAAACCATTCCTTGGCTTTTGTTCTAGAAAGCTTAATGGGTGTCAGTGGGTTCCATACGAAAGAGGAACTAATAAAAAGTTAAACAAAAGGATTACAATTTGACTCTGCTACTGCTTGTAAAAAACAAGTAAAACAAAATAATTTTCTCTGCTACCAGATAAGACTCAAGACAAAATGGTTTTTACACAAACTCCACATGAAAGAATTGCATATTACATAGCACGATATGGGCGCTTCAATGCAGAACTTTAGCAGGCCAAAGAACTGAAAATTTGCAACTGTATAAAAGCCGTTTTCAATCAGCAAATGTATGACAGTAAACTATCAAAAAAGATTTGCTCTTTCTTGATCATGCCAAACTTATGTTTCACTTACTGGACTGTCAATTAATACTTTTAACTCTATTAAGGAAATAAAACAAATTTTAACTACCATAGTCAGACACTCTATTCTTTGCAAGTCAATCCGTTTCTAACTTGCAGAACGTGGAAACTAACAATTCAAAATACACATCCATTCATGTCGAAATGTGCGCCATACTTACTTTCCGTCATATTTGATGAAATAAATGGGAAAATGGATCTTTCTTGGAATTTCAGCAACATCTTTCTAAAGCAATGATTCCACTCAGTTTTGTTTCTGAAATCTTGCAACGATCTACTAGCTCATGCTTGACTAGCCAAACTTTTGATTTATTCCTTCTCACATTTGTTTAACATTTACGATGAAATTTATGAAAAATGACCCACTGTGTATGATTAGTTAGGAGTCAATGGATGGAAGTTACAAAAATTAATTTAGGCATTCCTAAGGTAGTGGATAAATTTCCAGACAAGAATATTAAAAGCTTAATTCAGTTGCAGCCAACAAAAGACAGAGAGGTCTATTAGTCAACCTGAATGGTCTCAGTAGGAAACTGATCTCGATCACAATGGTGGTCTTCATACAGGGATACCATGTCAGAACTGTGGTATATACAATTATCTATCTGAGCACTGACAGCAGTTTCAACCAAATGCTCCAGCCTGCGCTCAGGCAATGAAATGGGTGGAGGCAAAACTTTCTCCAGGTCCACGACCAATCCTTTTCTCAACTCATGAATCACATTGCAGTCAACACTACCCATTCCTCGTTGCTTCAAAGAAAGCATCTCAAAAGCACACTTGTGAACCTTATCTTTATCCACCTTTAAACAAGCAATCCGTTTCTGTAATATTTCCAAAGCCAAAGAATTGTCCCCACAGTTTAAACACTTAAACAAGAACTGCTCAAGAACAAGGAATAATGCAGAAGCTCTAGTTTCATCAGTCATGCCATTGATTCTATAAAGAGTCTCAATGCAATCATCCCAACTCGCACTGAGAACATGTGATTCAAGGGACTCAAATTCCCGTGATTTGCATGAAATGTTGGACTCATTTTCTAAACAAGCAGCAGATTTCTCGTAGCCTAAGGAATATAAACATTGAATGATAATTCTTATAAATTCATGCTTCTTGATTAGGCCTTTTGTCCCTATCAATGTTTCTAGACTCTCCATTATCCAGACAGCTGCTCACAATTTCAGAAGAACTCTTGCCACTTGCGCTACTAAGCTACCATCCGTTTTATCATATACTTCAGATTCCAGCCCATAACAATAACATACAAACTTCGAAAGCGTCTGCACAATAAAGAAGGTTAATCAACATTTAACACACAATATCCCATAAACCTTGAACGTATCATAAAGATATACATATCCACGTTGACAATCAAAAATATATATTTATATAAATGAAAATTCACATTGCCAAAAAAGCGAAATATTAAAAGAGAATTATGAAAGATATAAATAACCTGAAATTTGTCATCAAAATTCAACAGCCATGTTCTATGGAGTGTGCCGTTCAGGCGAGGAGCTTGAAGTTAGGGTTTGATCAGCAGAGTGAAATTGGACCGAGGGCAAAGTTGACGATGTCAATTAATATACCCAAAAAGCACGTCCATCCAAATACTTGAGAAATTTGCACAATTGTTTATTTATTTATTATTATTATATTTTTTTAAATTCTTCACAAATTAAGAATTTATTACATGTTTCATCCTTTTTTTTTTTTTTTTTTTTAAATACATTTTTCCTTTTTTTTTTCTTTTCAATCACACATTCTCCATCAATCTATTATTTCAAAATGTATTTTACACCAAAAATTGGCAAATAATGTATATTGTGCATTTTAGTAAAATTTCCAAAAATACGTAATTTAAATTTCTTTAGTGACAATTCTCTTTTCTCGTTATTATTTACAAATTTAAAATCTAGACATTATTTCATAAAAACAATGTCTAAATATTGTGCATTTAAAGCCCTATTTGGTAAAAATTATTTAAAAAATAATGTTATCTAATCCTATTAATGCTATAACACTAGTTTATGTGATGATATGAAATTGAATTAAGTCACTCATTTAATTGTACTTTTTATTTAATACTACACTAGTGTCACCTAAACTTGGTGCTAAATAGTAGGGTAATTAGCGCAAAACGTCCCTATCTTTACACGGTTTTGTGCAAAACATCCCTACCTTTCGTTTCTTGGTGCAGAACGTCCTTACCTTTCCAATTTTTGGTGTGAAACGTCCTTTTGACCATTTTACCCTTCTATTGAAATAAAACAAATACAAAAGAAAGGAAAAATAAAGAATAAATTGTAATTATGGGCTCAAACTTTTAAAAATGTGCAAATTAGTCACAAATATGAAAAAATCATCAACCTCTAAGCCGCCATATTTGAGGGCAAAATCCCCAACCTCCGATCACCTTGGCCGTCGGATGAACATACCACATTGAAGCCATCATTTCCCGCTTCACAACCCACCCAACTATCAGCCCCTACTCAGACATATTTGATCGGAATCGAGCTACAAACTTCACCGCATGAAATGCGGTCAAACGTTAGAATCACGCTGTCCGGCCACCTTTCTGGCCGAAACATACCACCAGCTAACTCCCCTACTCAAGACGGTCTCGACCATGCAAACAATTTAGCCCAAACAGCAAGGATAAGATCTGAATTTCAAATTGAAAGCTGTCCGTCACAACTATCACGACACCGCACTAGTTTTCCTCTAATTCTGAAGCCACCGTGATGACCTATGGTGGCGGACCACCTGGGTTGGGTGCTCCATCACCCGGCGCACTTAGCTCAGCCATGGGTCCCCTTCAATTTGGCTCCAATCATCTTCAATTTGGGTCTGAAATGTTCGCTGGTGCGAACTCGCGAGCGTAGCGATTGGACTGTTTTTTTTTACATTGGTGGTTGTTGGTTGCTTGTTGGAGGAAATTGTTTACATAAGTAGCTTCGACTTTATAAGGAGAGTCGACCAGTGGTGGATTCCCGCCGGTTGGGTGGCCGGACTGCGAGTTGTAGGTGTTTAATCGATTTTCAGGCTGCGATTTTTGAATTTGATTTTCGGCCAAATTACAATGAGTTATGGGGATTTCTTGGTATGTAGTTGTAGAGTGTAATGAGGAGGACATGTTGGAACCAATATCTGACGGTTTGGACGGCCGGGAGTCGCCGAAAAAATGAGCTCATGTATTCAGCTAAAAAGGGGTAAAAGAGATTTTTTTTGTTCTTTTTAATATTTTTATAAGTTTTGGATTAATTTGCATTTTTTAGAAGTTTAGGAGTAAGATTGAAAATTATTCTTTATTTTTTTTTCTTTTGTGTTTATTTTATTTCAATAGAGGGTAAAATGGTCAAAAAAGACGTTTTGCGCCAAAAAATGGAAAGGTAATGACGTTCTGCACCAAGAAATGAAAGGTAGGGACGTTTTGCACAAAACCGTGTAAAGGTAAGGACGTTTTGCGCTAATTACCCCTAAATAGTATTACCCGTATTTAAAACTTTTTTTTTTCTAAATTTATTTTCAGCTATATATTTTTTCAATAAAGTAAATTGACACGTGAATCTATAATTTTTTTTCCTACTTTTAACATATATTATTAAGAAAATCATTTTCGCAGAATCTATTTCAAAAAAATTTACATCAAACATAACACTCGTAGTACAATTTTTTATTACTCGTGATTGTTATTATTCTCAATTTATAAAATTTATTCACTATTTTATATTAAAAACAATGTGTAAATATGGTGCATTTGAAGACGAAACAAAATTATTTTTACACACGACGAGTTTGTCATATAAAAAATTTAGCCTGATTAAAATATAGATTTTAAATTAAATTAAAGTCAACAATTAATTTTAACTACATATTTAATGGGATCTATATTTTTTCAATCATACATAAATTTACTAAAAAATTGATTTTAATCCCCATCAAACATGGGCTTAATTGTATAATTAGAAAATTATGTTTTTTTTTAATGATTCATCATAGAGGCTTTCGTAACTAATCACGCGATAGCCAATTAAAGGCCACCTCAAACCCATAGTCCACGATATGCTGCTGCAATTCACTTTTGAAGCGACTAGCCTTTAAATTCACAAAAGTATCTTCTTGCTTAGCCTCTTCCAAGAGATCTTTCGTTTAAGATCTTCCAAACAATTGATTGATGTGGTATCTCTGTAATATACACCTCTCAGTCAACTTGTCAATACACTTTCAGATGCCAAACTTAGACTATAGGATGGTCACTTTTCAAGATTATTAAATGATCTCCGAATCTATGACTGCACAAGTGATATCTAAGAGATAACACATCGATTGTTAAAATGATGTCACGTATCTTTCATTTAACAAAATCATTTCACATATTCTACTATAAAAGTTCACACTTAATGTCATTTAAAGGTAATGTAATTTTATACACTCAATAAGAATCTTATTCATTTTTATTATTTCCTCTATATAACTTGGTGCCTTGTATACATACTTGTGACTCACGTCGTTCATTCATCTTATATCCAAATATATAAGTTGATTGACTTGATTATCGGATTGCTTGCGACAGCCTCGGAGAAGGTCGTGAGCTTCTAACAATTTGTTCGAGTGTGGAAACTTTATACGTGGACGTAAGTGAAGTCGAAATCTGTTGACCTAGATCGACTAACATAGTTCAAAAAAATGGAATTTTCTTTTTTAATCTACGAAAAAACATGTCATTAGAGTTTGTGTTGCTACGAAGAACGGACATTGACTGTAGTTTTAGAATTATGGGCGTTGAATGTCTTGTGAATGAAGTTTCAATGTTTAATTAAAAAATTAGAATGAAGATTCAGAAAAATTGTTAAAAATGATACGTAAAATAATTATTTACATAAATATGGTAATAATACTGGGAATATTAGATAAAAGTTGGCGATCGTCCTACTTAACCAATAAATAAAATTTCATAATAATCATATTTTTATCGGTCAACAAAGAAAATATCATAATAATTATAATTCTATATTTTTCATTGCCGTACATTGCTTAAATACAAATATACTGACCAAAATATTACTATTATCCAAGACTAATAGAAAGATGTGGATGACATTAAAATGGTAAAAATCACAAGTATGTCTCGTTCTACATAGATGTGGCCCACAATCTACTTAAAATTACGAGCTTGTCCCATAATATGCTATTGATAGAGGTCGTGGCGGAACCAAGCGGAGGGCAATAAGGTCCTTGGCCTCACTGAAATTAGACAAAACAAAATTTGTATGATTTTTTTTTAATATATCACTCCTTCTCTTAAAAGAGAGAATCCAAGAATCACTGTTTCATTTTGTCACAGCCGTTTTCACACAGAAATTGGTTTCAAACTGGTTTTGTACTATTCATTATTGTTATTATTTATAGTCAATAAAAAACACGGATGACTCAAAAAAAAATTTTATCTGCACGCCGAATCCACTATATCAAAAGATATAGTGATATACATGAAAATGCAGTAAACGCGTATTAGTCAATAAAAAACAGGGATGACTCAAAAAAAATATATATCTGCACGCCGACTCCACTATATTAAGATATAGTGATATACATGAAAATGCAGTAAACACGTTTCAATGAGAATCAACCACAGAAAATAAAAAATAATAATAATTTTTTGCCGCCTTCGTATGAATATATATCTGCAAACCGACTTCTTCACTGTATATATCTTGCCGCTTCCTGTTCTATATATATATATATATACATGCAACTGCACTAAACATATTTCCAACTACACAGTTTCACGTTTCTCTTATTTAAAATACAAAAGAAAAACAACCAATATTCTCTTAGCAGTTCGCGTTGTGAATTGGCAGAACAATCCATTGAAGGTAAATCTAGCTTCATTGTTATATTTTTGCTCTTTCATTTCAGTACTTTTTTTCCCTGCAACATGCTTTCTGTTTGTTCGTTATTATTTAGTTTTATTATGTTTTTTCGTCTTTATTTATTTAGTTCATTATTTCTGTTGTGATTATATTTCTTGAAAATGAATCGGTAAATTAAATATTTGTTTTTTTTGCAACATGTGAATTGGCAGAACAATCTATTGAAGGTAAATTTTTATTCATTGTTATATTTTTTCTCTTTCATTTCAATATTTTTTTTTCCCCGCAACATGCTTTCTGTTTGTTCGTCATTATTTAGTTTTATTATGTTTTTCGTCATTATTTTTGTTGTGATTATATTTCATGGGAATGAACCGGTAAATTTCTCCCCGTGCGCACACGGGGAGTCCAACCTTTTTTTTTTAATACATCAAAATGTATTTCAGAAGAGACGAGCTTTTTTTTTATTATTAAGGAAAAGAATATTTTTAGAACACTTTTGTGTTATAAATAAAAAAAATATATAAAAAAAATTAAATAAAATTTCTAACTCCCCGTGCGCGAACGGGGAGAAATGCATCTCCCCGTGCGCGCACGGGGAGTCCAATTTTTTTTTTTTTATTAAATCAATTCAATTAATCAAAATATTATTTCAATACATATATACAATAAATTTATTACATACAATATTTTTTTTTCCTTCAATTCTTTCTTTTCTTTTTAATATATATATTTTTTACTTCATTCCATACATATACATATAATAAATTCAAAATTTCATTTTTTTGCAAAAATAGTCCTACTAATTTGCACTTTGCATAGACTTTAAATAAAATTTCATTTATAAATAATTTACTTCAAAATTATTAGAAAATATTCAATTCCATACGTACATGAAAATAAAAAATCCTTTCGGGGGCGTTGCCCCCGATCCCCCACGAGGGGCGCTGCCCCCTCGACCCCCGCGACCTGACCGGTCAGGTCGATCCCTGTCGGGTGCGTTGCCCCCCGAACCCCCCCACGAAAGGCGCCGTTTGTCAATTCAATAAATAAATATGTAATTTATTCAATTTATACTTCATATATTTCGATTATTTATTTATTTATATTCAATTTATAATTTTCTTCACTTATCATATTTTTAGTCATTTATGATTCTATCAATATTAAATTGTTCCCATTTTTATTTTTATTTTGTTGTAAGATATCATTGTCAAATTAAAAAAATTACAATTTTCAACTTTAATTAAAACTCTCATACGTATTTTCTTATTGTTACTGAGGTAATGAGATAGACTTTACTATTCTCATTAGTAGACAAAAAATTGGCTCCAACTTTTTGTAGATATTTTTACTTTAATCTTATTTTTGTTCGTTAAAATTGTGCAAGGTCTGACTGTTATCCATCTCTTGAATTTTCTTCTCTTCGTTTTGCTCGGGTGAAAAGGTAATAATTTCTTCTCTTCTAAAAATTTAATTTTATTCGATCATGTTTAATTATTCTTTATTTGTTGATAATAGCATATAAAAAATATTTTTAATTTTATTCAGATTTCATTTCATCAATATTTAAGTTAGCGATTTCAATATTAATTACTATTGAATTAAATTTTACAATTTCGTTACTTGACTTTAAATTTATGCATTTTATACAAATATTATATACTAGAGTTTTATGACTTTTATTCATCAATTTTATTTCGCATTTTGCTACTGTTAGTATTATTATTATTATTATTATTATTATTATTATTATTATTATTATTATTATTATTATTTGTTAGTTGTTTGACTAATATAATATTTTCTCTTCCATTATTCAAATAGGTGATATATTTATTGGCATCATGAATTCTCTGCAAACTGGTAATGAAGAGCCTAAGTTTACTAATCTTGAAAGTATTTCCGAAAGCACATGTAAATCATATAATGCTTTCATTCGCCAACAACAAAATCGAAGGCAAGCGGATAGGAGGAATCGAGTTCAAACCATAAGTATTGATCATCGTAAAAGGATAAATGATCCTATGTTATCTCAAAATAATAATTCTGGTGTTGCTTATGTGCATGAGTCTATAATACATTCTTATTCTGAGGGTTCCACTTCGAATGAAGAATCAACTAATGTTTATGAATTATGTGAAAATTTTAACATTTTGAATATACCAACTACTGCATATGTGTTACCAACATGCAACTATTGTAAGTATTGCGGCGCACAAAAATTTCATAGAGAAACAAAAGGTTTTTGTTGTTGTGATGGAAAAGTAAAACTTTGTATGCCTGATTCACCAGATGAATTGTACAATTTATTTATTTCTAAAGAACCTATATGTATGGCATTCAAAAAACTTTCACGCGGGTATAATAACCACTTCGCATTCACTTCATTTGGCGTGAAGTACGACAAGGAGCTCTTTAAAGCATACCGAGGTATTTACACATTCAGAGTTCAGGGACAGATATATCATTATATAAATCAACTTATGCCAGAAAATAATACACCAAATTATATGCAATTATATTTTTATGATACAGATAATGAAATACCTAATCGTATCAAAACTTCTGCAAATTTAGAAGAATCTACTTTAATTCGTCTCATTGAGATCTTAAAAGAAAATCCATATAGTAGATTCTTTAGGTCTTTAAGTAATATAACGAATTTGTCTGACCATCGAATACAAATAAGATGTCACCCCGGACTCGATCAAAGAGTTTTCAATACTCCTTCAGCGTCTCAAGTAGCTGCTGTATGGGTTGATGATGATGAGAATGCAAATAATCATATTCGTGATATTACTATATATGGTCATTCTGGTGATTCGTATAGGATTCATTATTATTATGGTTGTTATGATCCTTTACAATATCCTTTACTTTTTCCATTTGGTGAATCTGGCTGGCATGAGGGCATTCGAAGATATAAACCCACATCTTCTCAACCTGAGAATTTGGTTGACCACGTTACTGTTCCTCAAACAATAGATTCTGCCGCTCAAATGATTGAAAAAGAAGCTGAAGGTTTGCACATATACTTTCTCGTATGTTTTCTATCTAATTTTACAAATATAGATGTTTTAGTTACAAATAAAAATTGTTTCATTTTTCCTTATGCAGTGCTTCATAAAATGAAGAAACGGTCTCAAGTTTCATGTCGTGAATATTACGCATACAAGCTACAAATTAGGCCTACTGGTAAGTTCGTGTTGCTTCACACTGGTAGACTTTTTCAGCAATATGTTGTAGACATGTATGTTAAAATTGAAACAGCCAGATTAGATTATTTTCGTAATAACCAAAAACAAATTCGTGCTGAACTTTATCAAGGTATTGTAGATAGTGTCGAAAACGGAGAAACAAGAGGATCCAAAATTGGAAAGAAATTTATTTTACCACAATCGTTTACTTGTGGACCTAGAGATATGCTGAGGAGATACTTAGATGCTATGGCTCTTGTTCAACGTTATGGAAAACCAGATATATTCTTGACTATAACATGTAATCCGAATTGGCAAGAAATTAAGCAAGAATTGAAACATAATGATGAGATTCAAAATCGACCGGATTTAATTAGTACGTGTATTTAGAGCAAAATTGGAAGAGCTTAAAAATGATTTGTACAGAAACAATATTTTTGGTCCTATTATTGCTCATATATATATGATTGAATTTCAAAAAAGAGGGCTTCCTCACGCACATCTATTAATGATTTTTAACCGTGGCCATAAGATTTCTTCTGCTCAACAAGTTGATAGGATAGTCTCTTGTGAAATTCCTGATAAAAATAAGTACCCTCATCTTTATTCAGTTATTGTAAAGCATAACATGCATGGCCCTTGTGGAAATCTTAATCCCAAAAATGTATGCATGGTGACAAATAGTGGTTGTAAGAATAAATATCCGAGAGATTATTGTAATAGTACTATATTTGGAGATAATTCATACCCATTGTATAGACGACGTAATAATGGTATTAGTATTAAAGTTAGAGGTCAAATGTTAGACAATCAATGGGTTGTACCATATAATCCTTATTTAAGTGCAAAATTTGACTGTCATATCAACGTTGAAATATGTTCTTCTATTAAAGCTGTAAAATATTTGTACAAATATGTATACAAAGGACATGATCGTATTAATTTTTTCGTTAGCAAAAATGAAAAAGAAAAAGATATTGATGAAATATCAGCTTATCAATCTGCTAGATGGATATCTCCACCTGAGGCTATGTGGAGGATTTTTTCATTCAATTTGTCAGAAATCTATCCAATTGTTTATTCTTTACAACTTCATATCGAAGATCATCAACAGGTTACATACAAAAATACGGATAATTTATCTACTATTGTTGAGAATGAAAATACAAAGAGAACAATGTTAACTGAATTTTTTCGATTGAATCAAGCAAACGAATTTGCTCAAACGCTTTTGTATCGAGACATCCCAACATATTTTGTATGGAATACAAATAACAAAATTTGGACTCCCAGAAAGAAACAAATTGTTATAGGACGAATTGTCTCAGCGAATCCATCCGAGGGAGAACGATATTTCCTTCGCATTCTTCTTAACCATATTAGAGGGCCAACATCATTTGATAATATAAGAAGTTTCAATGGAACAATTGTTAATACATTTCGAGAAGCAGCACTTTTACATGGTTTATTAAGTGGAGACAATCGTTGTGAAGAATGTCTATCCGAAGCTATTATTTACGAAATGCCTTGTTCTTTAAGACGGCTTCTTGCTACACTTCTTACACTGTGCAATCCTAATAATCCAAAATTACTGTGGGATAAATTTAAATCTTATATGATGGATGATTATGTACATCAAAATATACCCGTTGAAGTTGCTGAATTACGAGCTCTGGAGGATATAAGTTCTATTTTAGAATCCTTGGGTAAAAATATAAATGATTATGGAATCGTGTCGTTTAATGTAAATATAGATGAAGATGAAAGATTGACAAGAATGGTTGCAGAGGAAACAACTATTTTGGGTATTCAAGGAAGTTCTACTTGTGCTGCAACTTTAAATAAAGAACAACAATTTGCATACGATACAATTATGGAAATAGTAGAATCTGAATCGAGTGGTGCTTTTTTCATCGATGGTCCAGGAGGAACAGGTAAAACTTTTCTATATAAAGCACTATTAGCTGTTGTAAGATGTCGAAATTTAATTGCTTTGGCAACTGCATCATCTGGAGTAGCTGCTTCTTTATTACCTGGAGGTCGAACAGCCCATTCAAGATTTAAAATTCCTTTGGAAACAGTAGGAGAAGTCAACTGCTCTGTTAGCAAACAATCGGCTTTGGGAACTTTGTTGAAAATGTCTAGGCTAATAATTTGGGATGAAGCACCTATGGTAAATCGTTGTGCTATTGAAGCTGTAGATAAAATGCTTAGAGATATTACTGATTGTAACTTGCCTTTTGGTGGAAAAGTAATCGTTCTTGGAGGAGATTTTCGACAAGTTT
The DNA here is from genome assembly GCA_019097785.1 of Fraxinus excelsior. NCBI lineage: Eukaryota > Viridiplantae > Streptophyta > Magnoliopsida > Lamiales > Oleaceae > Fraxinus > Fraxinus excelsior. The sequence goes on from CM032626.1 coordinate 19,235,915, forward strand.
TACCAGTTATACCGAAAGGAAAAAAGGAAGACATAATGAAAGCTAGCTTGGTTTTCTCATATTTATGGCCTTTATATGTACATCTACCATTAGTTGAAAATATGAGAGCAAAATTCGATTCCACGTTCTGCGATTACTTACTTAGAATTGGAGATGGAACAGAACAAGAACATACTTGTAAGTGTATTAAGCTTCCAAATAGTATAATTTTACCATTCGAAGATGAAATCACGTCTTTGAAAACCTTGATACACTGTGTTTTTCCAAATATAGAAGCATATGCTGATCATTTACATACCATGGTAAACCGTGTTATTCTTACGCCTACAAATGAATGTGTTGACTATATTAACAAACTTCTGCTTGAACAAATTCCTGGTCAAATTTTCACATACTATAGTTTTGATGAAACAATTGAGAAATCAGAACAGAGCATACAAGAAGATTTCTTAAATACTTTGACATCAAATGGTATTCCACCTCATGAATTGAACCTTAAAGTAAATTGTCCTGTAATGTTATTACGGAATATTAATCCTTCTGAAGGATTATGCAATGGAACCCGTCTTACTTGTCGAAAATTTGAGAGAAATGTTATTCTTGCTGAAATCACTACTGGCGAATATTGTGGAAAACATGTTTTCTTACCGAGAATTCCTTTTATACCCCTTAAATCTGATCGAACCACAATTCCATTTAAAAGGACTCAATTTCCAATTAGGCCATGCTTTGCAATGACAATAAATAAAGCCCAAGGTCAAACACTTGATTTTGTCGGTTTGTATCTTCCAGAACCAGTTTTCTGTCATGGTCAGTTATATGTTGCGTTATCAAGAGTAAAAACAAGCAAATCTCTAAAAGTTTTACTGAAACCATCAACCACAGATACTTCGCACAACACATGTACTGAAAATGTTGTCTACAAGGAAATTCTTTCCTTCATACATTCATAGAACAACTTTCTCACAGGTATATTTTGTAATATTTGAAACATTATTAAAATTTCCTATCATTCACTATTTTCATAATTTATTTTGTATAATATATTTATAAAATAGTATTTTAATATGTATAAAATAATATTTTTTATTTTATATATACAGGCTATTGGAAATTCTATTCATGCTATTGAAAAGTTCAAATCAATTCTTTACTGCGTCTGTATATTTCACAGGTATGAATTAGCTTGTTAATAATATTTTCCATTATTTTAGTTGAATATATTCATTGACATTTTGTTATATGATATATGATTGAACACAGGTTTTCTGTTATTAGCAAGAGTCTCATCTTCTCGAAGGCATTCACGATTATTGTATTCGTACAATTTGTAATCTATCAAAATCTTTTAATATTATCATATGACATTTTACACAAATCGTGTCTCCGTAGAATACACGGAAAATAAGTAGAGAAGTTCCTTTGCTATTTTAAGGCATATATAATACCCCAAAAATGTAGAGTTGCTTAAAGTTTTAAGCTTCATTAGAGAACATTCTTTGTTTGAACTACAATTTTGTCCTTTTTGTGTATTGTAAAATTCAATGTTATATCTTATTCAGTGTTATTATTTTATTTCCTTTTTAAACTAACATATACTTGAAACTTGAACTTTTATTTTTTTATCGCATAATTTTACTACATCTCATACAAATAATTAATTGTTAAGTATAAAAAAATTATATTATACATTTAATACTTAAGAAAATGCAAAAAAAAAAAGGGCCGAAAATATATATTTTTAAAACGTTAATCTTGCCTCAGTAATCACATTGCCCGTGCATTGCACGGGCAATAGACTAGTAATGAGAAAATTTCATATTTATGAGATTAAGTATCACCCATTTCAAAATTAAGAAATAATGTTTAAAATTTCATAAAATCAGACGTTAATTAAATTTTATTTATAAAATAATTAATTAAATATATATTTTATCAATTAAATATATAATGTCACAATTCTATATCATTTGGTCACAAATTATCAAATTAATTTATCACAAATTATTTCTTGGTCATGAATAAAAAAATTTGTAGTTCACAAATTATTTCACGGTGACAAATCAAAAAATTTACAGGTTATAACTTATTCATCGGTCATAAATAAATAAAAAATTATATGTCACGACAATTTATTTATCGGTCACAAATAACAAAATTTATAAGTTATGAATCAAATTTTAAATCACATTATTTATCGGTCACACATTATTTATTGATCATAATCTCAAATAATTAGTCACGTATTATTTATTGATTACAAATTAACCAATTTATTTGTCACAATCAATCTTATAATTTGTCACAAATACTATTCTCCCCACTCCCACTCCCACCCCCACCCCCACCCCCACGCCCACGCCCACGCCCACGCCCACGCCCACAACACCACCATCGACACCACCACAATCTCACAAGCACCGCTGCACCACCACCACCTCCATCATTGCCACTTCCACCATTGCACCCACCTCCATCATTGCCACCTCCACCAGAGTTCTCTGTTCCCACCTCCAACATCACATCTACCTCCACTTAAAGCACAAATCAGAGCTACTGCCGCAACGTCTCGCTGCTATGATGAAGTTGTGCGTAGTAACTACAGCTTCATCACAACGGCTAGTGTAGAGCGCTATCTGAAGCGGCAACAACAAGGTCATATGCAGCAACGTTCCTGAATCTGATCCAAAAAATAATCCACTTTGCGCTGTGCTTCGCATGGTGTTGGTGTTCGGATCTGTTGGGTCTTTGCACCAATGCCGAATCTGTTGGGTCATCGACAAAGATGGAGGAAATGAGATATAGAGAGAAGAGATATAAACAGAGAATTGAGAGATATAGATAGAGAAAGGAAAGTGGAAAATAATTAACGTCTTTTTTATTATAAGAATGAAATTTGAGTGGAAAAAAACGAATTTCATGGAACTGAATTGTCTAGAACTTGGTTTATTGAGAATTGTCAATTAATTGTGTTTGAATTGTATAATTTTCCATCTTTTGGTATTTGATTGACTTTGTTTCCATGGAAATTGTATTTTTTTCCTTTTGTAAGAATTTTCATAGCCTTCAAGTAATCAGCAACCAATGCAGTGAAGACGAAAGAATGATTTAAAATTGAATAGTGTAAAGAAAAATAATGTTTGCAATAAGAACTGATTTGAGAATAGAAAATGCAAAAACAATATTTTTCTCCTTTGACAGATACATATTTTTCACTCGTAGGTAAACTAAAGAGAAATTAGGTGGACATATGTTTTTCACATACATAATTGACAAAAGACATCGACACCATATGTTACAAAACACTGCACACTAGTTATTACGTGAGTGCATTACAAAAAACATTCAAAGCACTGCTTATGTGGATTAAGTTTTCCAAATACATCAAGTGCAATCTAATGTAGTGGAGGCGGATCGCGACCAAGCTTGTCAAACACTAAAGCACGCATGCGTTTTGTACTCGTCAAGTTCATAAATACATTAGCCAAACCATCATCAGATCGAAAGGCTTTCACGAATTGCATGATGTTGTCCATGTCTAGGTTCATGACCTCTAACTTCTCTAGAATCAACTGTCAGTTGACATGATTCAATGTATCTAGCATAGCTTACATTTCCATAGCTTGAGCAATTTTTGTAGATGAACCAGCAATCCTCGATAGGGTGATTGTACTCTCATCCACCGATTGTGCATGTCGACGCTTGCTTTGTTGGTCCCTTCTTTGACGATATGCTTACGAGCATGAACTGGGCTAGAATCCATTTCCACATTTTCCATATCTACCTCATTCACACTAATAAGTATAATTTTTACAATTATTCGGAACCTAAAATAACGACAGTTGATAGTTCTTTTGACAAAATATATTCTAAATTGTTGTATTTTATATTTAATAGGTAAAACTCTTTGAATGAAAAATGAATTGAAGAAATGAAGCAAAAGATGGCGAAAATGGTAAAAATCTAAAGTACAAGGACCAACTTACATTAGATGAAAGAATTGAGAACTTGGAAACAAACATTAAATTAATTGGGCATTGAAGCAGAAAAGAAAAAGGACGGACACACATACGGAGAGAGGCTGGAAATTGTTTGTATTATAAACACAAGTTAATTGGCAGACAAAATTGGGAAAAGTGGGGTTGATTGAGTATATATACATGCACGGAAACCAAGCGCCGCAGTGAAAACAATATACATGCAGCAGAGGAAAAGAGGTTAAGCTTTTATCAAGTTCAATTAATTCGAGATTTTTTCATGTTTCGTCAATTTTCGGTGATGTCATTCCACTTTTACTTGTTTAATTTCAATATTATGTTACTAGATTTTTACATTGCTAAAGATATTGATGAACCCTTGTTTTGAAACTTTTAGTAGTAATTAATTATTTTGACGTTAATTTGTTTGAATGCGTGGATATTTATTAGGGTTTAGTTTGCTTTTCAATTAAGTGGCAACTAGTTGAATTGTTTGTTGATTTTATTATCATCGAGAGATGTAATAGAATCGTTAGTACATAGTAATAAATATTGTGAGGTTCCTTAGAGGATAAAGATATACATTTTATGCCTTGCATAGTTTTTTTAGATATTGTAGCTCGTTTAATGTTTTCTTATATGTTGGTATCTTTTATAGAGATATAAAAAGGTCGCATATAGGATTATATTTAATTGCTATTGAGAGAAGCTTTTAAATAAATTTGGAATTTCAACCAACTCGCATGATAACAAAGTATCAATTTGATTGTTACACTAAAAGTGAATTAATAAAGGGGATTCTATATCTTAACAATGCATCTCAAAAATTTGATTATCTTTTACTTTAATTTCTAGTACGTAATAAATTAGATATAGAATTATTCAAAAAAACATTTTCTTCTCCAAAATGGGTCTCAAACAAGGGGGTAAATTAGAAACTCACCAAATTCAAGTCTTAGCTTCGCCATTCAATAAAAGAAATGTTGGTATAAAGATTTCCAGACACTAAAACTCGTGGACACTAATATATCTTTATTTAATCGCATACAACACTTTGTACAATGTCAACATCTATAATATTATATCAACAATATTGAAAAATAACGTGTCGAGATTATCACACTTTGTACAACAGCCCTGAACTCGGTTTCAACACTACTTTTTGTCACCACATTCTGTTTTTTGCTTCTCCAAATCACTAGGTTTTCTCATACACAAGTGTAATAACCAGTAGTAAGCCTCTATTCTTTGCTGAACCTGCCCAGTCAGCATCTATAAAGATCTCCACTTCCCTTCTTTCACATCTATTGGAAAATAGACCTTTACCTGGAGTCCCCTTGAGATACCTTAGGATCTTGTACACTGCTTCTATGTGAGTTTCTTTTGGTGAGTGCATATGCTGGCTTATCCCACTTACTGCAAAGGCGATGTCAGGTCTAGTGAGTAATAGAGAGATTATTTTGCCAACCAGCCTCCGATAACTCTCCATTTCAATTGTTTTTTCAGCATCTTCTATCCTCCCAGCTTCAATGGGTGTGTCACTCGATCTACAACCGAGCTTGCCTGTTTCATTTAGGAGGTCAATAACATATTTTGCTGAGAACCATTGATCCCCTTCTTTGATTTGGCCACCTCCATTCCTAAGAAGTACCGAATTTGTCCTAAATCCTTAAACTTCAAATTCAATGGCTAAGACCTTCAATCTTCCCATTTTCTCAATATCATCTCCAATTAGGATGATGTCGTCCACATATACAATCAAAATTGTTTTCTTCAAGTTTTCTGCTTGTAGGACAATGTGATCTGATTGTGCTTTTTTATCACCTTTGAAAATCTATCAAATCATGCCCTAGGAGACTATTTGAGTCTATACAAGGACTTCTTCAATTTGCATACTTTGTTGTCTTCTCCCTTTTTATAGAAACCTAGAGATAATATCATGAAAACCTCATCTTCTAGCTTTCCATTAAAAAATGCATTCTTTATATCGAGTTGTTGAAGTTTCCAATCTAAGTTGGCGGCCAAGGACAGTAGAAATCAGACTATGTTCAACTTAACTATGGGTGCGAAGGGATCTGTGTAGTAATCCCACACCTCACATTTATTTTTGACAGTAGTACGAGCAAGAGATAATAAAGGAAAGAGACTGAATAGCAGCAAGAATTGATAAGTGTAGTGGAGAGAGTCGTCTAACTCTAGGTCCCTTCGTGATCTGTGCATCCCTAACACATGTATCTATACAATGCAACCATTACGAGAAAAAGAGACATCACAATTATTATCAACCAATTGGCCAACTGAAATAAGATTGGTAGAAAGACTAGGAGAGACAAAATATCTTTAAAAGATGAAATATCACCAACAACAGTGATAAGTAGAGTGCTTCCATTGGCTGTATGAATTTGTGAGGAACCAGTATATGGTTGGATATTGATAAGAGTATCGGTGGATTTGGACATATGGTTAGAAGCTCCAAAATCAGTAAACCAAAGCTGTGAAAAAGTATTATGATTACCTTGAAGACATAAGGCTAAAAAAGCAAAGACAATCATCTGTTGCACCATCTCTGGAGTGAGAGAACTAGAGCCACTTGAAAGAGGCACAATTGAGACTGAAGAATTAGGCTTCCCTATCACTAGAGTGGAAGAAACCGAGGCATGAAAGGCACGTGTCTGTCGATTTTGGGGATGAGTGGAGCATGCTATGATAATGTGACAGCCTTTTTACAGTAATTGCAAAATTTCTTTTGACAATTGGTAGCAATGTGCCCATATTCCTTGCAGCTGTAACACTGCAATGCACGCATGTCTCTTCCTTTTGGCTCAGCATGTACAACATAGGCTATATTAGAAGAATTAGAAGCGATCTTTTGTTGCTCTAAAGCAACCCTTGTGAATGATCTCTGTTCTTCATGAAGGAGTTCTCCCAAACAAAGGTCTAAAGATGTAAGTTTCTCTCGGCTCATCAATGTTGATCAAGTAGCTTCATCAAAAACTGATCTCGTTTGCTAGTTTCGTGCACTTCTTAAATGGCTGAAAGAGCTGAATTAGGCACCTTAGCATAAACTATATCTGAGTATGCAGTCCAAAGATTCAAAAACCTGAGTAATAATCCTGAATAGACCGACTTCCTTGAGCATAATTGGCTATTTCTAGTTCCAATTGAAATCTTCTCGCATTGTTTCCTGATTATATACTCTCTTTAAGTATTTCCACATTTCCTTTGCTATGCGAAAGGGACGCAGGTTAAGGATAATGTGAGGCTCAACTGACCCCAAAATCCAACTTATAATTCGAGCATCATTCACCTTCCATTTGGCAAACTTCTCAGGTCAAGCAGGAACTTCCTCAGAACCATCAATCTGCCCTCGTAATTCATTGCCCTTGACGAACAATTGAAATTGAAATTCCCATGCAAAGTAGTTCTCACTTGTGAATCTAACGCAAACATTCTCAGATTTTTCCATGGACATAATTATATTAGCAGATTCAAAGACCACAAAATCAAAAACCAAGAGAAACAAAGCTATAGCCCAAGAATGTGACAATAACTCACCATAAAATCCATGTTTGAATCACAAAGAAAATCACCACAATATTAACCACCAGATGAGAATTCGCCAGAAATTCCAAAGGAAACCACATAAAAAATACCACAGGATGAATCAAGAATCCAAGTCCAGGAATCACAGGAAAATTTCAAACAAATTGGAGATAATAGCAGGTTTAGAAACTAGGCTTTGATACCATGACAAATTATGGAATTGTCGAAATTGCTTTTCCTTCTCACAGAATTCTCATTAAGTAGAATACTGTCTAGCTTGATTGTTGCAATCAGCCATCGTGACATAATGGATTACAAATTCAAAATATGTCTAAGGAAAGCTATTTCTCCTATTAATCTATAATAGTTGTACAAGATTTACTGCATGTGATTTACAGTTTATAATTTTACAAAAAAAAAAATAGAATATGTGGGCTGGTATATTCTGTCCTATTAACTCACCGACACGGACCACAATTAAATTGATGTAACTTGGCCCTTGGCAAACACTAGAATTTAAAATCTCAAAGTCTATATCGATTGTACTTAATCACATTCAAAGTGCCTAAAATTAATTTATTCGTGGTGTTACAGTATTGTGATGCCTGAACTCTACTTTTCTCTCATGGGTGTCAACCTCTTATAATATCGTAATCAGTTGTGACTTAAACGCAACTTTAGGTAACATCCTCGAGTAGTTTCATACCAAAAATCATACTTTTTAGACAAACGTAAAAGGTTGCTTTCATAATTTAAAGCAAAACCTGGCTAATCTGTCCAAGTAGTAAGGATTTAGAAAAATAAGTTTCCCACTAGAGTTTTCTGCTTTTGAACCTTAAAAATCCTTCAACGAAAGATAAGTACAGGTTGACATCCGATTGAGACTTAACCTCGTGATCTTTGTGAGTTCTAATAATACCATTTTGAATCACTTGATCTAAAGCTTAATTATATTAGGCCACATGTGTATCATTTAAATAGCTTTATTGAACTACTTACTTTAAAAGTTTAAACTGTTAAAGCCTTACTCTGGAAATTTATCTGTTGTGACGTCATGTTGAACCAGTTTAGGCTTCTAGATAAGGCCAAATGTATTTCATTTAAATATTTTTCTCAATAGTCTGCAACACGTTACACGTACTTCTTTCATTTTTCAGGTTGTAACTTGCGAAGCAATGTATTATGTGCGGACAGATAGTAGATTCATAACTTCATTGGTGGAATTGGCTCTTCTAGAGGTGTCAAGACGGACGAGCCGACCAGACCCGTGAAAACCGGCCCGGATCGACCCGAAACCGCGAACCTACTCGTGACCCGAGCGGGCGGTTCACGGGTCAGGGATGTGTGACCCGCGGGCTTCGTGGGTTGCACCTTCACGGGGCACGGTTAACTGTGACCGAGATAAAAAAATTAAATATTATAATTAAGTAGGTGTCAACCTAATTTAGATGTACTTAAACTATAAATTATAGTAAAAGTAGGTACCAATCTAGTTGTGATGTACTTATACTATAAATATTTGATAATAGTAATTAGAAATGCATTTAGTTATTATTTGTTTAAATTAAATTTAACTTTTCAAAGTTATAAATAATTCATGTAATATTAAATTTGAATTCTATGTAAACATTTTTTGGTATAAATATGAATGTATCATTTTGTTCAATTCTTAGTTTACATTTTTTTTTTAAATTTTTTTTTTTTTGCTATAAATATGAAAAATTCTATATTTTTATAATTTTATTTATACAATTATACGGGCCAAACCGGAACAAACCGTGACCTGCATGGGCTCGACTCGAATGGGTCAACGGGTGGGCCTGGATTGTAGTCCAAAATTGTGGGCCGACCCGTAACCCGTAGCGAGCGAACTTTTTTTCACGCGGACCGTTACCGAACTCATATGTTGGCGGGCCGACCCTGCCCGGACCACCCGGATTGACACCTCTAGGCTCTTCCATATGCTTAGCGCTATATTTATAATATGCATCCAAATAAATAGTTTCAACTCAATAAGTCTGGATTCCAGAACCTAGATGTCTACGAATTATTGTCGTTGAAAAGTTGTTCTACAGAAATGTTCTAAAGGGATCTCGTGTTTCATCTAAGAGACAATCTGAGTGTGGATGTCTTCTGCAGGTTCACGTAAATAATTTGTTATTTCTTTTAATTACTATAGATACTTTTTTTTGTTTCTTTTGAGAATCAGGATCCTGTTTCTGTCTAAACTTTTCATTTTCTGAGATAAAATATCCAATTATATATGCTATAAGGTGATTATTTTTTGCAATTCAACATTTGGCACATAATTTTCTCCTCAATTTAGAGATAACTATACGTTTCCATTATAACATTTAAGAATTTATATTGTCTTGCTAGTTTGAAGAGGTTCTGATCAGACTGGTTGTGTTTGAAATATTTTAAAATATGGTGAAATATATATATGTTCTTGATCCTTTTCTTTTGTGGGTATCTTTTGCATGGAAACATCTTGTATGCTGCTTGGGAATCAGATTATCACTCTCTTTCATGGAACTTTCTCGTCTACTAAATGGTGGAAGTCCAGAAGTACACATGGAAAATTTTCTTCACATGACTGCAATCATGGCAGAATCTGGTTCCACTTTAGAACAGATGGAATTTTTTATTCTGAATAGCTTGAAGGTTCCAAAACTCCCTGTTGAAGAGACTCTGCGTGGTCCCTTTCGACTGTCACATATTCAGTTGAGAATGATGAAACATTAATGCAGCTTCATGGGTTCCCCATAATTGATGAGACAAATTCCTTTGAGTTTAGGAAAAAAACTGGTATTAACTCGTATTGGACGCCTATTGGTTGGAGAACTGCACCTTGTTTTAACTTTGCCTATGAAAATTAGTCACGGACACAAGCAACCTGAAGCCCGCTAGATGCAAGTTCACTAGAAGCTGAAGCTCCACGATATGTATCTGACCCTGTGAGAAACTGTGGACTTTTGTGATTCTCCTAATTATTGGGCTTGTGCCATTTGTGACCCTTGGATGAGTTGAATGGCTAGGATTTAATCTTGTGCGATATTTTATCATAGACCATGACTTTTGAATTGGGTGGCTTCCTTCATACGTTTTAACTCTCTCTCTATTTCTTGGACGGTACTTTCTTTCAATTTAAAGGGGCAAGACTTTTTCTCTCTCTTAGCTGGTCCGTTTTCTCTTCTCAATGGTTTTATCTTTCCCTCTTCTTCATTGTACCAAAATCGACCTGGTAGCCCATTTGATTGAAGAAACCCTGGTGTTTTCTTTCGCCTGAAATAGTGGCAAAGGGTGTTGGTTTCTCTGTTGCTTTTAGGTCCGATTTTTGGTGGGAATCTTGGCTATTTTTGGAAGATCTCTTGATCAATGATCCAAGCCAAGTGAGGGGATGTTCTAACCGGTTCTCTAGCTCTCTCTGGAAGGTAATTTACATGATATGGAAGGTTGTTCTTGAGCCTAAACTCTTGGCCATTATACAAGGAAGAAAGGATCCGTTTTATTCACTGTTGTTTTCGGTTTCTATGTCCATTTATGATGTTCTTTATGAAATGTTTTTAGGCTGTGTTTTGCTCATGAAAATATAGACAATAAACTGGACATTGTGGTTTCTTGATATTCTTGAACTTTGTTATTATGCTATTGGTATTTATGTTATGCTATTTTCCCAACAGAAACAATTTCACACCTGATATGATCGTGGAACTTGATTCTGTTGATGGATTGAATTCTTGTGACAGAGAGCAACCTTCTTTTGGCACCACAGATGCACAGCAGGCATTGTTGACAGGCAAAATAGGAGAACTGGTAGCTTTCAAATAATTTGTGGGAAAAGCTGGTAAGACTTCGGTGAAGTGGGTTGACGAGGTTGACGAGACTGGCCTGCCGCATGACATAGTCACAAGAGGTGAAGAGGAGAGTAAAGAATACATAGAAATTAAATCAACCAAATCCGCTAAAGACTGGTTTGCTATATTAGTAAAAGAGTGGCAATTTGCAGTTGACAAAGGTAATTCTTTCAGCATTGCCCGCATTGTTTTATCAGGTAATAAATTGGCAATGGTCAAAATGTACAAAAATCCAGTGAGACTTTGCCAATCAGGTGAGCTCTAGTTGGGAGTTTTGATCCCAAAACAGGAGTCTTCAATCATTTCCTAAACCCTGCTTGGATTTTGTTTATCGTCAAATATTGAATATGATTCCGCAAGGTCTTCTTCAACTTGTTACTCTATGTTGAAGATTTGCTCTAGGCACCCACAGGCGAGGAAGCTTTTAAACTCTCTCCTTAGTACGACAGCCTGATGCATTTCTGGCAATCAAACAGTGCCACATGTGGGTGGTCACTTTATGGTTGTATTTTTTGTACATTTATCTTTTTTGATTGTGTACTGTTAAATTTTGGGCTCCAAAACAACCAATTTCCGAGCTCAGAAAACAACCAAAATGAACACCACACTACCAAGGCTTGACCCAAAACTTCTACACCCGGTTGCCACAAGTTTAACATCCACAAAGGATCATGGTGGTGGTGGTTTGCAAGCCCACACAGGAAGGAAGGAGAAGATAATAACAATGATTGGAACTTACCATGAAATCCACCAAACAAAACCCGGCTGCCCTTTGTTCTCCATGGCTGCCTCTCCTCTCCACTCTCTTGCACACACTTCACACACACTTCACACGACTAGGAATGGGGGAATAAATGGGGGTCGATTAGGTCACTAAATTTTGGGCCAAACACTTCCTCCAAAATGGGCCAAAGTCCACTAAATGGGCTACCAAATAATTCTCACAACTAACCACATAAATGGGCTAACAATAAAACCATCCAAACCCAAACTTGGGCCATCCAAAAAGGTATAGGTCGTTTCCGAGTCGAGCCAAGTCTATGGTGTCACTAAATAATCTGACAACTGTTTTACATCATCGCTCGAATTTATTGGGTATCAAAAACCAACATGTACATTTGTGGGTATATAGTTGGGCTATGTCATCCTGCTTTTCTCTGGCCCTAACCTGACTGTTTATGTAATTGTGGTACGGTGTTTGCACAGGATTGGAGACCCTTCATAACCTGAACACTGAAGTGAATTTCATGAAATTCAACACTGATTCTCAAATGTTGGCCATCTGTTCGAACATGAAGAAGAGCAGCTTAAAATTGGTTCATGTTCCATCATTTTCTTTGTTCTCTAACTGGCCGCCATTAAATCAGGCTCTGCATCATACGAACTGTCTAGATTTCAGTCCTAATGGAGATTTTATGGCACTGGGAAATGCTTCTGGGAAAGTGTTACTATACAAGCTCCATCACTATCATAATGCATAGTGAGTTTCCTTTAATATATCAATTGTTGTCGGTTTAACAGTTCAGTGAGATACCTTTTCCATCAATCTGCAGATAATATCTGAGGTAATTTTGTTTTTTTCCCTTTTAAATTTCTTTTAGATTTAGACTAGAGGTTATTGAGCTCAAACTGCTTTCTATTTTACTAACATAAATTGTACTACACCTAGCTTGGTTAATTCAGCTAGACATTGACGCTAAGCTTTGTAGCGATAAATCTCATTGCAAGGTGCACTGACTCGATTTGTTCTGCATCAATGTACCTAATATATGTCAACTGTTAGTTTTATTTGGTTCTTTTACCCTGGATTAAACATCTCATTTTGGAATCTGTATTCCCTTTGTAATTTTTTATTTTTTTATTTTTTTTTTGAACTGAAAGATCGTCAATTTTTAAGCTTCTAAAATTTGCAATTGCCGAACAGATGTTCACACATTTCCATTAACACTATTTGATTATGGTTTCAATTTACATTTGCATATAATGTGTCTATCTTAGACTTCGCCTCTGTCACAAAAACAATACTCTCCAACCAAGACCAGGAACCAATTCAAATTTTGAACTTGATGCCAGAGGTTTTGAATTGATCATAATTAAAAAAATCGTCGTCCTGTTTAGAGTATCAAACATGTCAGTTATGTTTTGCACAGGTATGGAGATCAAGTGTGAGAATTTCAAATTGGTATAAATTAAAAAAAAAAAACAAAAAACAAATATATTCCTTATATTGTACAAAGAAACTGATCACAAAGTTTAAAAATGAAAAAAATTATTATCAATGTAATGAAGGAGAAATCAACCAATATATACAGTGGTGGTGTGGTGGGGTGGGGGTGTTTATCAGCCATCTATTTTCTGCTTCCACATAATATACTAAAGGGATAGAAATATCATCAACTTCGTCACTTCCAGAGTACAAATTCATCTAATAAACCTCACTGTCCCCATTTATACCCACCATGCAGTGGGACCTAATCCATCAGCATCGAGTGATCCCTACCACAAAGTGCAAGGGCCTCATTAGCAACTTCATATATGAAACAAATTCAGAAACAAATATATCTGACACTGGTAGTGTGAAATATTACAAAACTCATGCATCATTCAAATTTTTTAAAACTTGCATAGTTGAATGAGTGCAATGAAGTGCTAGGGATGGAAGCGGGGCTAGGGGAGGACCTCCCCTTTTCTTCCAAGGGCGGAGTCAAACCCCCGGAAGAATTAAGAATTACTGAAATTTTATTGTATGAACGTAAAGGATCCATTAAGATGTTTTATAATGTACAGACTCAACATGACAAAACATAGAAAATTGTCATATAATTTATGTGGGAAGGCAATTCAATTATTTGCAAGCTCCACTAGGAAGAATCCTGACATATACTTCATAAACATTAAAAAACACATAGCACCTACTTCAGAAACCCCACAAATAGTGGCACAATTATCAAGAAAGAAGCACAGTTGTTAACTTACAGTGATAACCATTGGGGCAAATGGCTTTAAATCTTTTTGCCTTGAATCTTTTTCTTCTGAATCCTTTTGCTCTGAATCTAGCCCTTGCTCTATAGGTATAGGTGGATAATTTAAACTGTGAACCCTGAATCTTATCTGCAGTGAGAAACAGGGAGTTGAAGTTCAATAGCAACTCACAAGTTTGAATTGATGTTGAAGAACGAAACAAATTAACGAAAGTAAGAGCAACCTCATCCGTCCAATCTATTGGGTAATTTTCTCCCATATACTCCCACACCCACTTAATTCCGTTCCTGAGAAGGACAAGAGTTAAGAGAACGGTCATATATGAGCGAAAAAGTTTAGCTTATCGTCAGAAGCTTTTGGTTACATATATAATTCCATGATAAATTTGATGACAGCTGAGATGCTTACTTATGTTCTGGATCAGGTTCAGTATGATAAGGATTTGGCATTAAAGGGACGGGTACATAAATGTCATCAAAAAATCCAAGTGACACTGCCAAGAATACATTTAAAATCAGCACGATAGATACAAATGCAATTCTACAGAAAGAACTATAGATTTCTGAAACTATTTTATCAAAGAAATACGCAATAACTTAAATATATTGCCATATGATTTATATTACAATGGCCTCGAGATATTAAACTACGCTCTAGGCATAAAAATAAACTTTTTCTTGAAGATTGATAAAAATAATAAATAATATCCTTAATCGATCAAAATATATAGCATACAGATAAACACAGCTACCTTTCAGCCTTTCCATCCAAATGCGCAAAATCTAGAGTAAATTGAATGGATAAACTACATCTGGGAAAGGGACTCTAGGAAGGAAAAAAACGATCAAGGCTCCAAAGTATAATAAAGGAGATGGGAAAAGCATCCTAGAATTTCACATAATTAGAAGATCTGTATTTCAGAAAATTGTCATCCTTAAATGTTGATTCTGCAAATTATAAAAGCAACAATAACATCTAAAGAAGCAGATGTTTTCTGACACGGAAAAACCACAAGCTACCAGTATCTCACCTAAAATGATAGGTAACAACATCATTATCAACATGCACGCCTGCACAGTCACAAGTTTCAGATCTTCAAAAAGGAAAAATGGTGATCACTTGAACCTAAGTTCCATTTCAAACATACACGCTCAGCAAAACAACCGTTCTCTACTAACTATGCCACCAGGCCTTGAATCAAGTTTTGATGTAGATGATGAGAAATGACCATATATAATACCAAATCGAGGATATCTTTCATCATGTAATAAAAAGTCATCAGTTCTCAATCTGGCAGCATACCTACCAACGCAATTAAGTTAGTAAACAATTATACAGAGAGAACAATTTCCAAGCCAATAGAAATTGCCATATCAAGATTTTAACTTGTAGCCGACAAGACTTTCGTACCTTAGGTATATAATGAGCCTCATTTCAGTTAAGTTTTTGACCTTATTTATTTAAATAAGAGTTCCCCTTCCAATTCATTTTGTCTACTTTTTTAAAAAAACAGCATTCTGCTTGCTTAGAGCGTTAGTAAATAGACATCATGTTTCCTATGTATTGATAGTTTGATAAGAAGATCATACAAGAGGAGAAATAATCAAAGACCAATAAAAATATTCAGAAAGAAAGTGTCAAAGTACTTGTAGTTCATACAGCGTAAACCATCTTTAGTAGACTCTTTCAGTCTTGCTGATATAACTTCTCCAACATATGGACGAAACATTACCAGTCTGAACCTTGCCTGCAAAAGAAGACAAAGAAGTTCAATCATTAGGATAAGCACATAACAACTGGAACTGGAAGACACATTTCACGTTAAACCATTCAAGTTTATGGTCATGTCATAAAGCAAGCATGCTACTAACATCCTTTTACCTTGCCTTTTGTTTCCTTTGTTGACCAGGAAAGTATGGAGGAAAGTTGAACTTCCCTTTTGATAATATCCATCTTCTGATACCACTTTAAAGAGGCTTAGAAGGAAAATTGAACAAGTTCCAAAATGAAAAGACCCCAAAAAGTTTCAAATATAGAGCACATAATTAGCATAACAGTATGTAATTTTCACTAATAAAAATTTTAACATTATATTGTCAGCTGCTTTCTCGAGCCAAAGCATGTCATATATCACACTTGGATTTCAATCACTTCTCAAAAACATTGTGATTCAGATAGCAGTACTTTAATCCAATAAAATAGACATAAAAAATTGCCTACAATGATGACACACCCAAACGCAATAATTTAGAAACACATCTAAATGAATTTCAGCTAATCAAAAGATTAAGACAGATAAGCAACCCACTGATAATTTGGTAGTAAAAAGAATTTTAAAAAAAAAAAGGACAAGAAAAAAATTGTATAGCACACTATTTAATGAACTTCTAAATAAAACACAAATTTCGGATCATGTACAAGACATAAGTTTTCAGAACAAACAAACAACACTAAGAGAAATATACCGTATAAGTGGAAGCACCGTCTCCTGGAAAGATAAATCCACCATCAATGGATAGAATATCATACACGCTTACACATAACCCCAATTTATCAATCACCTATCATAATCATGGAAAATAGACGGTCATCAGTAATAAAAATAAAAATAAATTAAGTTAAAAAGAAAAAAAAGGATGCAGACCTTGTCTAAGAATAGAGATTTCAGTTCTCCTTGAATAGCCACATTGAGAGGACGATTTAGGAGATGAGGAGGCAATCTCAATGTGTGCTCTATTTCAATCATCACAAACATTTTCTTCAATCTACGGAAGTGAAAACTGAAATGTAAATTCCAAGAAGAGAAATTTAAACACACAAATTTGAAGGAGAATCGATTTTAAAGCAATGCGAAAGATGAATCCTGTATAACTGGACTCTACTTTCTCCACCTAATTGGGTTTAGGGTTTTGATTTCTAAATGTGTGGTTCGAAAATTTTGGACACAAGATAAAAAGGAAATAATATCCATTGATGCAATTTTTCAATTAATTATTTATCAAAAATTGAGGATGGAATTCTAAACTTTTAGAGCAGGTTGAAAGGACCATATAAACAATTTTTAGTGGAAATTACTCGGTTCCAAGTATATCAAATTCACATTCCAAATCTCAGGTGAGAAGGTTTTTTATACAGAAATCAGGTATTGATCTAATAATTAAATATTAATTACAGATAATAAATAAATATTAATTATATTAAGTACAAAAGGTGCGTTCCCTTAAATAGCGTAATTCAAAGTACCTATTATCTTAACTTCCATTATTATCCAAATTCATTCTCCATCAAACTCCTCCCCACGACCCCACGATACCACCAATCGACTCGCTCCATATTCCGACTATTTTATCTAACTTTATACTTCTCATCTCTATATTATCGACATTATCTATTCCATGCTACATCTCTTCCATTTGTCATATCTTCCATTAAATTATGAAAATCGAAGAACCCGAAATCTACGTGAAATGGCAAAAGTGAAGGGTGCAAAAAATGGAATAAAGATTGAAGACGCTCTATAAAAAAGAAGGTAGGGGAAGTCTGAGGAGAGCCACAAACAAACCCCACCAAAAAAGCAGATGTCATCTGTGACAGCGCGAAAACTGCCTTCGAACAAGGTAATTTCGGTTTTTTAAAATTGATTTATATATAGGTATTCAAAAATTGATGCGTAAGATTGAAGATGTATTGGACATTTGAAACCTATATTTGGTTCTATTGCATTAGTGATTGGAATGTGTTATGATTTCTATTTGATTCCATTGTTTTGTGAAAATTGATTTTTTTGTGTTAACATTAAAATCTTTATCTTTAATAATGTTCTTCCCATAAAATAAAATAAGAACCCGTTTGGTAGGGATTAAAATTGAAAAACTAGCCATTATTGTTGACTTTTATTAGACGAGTGGGACCCAATAACGGTCATATTTTCAATTTTAATTGAATTTTAATCCCTACCCAAAGGGGTCTAAGTCAGCTACCACTGAAACCCAAAACTTGGAAAATCCTTTAAAAAATAAAAAATTTGCCTAAACAACTACTTTATCGTTTCTCCCATTAATACCCATCATAAGTAACTCAACAAAACATAAAATACAAAAATAGCCCCAAAAAGTGCAGCCATCAGAAAGCCATGGATCCATCATATGCACCTAAACTTTCACCGCATTCAACACGAGTATATTACCAAAAAATCTATCATCTGCACCTACACTTTCACTGCATTCAACACGGGTATATTACCCAAAAAAAAAAAAAAATCGAGACAAATAATGACTACAAATATAACTAAAATCGTGTAAATAAAAAAAAATAGTAAATTATACTCGAACTAGATTCAACGATGATATTACAAATAAGTGGTTATACATATACGTACACTTACAGAGTTGGAGAAGTGTTGATGTTATGGTTGACCAATTTCGCACTAAAACTCAATCAAACACCAAATAAACCAGAATAAATGAACTAAATTCAATACTCAACACTTAAATGTAAACTATATTTCATTCAACTGACATTTTCTATTACAATGCAAGGAACTACAAGTGAAAGAACAATTACAAAGGAGAAAATATCGATCAGCAGAGCAGGAAGAGGAATAAGCAGGAGAAACAGAGAAGAGGAAGAATCAAGTGAAGAACCTTACTAGAGAGAAGAACGGGGACAGAGAAGAAGAAGAACGGGAGATGGGAGGAGAAGACGGTGAAGAGGAATAAACCAGAGAGCAGGAGGAAAAGAGGATGAAGAGGCAGCAAACTACGATTCACTTCATCCCTCTCCATCGTCTTCAAAACAAAACCATATATACAACCCTAAGGCTTGGGCTAGCCCACTTAGATAAAACAAAAGTAAATGGCCCAATAAGCAAGTAATGGTATATTGATTCCACGACAGTTGAATTGAAGAGCGAGGGATTGAGAAGATTCACAAACGAGAGAGCAAGCGGGAGATTCGCGTAGGTTTATAGGCAGAAATAGTGTATAATTTGGATAATTTCATTTTAGTCCATATATTTGTGTTTTTGTTGTAGAGTTGGGTGATAACTTCTAAAAACTGCAATTACATCGCCATTGACTGAGTTTTAATTACAGTCAACCTATACCTATAATATATTAAATATCATGTCAAATGAGAATCTTTTTCACGATTCTATCTTTACTATAATTCAATTATTTTTACTACTTTTCATTTTTCAATATGTATTTAATTATTCCAATTATACCATACTTTTTTTTTTCAATATATATTTAATTTATTTAACCATATTTGGTAGATTCATTACATTTTAGTTTTTCAATATGTGCTTGATTTATTTAATCATTTGAACAATACAATCATGAATTATTTTGTCAATCATTTAGTTATAATCAATATATATTTGACAGATTCATTCCACTTGTTTGGATAGTAAATGAAAATTCATTTAAATTTTTTGAATAAAAGAAGAATATTTTTAGAATTTTCTTCAAATTGATTTATTCAATGAATATTAAGATACATAGAAAGCAAATGGGGGACATAATACATATCTATAATAAATAACTTCAACTGATATTCAATGCATATTGAATATGAAGAAAGGATGTTATTCGTTGGATATTCAATTCCACATAAAAAAATTGTATTAATTACTTTTTATATTCTCACAGCCTATGATATTATTTTTATAACACTTATAAAGCATTTTAGAATCGTTCAACTATGACTAGTATAATTAAAATGTTTAATGAGTTTATAATATCAATGTAAGAGTTAGTCTCTATTTGATTCCCTTTAATTTATCTTGCATTATTTCTCAGACTCATTTTTAATAATATATTCATATAATAAAATATTTTACACGTAAATCCAAATTTTTTCCCACTTTCTAATCATACATTCTCAAAAAAATACTATTCAAAACATAGTTTTTTTTTTTAACAAATAAAGGCTACCAAACCGGGGCTTAATAAATTTTTTAAATAACTTTATAATACACTAGTCGACGACTCGACATAATCATCAACAGCTTTTAAAGAATTTCCTTTTAACACTTTGTATATAATAATTAAAAGAGAAACATCAAAATCCAACCATTAATAGCTTTAGAAGTTGTTTTCATTTCCTTGAGTTATGGGGATAATACCGTATTATTTATCCAGACGTGACTTAAGAAAATATTATAAAATCTACACAAGTCGAAGAAATTGTGCAAATTAGGATTTTTGCAAAATATTCAGTGTGTGGCTGAAAAATCAATAAATATTTATTTAGAAAAAGTAAAATGAAGAGCTAAAGTGGTATTGATCACCAAAACAGCTTAAAAAGGAAGAAAGTTTACAAGTAAACTATTCGTGCAATTGTTATTGATTGCAAATCAGAATAAAAGACCTCATGTCCTAGTAGTTTTCCGCCCATCTATACATAGCATCAAGGTTGTACCTATGTTTCATGAGGCTTGAGGTGAACTTCATAATTTGGGCTCCTAAATCATAGCACACAATCCATTTTTTTCATTTATAAGAGTCTCATGGAACTAAATTTGTTAACTTAAATTCAACAATAAAGCAACAAATAAAAATAAAATATTCAAACTATTAAGCATCCATTTTTCTTGCTTGATTACTTTGTGCTTAAACTTCTGAACAATGAGGTAATCACTAATCATTAATCAATCACATAAATTAACATCACATGATATATCATTGATTCATTATCACATAAATTAAACTAGATAGTCTAGAACGAATGAATTGCTTCCCAATAACAATGAAGCTCAAAATAATTCTAATTAGTTGACTATGTAGAAGCTTTCTATCTATACTTATGAGCTTTTTGTAGTTCCCAAGTCAATTTCAAGATTGAAATATAATGTCTTCTTTAAATCATAATAAGCCCCACCAATAATGATTCCAATGTGCAAACGAGTTGTCAATGGACTACTTACATAAAATCAAGTACAAAAAAGTTCTCATAATCAACAGCTTTCTACACTTGCAAAGTCAATTCCAAGATCGAAAAACAATTATTTCTTGATTGCAAAGGCCACCAGCAGTCCCACAAGCTTCAATTAAACACCATTACCAAATATAACTTCAAACTATAAATCTACATTAGCAATCCACCACATAGCATTCTAGATTACTGATATATTCAAGAATCAAGGTAGAGGCTTTGAATAGTGGCTTAAGGAATTTGACATTGGATTCAAATTGCAATAGCCAATAGAATAGCCAACAGTTACGGCCCTGATCGGACCTTCCAGACTGCCGGACTATACAAGAACTGAAGAGAAAAAGTAATTTTATGGGAGAATGTACAAATTACATGATGAAAATCTAGTTGCTTTCAAACTCAAAATCGATGCCCCGAAGAATTCTTGAAATTCAGAGATTACTAATCGCAACCAAACCATTCTATACACCCAACGGAAGCAAATGCCAAGAAAATTAGGGGCAAATCCCAGATCAAAAATCAAATAGTACAATCAAACCAGGAAGCTTGAAACTAAAAAACTCGTATTTAACTTTAAACAAATCAGAATTTAGCATAGCATAAACTTACTTAAATAGTCACCAAGATTGAAAGTCTGTTTGGCAGCCCAAGCAAAGAAATCCGCAGAAGTTTTATTGGTGGAGTTGAAAAACTACCAGGCAGCGTCAGCGCCAGTTCCAGTTTCCACTACGGCACTGCTGTTCTTCCGTCGTCTGGAAATGGAATCGTCTCTAATAAGTGAAGTTTTAGGTTATTAAAAAACAAATTGGGCCCTAAAATATCTGGGCCTGAGGAGGAGGCCTCTTGGACCTCTCTTCAGGTCCGGCCCTGTAATTGCACTAGACGTCATGGTTTACACTTATGAGCAGCCTTGTTATCACAATGCAATTTCGTAGGTTCTTGAGCTTTCAGATGAGCTAAGTAAATTTCCTAGACAATGATTCCAAGTTAATAAATTTTTGTATTTACTCTCTTCTCATCATCCTTTTGGAGATGTGCATAATTCATTGCTTAATTGTCTTGATTGATTTGGTGCGACACTAAGAAATTAGGTTAACTTTTTCATTGCTAATTAAGGCCCCATTCGGTAGGGATTAAAATCCAATTAAATTTGAAAATATGGGCGTTATAAGGTGTTTAGGATGTTAAAAAAAATGACATTTGATTTTTTTTGCTTGGTTCAACCAGGGTAGGTCTTAAGATTTTAGATGTCATGTGCGACATTTTAAAATGGTGCTATTTTCAAAAAAAATTAAAAAAATATATAAATATTTCAATAATATTATATCATCGCAAAATTATAATATTTAAATACTATTTATTTTTTTGAATGTCGTGAATAAGAAAAAGTACAAATAAAGTTCAAAAGTATCTCTCAAACTTCATCAAAATTTATGTCATCAACAAAGAACCATCCAAACTCCTAAACTTTTTGTGCAATTCCATATGAGAAAAATTTGAAATCAGAAAGATCAAATACTACATGTAAACTTTGAAATACAATAAATCATGTAAAAATATTTTTTCTTGCATTTCTAGAAGCAAACTAACTAATTAAACTTTCGTTTCTAGCAAATCTTGTTCAATAGATATTAAAGTTAGGTCATTAAATAAGATTTTAATAACTTCAATTTTGAAAATTTTCGTTCAGTAATATTTTATCTATATCTTCTATATATAAAAAGTGTGTATTTAACGGAATTTGTTGGTTTAACGGAAAAACTAACGGAATTTATTGATTTAACGGAAAAACTAACGGAATTTTTTTAACTTAAAAATCATTTAACTCCATAATTGGGCTTCAAAATTTATAATTCTAAAGCCCATGTAGAAGTATTGGATGTCATGCTCATTTTATAGATACACTTCTCTCCAAAGGTTTCATAAACTTCCAATGTGGGATTGTGCATTTTATATATGCTCTTAACTCCAATAGTTTTATAAATTTCCAATGTGGGATAGTGACAAAAAAAATTGTTAAAATACTCATCAAAATCATTTTAAAATGTATGTCTAATTGACTAATTTGATTTTGAATTACAACTAATTAAATTGCAATATTCACTTTCATTCTTTCATTTATTTAATTTTCAAATTTAATTTAAATTGCAATTGATTATTAATATATTAATGTTAGATATTATTTTCTATAAGTTTAAAATATTTTAATTTAACAAAGTAAACTATTTTAACATATTTATTTTTAATTGTTAGTGTTGGGACTAATTGTAGGATATATAATTAATCTAATTAGTAAATATAGATTTACTTTAAATTATTTTTATGTATTTATTGCATTCGGTTCGATCGCAGTTGAATTTCCACAAACTTCATGTCGGAATCATTCTCGATTGTGAATCAAAATCCTTCATCTCCATTTTCAGATATCGGAATTATCAAATCCGCAAACTTTTCGTATAAATCCTATGATTAATGCTCATGTTTAGTTCCTTAATTAATAAAAAAAATTAAAATTCTCCTAACACTATTTGGCAATATTATAGTATTATATTAAATGTTTAGTAAGTATTATTTTTAAATATTATATGATTTTATGATATAGTAAAAAATCTCTTTTTTTTTATAATATAGAAAAAAAAATATTTTTTAAAATAAAAATATATTTAATGTCTTAAAAATAATATTAAAAATACGAAACGTATTATGACGTTTATCCTTCGTATTGACACGCATAAACTTGTGATTCTTGATTCTCAACATCGACATCTCGCAACGCATTACGCCTTTTAGAACATTATTAATAAACGAATGGAAAATGCAAAAAATGTTGTACTACTACATTTTAGTCACTAGGAAAAAATGAAACTAAAAAAAAATGGATGTGGATATTATCAATTTAAAAATGCTAATAGTTTATTTGGTAAGGTACATTGAACTCAATGAAGAAAAAATATTTATTTATTTAGTTTTGTATTATAATGTTATCTATTATTTTATTATGTATAAAAGTTCATGATTAAATACAAAATTTAATATAATATAATAGTACGAAACACAAACTTATACATTTTAATTTAGAATTTAACACTATTCAAGTTAAAATTAATATATCACAATGTGTAATTATTTATCAATTACATAAACATTACATCATTAATTATTTAATGAACCAAAAAAATTATATATAACTAAGCAAACGTGCATTGCACGTTGCTTAAACCTAGTATATATAAAAAGTGTGTATTTAACGGAATTTGTTGGTTTAACGGAAAAACTAACGGAATTTATTGATTTAACGGAAAAACTAACGGAATTTTTTTAACTTAAAAATCATTTAACTCCATAATTGGGCTTCAAAATTTATAATTCTAAAGCCCATGTAGAAGTATTGGATGTCATGCTCATTTTATAGATACACTTCTCTCCAAAGGTTTCATAAACTTCCAATGTGGGATTGTGCATTTTATATATGCTCTTAACTCCAATAGTTTTATAAATTTCCAATGTGGGATAGTGACAAAAAAAATTGTTAAAATACTCATCAAAATCATTTTAAAATGTATGTCTAATTGACTAATTTGATTTTGAATTACAACTAATTAAATTGCAATATTCACTTTCATTCTTTCATTTATTTAATTTTCAAATTTAATTTAAATTGCAATTGATTATTAATATATTAATGTTAGATATTATTTTCTATAAGTTTAAAATATTTTAATTTAACAAAGTAAACTATTTTAACATATTTATTTTTAATTGTTAGTGTTGGGACTAATTGTAGGATATATAATTAATCTAATTAGTAAATATAGATTTACTTTAAATTATTTTTATGTATTTATTGCATTCGGTTCGACCGCAGTTGAATTTCCACAAACTTCATGTCGGAATCATTCTCGATTGTGAATCAAAATCCTTCATCTCCATTTTCAGATATCGGAATTATCAAATCTGTAAACTTTTCGTATAAATCATATGATTAATGCTCATGTTTAGTTCCTTAATTAATAAAAAAAATTAAAATTCTCCTAACACTATTTGACAATATTATAGTATTATATTAAATGTTTAGTAAGTATTATTTTTAAATATTAGATGATTTTATGATATAGTAAAAAATCTCTTTTTTTTTATAATATAGAAAAAAAAATATTTTTTAAAATAAAAATATATTTAATGTCTTAAAAATAATATTAAAAATACGAAACGTATTATGACGTTTATCCTTCGTATTGACACGCATAAACTTGTGATTCTTGATTCTCAACATCGACATCTCGCAACGCATTACGCCTTTTAGAACATTATTAATAAACGAATGGAAAATGCAAAAAATGTTGTACTACTACATTTTAGTCACTAGGAAAAAATGAAACTAAAAAAAAATGGATGTGGATATTATCAATTTAAAAATGCTAATAGTTTATTTAGTAAGGTACATTGAACTCAATGAAGAAAAAATATTTATTTATTTAGTTTTGTATTATAATGTTATCTATTATTTTATTATGTATAAAAGTTCATGATTAAATACAAAATTTAATATAATATAATAGTACGAAACACAAACTTATACATTTTAATTTAGAATTTAACACTATTCAAGTTAAAATTAATATATCACAATGTGTAATTATTTATCAATTACATAAACATTATATCATTAATTATTTAATGAACCAAAAAAATTATATATAACTAAGCAAACGTGCATTGCACGTTGCTTAAACCTAGTAAGCAATAAATGTATTTAAAAAGCAATCCAATATTTTCAAATAAATCAATATATCAAAAGCTGTATTTTATTCCTTTTGATGTTTCAAATAAGTTAATATATTAAAAATTATCTTTGTTTCTTTTGGTAAAAAATTTCACAAAATTTTTAACTATTAAAGTAAATTTTTTCCATCAAGATCGCAAAAAATTACATGTCTTAGAACAATGTCAAGATAATCACAATATGCTTTCAAATCAACATCATACAATGCATTTAACTTGTCTAAAGAAAATAGAAATCCAATTTTTTTTCATATTAATTGAATTGATCGAAACTTCGTTCAGGTGATTCAATTGTTTGATCTACTATATAAAGAAAATAATTGGTTATGAAAGAATCTTGAAGTGATGGATCCTTTAGAGTGGCATTTTCATTAAAATATTTCTTCCTATGAATAATACTTATTTCTCTTTTCTCTTTCCCTTGACATTATTTAAAGTATGATATTATTTAAGAAAATTATAACTAATCAATTACATTATTCTTAGTTTTAGTATCTTATGCAATTGTATATCATATCAAGTCAAATGCATACAATTAATAAGGAAATAATTTATAAATAAAATAGTTAAACACAACACACTGAAATTAGCTATGGAGGAGACTAAATCATTTGAATCATTTACCTTGCTTTAATAAAAATGACTTATTATGATATGTATTTATGAATAAGAAATACAATAATATTAAATAAAAAGCATCATTTCTCTATCTTTTACTCATTTTTTTATAAATATTGTGCCCTTTAACTTAACATACTAATTAAAATTTTTAATTTTTAAATTAATAAATATTTTAAATATATGATTATACATATATATACACAAATAACAATATTTTTTGGTGGCCCTACAATTGTTCCATTACCTCTGGGTTCAACCATTACTTCTTTGGATCTTTAAGCTTTTGGTGAGTTAAATTTGGGCAACAGATCTTTAAATTGTTCAACCAAAAGGGTTGATTAATAATCGGACCTTTAATCAACTAATACGTAAGGAGAGGTAGATGTAGTGTATATTCGAGCAGACTAAATTGAGTGATGTTGTATACAGAAGAAGTTTGACATGGCCATCTACTTAAGTGAACTTCGCAAAATTGAAGTCTTCAATTGGAGCAACAGTAGATGTTAGCCCCAAGTGAAAACAACTTGTTTGAGTCGCATTCTTTAAAAAAAAAAAAATCTTTATATTTTATATTATATATACTTCTAATAAAATAATTTTAAATGTGAATTCATAATATTTTCTTAATTTTAACCACATATTTTTATAAAAAAAAATTTACTTTTTATAAAATATATTCTTGATTTAACACTTTTTTTCGACAGACGCCTTGTTCATTTCAATAGTCATCACTGTTTGGTTTTACTTTTTAGATTTTTTCGAATGATCACAAACAATCTATATATGGGAAGTTACACATAACTCTAGTTTTTAACTTATCATTTCAAAATCAGATTTTAACTTTATTTTTTTAAAGAATTGGTATACCCTATCTGCCCCACCCACCCCCCTTAACCACAATTTATTTTCTATCAAAATAAAAAAGGGTTAATTTCACAAATGGTCACTGAAGTTACTTGAAAATTTCAAAACGGTCACTGAAATTTCAAAGTTTCAAAAACGGTCACTGAAGCTTGAAATTTCTTTCAAAACGATCACTGAATTTTCAGATTTTTGGCCAAGTTTGAGGCAATTTTTCGGCAACTTCCGACCACCAAAATCGTCGATTTCGGATACCGTTGGAAAGCCCACAATGTTTTCTTCAATTACCACCAAAAATCTCCCCAAAACTCCAAGTGATTCGGCCGGAATAAACTCACGAAGTCGGCAACCGAAAATTGTGAAAATCTGTCCAAATTTTCAGATTTTTTGGGCAATTTTTCGGCAACTTCCGACCATCAAAACTGTCGATTTCGGATACTGTTAGAAAGCCCACGATGTCCTCTTCAATTACCACAAAAAATCTCCCCAAAACTCCAAGTGATTCGGCCGGAATAAACCCACGAAGTCAACTACCCAAACTGAGCAGATTTTCAGACTTTTTTGCCAAGTTTGGGTAGCTGACTTCGTGGGTTTATTCCGGTCGAATCACTTGGAGTTTTGGGGATATTTTTTGTGGTAATTGAAAAGGACATTGTGGGCTTTCCAACGGTATCCGAAATTGGCAGTTTTAGTGGTCGGAAGTTGTCGAACAATTGCCTCAAACTTGGCCAAAAAATCTGAAAATCTTGGCAGATTTTCACAATTTTTGGTTGCCGACTTCATGGGTTTATTCCGGCCAAATCACTTGGAGTTTTGGGGAGATTTTTGGTGGTAATTGAAGATGACATAGTGGGCTTTTCAACGGTATCCGAAATCGACGGTTTTGATAGTCGGAAGTTGCCGAAAAATTGCCTCAAACTTTGCCAAAAAATCTGAAAATTCAGTGACCGTTTTGAAAGAAATTTCAAATTTCAGTGATCGTTTCTGAAACTTTGAAACTTCAGTGACCGTTTTGAAATTTTCAGGTAACTTTAATGAGCATTTATGAAATTAACCCAAATAAAAAATAAAAAATGCTCCAGCGCACCTTCTCATTCTCAAGTTGTCGGTTCATTTCTCCGATGATTAGCGTAGCAATTGCGGGCAAGAGCACCGCACACAGCGCTAATCACCATTGCGCGCGAAGTAGTGCCATGCGCAGCAATGGCGGGATGATTTTTGTTGTACCGTTTACTTAGTAATCATTGTTGCTTACCGGAGTTTTGGAGTGATTTTTGTTGATGGTTTGCAAATGGTGGTGGTGATTGTGACGATGGTATAATGTGGTGCGGTGTTCGGTTGGTGCCTATGGGCGTAGAGTGGGCTAGGTGGGATAAAGAGCATTTGTGTCCAATTATTTGAGTGATTGTGACCAATAAAATGGTTAATTAACATGTAATGGATAAAACATGTAATTTGTAACATAAAAAATGTGTGATTACGACAAAATTTGTGACTCACAGTTTGCGTTTTTTATTGTAACCTCGTGCGATTTGTGACCGTGGCCATAATTTTGTGTCAATATGATCTTTGACATGTTATCAGTGCCTGATTTTTGAAACTTTTTTTTAACAAGTTCTTATTTGTAGAAGTGTATCTTTAAACCTTTATAATGATGTATTTTTCCCCTATAAATAACATGCCTTTCTGTTAGAAAAATTACACCATTCAAGTGTAATAATTTCTGCATTAAATTTTCTCGCTCACAATATTCTGCTTTTATATATCTAGTAGAAAATCACTAAGTCGAGTTTATTAGAACTCTTACCGATTATTGTGCTGCTTTTATCAGAGACAAAATTTGTTATATCCTGGAAGATGATTGTTGAATATATTAAAGTAACATTGAAGGGAGTAAACTAGTTTTAAGGATGCATTGTGAAGTCAGTTGTCTCGCATAATCATTTTGTTCCTGAATCAATTCTGCTCATGTTTGTATAATCTTAAACGATAAGTGCTTTCAGATTGTTTGAAGGAGAAATTGATACTCCAAAAATAATAGAATATTATGCCACAAGATTTTCAACTTATTGTCACTCTTCGATGGTGAAGATCTGCCAGAGGCCAGGAAGCTTTGAAACTTTCTGTGCTTCTTGAAGCATTTTTTTTGGCAATCAAACGGTACCAAATGTGGGCTGTCACTTTATGGTTGTACTTTCTTGTATACGGTATATTTAGCCTATACAATTGTGCGTATATAGTTGGGTCTGTTGTCCGGATTTCCTCTGACCCTGACCTACCTGACTGTTTATATAATTTCAATATATTGTTTTTGAACTTGTTTATGTACAATTTGTTGCAATTTTTTCTTGTTATATTTTTATTAATTATATATTTTGTTATATTCGAACGTTCAATGAAATTAAGAATTTAGTGACACTCAGGGAGATGTCACTGTTCATCACACACAAAAATGTGCAAGGTTTTGTAAAGAACCAGCCTTCCCATCCAATGATTTTGTAATACGCCTAACCTTTCTTTGCCCAAAAGCCAAATTAACCAAATTTTCTGCCTAAGTGCTATCTATGTTTCTCCAATACAAAATCCCAACATAAAAGACTGTTCAAGGTAAGTTATAGACTCAGTATAAGTCGCAAGTTCCTTTGGTAAACCCCAATTAGTTGGGAATAAAAGAAATGCTTCTTCTAAACAAATCCAGAAAAAAAGACTATCAAAATGCATCCAGCCTCACAATAAATTTATATCTATGTATGTTGCGGTTTATCAAAATTCTTGCTCTGACCTCAAGCAGGCAGCTCAAGCTTCACATTATTCTTCCAGCTGCAACAGTGATATGAAAATGATTTTAGGTTACTAAATCAAAATGGAAAGTTAATATAAATGTGTTGATGCTTGACAATTTTACCTTTGGAAGTAATAATAAAAGAAATCGGCATAAAGCAGTGTCTGAACAAGCCCTGAAATCCAAGCTGCATTCGCAGAAACAGCACAAGTATGATGTCAGTTTAATTGCAGAAGGTGATATTTTCATTTTGCTTATATACAAAAGTATGTAAGCTGCTGCAAAAAGATATTATCAAACATGATGTATTCAGAGAGCGAGAGAGAGAGAGACATACTAATCCAGTGGACATAGTGTGGTTCAGTGAAGTAGCGATAAATCCAGTTCAATATGTATAATGACCGGTACGCGCTGCCAATAAGAAAAAGGCAGGATAGATAAATTCGAGTTTCATCATTCATTTAACCAAAGACAATGACTTAAAACTGGGCATTTTGACACCAAATATTGGTAGTTCATTATTTGACAGTGATGCCGCAAGTAATGTCACGACTAATTTTGTTAACATGTGATGTAGACTGGATTGGCCATGAGATACCGAATTAGTCTTTTGTTGATGATACACATGATGCTCATAACTGCTGTCAAAGCCAGCTAAAGAATGTCAGGATGGAGATACTAAATTACTCTGTTCCCTAACTATAAAGAAAATTTGTAGATAAAAAGGTTGAAGAATGGCTAGGTGTGCTCATGAAGTTGTTCTCTTTGGGTGATATCTAATTTTGCATGTAAAGTTCTAAACTAATTCATCAACTGACCCATGATCACATCTTCTGCTGGAAGAAAGGAAGCATGTAACAGAGATGGAAATGAACCAATCGCCAAGGAACCATATTAGTTCACAATGGTTAACTCATCAAAGAATTTTATAGGGCAGATAAATTATGAATTCTGTTTCAGAACACTAGTCAGTGACAACTCCAAGGAATAAAGCCTTTGTAATGCCTTTTTCTTCTCTTCCTTTTCTCCCACCAAATAAATTACTTACTCTTCATACATCAAAGAAACCTGGATCATAATCCATATGGCCTTCTTCATATTTAGCATCTTTCAAAACTTTCATTATTTACGGAAATGACTTCGACGTTTAGCTTACTTTTCCCATGGACATTCTTTTCATTTTGCCCATTAATTTTACCTCATCACGCCCATGTTTCATGGATCTCCACGTTCAGTTACCAAATATCATTTTTCATCTACTATATTTCTGAAGGCAAAGAGCCCCATAAGAATCAAGAACAATGTTTCCACCCCATGCTTCAGGATCTCTCTTTCATCTTCTCAGCAACCAAGTCCCTTTAATTCATCCATGAACCGAGTACAAAAACTCTTAGCAACAATTTGGTTCAGTGAGAATGAATGCTGAAAAATAGTGAATCTTGAGTACACCATGCCCTTACCAAAGGAATACTAGGAGAAAATGCATTTGTACACCATAAGGTCACAGAAAGAATAAACACAGAAAGATAACAGATAACGATTTTTTAAAGCCCAGATTAAAATGCCAGTATCCTCGGCTTATACTCATGTAAATTCATCAAGCAAGGCCCGCAGAGGAAATAGCAACCAGATGTTAAATTTAAGATTCATAAGATTCAGTTCAGTATATGAATTGTACATGTTAGCATACTCAAGATTGTTAATATAACAAAATGTCATTTCGAGTCAGATATAAGAATAAGAATCTGGTAAATAAAATACCCCAGAAGAAAAACATATTGCCCAGTCAAGTTGTCAATATTTCTAGTCCTCTGCAGCAGGACCAGCTGAGGAAAGATGGCTACAGCTTCCAAGTACAAGGAGAATGTCCACATTATCTGATCACTCAAATAAGCCAGAAGTACAAAGGTAAGTAATAAAACTAGAAGAACAGGCGAGACTGCAGCTTTCTGCAAAGAATATTATACAAAGTAATAATTCACTTTCATAATTCGGAGGAGCTAAGTTATTTTCCACAAGTAATTAGTCGTGTACAACAATAAGGAAGCCTAGTACCTCTTTGACAGTAAACTTCTCATTTATGACTAGGGCCAACAGAAAACACGGCAGCACAAGGAAATAGTGGCGAAACGTGTCCTGGTCTTTGTCATAGGATCTGCGGACGATCTTGTGATACCTTATATACCAGACAATTGAGAAAGAGCTCCCCAAGAAAATTAATTTCATTAGAGTATTATAGAGTGAAATGTAGTCGGTAAAAAGATCCAAGTAGCGTGAAGCAAAGACAAGAGCATAGAGTTCCTGAGTCTTCAGAGAAATGCCTTCATATAAGAGAGGAAGTGAACATCAAATGATGCAGGCACTGATATAATTTTGATGCAAATCTCAATTACGTAAAGATAATTTCATCATGCAACTTCTTACTTCAATATTCACAAGAGGAACATAAAATCAATAGTAACAAAAAGAGCAAAAACTTATTTAAAGCACCCCAAAAGATGAGTAAGACGAATAATTTATATAACGCATTTTATTCGAAGTAAAAGTATCCACAATACCACAATAATTAGGGTGCCTATTTCCCAACATTTTTCAATTTTAGATGCCTAAACACGCTTCCAAAAATCAGCAGAAACAATACACAGCTGTTCAGATTACTTCTACATGGACATAAGTGGAAAACAACTTATTAGTACTGAAAAACTCTTACCAGAATTTAGATTTCCATTTTCTAAGGTGTAAAATAGGAAACACATTCAGACACAAAAGGATCCAACTCTTTTAGAACATATTCTTCACAAACATTATGATCAGGCAGGACCTGAAAACATACCTCTTTGAAGTGTCTCCTGACCGAGTCAACAGTGCACAAGAGAGCAAGTCTAGGTTATTTAGTAGATTTCTAGATCAGAACAGATCAGATTGAAAGACATTCTGTAGATTCAAAACTGACAGAGTATGTAGCAGGTCTTATGTTGATTTTATGAATGATAATATTTTAAGTGAGCTTGCATGTATCACGCTGAGGACTTGAATGTCTATGTACAAAAGAGTTGAAATTCACAAGCGTCATTCAGAAACCCACCACAAATTAGACATGCCAATTGCCAAGGAAAATGAATCTTAAACCAAAATCATGCTCAAACAAGACACTTGTACTAGAAATTTAGCACAGGACTAACTGCAAATTACGTGTCCATAGACATCTGATTGAGTTTAGGCAACTATATTCTCATTCATCTCCCATCCAAATGAAGACAAGTCTTGAAAGTGCACAAAATGACACATACTTATGTTTAGTCAAGAACATGTTTGGACATGATATTGGACTCATACCCTCAAGTATTAAAGGTGCATTGACCAATCTCTAGAGTTTCACCACATTATTTGCTCTCGTCCACATCTCCCTCGAATCACCGAAAACAGGGACCACAGATAGAACCATAGAACATTAATGATATTTTATTCCACATTGGATATCGTAGTAAGCATTTCAACCCAGTTCAAGAGCAGTGTCATAAAATAATTCAATCAATTTGAGAAATCTCCAGCAAATTGTTAAGCAACACAGAAAATGATACCAGTTCCAAATGTAGGATTCAAAATAACAAAGAGAACATTAATTATATATTTTCAAGATGTGTTTTGATAATTCAAAAATAAATCACTGAATTATAAAGTGAATTCCCAGAACCAATAAGGGTAACGAAAGATTTTTGGAAAAGAGGAGAAAACTGAAATTAGAGCCAAAAAAGAAATGGTTATACATGAGAAATGTGACTGAGATTTGAAGAAGGTCACATAATAAACAAATATATAAAAACATAGCCTTTGCCAGTTCGTTGACACTTTGGTTTCTCGAAACTGTATCAAGTCTGCCAATAAAATTATTGTGCGCCAAATATCCGTCATGAAACTACTTCTACCTTTAGAAAACTTCACTTCAATTTCATTCTCCAAAAGATTCTCAGCAGGCTCAACATCCTGATAACTAGCCATCTTTCTCACTATATGCCCAATGCTCTTTCTTAAACCAAATAAGTTAATATAGATCAATAATAATCCCAAAGAAATAAGCTAGCTAGGGCAACAGCTCTTAGCGCCCAAACAAATCAATACTATTTACCTGTAGTAGCTGTAATACACAGAAGCATTAACATATTTGAAGCAATCCCCCGAAAAGTTTTCCAAAAACCAGTTACATCAACTCAAAAAAAGAATGGCCGAAATTACTAAAAACGAATTTTTCCCAATTAGAAAAACAATGCGATTCAAGATTCAGCACCGTACAAGTTCATAATTTCACGAATATATAGATGTATACATATGAAGGTTCTTGGAACGGAAAGTATTTAGAAATGCGTACCAGCACAGGATTTGATGGTATGGATCTTGAGGAGCAAAACAAGGACGCTCGCCAAATGGGTCATGTCCCCTGCTAATCTAAATATATTCATCTTTCCCTCCTGTATCGATCAACCAGAAAAAAAAAAAATGGAATATCCCAGAAAACAGAACTGCCCACAATTTATTTCTTTCTATTATTTCTTAAAACAGATCTGTGGGATGCTCTAAACAAAGGGGAATAAAATTTGTTTTTACTATTCTACTTTCCTTCTTTGTTTATAATAAGCGTGGACGCAACTTCTTCAGACATACGCTGTTTCAAAAGTAATTTTCAATAGTATATTTTTCAATAAAATAATATTTTTTATCGTATTAATAATTTTTTCTTCATTTTTAACTACATTTTCTCATCATATTACTATTTAAAATACATTCTTTCCTTAATAATATCCATTAAACACACCTTAAATGCTACATTTCTTTCTTTCCCTTTTTTTTTTACTCAAGTGTATGAGTTTCTCCCAATTAATCCTGAAGAGTGCAAGACAATGTGATTAAAAAAAAAAGAAAAATGCTAAACGTACAGAAAAATAACTTACAGAAGTTTTACAGAAACAAAAAATTCCAAAAATACCCTTTATACATAAATTATAACTAAAAGCCACTGCAAAGATATAAAAACTTCAATATAGTCCTTCAAAATTTATGAACGAAGAATCTCTAAAAAATTTAACCCCAAAATTTTATTGTATTAATAATTTTTTCTTCATTTTTAACTATATTTTCTCATCATATTACTATTTAAAATACATTATTTCCTTAATAATATCCATTAAACACACATTAAATGCTACATTTCTTTCTTTCCTTTTTTTTTTTTACTCAAGTGTATGAGTTTCTCCCAATTAATCCTGAAGAGTGCAAGACAATGTGGTTAAAAAAATAAAGAAAAATGCTAAACGTACAGAAAAATAACTTACAGAAGTTTTACAGAAACAAAAAATTCCAAAAATACCCTTTATACATAAATTACAACTAAAAGCCACTGCAAAGATATAAAAACTTCAATATAGTCCTTCAAAATTTATGAACGAAGAATCTCTAAAAAAATTAACCCCAAAAAATATTGTATCTTATGAGAAGTCCTAAAACTCATGGAATTAACAAAATTTGTAAAGAATTAAGATATAGATTAACTTTAAGATTTTATATATCAATAATTAACAATAGGTTAAAATTTTCCAAGTTAAGAAATTACATAGAATATACAATTATCTAAATCTAAAAACTTCCGCTACACACCTTGGTACGAAATGGTATCAGAGCCATGTTACGAACCTAAAATAATGATAAATACAATAGATGAAGAAAATATATTTGAAATTTTTTTGAAGAAAGTTGAAAAACATAAAAAATCAAATTATCCTTATTTATCTAAAAATAATACAAATGAAAGTTTTAAAGATGTACATAAAAGATTGGAAAATCTGGAATATAATATACAAATATGAAATGCTCTTTTAGATAATAAAAAAAAAATTTAAGGGAAAATATATGATTATAATAAATCCACCCTTAGATCTGAGATAACACAAAAAAATGAAAATAAATGAAAAAATCATGAGATAAATCAATATATGATTACATAGGTTGAAGAACTAGAACAAAAATTTTTAGAATCTATTAGCGAATAATACAATGAATACAAAAAAAAGTTAGAAGAATTGACTGAAAAAATGAAAAATGTACAAATGAATACTAATCCTTATAATAATATAATTTGTATATGCAAGTTTTTCAAATAAAATTTTTATTCTTGATCCTAAAGATCTAGATATTTCAGGGTTATTCTTAATATATTTTTCAAATTCTATTTTAAAATATATTCCCCATGAATCTGGTAATTTACTATAGTACATATCTTTGTATATATCTTGATTCTCATTACTATAAAACTGAGTATAATAATATTCTTTAAACTCACAAGTATATTCTTTGATTTTACACGTCACATATTGTTAAGTTTATTAACTTCATTCTAGCATTATATTTTTCTTTGATTGCTTCTTCTTTAGCATTTCTTATCCAATTTTCTCCTAAAAACTCATTTGCAATATATTCTACTAATATTTCTATACCTTCTTTATCCGATTTTATTATTTTTATTTGTACATTTCTTTTTATTAGCGTCTTAGTATCATTATTTATTCATTCGCACTAGTTTCTAACATCTTCTTCAAATGATGCTATTAAAAAGTTCATTCTTCTTTTAGTACTTTTTTATATGTATCATCTTTATTATATAAAAAGAAAAATTTAATCGAATTTGCCCAAGTTAATAAGGCTTTCTTAGTATCTATTTTATAATTTAAATCTAATTTTGCTCCTTCACGATTGATGGGCTTATCATAATTATCATTTGGTCTAAATTGATCAATATATTGGTTTCCTCTTGGTGGTTGTCTGTCTCTTCCATCATCATAGTATTGCTTATATGATTTATTGTATAAAGGCGTGTAACTTTCATCTGAATCTGGTAACTCTCTATTAGAGGTTTTAGCTTTATTAGGTCCTCCTCTAGTATTTATTAAAACTTGATATTCATCTAAATTTTCTAAACTTAATTGATCAAGATTTTCTATAAGTAAATCTAATTCTTTATTCATCTTTATAATATTTATTATCTTATTATTCTTCAATTCTTAATTTTTCTAGTGATTTTTCTTTAAATCTTTTCATTTCCTCTTCTTCTTCTATGATTTTTGGTAAAATATTTTTTCTGAATTCATCATCCATACTTCCTGATTCTATCACAATTTCATCTTGTTCGATATGTTTTTTTTTCCTATTTTAGTAATTTCTTTTTCTATAAATTTTTTTTATCTATTTTTTTGTCTTTACTTTTATTATTTTCTTTTAACTCTCTAACTTCGAGTTTTAGTATATTTATATAATTTCTAACTATAATTTCTAACTTCTTTTATTTCATTATTCATGTTTTGAATATCATTTATTAACATTTTTAATAATGTTTTTAGTTCTTTCATATGTTCATCTATTGAAATTTTTAATGGTTCGTCATATTTTCTTTGATTGGTATAGGTAATATATTCTACATTCAGTATCTTTACAATTTTTTATTATCTTATTATATTTTTGTTTTGCAAATTCATTATTTGTTAATTCTTTTAATCTTTCATAATAGTTTGCTATCTCTTTATATCTTTCTTATTTTTATTTTAATATTTGTTTTTCTTGAGATTTTGTTATGTCTTTAGGGATTAATAATTCATCTAATATTTGTCGATTTATTATTCTCACCCTTCCTAATTTTTTTAATCTAAAATATCTTTCATTTCCATATATTCCATTAGTTTAATTTTCCTGGAAATATTTTTTATATTGTTCTTTATAAATCGTTTTCTTCTAGTAAATTCTATTTCTATGGTGATTTATATATTTCATAATCATATAAAATTCTTTCAAAATTTTCCATAATTGTTTCATATGTATATCTATCTCTTATAATTTCTACTATTAATTTATGTAATATTTGCTCTTTTACTTCCCTAGGTAATTCTTTAATTACTCTTAGTGTTATTATTTTTAATTTATTGGGAATATGTTCTAAAAATATATAATTTTCTTTTTCTGTTTCTAATGTATAACTTTTATCTAATTTTTTAATTATAATTACCATGATATCTATGACTTTGATAGACTGATACCAAAATTGTAGGGTGCTACTATGAGCGAACTAAAATCAAATAAATCTAATAATAATCTAATAATAATCTAAAAATCTAATAAATTTATTTTTTCAAAAACTTTCTTACTCATGCTTTGTGTATTCTATGTGTTCTCTTAATTTAAAAAGATCTAATCTATTATTAGTTATAGATATATAAAATCTTAAAGTTAATTTAAACCTTAATTTCTTATATTCTTGTTGTAATTTACTTGTGATATGTTTTCTTATTTATAGGTTTTTAAGTAATTCTTCAACATTTAATAATGTTTGAGAATTTATAATATCAAGATCTGTTATTATGTCTATACTTAGTTCAAAATGTATATTATATTTTGAGGTATTCTTTTTTCTTTTTTCTAATTTATCTATAATATCATGTATATCTTTTACGATTATAGATCTCACAATTCCTCTGGCAAAATTTTCTATTAAGTTTTTTTTAAAACATTTTAATATTTCTTAAGATGCATACAATTGTTATCGATATCCTATCTTATCGATTTCGTTTTCAAATTTAATTTCTTTTTTTAATCTTTTACTATTCTTTTAATCTTATATGGTCCTCTTTTGGTTCTAAGTTTTTTTCATTTTATAATTTTTATCAGTTATGGTTTCTAAAGTTAATTCGAGAAAATAAAAAATATTATAGTCATGAGATTGAAATAATTCTTTTAGGACTTGATTGTACTTTTCTTTATATTATAATGATTTGGTTATAAGTTTTATGTTAGGGGGTATTTTTGGTAGTTTCTAACCTTTGAATGGTCAGAGGCTAAAATGGAAATGCTATTGTATTATTTAGGCTATTTCCATGTATTTCTCACAAATAAGATGAGGTCACACCAAACAACTCAACAATTTAGAACAGTCTAAAGTCATCGTCATCTAAAAATCTTTATGAGTAAACTAAAGGAATGGGGAACAATGACATTAACATATCCCATAACAACCAATTAGATAAAAGATGGTGTGGCCTCAGATGTTAGCATCGTCATGCTTACCAATTAGGATAAAGTAATTATTGCCTAGGTTATACGCAACAATGATTTGGACCACAAGTTATGATTTAGGTATATGATAGTTTTGATCTAGTCGAACTTCTCAATCAATGAAATCTATTCAAGCATGGTGGCCAGCAATTCGAACGCACATGTTGTAGCTTGTCAAAATAGAGGGTAGTAAGTCCCTATTTTGAAGCCTATATGAAGCAAAGCCTTGACAAAAAGGATCAAACTAAGCATTTTCTCTGTATTGCACTACAAAATCTCACTTTTATAAATCCATACAAATTTTCCAGTTGCGAAGCTTTTTTTAAGAATCTACTACTTGCATAGGTTTTAAAGTTGGATAGTGACTAATTTAGAATATAATGTAACCTCAGTAGCCAAATTGGTACTAAAACAAACTAAACAACTCTGACAAACGTTCTTCTTATCTCTCGTGTGGCCTCGTAGTAACGTTTGTGTAAACGGTCCGATTTTTGCGGTTTTTGACAAATTTTTAAACCAAACCGTTTAAATCGATTTGAGAAAAACTCAAACCTAAACCAAACCATTTTGAACGGTTTGAAAAAAATTCAAACCTAAACCTAACAGTTTGGTCCGATTTTAAACCGTCGGTTTCACCGTATATTCTTTTGTCTGTCTACTTTTATGACATTAATTCATTAAATTCAACATATATTTATATCTTATTAGCAATAAATCTAAAACAAACTAAATATATCTACTGCAAATTTAAATACCAACTAAATCAAAGTGAAATCACAATAAACTAAAATATAGTTTTTTGTTTGTCATTTTAGGCTAAGACGTTACGATAACGTTACAATACAAGTCTACTAAACTAAATATAAAGCCCAAAAAATATAATGATGTTCAACAAGATCTCGTGATCATCATATCTGGAAAACAAAACTACATATCTGAAAAACAAAACTACTAATTAGACAGAGAGATAACCAACCATATTAATAAATCAATTGTTTATAATATCTAAACATAACAATTACATAAGCTGATCGTTGTATTTGTTACGAATTTAGTTTCTCACATATACTCAAACACCAATTGTTGTCATACATGATTCATAGTCTCCATTGTCAAACAAATGCATTCGTTATATCGTCATAGTATTGGATACTAGATAAATAAAGGAATCTTTAAAAATATGGTAATATAAAATATAAACCACCTGCCACAACTTTCATTGAATTATCAAATGCTTCCATTTCATCTAAATATTAATATATCATTATAGGGTCGTTTTTAATTTGCAACCAATTCTTTCCGCATATACAAGTCTCAACCACCCTTACACCTAATAAACTCCTAAAGGATCAAGTATCTGACTTCCATTTGAGAATGCAGACTGAAGCAACTGTAGAAATTTGAATTCTAAAGAGGAAAATAGTTTTTGATAGATTAAGTTAGTCTTGAGATTATTAGATATAAATTATGATTATTTGGTAATAATAATATATATGTAATAGAAAATTATAAATTGACAAAATACATACAAATGACAAAATTATTGAATTTTGCATATTTGGATGATTTTTTTAAAAAAAAAAATCATTATTTTTATTTTTTTATTTTTATATATTTTTTCGCCGGTCCGGTTTGGTTTTAAACCGCAATTAAAATTTTCAAACCTAAACTAAACCGTTTTTTACCGGTTTGGTTTGGTTCAAAATCATTTCGTTGACGGGTCCACATTGCACCAAACCGACGATTTCTAAAATGCGGTTTCGATTTGGCGGTTTTTGCTTACAGCCCTACGTTTGGTGGAATAATCTATTTATAGCCTTTTTCATAATAAATTATTTTTTTGGTCTTTTCTTATGTCTTCTTCTTTTCCTTTTTGTTTTTGGATATAATGGATTGTCAAAAATATTCCTCGAGAAGACTTCCTAGTTTTTCTATACGAACTCTATAGAATATTTAGCCCTTGTTTGGTTTGGATTAAAATTCAATTAAAATCAACAATTAATTTTAACCATACATTTCATGGGGCCCACAACTTTTATCAAAATCTACTAAAAATTTGACAGTAGACTCTTATTTTGTTTTTGTATAATTCATTAGCTCGTGAATTCATATTCCCTTTTGCACCGTTTGAAAAAACCTCAACCTTGAATTTATATTACGCAATATTATTTCACAATAGTCAAAAATAATTATTATTTGCATATTGAGAAGCAAACGGTAAACTAGTTTGTCTTTGAAGTGAAAACGGAAAGTAACAAAAGAATTTGAAATAATTAAGGTTCGTAATAATTAATAAGGATTCTATATTATTTCCATATCTACAAGAAATAGGTAATATATATATGTACTTACCAATCCTCTCCCCACACGCATCCCTCTCTATACTATATATACCTCAAGTTTTGAGAAATTTTCTCCAACAAATAATTCTCGTTCCTCTCTCTCAAACATGGATTATCAATCCGACAAAGCTATACACGTTCAAATTACACGGACGGGCGAAGAAGAAGTTGCATGCCAGGATCCTCTCATGTCCTCCTCAGTTCAGATCACGTACGACTTCTCTTGGCAAACTACGCTTCGTTACACCAAATTCGAATACGGCGAACAAGTAGTAACAGAAATTCAACAGCGAAAAATTCGGGATTCTGTAAACTTGGAACCTCAACAGTTCTTGTCCTATAGGAAGATGCATGAAATCATGAATGATGCTCTCGGAGCTTGGCCAATATGTAATTGTATTCGTAAGAGTTTGATCGAGGAAGTGTTTTCGAGTACACAAGCAATGGCAGAATCAATGTCTTCGGGTCATTATGCTTTACGTATTGGTGTTGATGTAGACGCGGTTTATCATTATACTATCGGCGAATCCCAAATATTTCAACGTGCATTGCAACGTTCAATAGAAGAAAACAATGACTATAATATGGTTCCGGCAAGTAAGTCGTCAATTAAATCACTGAAGAGAAAGAAATTCGATGACGAGAACAACAATTGTGATTCTTGTACAATATGCTTGGATCGATTCTCTAAAAGATCTAAAATCACGTATATGCCATGCTCACATATGTTTCATGGTAATTGTATTGAAAAGTGGCTGAAAACAAGTCATCGTTGTCCAGTTTGCCGATTTGAGATGCCAACTAGCGAGAGATGTGCCGCATGATTCGACAAGAAGACAAATATTTACGTTTAAATATTTACTTTTTTTTTTTTTTAATTTATAATGTTTTGGAGGGTGTATTCAATTTAGATTTTTAAATAATTTTATAATCTTTTTTTAGTAAAAACTTTTGTGTAATTCGTAAATTACAGAGTTTCATTTAAATAGTTAATTTCGTAAAAGTTTGATCAGGGAAGTATTTTCGAGTATACGAGCAATGATAGAATCAATGTCTCCAAGTCATTATGTTTTACATATTGATGTCGATGTAAGCGAGATGTATGCTTGGATAAGTTCTCCAAAAGATCTAAAGTTACACAAATGCGCCATGCTCGCATATGTTTCATGGTAACTGCGTTATGAAATGGTTAAAAACGAGTCATTATTTTGTTGAATTATTTATTTATTTTCATAGCACAACGTTATACCATTCCGAGTGATGGTCCGTAACACATAATAATGAAATTACATTTCTCAATGTCAATAAAAATAACTAGAGAAAGAATATATTTTCAATTTAATAAAATAGGTCAATTTCATATTTGATTATTGAACTTTGACTAAAATTTGAATTGAATCATTCATCTATAATTAATTTGTCTCAATCAAATCATCATGAAATTTCAATCTACTTTAAATTATCGTCATTATTTGGCCCTGTTAGAGAAATCGACGTCTGATTTATACAGAAATGTTAAATATAGTTGTTCTTTAATCAAAACATCGTGAAATTTCAATCTACTTTAAATTATCGTCATTATGTTGCCCTGTTAGAGAAATCGACGTCCGATTTATACAGAAACGTTAAATATACTTGTTCTTTAATCAAATCGTCATGAAATTTCAATCTACTTCAATTGGATCGCTCATCATTAATTTATCTCGATCAAATTATTGAACTTCTATTTGATGTAGGATTTGTTTCTGTTGATTGATTATTAGGTGAGTTTTGTATGTCATGTTGCATAAACAGTTATGAAATTTTAAAAATTGCCCCAAATCATTTAAAATATAATATTTCAATCAAAAGTCTGATTTTACTTCAATTATATTACGCAATAATTTTTTTTAAAAAAAAAAAGATCTTGAATACTATACAGATGTAATGGTAAACTAGTTTTTGAAGTGAAAAGGAAAGTAAGTAACAAAAGAATATGAAAAAATTAAGGTTCGTAATAATTAATAAGGATTCTATATTATTTCCATATCTACAAGAAATAGGTAATATATATGTACTTACCAATTAACTACAATCCTCTCCCCACACGGATTCCAAACACCCTATATATGCCTCAAGTCCTGAGAAATAGACAGCAGATCTCACATTCCTTCCTCTCTTTCTCTCTAACATGGATTTTAGCCATGAATTCCACCAAGTTGAATACTTCGAAATTACCCAGGTTGGCGGAGCAATAACATGGCACGGCCAACCCAAACTTGCACTTTCGATTAAGTTTTGTTGCCAACGGGTTCTTCGCTTCGAGGATGGCGAACAGCTGGGAAGGGAAATTCGATTGGAAGGTATCTCAAATCACGTGTACATTGAGCCCGAAGAATTCTTGTGCTACAACACGATGCATGAAATTATCAACCGAACTGTCCGAACTTGGCAAATATGCAGTTGTCGTCGGGAAAGTGTGATTAGGGATGTGATCGAACGTGCACAAGGAATTGGAAGATCGCTGTCTAATTGTCACACCGTTCTGTATCTTGACGTTAAGGTAA
Source organism: Fraxinus excelsior (assembly GCA_019097785.1). Taxonomy (NCBI): domain Eukaryota; kingdom Viridiplantae; phylum Streptophyta; class Magnoliopsida; order Lamiales; family Oleaceae; genus Fraxinus; species Fraxinus excelsior. Next base: position 19,280,231 of record CM032626.1, read on the forward strand.
AGGTGGTTTACGATGAAAACATGATTAATGAATATTCACGAATGTATAATGAGGTATTGCAGCGGTCAATAGAAGAAGATAATGGCTGTAATATGATTCCGGCTGCTGATTCGTCAATCAAATCACTCGAGATGAAGGAATTAGACGACGAGAGTGGTGACTATGATAGTTGTAGTATATGTTTAGACAAGTTCTTCAAAGGATTCATAACCGCACGTATGCCGTGCTCGCACATGTTTCATAGTAATTGCATTACAAAATGGCTCAAGACGAGTCATTATTGTCCGGTGTGCCGTTTCGAGATGCCGACGACTGATGCATGATTCGATAGGTAGACGGTATGTTTTAGGTTTTAAGAAAGATGTTATTTTTTAAATGGTCAATTTCTTATTGTCATTATTGGAATTGACTCTTTCTTTATTTTGTCTCTCGCCATGCATATGCATTAAAAGGTAATATATAAATTAATAAAGCAAGAGAAATCAAGATCATTCATTACATTATTTATCAATGCAAATTGGGAAATAGCATGGGAAAGAACACGTAATTAACTGAATGAAAAGTGGTAAATTTCAATTTTGTTCAATGAGCTTTGGGCAACTCATCTTTAATTTGTCACGATTCAATCACTAAACTTCCATTTACTTTCAAGTTAATCACTTTGTTTTTCCCTTTTATGGAATTAACGTATGATTCAGACTCGAATGTTAAAACATTGTGGATCGTCATGTATGTAGATGGTTAATTATTCAATTTTGGTCACTGAACTATCAAGAAATTAGCTTATCTTTAGTTTGTCACAATCTAAAGTCACTTAATTTGCTTATAATTTCAAAACTTGATTAAAAAAAAAAAACTTTAACACAAACATAACTAAGCAAAAAATGGGGGAGTAAAAATATTAATTTCACCATCATACTAAAAATAAGCAAAAAATAAAAAATAAAAGTAGGACAAAATATTTCACCTAATTTCAAAGCGTGTTTTAAAAATATTCGAACAAAAATCATCATCAAGATCTAAATGTGTTAATTTTATTGGAAGGTGTATTATACGAAAGCAACGGAAAATGTAGGGACATAAGTGTAACAATAAAATTAAAATTAAAATTAAATTTTTTTTTTTGTTCAATTTTAAAAGTGGTTTAACAAAATAAAATTGTGGTGATAATATAACCCTTAATTCACATATTGGACCATAAAAGTACACGCCCACTAAGTCATGTTTGAGTTTCTTTTTTTCTCCAAAAAATGTATTTTCGAATAATGATTTAAAGGAGAATGTGTAATTAAAAATAAGAAAAAAAAATTGAATTTGCGTGTAATATTTATTTTGTAAAAAAATTGTGACTAAAAATAGAAGAGAAAATGTATTTTAAAAATAATGAAAATCAAACCACTCTAATAGAAGGAGGAATAATGCTCATTGAACATGACAAGGCGAAGTGATACTAACATCACATGTTTGGGTGTTTTTCTTCAAACTATCAAATCATGTGTACACACGTCTTTACCTATTTTTTAATCCGTCATTGAACATGTTTTGTAGCATAACTCTAAAAGAGACATTGGCCTCACTACAATAGTGATAGCAACGGGGCGGGTTCGGGGCGGGATTTAATAAAAAAATTTCAATTAAATACAAATTCAAGATTTTATAATCCAAAGTAAATAATACTTAAAATAACTACATCAATATCCAAACCAAGCAATAAAAACAAATAATATCCAAAATTAAACAAACAATATTCAATTTTTTATTTTTATTTTATATTTAACTAGGCGGGGCAAGTTCGGGGCAGGGTACCCTCGCCCCACCCCGTCCCTGCGACCCGAGGTGGGGCGACAGTCCCCATCCCGCTAACCTGTCGAAGCAGGTTTTTTTCGTTCCAATTGAGACGAGCAGGTTTTTTTACGAGGGCGGACGTATTTCATTCTGGCGTAGAAGAGTGGGCTAGTTAGAAAAAATATCCTACTTGGGAATTTTTTTGATTTTCTCTTGAACATTGCGTCACCGTTCCATCTGGTGTCTGAAATTGAATAATATAGATCAGCGATCCATTTCTTCTTTCCTCGTTTTTATAATTTCCTCTCGTTGTTCTGAGTTGTTTGATTATTCTGATTTTAATCGAAATTGTAGAAAGACGATGCTAGAGAAAATTGGGTTGCCCCCAAAACCATCACTACGGGGAAATAATTGGGTGGCTGATGCTTCACATTGCCAAGGATGTTCCGCGCAATTCACTTTCATCAATCGCAAGGTTTTGGTTTCTTTTATTCTTGATTTCTTTCTAGTTTTCTTGATTCTTCAAATTGCATTTTAATGAGATATATAATTGATAGTGTGATCTTGGTGCGAGAAAATATGATTATGCAGTGATGATTTTGCACTTTTCTTTAACACACAAATCACAAAATCGGTTCTTTGATTATTTAATTTACGATCTTGATTTTCCAGGGTAAGCTTTACTAGTTAATTCACCAACTGTTAACGTCTTTTACAATTGAAGAAATGTGATCCCTGGCATTTAGGGGTCATTTCAATCATTACTATTTTATTATACCAATATTTTGAATACCTTTAGGCATTTCTTTTATTCCCATCATTAATTAATTCATATTTTGTTGTTCCAAGTGATATAGTGAGGGATTTTATCTTATAATTTCCTGATTAGATATGTTTAATTTGCTTGCTTTGAAGATAGTCACTGATAATAAATAAAAAAAGTGATGGTCCAAATATTAATTTCTCATCCTGTATTTATCTTCATTGAGGATTAAGAATATAGCAAGTTGGCAAAAGCAGTGGTATGAAGCTAAGGAGAAGCATCTAATTTATTGACCATTATTTGAAACTATACAATTTATAGAGTATAGTGATTGGCTATTCATTGCCTATAGCATCATTTAGAGATATATAGGCATTTTTATTTAAGTTCTTTTATTAAGATATGAGATAACCGAGAAAGGTATATTTCATATGCTGTTCCTGTGAACAGTGTGATCAGATAAGTTGGAGGGTGAGTGGAAAAGTGGTCAAAAATGTCCCATCAATGAAGTAAGGGCTTTCTGGACTTTCTCCCCTCACTCCCCCTTTTTTAGAAGCCCAGCAACCAAAGGTGAAGGCGAAGAAGAGTGATAAAAAACCAGCAATTTCCGGCTGTCGAAACAAAAATTGAAATGGGTTAAAATTTATATAAGAAACGGGAGAGGCTGCTTGAAGATCAGTGATGGTGTAAATGAGATGTATTTTCCTTCTAAACATGAGAACGGAAATTCTTGTAGACTCATAAAACTGAATTTAGGCTGGAAGATGAAAAAAACCAGTTAGAAATGTTTAGGACAAAAAAGGTATAGTCCTACTAGAGACACGTGCTCAATTTGTTTTCCTAAAATATGAGTCAATTTGTACTTTAACATTTCACATGTTAAATTGCCACTATGAGGTGATTAAGGGACTAATTAAAGGGAGTGAGGTGAAGAAATAAGATTGTAATCTAGCCATGTATCCACAAACATTCTTCTGCTAAGAGCTACTTATGGGTCAGATACGTTAAGATATAACACTCTGAAATACAATAAAGTATTGCTAAGATAGCTGGTGGTTAACTTACTGAACTATTTGTTGGATGTATACACACAACATGCAGATGAATTTGCTAAGGGGTCGTTCTCTTTGTGTTTCTGTTTTGTGTTTTGTGTTTTGAATTCATTTTGTGTTTTCTGTTTTGAGTGTCTGTTTTAAAATTGCTAAAAACTCGTTCTCTTTGTCATTTTGAAAAACTGTTTCTCAAAATAGAAAACTTGAAAACGCGTTTACTTTGAAATTTTGAAATTTTTTTTATAAAATTTTATTCAATAAATCTGATTACTCAATAAATTTTAATAATTTAATGTTAATCGATTGAAGAAAAAAATTAATGAGGTAACATTGCTAAAATTCTTTCGTCTAATTCAAATGATGTCTTATTTCTGTGTCCAGAACAAAAAAAAAAAAAAACGCACATGTTATCTTCATCACATTCTTCGTACAAAGATAACAAATTTTCCGAACTATTTGATTTTAGATAAGGAAACCATTTTCACTCTTATGTGCAACTTAAACTTTAAAAATGTTAAAATAATAAGCAACACGGAGTATTTTACAAATAGGTAATGATCATTATAATTAATTCCACGAATTAACAAAATTTATAAAACACGTTTACACAAATAAACAAAAAAAATTGCCAAATGTTCTAATTTCTGCCTATGGCAGCCTTCACATAAACAATTCATCACACACTTTGCCGTCTTCAATCCAAAGCCATGAGAAACGCAACTTTTTTTTTTTGAATGGTGGTAATCACACGATTGAACACTAATTGTAAGATCGACCTGGGCATCCTCCATTAGCAAGATTCTGCTTAGGACTGGAAGAAACACTTGAACTGGCAATACTGCCATTTCCAGCAGATTTGAAAATGACTAACTAATTATAATGAACACTGATTTTCCTTGGACTTCTCTGCATATGTTTATGAATAGAAGAAATATTGGTAACCATCAATGCTTATCATGTTAAGGCTAGAATGAGTAAATTAGCTGCAGATGCATGGAAATATTTGATTTAAAGCTAGTTACAGTGAAATTTATTTTGAAAAATGATACGAAGCAAATGTTTGGCAAAAATGTATACTAAGCAAATGCACCTCTGCTAATCGCCTTCCCTGCCACTTCCACCACCACGACCACCACCTCTGCCTCCGCCGCTGCGTCCCCCTCGATCTCCTTGGTATCCACCACCACCTTCTAAAATCATAGCAACATATCTCGGATTAAAAGCAATTAATCATGAAAATATAATTATACAAGGCCAAATCCGAAAATTTAAATCCAATCCCAAACTCACCACCACTGCAATCAACCAATCACCACCACTGCAATCATCGCCAGCCGCCACCACCACGGCCTACCATCACAACCGTCAGTCACCACTGCCAACACAACCACCACTGCAATTTCCAATCAACACAATCGAAGTCAATGGGTCGAAACCAATTAACCCAACCAAAATCGAAAAAACCAAAAACCCCCAAACTTGCAGAGATAAAAGAGAGAGAGAACTTTACCTTCACCCTGCTACGAACAACGCCAATAGGTCACCGACGTGGAAGAGAGAGTAGGCAGAGACGAGCCAAACCATAGCAGCGTCGCGAAGAATGGGTCCCGACGCTGCGTGCGTTCACGGAAGAGTCACCTCCCCACGCCGACTCCAGTACCGGCTCAGCTCCTTCGTGGGCGTCGACAAGGGAGAACCGACGTCTAGAGGGGAGGAAGAGAGGGGATGGATTTGAAGAAAGGGAAGGAATTGAAATTGGCAGTGGAAGGAATTAGAAAACGGCAATTTGCCGTGTTTTCGTTTTTTTCCCCTGTTTTTGTCTGAAAATGGCCAAAACGATGTTTTCCTTGTTTTGTGTACAAATTTTTTATCGTTTTCAAAAATACGTTTTCAAAAATAGTAAAGAGAACGCGTTTTCATTATTTTGGAAAACTGAAAACAGAAAACGATCCAAAACGATCAAAGAGAACACCACCTAATTTTCCAGAACAGTTGGGCTCAAAAATATTGAAAAGAACTCAAGGATACATGTTCATAGATCCTTTATTTCTCTACTCATGGAGGTTTCTGACACGTTTTTAGTCGTGACATCATTTTCTTTATTTATCTAATTATTAATAGCCCTTTTGATGTCTTGATGTTCTCGATGGATCTTCAGCACCACTGTCGCAGGTGTGGAGGCTTATTCTGCAATAGCTGTACCCAGCTAAGGATGGTGTTGCGTGGACAAGGTGACTCACCAGTGCGTATATGTGAACCCTGCAAAAAGTTAGAAGAGGCAGCTCGATTTGAAATGCGGCATGGGCATAAAACTAAAGCTGGAAAAGGTATGCTTTTTTAGATTTATTACTGTCTGAGGTTTAAATAATGGTTCCTTGCACAGCCACTCAAGTTCTTTTACATGATGTTTCTTATTGTAAATGAAAAGCTAAATCTTGCTTTGAAGTTGTGTGACACATAAATTCGTCTTCTTTTTCTGTCTCCTTGATTCCTTTCTAAGGAGCTCTTTGTAAATTATCCTCTAATATGGGGATGCATGCATTGCACCATATGTGAATTAGAAGGGATTCCTACAATTTATACAAAAAATAAACAACTCATGCATTTTTAGGTATGTTAAGTTGATGAGAAGTGTCACACTGTCACTTTCTAGTTTAAGAAAAGGGCAGAGGAGACATTGAAAAATAAGGTTAGCTAACTTTTCTCTTCTATTTGTCATTTGATTTGGCCCCCATTATTTGATGTTAAAAAAATTGAAATAGTGTTTTTTTGGAGAATGTGTGGTTGAAAAAGTAGGAAAAGTTTTTGGTTTATGTGTAATATTATTTTATAAGAGAATGTGGTTAAAAAGAAGAGAGAAAAATATATTTTAAATTTAATGGGGGCCATAGGTTGAAACAAATTAGGTAAATTGTGGTTGGAATAACATTACAGATCAGAATATATTTTCACACTAAGATTTTAGTTTTTAAGTTTGTCATGAGACCAAACAAATTACTAAATAATAATATTTTAGATTTGCAAGGGTTTGGATGAAATGGTAAGCTCTCAGTGATTTAAATTTGAAGTCCTGGTGGCAATCACACCCTCACATAAGGAACAAGATTGCCAATACTTTAGAAGAAATTGCATTATATTTTACATTTACCTGAAAGCTATACCCCTTTCTTTCTTATACCCATGGCTCGAAAATTGACCATCTTTCAGAATGAATTTCTCGATCAGTTCTTCATGAATAGGTTATGATGGAAAAGGATGACCCAAACATTAGGTGTATTATTTTATTTGAAAGCAACAAATGATTCGGCTTGTTGAAAATTTTTTGCTGCTCTTTGTATTTCAGTGATAAAAATAGAATAAAAAATTACCTTATCTCAAGTTTCATTGTCTCCTCTTGATCTCTTTAGATGTTTGATTTTTACCTGATGAAGATAAAATAAGATAAAAGATCTCTTTGGTTTTTGGAGGATTTTTATGGTGTGTTGCAATATTATATCTAAATTTTCATTAATTAGGCATTGATTGCCTGAAAGAAAGATGTGTGTCTATAAAAGTGTGAAAGTGGAAGGATCAAGTTTTAGACTACAATCTGCTGTTTCGGTATTTATTTTTCATTTCAAGAGAAGAGGTCTAATGCAAAGAGGAATGCCTTGAAAATCGAGATGTGGCACATTTCAAAATGCTCTGTGATTCAATACACGGGATAGCTATATTGTTTCACATAATATAGTCCCGACCTTATCGCTTAAGCTCCTTGCAGGTGGTTCCAAACTTGCATCAAAGAAAGAGGATGAAATTTTGAATCAGATTCTGGGTAATGAAGATATGCTTTCTGGTCCACAGCTGACAGGCAGCGCGTCATGTTCGAATGTTAAGGAAACATCCACTGCAAATGGAGGAGATATAGGTAGAAGTATTTCTTTTGATCAGCCTGCTCAAGCTTTAGCAGAAGTGGGATCTGCTACTCCTGAAGACTTGCGTCAACAAGCCTTGGTTGAAAAAAAGAGATACAGAACTTTGAAAGCAGAAGGAAAATCTGAAGAAGCCTTAAGAGCTTTTAAACAGGGAAAGGAGCTTGAAAGACAGGCTGGAGCTTTGGAGGTATATCTGAGAAAAAGACGTAGAATGGTTTCCTCTTCCAGTTCTACGAATGACATTCAGCAAATTAAAGATGATTCTACATCATCTTGTGAGAATAATAAGCTCCCCATTCAGAAGAGTGAGAAAAAGGATGATCTTGCTTCTGAACTCAAAGAACTGGGATGGTCAGATGTCGACCTTCTTCATAGTGAAAAAAAGCCAGCAGTGATGAGTTTGGAGGGTGAGTTTTCCTCGCTTCTCGGAGAAATCTCTCAAAAACCTAATACAGAGAAGGGAATTGCTGGCACTGATAAGTCCCAGGTCATTGCTCATAAGAAGAAGGCTCTAGAGCTGAAGCGTGGAGGGAAAGTTGCTGAGGCCAAGGAAGAATTAAAGAGAGCGAAAATTCTTGAAAGAAAAATTGAGGAAGAGGAACTTTTGAGAGAGGCAGAGGATTCTGATGATGAACTTTCTGCTTTGATACGGAGTATGAATGATGATAAGCATGATGATTTGTCGGCACATAAACACGATATTAATTTTAATTTTGATAACTTAGTTGGTATTGCTGATGATGTTGGTGTAGATGGCACATTTGAGGTGACAGATGACGACATGGGTGATCCAGAGATTGCTTCTGCCTTGGAATCATTAGGCTGGACTGAGGACCCTATTTATTCAGAAGACATTGGTATTGAGGTTGTTCCTATTACCAGGGAATCATTATTAACCGAGGTCCAATCCCTGAAAAGAGAAGCTCTGAATCAGAAAAAGGTGGGAAATACTAGGGAGGCATTGGCACTGTTAAAGAAGGCAAAAGTACTTGAAATGGAAATTCAGAGTTCTGATTCTCATGGAACTGATTCAATGGCTCAGGATTTTGCAGAACTTCAGAAAGTTTCAATCTCCCAATCTGCAGAAGAACCTTTCATTCCTATCAAGGTGGGTGTTGAAAATGTAAATGACAGGAAAGATAAAGGCCAAAAATCAGCACCAAAGAGTAAATTGATGATCCAGAAAGAGCTTATCACCCTGAAAAAGAAGGTTCTTTCTTTGAAAAGGGAAGGGAAATTAGATGAGGCAGATGAAGAATTGAATAATGCAAAGGTCCTTGAGGAACAACTTGAAGAGCTAAATAAAGCTCCAACAGTCAAGCACCCAAGCGCTAGGAATAAGCAAACTTCCAATACTACAACAATTGACCTCGGAAATGAAGCGGAAGTGACAGATGTTACAGATCATGACATGAATGATCCTACTTATCTTTCACTTTTGAAGAACTTGGGGTGGGAGGAGGAAAATAATGAAAACGTTCCACCCACATCTTCCCAAGAAAATAAAAGTGCTTCTAAATACACTGGTCACTCCTCTGTCACAGAGGCCACTGCTAACTTTGAGACTGGGACATCTAGAAAAAGTAAGAGTGATATTCAGAGAGAACTTTTAGGGTTAAAAAGAAAATCTCATGCCATGAGACGCGGAGGAGAGGTTGAGGAGGCAGATGAAGTGCTAAAAATGGCCAGAGTATTGGAGGTGCAGTTGCAAGAGTTTGAAGTACCAATACAAAAAGAAGTTTTGGCTGAAAATAGTGAAGGAAATGCATCCATGGATGCTTCACAAAATGCCCTCTCTCTTCTTCAGATGGACGAACGCAATAGCCTCACTAAAGATTTAGGAAGCAAAAATAAGATCACCGTGGAGAAACTAGAAGTAGTTCGTGAATCCGTGCAGCCACATATTCGTGAGCCAACCTCTACTCAGGCAACTATGTCTCAACGCGAGTCAAGTTCCTTTGAACAAAATATCATGGCACATAAGCGGAAGGCTGTAACCTTGAAGAGAGAGGGGAAATTAGTGGAAGCGAAGGAGGAGCTTCGACAGGCAAAGCTCTTAGAGAAGCGCATGGAGGAGGATAGATCTCATCCTAACACCAGCTCTAGTGATGCATCAACCTCTGATGTCTCTTCTGTAGAAAAGAAAGAGGCTAGTCCAAAGTCAGTCTCCAAGCCATTGTCCGGCCGTGATCGGTTTAAACTGCAGCAGGAGTCACTTAGTCACAAACGTCAAGCACTTAAGCTATGAAGGGAAGGTAGAACAGAAGAAGCTGATGCTGAATTTGAATTGGCAAAAGCTCTTGAATCCCAATTGCAGGAGTTGGATGCACATAATAACACAGGGAATTCTGAAAATGCTGAATCGGTAGATGATGCTAGTGTTGAGGATTTTCTCGATCCACAACTTCTGTCTGCTTTGAATTCAATTGGAATAGAACATGCCAGAACTAAGTCCCAAAGCATTGAAAGGCCCGAGTCAAATAAATCTGTGACAGTCAAAATTGACAATGCCAACGAAGAGAGAGAGCAATTAGTTGAAAGGATTAAGGCAGAGAAGGTGAAGGCAGTGAGCTTAAAACGTTCTGGAAAGCAAGCCGAGGCCTTGGATGCTCTTCGGATGGCCAAACTTTATGAAAAGAAGTTGCAGTCCTTAACTTCCCAGTGATAAATTATCTTAAGATTCTTTCGAGGTTGAGATACTTTCCACTTCAATATTTTGTACGTTGGCTGCAAGTTGATCTAGATACTTGAGGTTGGTGGCAAGACTATATGCAGATGAAAAGAATATACGGAGACTTGTTTTTTCAATTTCTCTATGTATTGTAGGACATCTATGGTTACTATTCGTAACTTAAATTATGATTGAAAAAGTGAATGCAGTACATATTGATTATAGATAGCATTTGAAATAGTCTTGTAAGCATTTTTCTTGAAAAACATCTTCTTTCCTTATGAGAACGGATATTGGGATATTGTTTTTACTTATGGGTGCCCAGTGCTCTAAACATTAGCTAGAAGGGCATCTTTTGTTGATGAATTATTTATTATTTAAGGGCCAATTGAACACTCGGTTATGAATAGGGTTGGACAAAAGTCACGAACCAAATCGGATCGAACTGGACCCGAATTGAACCGAATGATTCTTCTTAAGTTAAATACCCGAACGAGTATCTGAATCGAAAATCGACGAATTTGGTTTGGTTCTAGATAAAGAACAATAAAAATCGAATCTCCCTAATTTTGTATTTTTTTTATCTTCAATAAGTCCAATTATTTTTTTTTTTAAAATAAATTTGCTAACTAATTAATTTAGTCCAAACTCGAAATATGATTTTACCATTTCTTATTTCCAGCAAAGTCTAACTTAATCAAATTGACATACATTTTACCAAAATTTCTTATTCTAATGTATTGTCGTTTCTGCCGTTCTATTATTGTGAACTCGTCATCTTCTTCTTTCTATGATCTTAACAGTCAAATTTATGGAGAACTCAACAAAGAGAGGTGTTTAGATATCACAAGATTGGAATACGTTATTTTGTAAGAGTTAAGATTGAACATGTCAGAGTTGAATAATGTAGTGTTGTAATATTAAAAAAATTAATTATTGTACGAAACTCGGGAACTGAACCGAATGGAACCGAACCCGAACGGTTCCATTTACTAAATATCAGAAAATTCAGGTTTCGTTTGGTTCTCTTTAGAATCGAATCGGACCATGCCCCCCTAGTTATGGATGCTCATAAACATGGAAGAATGATCATTGGTTGCTTTTATTGTGCAATTTTCACAAAATAGTTGGGATCTATGTGACTATTCTTACCAAACCTAAACAAGTCCTTTCTTGTCGAGGAAAATTATTCACCTTCATGATTTTTGCTCTTCAACTAAAATGTGGTTCCGAAAAATGTCATAAATTATATTATACAGGTTCAAAAGCTTATCATCACAGGTTAGTCATATTCCTTATGTATGTCTCAAGACTTAGCACGGTGAAGGTCGGCTTTGCGACACGAAGGAACCATCTTTAAAGAAACGAGCTTGACACAACCGAGACTGAGTTGAATAAACTTGATCCTAGTTGAGTCAACCAGGTTAGAATTTGAAATTTTGGTAGAATTCGTCATAATAGGTCCAAATACATGCTATTTTTATTGTACTGGAACCACCTCTAGTAAATATTAATGCCCAACAAAATTCATAGATAATGTAACTATCATTAAATACACCTGAAAAACACATTAGACCTTTTAGAGAAAATCATGTCAGTTTTAAAAGCCAATATCTATACTTATAGTTAGTGGGACACGTTTGTTTGCACAACAGTCCTACACTATATTACAAGTATTGATGTCGCTTTTCAATATGTTGTGATAACTAGATCATATGTTACATTTTATTCGAATAAAATCAATCGAAATGTAGTTAAACGCTTGTTGAAAGAGTCACTATTTACAATGCTTGTAAGACTAACTGTCAACTAGCCCAATGATGGTCCCTACTAATGAATAAACATTTCTTCACCTTACTAAATTTCACATTTTTATCGGTCTTGAAATGTTCTTTCAATGTCGACCGAGCTACTGATAGTGACGAAGACAAAAAATCAGATTTTTGCATTTTAGTCAATGCTAATCTCGTTGCTTGGAGATGTACACAAAGAAACATTGATATAGGTTTGCAATTCCACGAAATTATTCTCAACGCCTACATCTTCTGTCAATCTGTGTTAGTGCTATGCAACGCAAGAACAACAAACGTTTAAAGAAATCAGCCTCTTTTTATATTCAAAATACCGATTAATACTTGAAAGCACCACAATTTTATTCTATATCTATATCCACTAAATAGCTGTTGATACAATAGGCTAAAACGCGAGAAAACAAAGTTCCCTCCAAAAATCTTTTCCAGCTCAAGAGACTGGTAGTAGAATGACTTAAAAAAGTTGAAACCCAATCCAGCTTCAACAAACTCACCAGGGGATCGCAATTCAGAGTTCAGACTAGAGCCAAACCATGAGATGAATGAAGAGCGCATTTCTGCGCTATACATGAGAAAATATATTTCTCATATCTCCATGTCATGTCATGATCAAGAGATGGAGTTGATATATATATATAAACAAATTAAGCAGTGTGAATTAACTATTTTTCCAGAATTTTGTAACCACCTATAAATCTTAAACAAAAATATAACAAATAGAAAGAGTAGACATTGTGGAGGAGATATATTTATCAAAAGGAACTTACTTATCAAGTGGTACATACAGGGAAACTACATAGCGCTTGTGGCTATAAAGACAAGAAAGAATTGGCCTAATCTCTAACTTTTCATTACCATCCTACCCGGAATCAACCTAAGACGCTTCATTAACAGAAAAGTACCTCCACGTTCTATTTTAAGAAAATATGCAAATGTTTTAGCAATAAAGTAAATGTACATCATCATATTGTTTGTCCATAAGCTAATACTCGTAGCTTAGGAGCTTCTCCGGAGTCCTGAGGAAACACTTCGGCATCGCCTTTTCTTTGACAAGCCCTGCATTATTGTCATTAGTGTCACCAAAACTTCCACGTGTAACATTAAATTTATAATGGGCATGAGTACTGAGAAAATACTGAAGTAGTGAAAATAGGAATGGAACGACGTAGTTATGCTTTGTATACTGTGCATTACTAATAAATATCCAGTTTTTGACCATTATTAATCGAGATCGTATTGAACTAAGAGACAAAATTAGAAGACAACCCCAGTTTGGTGTGGATTAAAATCTTGACAAAAATCTAAATCAAAGTCAACAATTAATTTTAACCACATATTTTATGAAATCCACGACTTTTTAACCACACGTCTAAAAATTTGATTTTTAGCTACACCAAACAGGAGCTAAATGTTGGAAAAAAAGTAATATGATACGAGTTACAGTCAGGGGAAACAGACAAATCAGCCATGGCTTTGCATAATGTGGATCCAAAAAGAAATGAAGTTCTAGTTGAAGTTAAGTTGCACGTTTAAACTAGTCTAATAAGCACAAGTGAGTTCAATGTTGGCAAATGCTACGGTTATATCAATGTAGGGGAGATCCAAAACCTTTCAAAACAGTACATATAGGTTCCGAACCTTTAAATCGTAGTAGATACGTTTCAAATCTATTAAAAATGTACGGTAGAAGAACTTATGGAGAATTTCTGTCCAAAAATCAGTCAGTCAACTAAAAGTTCAGCGTTTGACCATTTTATAAAGAAGAAATTGGTAACTCTACATTTTCCCACCTAAAACTATTAAAATATTTAAAAAAAAGAAGGTAATAATGAAAAAGATATATTTTTTCAGGTTCTTCCGCAGAAATTTTCCCCCACCCTCATTCTCACTCTACCTCTGCCATGCATAGTAAAGAGATTGGGAAAAGTTTCACATCCCAAAAACCTTCTCTCTCATGGAACAACCCATTGATTTCTTGCAACTCCACCCGTGATTTCGTGGCTTTTCTATATGTATATGAGTGTTACATGTACAGAGATACATATGTTTTGAATTTTGAATTCTAAAATCTGAAACTGAATTTGTAGCCATGGCCGATAGCTCCTCCATCAATTGAAACTGAAACTAGAAACCTTGGAGGCTTGGGCACTGTTGTGGGTAGGATGGATAGATCGAGGGCTGGCTGTGCATTGTGTATTCAGAGATTAGTTTGCTCAGAGAGGTGATGATATCCTACAAATTTCACAACTGGATCTATTAGATCAGAAAAAATCACTTTCATCTTCAATTTGATCTTGTTTTATTGAATTACTAAAAGAAATAGAAATCTAAATAATATTTGAGCTAATTTGACAATGCACTTTAGTTTTGTCTGTGGTGCGGAGGGGAGATGACGGTGCATGGTGTTTTGATGAAGGTTTGGTGGAGACTAGTGGCAATGGGTGAGGGTGGGAGAAATTTTATATGGAAGATGATGAAAGGATATATTTTTCTTTTTTATTTCCTTTCATTTTTTTGGTCTTTTTATTTAATTATTTTAGTTTTTTAGGTGAAAAAATGTAAAGTTAGCATTTTGCCCTTCTAAAAATGGTCAATCACTTGACTTTTAGTCAACTAATGAATTTTTGTATGTGAAACTAACTACAAGGTCCTACAGCACATTTTTGAAAGGTTTGGGACGTATTTGCTACGATTTGAAGGTTTAGAACCTATTGGCACTATCTTGTAAGGCATGGGACCTCAGATGCAAATTTCCTTATTTGCAACTGTCTCGTTCTAGATTGGCCTTGATGCAGTAACAAAATTTTTAAACAGAGTAGAACATTAACATGTCTAGAGGCACACTACTGGACAAAAACAAGTAAACTTCTTTTTTATTGTTTACTTTTCTATGGATTATCGAAATAATATACTGGTCTGATAAGCTCCAACAAACTATCATCAGTCAGTTAAAAATACGCAGACATGGTTACAAAATTAACACTGAGCACTCGAACAGTAGAACAGCATCAATCTCCAATACTTTCATCACATGGACATAAATCATGGCTTGTAAAATAATCTTACTAAGATGCCTTTTTGCTCAATATGTTAAGATCAATCACCTAAGATAGTTAGCGTATATCTAATTCGCCTTATCCACTCTAATCTTAGAGCATTAGATGCTTTCAAGTCCTTTTTCGTCATCAGCCAAGACGGTGACTAGCTGGTTGTCGATAACGAACTTTACCCTTTGGTGTAGCGTAGATGGGCCATCAGCCAACACTAGGAATGTAGTGACCGAGAACTTTTAATTAATATAAAATTAGTTTTCTCGAAAAACGTGTCGCTAAACTTTAACCCTAATTTTAAAAAGAAAGCGCTTTCGTCTAGCCGTTATAAAAACGAATTCAAATCTATTCGATCGAATCCAATCCCGAATAATAATTTTATTATCAATTCCGATTTATTTTATTTAAATCCAATTTTAATAATTTCAAGTCCAATATTTATAGTCCAATTATTTGAAATCCATTTATATAGGCCCAATTACATAAGTCCAACATTTTAAATTTTAATTCTTTTAGCCCAAATTCATTTAAGTCAATTGCTTTTAAGTCCAATTAGAATATTTCCAAAAGTCCAACTATTTGGCCCAATTACCCATCTAGAAGTTTGTGCCCTAATTTCTATTATTCATATACCTTCATTCTCCATCCCTCACATTCTCACAAGCTAAACAGCCCCTGGGTAAGGATATTTCATCCCTCTCGATTTCAGCTTACTGGAGACTTGTGTTGATGCTAAAATCAATTTTTAGCATCAACATCAATCCCTCTAAATCTGGAAACTCTTGATGATGCTAGAATGACAATTTCTAGCATCAACTTGTTGATTCCACAAAATTCTACAGCACAAACACCAACAACAGTCACCAACATTGCACTCACCAACTCACTGCTCAACACCACCTCCACTGCCAAACCACTAACACCAGAGCCAAAACCAACCGAGAAGCTGCAAAACAATGCAGCCCATATGCCCAAAAATCAACACCCAAAACCACCACCATCTCCATCAACAATCAACTCCAACCCAAAAGCTTCAACCAAACGAACTACGCACACCAAAATCGAGCTCAAAAACTGACTACTCCAACACCTCACCACCTCAAAATCGAGAAAAAATGCAAGCAGTCACACAAACCAACCCCACCACACACGGCCAACAATCGACAGTCACTACTCCAAAACCGTACTCCCAAGCCCCAACTGAAATCGAGGAACACCTCCAACAACCTCAAACCGACAGCCCCTATCATCCCCAAGTAACAACACCCAAAAATCGGACAGTGGAGGTTGGCCTCGTGAGTGAAATGTTGTGGTGTTTGTGCTGTAGAATTTGTGGAATCAACAAGTTGTCGATGCTAGAAATTATCATTCTAGCATCATCAAGAGTTTCCAGATTTAGAGGGATTGATGTTGATGCTAAAAATTGATTTTAACATCCACACAAGTCTCCAGTGAGCTGAAACCGAGAGGGATGAAATATCTTACCCAGGGGCTGTTTGGCTTGTGAGAATGTGAGTGAAGAGTGTGAGTGGAGTGGAGTAGGGTATGAATAGTGGTAAATTAGGACACAAAACCCTAGACAGGTAATTGGGCCTATCAGTTGGGCTTTAGGGTTTTCTAATTGGGCTAAAATAATTAAATTCTGGTTTTGGACTCATTTAATTGGGCTTAAATGAATTGAGCTAAAAGAATTAAAATTTGAATCGGGCTTATGAAATTGGACCATAAATGTTGGATTTTAATAATTGGGCTTGAAATTAATAATAATTGGATTTAAATAACATAAATCGAAATTGATAATAAAATTATTATTTGAAATTGGATTCGATCGAATAGATTTGAATTCGATATTATAACGGCTAGACGAATGCGCTTCTCTAGAAAATTAGGGTTAACGTTTTAGCGACACGTTTTTCGAGAAAACTAATTTATATAATTTAAAAGTTCGCGGTCGCTACATTGAGATTGACCGGTATTTGAACCAAGCTGGAAGTTGTGTAATTGGATACTCGAGTTCCGGCAGTAGGGAGGTACAGGCCAATAGTGGCCAGTG
This sequence comes from Fraxinus excelsior, assembly GCA_019097785.1. Lineage (NCBI taxonomy): Eukaryota > Viridiplantae > Streptophyta > Magnoliopsida > Lamiales > Oleaceae > Fraxinus > Fraxinus excelsior. Next base: position 19,297,330 of record CM032626.1, read on the forward strand.
AGAAATGAATTTTGTAACTTTGGATAAACGAACACAGATTTAGAAGTTGTTCATGCAAAGAACCCTCCTTGTATACATTGAATAAGGATTTTTCCAGGTTAGTCATAGGCAAATTTTCATAAAGAGATAAAAAGCTCAATCAATAAGTGTGAGGAGGGCATTTTGGGTGAAAGAAAATCAGGAGTGGAAAGAGAAAATCCCTATCTAAGAATCACCGGGGAGAACAGAAGGACAAAAGGAAAAGGCAAATCAAAACCTGCTGAAGGTGGTGACCAAAGGTACTAGGGTGAATGCCCAAAGGGCAAGTAAAGATGCAACCACTAAGAACGTCTCATTAATAATGTAGTCTTTAATGTAATGGGAATAAACATGAAAGAGGAAAATACAGAGATGAGGGATCCTGATATTCTCCTAACAATCAAAGTTTTCAAAAAGACTGACCAGATGTAAAAATTGTAAATTAACATCAGGCAATTTTTAATACTCTGTAGAGAAGTTAGAAGAAATCATGGAATACCCCCAAATCTCAAAGAGTAGACACGGACCAATTATGCATCTGATGTTTTAAACAGATAAAGCAAATAAAGGTGAAATATAAATGCTTACCTTAGAGGATGGAGGGGGCAGAGAAGCCTGGCGCACAGCCTTTCCTGGTTCTGTTAGCTGCTGAATCTCATGAAGCTGGAGTGCTATATTCTCCAAAAGTTTCATCTGAACTCTTTCCCTTTCACGATGTTCAACAGATATGCTAAGTTTCTCTCTCCCCTCCTTCAAAGTTCTTAATCTTTCTCGAAGCCTGATAATTTCACTGTCGATTTTTAACCTTTCAGTATCCACAGCAGATATGGAACTCCTCCGCACATCTGAAAGCAAAGGTTTCCACCTTGGGCCCATTGGTGGAAACCCATTAGTTATGACTGAACTGCTTCTCTTAATGCCTAGTTCAGTGATCAAACCACTAGTAGCTGGACGGTCATTGATAGCAACAAGCCAACAACCCTCTTTGCAACAGAGGCCTCCAAGGGAACATCAATTTTCCTATCAGCTTCTGAAGTATCAGTGACCAAAAACTGCTCACCTTTACCAATGACATGAACATCATAGACATGAGAATCATTATCAAAAACTAAATTAAATGAATCATGAAATCCATGATGTGCATCTTTCCTATGCTGCTTCAAATGTGGAGCATCATATGGATCACCTGTCTCGGTTCCATTACTAGCGTCTATCTTATTTGGGCCTAGGTTGAAGTTCTCAGTTCCCTCGTGCTCTTTCCCTACTAAAGGGATAGTTTTCTCTGGAAAATTAATTCCTTGAGGGTCCCTTGGTGGCATGTACAAGTTATCGTCTATGGATATCATCTCTTTCTCCTGAAGCTCCACGGTGCAATCAGTACTGCATATTGACATCCACAAAGGTAGTCTGCCCAAGTCCTCTTGTTTCTGGAAGCTAGCATTTCCGCACGATCCTTGAACTGAGGATTCATTTCCAATAACAAGTGTACAATTCTGCTTATCAGTAGATACACTATCATCTGAACCTTTGTTTTCTATTGATACCTTCTTGTCAATAGAAGCGCTAAGCTCGTGTAGCATCAGAACAGGATCCTTGTTTGGATCAAGCAAAGAATCAACAGGTAGTTGAGGATCATATTTCTCCTCGCCATCATGAGCTATCTGTTTGTCTCCAAGACAATTCATCTGCCTGTACACTTCTACTTCCTTTTCTAAAAAGTGTTTCTCCCTCTCTCTTCTCACCAGGATTTCTTTGAGGATGTTCATTTCTTCAGCATCATAAGCAGATTTTTCTTCTAATATCCTCTGGTATTGCCGAGCTTCCATTTCTTTGGATGCCTTCTCCTCCTGTAGGCGCAAAATCATAGCCATAGCCTCATCTGCAGCAATTGCAGCAGCACTTCTTTCCTTTTCAAGCTCGTGGTAAAGAGCCAAACTAGCAGCATGTTCTTCTTCAAGCGCACGTTTCAAGAACCTTATTGCATTTTTCTCATCTCCATTGGAACCCAGGTCCCCTTGGCCACTTTCTTTGAGATCTTGAACTAATGATACATTTTCCTTTATGTGCATATCTTCACCAGGGCATTTATTCAATTGAATGCTGTCAAAAACTCCCTGCCTCAATCCCATGATTGTGGGAGCCTTCTCATCATCTAAGTTCATGGATAAGACAACGTTTTAGCATATGTGAACCATAATTATATATAATACTGCATACTTGGATCCTTTCAGTTCATTTCCATTTCAAAACTTCTAAGATCTCAAAAAGTCAATTCATCGTACGTCAATGCATGTATTAAATATTCCAGATTGAAAAGCAAAGCAGCAAGTAATCTTTTAAGGCTTGAAGCAAACAGAGATTACAAAGAATTTCTTGGAAAATGTTAAAACCTAAATTAACAGATTAGATAAGAGCTAAAGCTTTGTGTTGCAAAATGTTAAATTGCATACTGTATCAACTTTCTGTCTTTCAAGCTTTCCTTGCTCATATTAACAATCAATTTTCTTCCTCAATCAAAATCATAAGATCTGATTCTGGAAGTGAATATATATCAAATGCATTTCAATCTTTTTTACAATCCAAATGTATTATCTCTCAGCGATCTTATCCTCCTGCTCCTAAACAAAATGGGGTAGCAGAACGCAAAAATCGTCACCTTCTTGATATGGTCTGAGCTCTTCTAATTGAATCTTCTGTTCCATTTCGTTTTTGGTACGAAGCATTATCTACTGTTGTGCATCTCATCAATCTGTTACATTCTTCCATTCTTGATAATGTTTCTCCATTTTATAAACTCTTTGATCATCATCCCACATATTTTCATTTGCGCCCTTTTGGCTGTGTGTGTTTTGTTCATTTACAATTTCATGAAAGGACTAAACTCACTCCTCAATCTTGTCCTCAGTCTGTCAATCTGATATTTCCTTCGCCGTTCATACCGTTAGCAAATTTATGGATGCTCCTCGTCATCTACATTTGGGAGTTGTTCGTCGCATTATTCGGTACCTTATTGAGACTCCTCATCGTGGTATGTTCTTCCCTGGAGGGACATCTCTTGAGCTTACCGCTTATAGTGATGTTGATTGGGCTGGGTGCCCTAATTCTCATCGATCTACTACTGGGTGGTGTATTTTTCTAGGTGATACTCTCATTTCTTGGAAATGTAAAAAGCAGGATCATGTTTCTAAGTCTTCCACTGAGGCTGAATATCTTGTTATGTCAGCTGTCTGTTCTAAGATTGTGTGGTTGTGGGGTCTTCTTGCAGAATTTGATGTTTATAAGTCCCAGCCTACACCACTTCATGGTGACAATACTAGTGCTATTCAGATTGCGGCCAATCCTGCGTTTCATGGACGCATCAAATATATTGAAGTGGACTGTCATTACAGCTGGGATGCCTATGATTCGAAAGTCATTGCCCTTCCGCATATTTCCACTGCTCACTAGGCTGCAGATATCTTCATCAAATCCTTGACTCGCCATCGTCATAACTTTCTTGTCAACAAATTAATGTTTGTGGACTCACCAACAACAATTTGAGGGGGGTATCAAAGGATATTCACTATTTAATTTAATTATTAATTTCCATTTATAACCCGCATAGAATCAGGGATTTCATTGATTGTTGTATAGTATAAAATCTTTCCTTATATATCTTTGTAATATTCTATAAATTGAATGTAATACATACTGGAACATCATTCAGCAAAACTTGTTAGGGTTCACTTGTCAATTAACACAAGAATAAAGAGCGACGACCTTGATCAAGAAAGAAATACGACCACGGCAGATATTCTCTCTCAAAATTAAAACAAACAGTTTTTGTTAGGAGTTAAGCCGTAATTCCAATTATCAAAGCAATATTAAGTAAAAAAAATCAGATCCACACACACACACACACAAAAAGAACAGAATGTTATAGTAGTTCACTCTCAACCCGTGAACTACGTCAGTTTTCATTATGAGAAGAGAAAAAATATTACAATGGTAATCTTGCAGCCTGTCAATCTATACCTCACAGTTAATGAATGTGTGAATATTAGGGCTGCCAAATATGTATTCAATCTATAATATTAGGTGACCAAAAGTGCTTGCAAATAAATTGCAGCATAAGATGTGCTAGCAATCAAATAGCTACTGATGTAACTGATAAAAAGAATACAAGCTAAAACGGAATTCAGGGACCAAGAGAACTCACATTCAAAGTTATGAGCATCATCTTCATTATCAACGGGCAATGAGATACCTTCACTAAATTCATTCCCTCTCATGTTGATGCTAGAAGGAGATACAGGAACAGCACCACCTTGCACCTCTACACACAAGGAAGGATCATTCGACGAAACCGAAGAATAATTCCCACCATTAATACCCACTCTTCGACGCCGCCTCAATCCACCCCTTCTTGTAGAATCTACTACCCTTTTCCCCTTCATATCAGACCTATCGTTCCTCCAATTCAGCAGCCTCCTGGGTACATTCCCTGACCTCCTCATATCTGATACTGAACCACGCGATGTCTCACCTTCCATTTCAAGAATACCCTTAGGATTATCATTAATAACTTTACCCTTCTGATTATTTGCCCAAATGGAATCATTGAAAGGGAACTTTTGCTTCACGGAAAGTTGAACATTAAATACTGTTTGAGTTGGGAAATCAACTAACAGCTGTTGTAAGCAGTGATTCCTATTCGGGGTAGTGAAAAACAGGCCATTACAAGGGCATGGTAAGCACAATCCAAAAAACCCAAGAAAATTTGATGCTAAATAGGCCACGGCTGATGCACACAGCAACAAGTAGGCTATAGCAAGATCAAGAAAAGCACCAACTAAACCACTCAAAGTCCACATCTGAATGGCCCGGCATCCCATTTTCATTGATGATTAAACTTGATTTTCAGAACTTGATCAAAAAAGGTTTTTTTTAAAAAAAATTATTGGCTGGAAATATTTACCTACTACTCGAAAGGAAGGCAGCGAAGGCCCTCGAGGCGGAAAAATCAAGAAAACCCAGCAGCAACGTGTAGAAAATTGGGTAAACTTCGTTGCGGTCACTGGACTTCCAGGGAAAAAAAAAAAAAAAAAAAACAAAAAAATTAAATTGGGTTATGAAACTTTAATTTATCTCAGTTTAGTCACTGAGCTTCAATTTAGTTTTAAATTGGTTTACTTAACTTTGATATAGTTTCAAATATCGCCACTTTGTCATGTACGATTCCCATATTGATGAAAATTGCTTAATTGAAAGTTATACCATCATGAATTTTTCACATAATCAATGTGTAGCATGTCAATTTATCACTGTATCATATTTTAAACATGTTAAAATAAAAAGGAAAGCCATTTTAATCTTTTAATCTAAGATATTGCCATATCATTCGTTTTATCATTTTTTGTATCTAAGGTACTACGTAGCGAAAACATGGAAGATCAACTATGGTATGAGGATCAACTAAGTAAATTATATCAATTTAAGGATGAAAGGTGGTGAAATGTGAAAGATATGGACGTAACCAGAACTGAATTACAGGCCAGGCTAATGCGTAAAAAAATTAAAATAAAATTACACAAGAAAATAATTTTTTACATAAAAAAAAATCCACTAAAAAAACTCAATGGACTGTCCCTAGTGAAAGAGTAACGAAATTTGAAACTAGATTGAAGTTAAGTGACTTAATGAAGACAAATTAGAGTTTAGAGAAACTAAGGGCCCGTTCTCTTTGTCATTTTCGGGTCTTTTTCTGTTTTCGATTTTTCAAAACGTCCAAAACGCGTTCTCTTTTCTATTTTCGAAAACGAGTTTTTGAAAACACAAAAAAAAATTGCACTGAAAACACAAAATGATGTTTTCAGCGTTTTTGATGTTTTCTGTACAAAACACGAAAATTTTTGAAAACACGCTACTGTTCCAAAAAGCCGGTTTCTTCCCATAACCCAAATCCAAATATTTCTTCCGTCTTCTCTCTTCTCTAGAAGAGAATAGCCGACGATCTCTTCTCCTCTCTGCAACCGGACGTTGCTGTTGGGCTGGTGCCGGCGCCGGCGCCGAAGTGGGGACTGGGAAGGCGACGCTGCTGTGAACACAGCGTCGCGAGCCATTCGTCGCGATCCATTGGAGGCGACGCTGCTGTAAACGTTCGTCTCTGTCGCCTCTCTCTTTGACGCCGCCGACGTTCGTCTCTCTTTTTTCTGTAGTATTTTTTATTTGGGTGTTTTTTGGTTGTATTGATTTTGGGCGATTTTGGTGGTGGTAGATGGTTGATGATGGTGGCAGACGTTGATGGTGGTGGTTTCTTGAGGGTGGTGGTGATGGTGATGGTGTTGATTTAGGTCAATTTTGGCAGTGTAAAGAGGTTGTGGCGATGGTGTTGAGTTAGGTCGATTTTGGCAGTGCAAAGAGGTGGTGGTGGTGGTATTGATCTAGGTCGGGTAGGGCAGTGGTTGAAGGTGGCAGAGGTGATGTTGATTGAGGTCGATTTTGGAAGTGGTTGAAGGTGGTGGTGGTATTGATTTCAGTCCGGTAGGGCATTGGTTGAAGATGGCAGAGGTGATGTTGATTGAGGTCGATTTTGGAAGTGGTTGAAGGTGGTGGTGGTAGTGATGGTGGTGTTGATTTTGGCGGTGGTTCATAGTGGCAGAGGTGGCGTTGTGGTGGTTTCTTGAAGATGGCAGAGGTGGTGTTGATTGAGGTTGATTTTGGGAGTGGTTGAAGGTGGTGGTGGTGGTAGTGGTTTTGGCGGTGGTTCATGGTGGCAGAGGTGGTGTTGTGGTGGTTTTTTGAAAAAAACTATTATACACAAAACATTGTTTTGAGTTTCAAAGTAAACGTGTTTTCATAGTTTATATTTTTAGAAACAGTTTTCCAAAACAACAAACAGAACGCATTTTCAATAATTTCAAAACAGACACTCAAAACACAAAATACAAAACGAATTCAAAACTCAAAATAGAAAACTGAAACACAAAAAGAACGGCACCTAAAACTTCATACGAAGTTCAGTAACCTTAACCAAAAAAAAAAAAAAGAGGCTTTTGTGATGCATTGTGTACATGTAAACTTTGACAGAAGGTTCCACTCATCCATTTCGCATTGGTACTTGACAGAAAAATACAACATGGAGTTTGAAATGTCCCAAGTGAATGCTAATAAAAATCTCACGTCCTCTAAACACAAAAATAATGATCGGTTGGACCCACCCAAGCATTTGGTGAGTGCTCGATAGGGTGTATTTGATGAATATTATTGAGAAAATATTGTATTTTAAATAGCGATATGATAAGAAATATGTGATTAAAAAGTAAGAAAAATTTATTGATGTAATAAAAAATATTATTTTATTGAAAAATGTGTGATTGAAAATGAGTTTTGAAAGAATGTATTTTTTTTTAAAAATGTGTACCAAATAGAGTCTAAGTAGGATATACATTTGGATAAAATAAAAAAATTATCTCATATTTTGGCCCGCGAGTGATAGTGTACCAAGATTTTTTATGGCCAATCAAAAACAAAGTTGGTGAGACAAAGTTATCAATGTATGCACTTGGGAGTTGGGACATCAACATAGACAAAAACATATTATTATTATTATTATTATTATTATTTAGTTAACAAAGCCAATAGCAATTAGAAATTTGCACTGTTCAGTATATCACGCTCACAGGGCTTGCTGGAGCCATATAAAGAATTTTGTAACCAGAATGGCCATGCAATGTAGAAATAGTGACCTGGTAGGGAGATTAGGCTTTGAAGTACATGGTGTGAGAACCAAGAAACATTGGACATGAAGCTCATAATGATTTTATAGAGGTGAGGGGAATATATGTTTTGACAAAATCCACGTATCAATAAATGTAGATCTTTTCCATTACACTTTGGGTTGAGGAAATATTCAAGGAAGATTCTTGGGCATGACCAAGGTTCTAATTTATGTGGGGTATACAGTTTTAGGCTTTTAGCCAAGCAAATGCATCCAAAAGTACAAAGTTTTTCATAATTTGGGCGTAACTGAAAAAAAAATGTTAAACGGGAGAGGACATGACTCGGAATAGATTTGTGGCCCCGTTTTGATAATGTGATGGTGATGACGAGCAGAGAACTTGTTACGTTGCAGAGTATGTGGTGTGGAAAATATTGTCAACAATAGTTTTAAAGTGAAGAAAAACATCATGCGCGCCTCATTTGTGTTTTAGGAGGGTACAACCAAATATATTTCGCGAAATGATAGATGAAAATAACATAATATTTATTTCCATCAAACGATTCAACAAGAGAACTTCAATGTTATGGACCTCGAGGGGTGAGGAACATTGACAATACAGAATATGTGAGTTTATAAGTTTTTTGTACATTTGCATGCATTACAGAGAAATAGGGGTGCAGGAGCATTAGAAACATCAGATTGATGACCTAACCTATTGTGCCAAGTGATATGAGAGGCTTTGACACAGGTGAAAGAAATGAGTGTGGGATAAGTGGAGAAGGAGGTGGGCAACTCGTACACACAATTTTTAATCCTATGACTGAAGATCCTTGATGTGAAATTGAAAAGAAAACAGACAAAATCCAACGTAAATGTTCACGATAGAAATCGAATCAACAAATTCTTCTCACTTATCTCGGATTTTCACCTCTAAACTCACTAGTTTTGGTACTCAAATTGGAGAATGAGGATAAATGGCTATTTGGGATGGAGATATTTGAATTTGCAAACATTTCTCTTATGAGGCAGGGGTATTTATAAATTCCCCTCAAAGCCTCTGGGCAATTTGATCATTTCAGACGAATGACATGTGTTGGCCTTGTATTGGCTAGTTCGTAACTAATTTTGTTATAATATAATGTTTACTCATTGAGCCGAGCTGGGGTACCAGGCTTTGGCTTACAGGCTGGTACCCGGCTCTCTCACATGGGGGGGGGTGGGTGGGTACATTTTTGGGGGTTTTTTTATTGAGGTGGGTCCGCGCCGGACCCACCTCATTGTGAGGAGGGAGCTGTGCCAGGCCTTTTACAGGCCTGGCACAACAGAGTTTTTCTTACTCATTAGCCCAGGTTTTTTCAACAACGATTTTTGGCCAGCCTGGATGGAGGAGTTGTTCGCCTATTTTGTGCGAGCCATTTACACTTGGTTTCCCTTTGCATCTTTTATGCCCCGCGTGTAGAAAGCCAGGTTCATGGAGTGTGTTTCTTTGTTTAAGAGTTAACTTTATTAGATTGAACATAATTTGGAGATGGAAATTAGATTCTTTTCAATTCTAGAACAGGAGAACGATAGACAATTTAAGCCCTCATTTGATAGCCATTATTTGGCAAAAAGTACAGAAAATTTTTGGATTAACGTGTAAAATATTTTATTGTGTGAATGTGTGGTTGAAAATGAATATGTAAAATAAAGAATTCTGAAATAATGATTGTCAAACAGGGGCTAAATGCGTGAGACTTGTAAAGACACTAACACACCCGATATGCATAATGGACAAGACAGTTCCTCCAATCATGATGTTGTCGTACTCATAACCATCATTTGAAAAATGGAGAGATTATTTAGATCAGTAATGGCATGGTGGAATACCCCGTAGAAGAGTAGCCAATTGGGGGATGATTGATCCGATAGAGCTGCAAAAGAGGATCGGGGTGATGGGGCAATACTTGTGAATGTTGACATGTCTATGATGGAACTGAGCTGATTGGGACATGAGGCCTTGTACAACCAGCAAAAACCATCTTACAATCTCAGTCATGTCCCAATCAGTCCATTTCCCCCACCTATAGAGGGTATCACACAGCTCATATGGCCCTGTACAACCAGCATAATTATTGGATTTCTAGTACATGACTGAAACTGGGGCAATATTTGGCCGTGTGGCCTGGATACTTGTATAGCTGGCAAAAGGCCATGAAACAACGAACCGAGAAGAGAATTTTAAGCTGTTTAGGATAATTTTGGTTAGAAGAGTGAGCAACACAGTTGGTCGGAATAGTGGTGGATGTTGCCGACGATGAGCAACAGGAGAAAGTCAAGGCTGACAATATCACTAGCTGAAAAGTAACGCAAATTTACCTAAACCAAATAGTATACAATAATTTTATCTACAATAAACTGCATCTTAAATAAGATAAAACTTAAATACTAATAAAGTCAATAGAATTCTAACTCGTCTAGAGTAGTATATCTCTCCATAAAATCGATCCAGAGTATGTTTTTGTTCATTAATTAAATAAATAACTATACAGCGAGAATTTAAAGAAAATAAACTCAAAAGAATAAAATTGCAAAAAAGAACATGATATCAAAACATGCGAAAAGTCTTGAACTCAAGTCTCGCCATCACTTGAAACTATACAAGAAAAATAAAGTATGCTTACGTGCGAAGGGATGTGGGTTGAAAGCAAGGTGTAAATTACATTATGCCCATCTAACAACCTCAACAAATACAAGAGCAAAATAAAAATCACTGTGAAGTTTCTTGATCCATGTAAATCAACTTCAAGAATATACAAACCACTGACATTACAGTTTACAACATTGCTCAATCATTTAGCTCAATCCAACGCACAAATAAAAAGGAAATGCCTGTTAAATTCATCCGATATTTGCTGTCGTCCACTCGGCTGCCTGCATATTGCCATCAAAAGGCGATGGATCTCCACTACCAAACAAAGTCCGTGGTCTTTTTTTCAGTGCAGCAGCCTGTGATGCGGGGGTAACTAGACTTCCATCCAACACCATGCCCTTGCCAATGGATGGCAGCGAGGTAATCCGGCCATCACATTCATTACCAACTTTAATAGCAAGTTTAGAGAGTTCTTCCCTAGCAGTTTCTAGCCCAGCAGAGGCCATGTCCTCATCTTTAAGAGCTTTACAAGCTTTATCAAGAATTGACTGCAGATACTTTCCCTGTGCTTCTATTCGGATCTGGAGATGACGCTCGACCTGCTTTTCATGGTATTATAAGAAGAAACTCTTTTTGCATCAGAGCATGGTACTAAAATTCAAACTTAATGGAGTATATGGAAACTATGCAACTGGAAAACAGATATTCAATTTCGGGTTTTTGAAATTTATTCCTTCCACTGTTTTAAGTGGCAAGCAACATATGGAGAACAATCTCTGTTATTCAGTAGAAATTAAGTAAGTTCTAAAATAAATAAATTTTTTGAGTTGGTCAACGTTGGAAAATAATTGAAAGTAACACAAGTTACAATCAAATTAAGTAACATTTTAAAAACCAATAACCTTTCCAAACTCGTTTAAAATCAAAAAGGTTACTTAAAAGTAACAGTAGGGTAGGTTACTTTAATTGTAGCAAAATATGCTGCATTTCACCTAGAACTAGAAGGCCCAAATACAGATAATGTGAGAAGCTTGATAATGTTAGAAGCTAAACGTCATCAAGCAGAAATAGGAAACATGTGCGTCCATGCATAGCAAAAAATCAATTAAATAGACAGATGATATCCTAACCTCCAGTTGCTCGTGCAGTCTTCGCTGAACTTCCATCTGTACTCGTAAAGCCTCAGTAACCTGGTAACCACTGGTGAAAATATAATATAAATAAATAAATAGAACTTAAATAAAAATAAATAAAACTTCTGGTTAAAGAAAAGATATAGCATACTCGTTTATATCTTGTGACATTATTCTCGATGAAGCTGATGTAGATGAACCAGTATCCAGACTCTCAGCACCACAAGATGCTGCAGCCAAAGCAACCACAAGTGAATGAATTAGAATTTGAAATGCTAGGAATGATTTATTAGATACCACCATGTTATCCATATGGTCAAATCCTTTTTCTTCCAATTAACCATTTATTTCCCAAATTCTCATTTCCACCAGATTGGAAGACCGTCATGCCACATGAACCATTTATTCCAAAATGTTAATTTCCTCCATAAAGAAAGACTCGATACTGTTTTCTTAACTGATGAAAGATCTGTTTCCATTCATCATGAAGAATATAGAATTACAATCATCAAGCGGTAAAGAAATCCTCTAATACCAAGAGTAAAAAGAAAACCAAGAATATAACATCTTATTTCTAGCAAGAATTATTACAGGAAACCCTTGAACTTGTTCATAGGGGACAAAATATTTCTAGATGAATTTGAATTGGTCTAAAATCAGGGAGTTCAGCAAATCAACAAGAGCATGAAAGTGTGAGCTACCAAAAATTGAATAAATAAACTTAAGGAACTCAACATCTACAACTTTAGTCAATTCAAAATGGTTTCAAAGGGAAATTCCCAACGGTAGTCAACAAAGAGGACAAATCAAAATTTTCACTTTCCTTCAAGTTAGTTGTGTCGGAATTCAAAAATTTCAATTCATTGTCCAACCTTCACAGAGTTATAAAAACAAAATTAATAGGTATATTTCCAAGCAAAAATGGCAAATTAGTTTTTAGGAAAAGAAGAACCACAACCTTTGCTCATCTTTTGGTTCTTATGGATTGCGACGAATGATGTGAAGCACCAGAGTTTAGCTATGAAGCCTTGGAGGATCAGATGGTAGGTATATCGGGCCATCTCCTTTCTTCACACTGGCCGTTTATTTCGGTTTGTGCACTGCCAAGGGGACTTCAATATCGCCCCTTTATTTGGTATCTCTTCACTCATCCCCCCAACCTCTCCTCCTATTCTGGTTTCTTGCCATGTTCTGCATTTGGAATCTTACAAGATGAACACCCAAGGTAGTCAAAGATGATTTTTCTAGTGATGGGGTATCGTCCGGGATCACTCTAGACCATCTATTCGTGCATTATTCTCATCATATGGTGATTGCATACTCGAGGCTGAGCCGAGGGCCATTCTTCATAGAATCATTCTTGCTTAACGACTTGGTCTCTCAGATTTATTGATAGAAGCAGATTCTTCTGCTGCTTCATTGCATTACACTTGGTGGAGTCTGTGGTCCATCTGGATGTGTTCAGGCACATCAAACATTTAGTTTCCTTTGATTGTGACACTGTTTCACATATCTATCATGAGGAAAATAAGGTTGCTAACTCATTTTCTACAGAGGGATGTGAGTGGTGTTGCTATTAGTAATATGATCCCATTGGCTTGCCCCGAAACAGACATGAACTTCCCCCTTTTAGAGGCCTTTAGCCATTTTATTTTTCTAACATTTTTTACTGGAGGTAATATCTCCTCGGTTTTTATTCCTCTTATTAGCAGTGACGAATCCAGAATTTTGAATAAGCACAGGGGCGTTGACTGACTTGCAAAATAAAATATTAAAAATTAAATATAACAATTATTTTGCTAAAACTAAACATATATAATTCTGTTATATATTTCAACAATATTCACCAAATGACATAGTGATAAGTTTTGTATAATTCAAAAGAAGAGCACATGTTCAAGTCTTTCCAATTGCATTAAACCGCTAAAACTTAACACATATTATTTTGTTACATGTCTGGGAGCAATTCTTAAGCAATTTTTATCGTTTTTCTTACCATTAACATCTGACAAATTCGCGTTCCAAGAAGTCAAAAATGATGGCGGAGGAAATGTGTACAAACAATGCTAACATTTAACAAGTGTACCTATTTCATTAGTTCTTGTCCTTTTTATAAAATAATGAAGTCAACAGTTGCTGCAAAATCTGACCCATTTGTCCACACCAACGATCAATAAAACTCTTAAAATCTTCAAAGAATTTCTCCCAGAAAGGCACTTAGTGTCAAAATTCAATGAATGTTTATTTTTTGACATTTTTTCATTTAAGCTTTCAATAATCTTAAAAAGAGCTCATAGGTTAGAATCTCCTCCCTATTGTATTTGCTTTGGTAAAAATTGTAGAACTAGAAAAACTACACAATAAATTGGCATAGAAAAGATTCGATCCCAAGACTTCCAATTTAAATATGGAGGCTCTAACCAAGCTATAACAAATGTTTGAAAACAAAGTAAATTACCAAATATATAACAAACATTTTATCTATTCTCATCCAAAAAAAAATTGTTTCGGTGGATGCAGCACGCGAGGCCGTCGGTGCTTGTCGAGTGCTGGATCCGCCACTGCTTATTAGAGATTAGGTATATACCCCTTCAATGTATTCGTCTATTTGCATTTATATCATGGTTAGGGAATTCTTGCCCCCTCCATCCTATCAAAAAACATGCTACACACTGGGACTTTGATGGTGCTTTATTAAAAAGTAAATAAATAATCAAGCCCAACTTTTCCCACGAACAGAATCTCATCTCCTACACCCACATCCCATTTCGTGAATTGAATAAAAGAAAATCCCTAAGATATAAACTTCCAACCATTTTCACTAGAATCTCTCGTGGTTATTTCGGAACCCCAACCATTAGGTTTACGAACCATGATTGCAACTCACAACCTTACTCCATAAAGAAGATAGTTTCACGAGAAATATTCAAAGCCATTTCTACCAAATCTCTCATGGTTCTTTCGGAACCCCAACCGTTAGGTTTACAGACCATGATTGCAACTCACAACCTTACTCCATAAAGAAGATAGTTTCACAAGAAATATAAAAAAGCCATTTTCTCGTGTTCTTCTACCCAAGCTTCCAGGTTACCCAACTCTTAAGCCGCCTAGATTTTACTTGTAGTCCAAATCTCGAGCTAACAAATAATTATGCAAAGTATCTCCAAAAATAGACCTCATAAGTTTCTCCATAAGGACAAAAACCTTGCCCGATATTGACCTAATAAGAGTTAATCCGCCCCTCTTTAGAGAGAAGATTTCCTTCCAACCTCCAACTTTTGGACACCTATCAGACAACATATTGCCTCCTAAAGTCTCGCTTCCTTGTAGAACAATCAACCTTTAAATCACATTTTAGAGGCAACTAGATCAACATTAGTTCCCACAATTAAACATGAATGTTGGCTAGTAAAAGTGGAATATCTTAAAGTAAACAAAAGATTGAGGAAAACTCATTTGATGCCTTAAAAAAGAGTGTCATTTGGAAAGTGATTTTTTGAAAAATGTGCAGTTAGGGAAAAGTTATGGATCCCGTGCAAAACTATTTCACTGGGAGAATTTGTGGTTGAAAATGAGTTTTAAAAGATAAATTTTAAAGAATCTGTACCAAACAAGGACTAAACGTAATCCTTCTTAGTTGTTAGTAATTAGAGTTTGAAAATAGCTTCAATAAGACTAATCGTAATCTTGTTAGAGCATCTTCAATGCTTCAAATGGATTGCTCAAAAAAATTTAGTAATTGCGAACTCATTCCATTTCTTTTTAGAGGATTCAATCCATGTTTAGACAACTGAGAAGGACAAGTGGATCATCACTTTTGGGCGTAGGCAGCCCTCTACCATCTATCCCATTGAAAGAGTCGATGGACTCTTCTAGTCTCCCCAGTCATCAAGGGTGGTCCGCACAATGAACCCTTTTTGTTTGTCGAGGTGCTTCGCTCCTTTTTTCTGTTTGCTTTGGTTAGCTATCTCTCAAATGAGTTCTACTATAGAAGCTTTCAATGTAGACCAGGGACAAATATGTCACTCGCTAGGAAGTGAAAATCCGTGACTAGATCAGTTTTAGGGCTCAACATGTCCATGGGACCTCAAAAGATAGGGTTCATCAGACTTTTTCATCCATTCGTCGAGCGAATTGCGAGACATGAGAGTCATGGGCGAGGAACCATTCTCTTCATCGGAGATTTAGTCGGTTAGATTTCACTCGAGTGACGAGATGTGGCTATATACAAACCACATATTCACGTGACCAAGGCCATTAAAGGATCGATAATTAGCCCTACTAGTAAAGGATAAGAAAAAGAAAGCAAAATGCAGAATGTTAAAAAAAAAATCTCTTCAATGCAATCTCACAAAGACCCCATCAAGTTGATGTGGAAAAAAAAAAAAGACAGTCTGGAACTACGTTTAGATTTAGAAAATCTGTTACATGTGCTAACTCATCAACATTTATATTTCCTATTCGGATTTAGATATGACTTAGTTTTTACTTTAAGAAAGTAGAAGACACCTAGACAATATTATTGAATTTTAGATATAATACATTAGAGACCAAATTTAGACTTGAGTGTCTATTCAATAGACATCAATGCATAGACCGGAAAACTTTCAACTTCTATGCCACCTAGATACAAACCATAAAATACGTTGGACATGCCCTCAAATTAGTAGAGATGAGAGTTAGGTTAAAACTCTACTTAGTCACTAGAAACATAAGCTGTGTTTAGCAATCTAATCCTAATTATATATATATACATACACACACATACATACATACATACATATCTTCAAGCAATTCATATAGATAGAATCCTAATTCCATCTATATATCATAGGCCCAAATAGTGCAGGATGATTAGCATTCTGATATCCATTTAAAATAAATGTTTTTGAACTCAAATTTGGAAAAGCAATCTGAATCTCTTGTAATTGACTACGTAGTGAGGAAAGACTTAAATTCATATCTTCAAGCAATTATTTTTTATTTTTCATATTTTGGCTTTCAGTTATGGGAAGTAAAAAAAAAAGGAATTTAATTTGTTCATTATTTTTCCCAAAAAATCTCCATTAGATAAAGAGCTTGAGATTCAAAAAAAAAAAATCTTGTGTTGCAAAGGATGTCCACACACCCAAGTCAATTTGGAGCTAGGACAGAAAATTTCAGATGCGGACTCATCTTCTACGTAAGTACCTATCCTGTTTTACTTCTGCTGTGTACTCTTCAATCCCAACAGGCAACAGCTTCTCAGTTGGATTAACAAAACATACCAAATTTAAAAATTGCTAAATGGAGGATTTTCCTGTACTATCGTTACCTTAGATTAAGCGACTAAGATTTCTATTAGTTCAACGTAAGAAAAATGTCAAACCAAAAAAACTAGTCATGCGGAGAATGTGAAATGGTCAAGTATGAATCATGACAAAGAAGGTTTTTCTTAGTACCATCTTTAGAGTTGTCAGTTAACTCCTTGTTAGCTTGCTTTCCCAAGCGGTATTTCTGCAATGTAAGGTACTGAATTATCTATCCTTGCAAATTAACAAGTTATACTTCCAAGAGAATCAAAATAGAGAAAAGGCAAAGCACAGTTTTTTTATCTCCTTGGCTCACGAGGATACTAGGATGGGTTGAGGATAGGAAATGTATCATGAAACAGCATACCTGGAGATGTGACTTCAAGTGATACAATGTCAGGCCTTTCACTCCCATTGTTCTCATTATCATTTTTGGGGTTGCTTCTGCAATGTAAATCAGGAATGATGCATCAAATTAACATATCTATCCGGAAATATTGAAAAATATAGTAAATCAGGACATTGTATGTATGTATTGCTATTAAACAAACAAAAACATCAAGAAAAAGCAAGAAAAAGGTAAACCTCTGTTAAAACGGTCAGGAGAGGTTAATGGAAGCATATTTTTTTAAGTGATATATGTTGGGGCTCAGTAAATGTAAGCAGAACTCGGATAAATGAAAAGGGTAATAAATCTCGCATGCTACTTCACACCTGATCTCCCTCAAATAATCATAGTACAATTTGTTGCCGCCTTACACATTTCAGTTTGTGGCTGTCAGAAAGTCCAAACAAGGAGGATTGTTTTGGAGGAGAACCAAAAGGAAATTTGCCTTCTGTTAGCAAACTTTTGCATGACAAATATTATCCTTTCAGTTTTTCCCTTTTTCCGTGGTTTTAAACATAAATGTAAATTCCATGCATCATGTTTTTCCATAAGGTTCTATGTGGCATAAGTTTGTGATTGTGTTCGAACTGTGTATCCTCAGCGCCAATTCTACAACAAATCTGCATAGTGAGATCTACAGATTCTTTTGGCTGAGCATCTGCCGTTTCTCGTAATGAGCAGATGGTAATAAATGTCACTTAAATCTGTCAACAAGTGTAAGATTGGGCCTGTTAAGATTTGGGTTCATTTTAAAAGGTCAATTTTATTAAGAGGAGTAAATAGTAACCCAAACTTATATAAATTGGTCTATGTTTTCAACTTTATTCGATGTGGAATTTTATCCCTTAACATGCCCCCGCAAGATGGTGGCTCGTTTGAGCAGACCAATCTTGAAATTCGTGTGTTCAATTTTTTTTTAGTCTTAATCGGATCGAATTGCTCGCTGGAGTTTAACGGGCTATGATACCATGTAAAGAATAAAGATTGCCGTAGTATCAATGAACAATTTCCCACACTTTATTGATGTAATAGGACCTGACTTATATACACAGCTAGGAAAAACTATTTACGAGCAGTGTACATCAATTTGGCTAAAACTATGCAGAAGTTGCATATTTGCAGCAGTTACAAAAATATACAAAGTTGATTTTGAATGATCTTGCTTGATTGTAGGCTAAATGTGTTATGTTCAATCTTGGCCTTGATTTTTGCAATGTCTTTATACGCCCCCGCAAGATTGAGCTTCCATCAGCAAGCCCAATCTTGTTTCTCAGGATTTCTGTTCTTTGTCTTGACAATGGTTTTGTCAACAGGTCAGCCAATTGATCTTGTGTATGAACATGTCAAACTTGGAGAGAGTCATGTTGAACAAGATCACGCACAAAATGAAGATCAATTTGTATATGTTTCGTGAGTAAATGTTGGACCGGATTGAGACTTGGGTACGTAGCACCAAGGTTATCGCTCAGTAGCAAGGGGGCTGCTTTTAGTGGAAAATCCAGCTCATGAAGAAGGGCCAGAAGCCACATTGTCTCGGATTCCGCATTTGCAAGAGCCCGGTATTCAGCTTCGGAGGTAGATCTTGCAACTGCTCTTTGTTTCTTTGAGCTCCATGAAATGGGATTTGAGCCTAAGAAGCTAATATAGGCAGAAGCGGAGGTACAGCCATCAACATTTCCAGCCTAATCGGCATCGGAATATAGGTAACTAAAGCTGGAGGTCCAGATTTTGTGAGTTGTATACCATGGAAAATGATTTGCTTTAAGTACCGAAGGAGTCTTTTTGTTGCTGTAAAGTGAATGGTGGTAGGCTTGTGCATGAATTGGGACAACTTGTCGACCGCGAATGAAATATCTGGACATGTCAAAGAAAGATATTGCATGTTGACTACAAACAAGGAAGACTTGTTCGATGGCAAATGTGGTTCAGCCATTATGATTTCAACATTGAAATTTTAAAGGGTAAACAAAATTCTTTAGCTGATTCGCTGACTAGAGAATTTACTCTTTGCAGGTAAAAATGACAGATTTTCAAGATCAAATTGAAGACTTGGAATTACAGAAATGGAAATTTCAACAAGACAGCAAGAATTGCAAATCATGAAAAAGAAGTTAGCCAGACTTCAAAGACAAAAGCAACAATCAACTTCTGTTCCAAAGGGGAGGATGATAACTCTAAAAAACAACCACAAACATAAGGTATTGAAGTAGCAAGACTACTGAAAATGAAAATACAATTTTGGAAACAAATCCAAAATTCGAATGTAGTAGCAAGACTACAGGAGAAATTAAGACAAACGAGCATAGTCGAGCTCAGTATTCGCAAGAACATAAGGGTATTCAAGACCCAAAACAAAAAGAGCAAGAAACTCAAATAAAGACTGGAGTGCATTTTAAGCCTCAAGGTTCGAAAGAACAAAAGGAAATTCAAATTCCGACAACTGAACTCAAAACTCGAGAGAATTTGTGTACTCTTGAAAAGAAATCAAAACTCTTTTGGTCCGACGATGAAAGAATTTTAGAAAACCCACCACTTGTTGGTGTTGGAACCTCAATAGCAGGATCAAAATTTTATGTTATCTTTGAAGGGCCATTCAAAGGTTTCTATTCAAACTGGACACAAGTAGAATCACTTGTGAAAGGAAAGCTTTACAAACACCAAAGCTTTAAACAGTATACAGAAGCCTTAGAAGCTTTTCATAAATTTCATGAAGCTAAAGGTCAAAGCCCAATGCCTTACGAACAACTTTTTAATTTAAATGATATTAATTTGAGACCAAATTACTTCAACAAGACATTAGGGCAAGACCCAGAATTCCTATACCTCTTTTTAGACCACCAAGTGAAATTCAGAGACTTAGAATGATATCTTACAAAGATATGGCTCAGTCCAATTCAGAAAAAAATCCCAGAAAGGTTCAAAACAATAGGGAAAAAACCAAAACAACCTGAAACTTCAATTTTTGCAGGAATTAGGTTTCAAGACTTCATACAACTTGAAGAAGAAGCCAGAACAGTTGGAGCTTCTACCCCAAAAAGTGAAGGATATTTTGGCATGATAGAAAAGAAATTTGGACAGTTTATCTTCTTCGAAGGAGCTGATCCTACAATGGTCCAGACAGCATTTCATTGTGGATTAATCAAGATGATAATCTTAAGTGAAAGCTTTGAAGAAATTAAACTCATTGATAGCAAATTATTAAAAACCTTAAAGGATTTTAAGAAATTTGTTATTAAGGAGCAGAAATTACAGATGATCCTAAAGTTCAACAGTACAATTCCCTTTTGGGATGATAACAACGCCTTGATAAAATGATATCACCATATCCAAATTAAGACTATTCCAGAGATCATCTTAGACAGGCCAATTGAAGGACATCCAGAATGTGTTAATGAGCAAACCATGGAAGAATGGAGAAGTTTATCCTACCAAAGGATTTTGACAGGATTGAGATTTTTTAATGGAGAATCAAAGATAAAAATCATTTTTCAGATTTTATCTTGGTTACCAGTAAGACAAGCTCAACCATCAACAGGGAAGAAATCGAAAAACTTTGCAAATTCGAAAGAATCTTTTACAACGTTCCAAACACTCCATCCACATACAAAGGACACTTGCGTAAAGCTCTCAAATCCAACATTGGAAATTATCATGCTTGTCAATGGTGTGAGAAAAAGACAGGAGAAGAATCTGAAGAAATTTCTACATCAGAAGAATCTGGCAACAGTGCTAGTACTCAATCCGAGTAAAATAAAAAAGCAAAGGACATCATGACCGACATTTGCTTTTGATAAAGCAAAGGACATCATAACCGACAGTTGCTTTTGAAAAGGGCACCATGTGAATGACATTTGTCTTTTGTCACTTCAAAGAAAAATAATGGAAGACAGCACCATGTGAATGATTTTTGCCTTTTGTCACTTCAAAGGAAAATAATGGAGGACAGGCTAGACAGCTGGTCGAAATGAAGGAAGAAAGAATCATTCCAGAGGCCTATAAAAGGAGACATTAAAGACTTAAAAAGGGAGAAGAAATTTTTACAGAAAAATTTTATTGTTTCTCGAAAGATTTAATGTACTCGTTCTTTGGCTAAACACTTTAGAGACAATGGATCCATACTGGATCAGTACTTGTATCTAAGTAAGTTTAAGAGACTTTGCTCTTAAACCTTCTCTATGAATAAAACTTTTATGTTTTAATCTCATGCCTTCGAAATTTCTATCTATATATATATATAAATTTTCGTACGGATCTCCACAAATCCAGAGACACGAGAGTACCGCTAGGCAGAAGGCCTGAAGGGAAACAAGTCCAAAGGATTATTGGAAGTGAGGCGAGAACAGTATATAGACAGAAACGCAAGAGGCAACAACCAATCTTTACCAACAGTAAGAAGGTTTAAGTTTGCATTTTCTTTTAAGCATATTTATGAACATGTATGCCAGTTTGAATCCTCTGTCTGCATCTTACATACATATAATACTTCCGCACCTTCCGCATCTATTCTGCTATTCTGCTCCTCAGTTGGTATCAGAGCCTTGAAATTATGACAAATGAAATAAATTGCAATAATTGCATCAAATACATACTTATATTTACTTCTAAATTTCAGATTTATGAATATTATAAAGACAATTTAGAAATTGAATGCTTTTCTAAATATTTTAAGAGCTCTACATCTTAGAAATTGAATGCTTTTCTAAATATTTTAAGAGCTCTACATCTAAGAGAAAACAGGAAAAGAAAAAAGAAAAAAGAAAAATACTTCAAACACTATAATAATACTGTTAAAACTTTTATACTTCATTATGCATTTAATCATCATAATGGATTTACAGATTAACTATATTATTTGTCAAACATATATTTTTATGTTTACATAAGAATATGAATTATTTGAATATTATGAATGTGAATGTTATAATTGTATAACAGGAAATAATCATAATATGACTTTATATTTTAAAGAAAAATGTCAAGTTAGACTAAAAGAATTTTACAGAATAACAAAAGAATTTATCATTCATTATGTTAATCATCATTATAGTTATAATGGAAGTTGAGAAACATAAGAATATAGAAAATGAAGAAAATGATGAGATCTGTTAACAGGTCGAATCACAAGGCAATTTCTCTAAAGAGATTTTAATCTCTGATAAGAAACTTGCTAAAATCTATAAAACAAGACTTACTATAGAACCTAAAGAGATTTTCTCTACCAAGTTTTATAGAAAGATTTGCCAACAGAACTAGAAATGTATATTATGGTGTTTCCCAAAAAGAATTTGCCATACACGTACAACACACTTATGGTAAGATAGGAATTTCCTTACTTACTAAACAAGATATAAACAAAGCCAAACAAAAGGTAGATCTTGACAATAGTAAGAATCTTTTTTGGGTTACTATAGGAGCTGTTAGAATTCAAATTCGGAGCACCTTATCTGATAAAACTAATCAACCGATTTCTATGATGTTGATTAATGAAAGAACACAAAATCCTGCTGAAGGATGTTTAAGATCTCTTGAAGGGAACTTAGCATGTGGTAAACTGATTTTTACGGTTCACCCCAGAATTTCAATTAGTTTACATGACCAAAACTTTGACGGAATTTTATCTTTTGTACACAAGTATGGAAGAACAGATTTAGTCAAAGACAATAATGTACCTTTTTCAATTTCATATATTGTGAGTTACGCCATTCATAACCAACATAATATGACAATTGTTAGAGAAGGTTTAAGAGCAAAGTCTCTTAAACTTATTTAGATACAAGCATTGATCCAGTATGGATCCACTGTCTTTAAAGTGTTTAGCCAAAGAACGAGTACATTAAATCTTTCGAGAAACAATAAAATTTTTCTGTAAAAATTTCTTCTCCCTTTTTAAGTCTTTAATGTCTCCTTTTATAGGCCTCTGGAATGATTCTTTCTTCCTTCATTTCGACCAGCTGTCTAGCCTGTCCTCCATTATTTTCCTTTGAAGTGACAAAAGGCAAAAATCATTCACATGGTGCTGTCTTCCATTATTTTTCTTTGAAGTGACAAAAGACAAATGTCATTCACATGGTGCCCTTTTCAAAAGCAACTGTCGGTTATGATGTCCTTTGCTTTATCAAAAGCAAATGTCGGTCATGATGTCCTTTGCTTTTTTATTTTACTCGGATTGAGTACTAGCACTGTTGCCAGATTCTTCTGATGTAGAAATTTCTTCAGATTCTTCTCCTGTCTTTTTCTCACACCATTGACAAGCATGATAATTTCCAATGTTGGATTTGAGAGCTTTACGCAAGTGTCCTTTGTATGTGGATGGAGTGTTTGGAACGTTGTAAAAGATTCTTTCGAATTTGCAAAGTTTTTCGATTTCTTCCCTGTTGATGGTTGAGCTTGTCTTACTGGTAACCAAGATAAAATCTGAAAAATGATTTTTATCTTTGATTCTCCATTAAAAAATCTCAATCCTGTCAAAATCCTTTGGTAGGATAAACTTCTCCATTCTTCCATGGTTTGCTCATTAACACATTCTGGATGTCCTTCAATTGGCCTGTCTAAGATGATCTCTGGAATAGTCTTAATTTGGATATGGTGATATCATTTTATCAAGGCGTTGTTATCATCCCAAAAGGGAATTGTACTGTTGAACTTTAGGATCATCTGTAATTTCTGCTCCTTAATAACAAATTTCTTAAAATCCTTTAAGGTTTTTAATAATTTGCTATCAATGAGTTTAATTTCTTCAAAGCTTTCACTTAAGATTATCATCTTGATTAATCCACAATGAAATGCTGTCTGGACCATTGTAGGATCAGCTCCTTCGAAGAAGATAAACTGTCCAAATTTCTTTTCTATCATGCCAAAATATCCTTCACTTTTTGGGGTAGAAGCTCCAACTGTTCTGGCTTCTTCTTCAAGTTGTATGAAGTCTTGAAACCTAATTCCTGCAAAAATTGAAGTTTCAGGTTGTTTTGGTTTTTTCCCTATTGTTTTGAACCTTTCTGGGATTTTTTCTGAATTGGACTGAGCCATATCTTTGTAAGATATCATTCTAAGTCTCTGAATTTCACTTGGTGGTCTAAAAAGAGGTATAAGAATTCTGGGTCTTGCCCTAATGCCTTGTTGAAGTAATTTGGTCTCAAATTAATATCATTTAAATTAAAAAGTTGTTCGTAAGGCATTGGACTTTGGCCTTTAGCTTCATGAAATTTATGAAAAGCTTCTAAGGCTTCTGTATACTGTTTAAAGCTTTGGTGTTTGTAAGGCTTTCCTTTCATAAGTGATTCTACTTGTGTCCAGTTTGAATAGAAACCTTTGAATGGCCCTTCAAAGATAACATAAAATTTTGATCCTGCTATTGAGGTTCCAACACCAACAAGTGGTGGGTTTTCTAAAATTCTTTCATCGTCGGACCAAAAGAGTTTTGATTTCTTTTCAAGAGTACACAAATCTTCTCTAGTTTTGAGTTCAGTTGTCGGAATTTGAATTTCCTTTTGTTCTTTCGAACCTTGAGGCTTAAAATGCACTCCAGTCTTTATTTGAGTTTCTTGCTCTTTTTGTTTTGGGTCTTGAATACCCTTATGTTCTTGCGAACACTGAGCTTGACTATGCTCGTTTGTCTTAATTTCTCCTGCAGTCTTGCTACTACATTCGAATTTTGGATTTGTTTCTAAAATTGTATTTTCATTTCCAGTAGTCTTGCTACTTTCAATACCTTCTGTTTGGGGTTGTTTTTTAGAGTTATCATCCTCCCCCTTTGGAACAGAAGTTGATTGTTGCTTTTGTCTTTGAAGTCTGGCTAACTTCTTTTTCATGATTTGCAATTCTTGCTGTCTTGTTGAAATTTTCATTTCTTTAATTTCAAGCTGTAATTCCAAGTCTTCAATTTGATCTTGAAAATCTGTCATTTTTACCTGCAAAGAGCAAATTCTCTAGTCAGTGAATCAGCTAAAGAATTTTGTTTACCCTTTATAATTTCAATGTTGAAATCATAATGGCTGAACCACATTTGCCAACGAACAAGTCTTCCTTGTTTGTAGTCTGGATGTACCTGGTTTTTCATAAATGAATTACAAGTACTTGAATTAGTTCTAACAAGAAACTTATCAGAAATAATATAAAATCTAAATTTTGTTATAGCCTTTTTCATAGCTGAAATTTCTTTTTTATTTATGTGGTAATTCTTTTCTACTCCTGAAAAGGTTCCTGAAGCATAACCACACAGTTTTTCTTCTTGATCATTTTGATCAAAAGCTTTTAAAACTGCTGCCCAATGTTCCTGGGATGCATCAGTTTCAATTATCATTTTATCCCTTATTTTAGGATGATATAATGATGGTAAATTTTTAATTTTGGACTTAATTTTTTGAACATAAAGAGTGTCTTCTTTTGTCAATTTCCATCTAAAATCTTTTTTGAGTTTCTTTTGGAGTGGCACTCTCATTTTTGCTAAATCTTTGGTGAAAGATTCTGCATAAGTGAGACATTCAAGAAATCTCATCAATTGTTTTTGATCTAAAATCTCGTTTGGAAATTCTTGAATATGAGTAAGGATATGAGGTTTTAATTGTTTATAACCATAAGCTATATCCAATCCAAGATATCCAATTCTTTCTTTAAATAATTCTGCTTTCTTTTTGGAAAGCACAATTCCTGCTTTGCATGCTTCTTGTAAAATACTAATCACATGCATTTCATGATCTCTTTCAGTATCAGAAAATACCAAGATATCATCAATATATACGCAACAATATTTATTATGAAATATAAAAATATTGTCCATGTCTTTGAAAAATACATGGGGCTTGCTTTAATCCAAATGGTACTTACCTTCCATTGATAGTGTCCCTGAGGACAACTAAAGGTTGTAAGATGTCTAGATTCTTGATCAAGTATTACTTGCCAAAATCCAGATTTACAATCAAATGAAGAAAAGATTTTCTTTCCTTTAATTAATTGTAAAAGACTTTGCATATTTGGAATTAAATATCCATCGGTCTTGGTAACTTTGTTTAGCTGAGAATAATCAACAACCGTTCTAGCTTTTCCTCTTCTCTTTTCTGCTTCTTTTCTTACCATGAAAGTTGGTGAAGAAAATTGAGATTTACTAGGTTCAATTACCTTTAATTCAAGCAATTCTTTAATTTGTACCGAGAATTCTTCTCTATCTTTAGGGCTGTAAGTCATAGCTTTGGCTCTAATTATAGATGTTTTGAATTCTTCTAGTAACTCAAATAGTTGCCGTCATATTTCCTTTATTTTTCTTGCAATCTAAAGGATTTTCTGAGCAATTATTTTCAAGTAGTTCTTAAAAATTTTCCTATTTGAGAGTTTATTTTGAACTTGTGTTCTTCTTCCGAAGTAATAAAAACATGCTTATTTTGAGCAATATTTTCTCCTTGAAAATTTTTAAATGTTTCTTCCTTTATCGATTTTCATTGTTTCAATGAATTTTTCTTGAAAAACATTCATAGCAACAACTTTTCTTTGTTTTGGAATCCATAACTTTTACTACTAAGAGTAAAACTTATAGACTCAATTTCTTCTATGAATGGATGATATAACTGACAAAAGTCATTTCCAATCATGAAGTCAATACCAGTTTCCAATTGATAAACGGTAGGTATTTTAAAGTAAAAGGTTTTCCATTGTGATTTGTGATATCCATTAATCTCAATGTCTAGGCCTTTAACTACTTTAGAAGTTTTGACTTCAGATTTATCTGCAATCTTAAGATTTAAGATCTTTTCAGATGTAACCCAAAATTGTTTTGGAATAATCCATTTACTTGCTGTACATACTGATGCTCCAGTATCTACATAAGCATGGATTGTAAATTTTCTATATCCTTCAAAACTGAGTTTTATAGGAATATAGATAGAGTTAGGATTAGTAATGTTTTTCTTACTCATATCCTGAAGATTCTGTTTCTAAATGTTCAGATTTAGTGTCTGTTGTTAAGTAATACAGTGATTCTGTATCACTAGGATCTTCTATTGGGTAAAAACCTTTTTTGTTGAAATGTATTAAGAAGTTTAACCGTTTCTTCATTTCCAAGTCTAGCTGGGTATTCATTTGCATAATGTCCAGATTCATTGCAAAGCCAACACCTGCAATTTTTCTTCTTCTGTGGGCAAAATTTCTTTTTGTCCCATTTTTTGTCTTTGCTTTCCCTCGGGAATTTTTTGGAAAATTCTCTTTTTAAAAATTTTTTTCTTGTAAGGTTTTCTATATTTTTTGAAAACATGTTTTTTCTTTTTAGAAAATTTTCTTTTCTTTTTGTGTTCTTTGGATGGTAAACATCTATACTGTCCTGGAATTCTGTTGAGATACTTATCACAGCAGATCCTAGGATTTCTGGCAACTGCTTGCCTACTACCTCTTACTAAAATACTTTCTTTGCACTTGTCTGCAAGAAGATTTCTAGTAAGTGTAATAGCTAAGCCAAGTGATACCTCAATTGGCATATTATCTCTTGGATCTATTTTCTCTTTTTGTCTTGCAATAGCATTATCAAATTGTTCCATAACCTCATGGTTAAATGGTTCTGGTAATTTTCTAATAAATTTTTCAGTTAAAGTAGTCCAATGATCTGCTGGACAAATGTAATAATATCTTGAAAATTCACAAGTATAATTTTCGAAATAGCACATATCACAAATAGAATTTTTTTCCAAATGATTTAATGCATCTGTAGTTTCAATAGTTGTTCACTTTTGAAGATTTCATAAGTTTGTCTAGTAAATTGTTCGTAAAGTTGTTCAACAATTCTTTTTATGAAGTTTGGTATATTAGCTTGTGAGTCTTCCCAAATAGCATTTTTTGTGTCATAATCTAAAGTGTTTAAGAAGGCTCTTGCATTCCCTCTAGTACTTGCTAGAACATAGTTCCAAGAATTAGTTTCACTTCTAATTATTTCTTTGTTGACAATCATAGCAACCATAATATGGCTATATCATGCATCAATAAGTTTTTTCTGGTTCTAAGGTACAATCTAGATCAAGAATTGTAACTTGTTGGTTAGCCTTTTTAGGAATAAAGTCAGAAACAAGTACGTTTTGACTTTCTAAATTGGTTGGATGAGGTCTAGGATTTTCATCTCCTATAACTCTTTTCCCATCCCCTATAGGATTTGAAGAAGTAGAAGCAGGTTCTTCTTCTTCTCTTTTGACTCCATTAGGATTTGGTTCTCTTAATTCAATTCCACCAGATTCTCTATTTGTAAAAAATCTTTCATGGATGACAATGTCTTCATCAGAACTACTTTCTTCTTCAGAGAGTTGTTGATTTTTTAATCCTCTGTCTGCATCTTACATAGATGAAGAGTGGAGACATCTTTGAATTAACTTCAGAGACTAAGTTGTTGAAAGAAGAGTGAAGGCATCTTTGGCTTTACTCATGTTGGTATTGGATAATAGCTCTTGAATGTACTTGTGTTGTGAGATAAAAAGTCCTGCCTGAGTAGGGTCAACTTCTACACCTAGGAAGTAATGAAGTAGACCCATATCCTTGAGAGAAAAGCGATCTCCCAGTTGCTTGATAATTGAAGTCACAAAATTTTTGTTATTTCCTATAATCACAAGAGCATCGACATATACCAAGAAATAACAAATTATAGTCCTTTCTATAAATAAATAAGGACGAATCAGCTCTGGAATTTTCAAACCCAAGCTCAAGCAGCACTTCTTTCAGTGTAGTGTACCAAGACCGAGGGGCTTGTTTAAGCCCATATATTGCTTTTTGGAGCCTGCAAACATGATTGGGTTTAGATGGATCTTTGAACCCCGAGGGTTCATCATATATACAGTCTCAAACAATGCACCATGTAAAAAGGAATTATTAACGTCCATTTGCCTTAACTCCCAACCATTCACAACAGCAATGGATAAAATTGTTCTAATTGTGGTTGGTCTAATGACTGGACTGAAGGTCTCTTTGTAATCAAGCTCGGGACATTGATTATAGCTCTTTGCAACTAAACGGGCTTTGAATCGATCCACTAACCCATTAGATTTCCTCTTCACCCGGAACACCGACTTGCGGCCCACTAGGTTACAGTTGAGAGGAAGTGGCACTAAATCCCAAGTGCCATGTTTCACGAGAGATGTAAGCTCATTTGACATAGCATCATGCCAGTGTGGTTGAGACAAAGCCTGACTCACACAGGTTAGTTCAATGGACTCGGGGAGTGGATGTTTAGACACGGAATTGAGTTGTTTGGGTTTAAAGATTTGATGCATAGACCGAGTGGTCATTTGGTAAAGTCGTTGAACATGTGGTGGAGATGGGTTTTGAGTAGTCGGGTTTTAGGGATTTTCGGCTTGTTCTAGTGGTTGTGCAATAGACGAGGGGTGAGGAACCAGTTAGTTTGAATCATTCACATAAGGATTCGAACTAGAACTAGGAGATGATGAATTCGAGTTCAAGGAGTTATGATCTAGATTTTAGATGAAATCGAAAGAGAAGAAGGGTTGAGGGGATTACCTGAGAAGGTTGCGTCGACAGCGGCTACACCTTCCAATATCGTGGCAACAGGGCCGGTGGCAACGACGAGGGCACGGGCATGACTTTGAAGACTATTGGAATGAAAGGATTGTTAATGTGCTTTATTGATGGAACATGAATCTTGCCAGGTGGCAACGACGAGGGCACGGGCATGACTTTGAAGACTATTGGAATGAAAGGGTTGTTAATGTGCTTTATTGATGGAACATGAATCACACAATTGGGAGTTTTTTTTTAAATTTTAGCAATAGGAAGAGAAAAAATTTTAACAAGATGTTCAACTATTCGAAGAGATAGATGCCTAAGACGCTTGTGTCACCCATCAATTGAGGTCCGTTCATGCACATTAGCAACCATTTTGGAGGGAGGGGACATCATTGATTCCGGAAAAGTGTAGACATCGTTTTCACATGCTCCTCGAAGTAGAGTCGCCCTGTGATCTTGTGCTTCACAAAGAAATGAAACGGGTGAAATTCATCAACATTATTTTGATTGGTGAGGTGATGAATGGAAATTAAATTTTTTGAAAGATTCGGAACACAAAGAGTATCACTTAAGATAAATGTGCGTTTGGGTGAGTGTAATTCCAAAGAACCAATGTGTGAGACAGTCAAACCTGAACCATCACCAAGAATTACTTCGTCAGTACCATCATATTCAGAGTGAATTGACAAATTGCAAGATCACCTGTTATATTGTGAGAGGCCGCCGAGTCCATGAGCTATGTTTTGTTTTTTCCATTAGAAGAGGTCATGCACTTGGTTGTAAGTTCATTGGACTATAGTTGGGGACAGTACTTTGCAGTATGCCCATTTGCTCACAAAACAGACAGTGATGTTTGTAATATTTCTAATTGTTGTTGGGCTTGTCAGATCCATTATTGGCACATCGTCCATCACGTTGGTGATCATTTGATTGACGGGCCGGGCTTTGGACTTGGTTACGTTGATGCCCATTCCGTTTATAAGATTTATTTGAAAAGTCACCTCTAGATGAATATTTTCCCTTAGTCGTGTAGTTGGCCGTCATCACCATCTGTTGAGTACCAATTTCAAGACGTCGAAGATAGGATCCGTGACCGACCAAGAGGTCATGCAGCTCTTCAAACGCCAGTGACTTCGGATCAGCGCAGCTATCCCTCGAAAATCAGGCCCTAACCCGTTCAATACATAGAGGGTTAAATCGTCATCGAAAATGGGATGATCAATAATGGCGATTTCATCGGTCAAGGTCTTCATAGCATGGAGATAGTTTGTGATCGACTGATTGCCACGCTGGATTAAGGTAAGCTCATCCTTTAACTGCATAGCGCGAGTGCATGATCGGCTAGCATTTAAGGTTTGTAGCTTTTTCCCAGCTTCATGAGATGTCTTTGCCGTAGCAATTAGTGGTGTGATTGAGGGAGAGGTGGAGTTTAGAAGGGCACTTAGGATAAGTTTGTCCTGTCGGATTCAGGGGGTCTTGTTCATCTCATCATCGACTGTACCAGTCGAAGAGGGGCACAAAAAGGTGCCTTAGACATAGTCGAGTAAATCGTAACCAATAAGGAGTGCTTCGAATTGAGCACGCCATTGAGGAAAGGTGGAGGGAGTTAATTTTTCATTGATTTGGGCAGTGATATTGAGAGCAATGAGTTGTTTATCTATTGCGGAAAGAGGTTGGGTGTTGAGGATAAAGGTAGGATTTTGATCGGAGGAGGAAG
The DNA here is from genome assembly GCA_019097785.1 of Fraxinus excelsior. Classification (NCBI taxonomy): domain Eukaryota; kingdom Viridiplantae; phylum Streptophyta; class Magnoliopsida; order Lamiales; family Oleaceae; genus Fraxinus; species Fraxinus excelsior. The sequence goes on from CM032626.1 coordinate 19,328,694, forward strand.
ACATAGTGGAGACTTGGATCGTTGGCTCGTTAGAGATCAGCAGCTCTGATACCATGTTAAGATTTAGAATTTCATCTTAAAAGGTCAACCTTATTAAGAGGAGTAACTCAAATTTAGTCAATGTTTTCATCTTTATTCGATGTGGAATTTTATCCTTTAACAGGGTCAAGCAGCAAAGACTAAAGACGATTTATTTGTGTTAATTGGTAATGCTAAAGCTCAGTAACACTATGAAGTTAAGAATAAGGTCTGGCAAGTAATTGGTTTGCCATCATGGTCTTGGATCTCTGTAGTGTAGCAATAATGCAAAATAAAGGTTGCCTAGAATTTATAGCATTGCAAAGCCAGTTAGAAATCTTGTTTCATTTAGAACCACAGCATTAACTCTTAGCAGAACTAAATCCTTCACCACAACTATTAACACAACACAATTACTTGATTTGAATTAGATTTTTCTTTGAAGCCACAACTAAGGTGGATAATTTATTACAACCGAAGGAAGGTACGAGCTAAGGTGGCAGGAAAGGATAGACTTTTGAATCGTTGTAGAAATCATATTTAAGTATAAGTTTCAACAAGATGAAAAAGAGAACTTTTTAGAGCACTTTTTTTAAAGTCTTGTATTCTCCACAGATCAAGAATACAGATTTTTTTTTTTCATATTCTTCGCTCATAAAACTTTAAATCCACTGCCTTGTGTTTATTCCGTAAATGAAATCTCTGCACCGGAATAAACCAAAGTCAAATCAAAATTTGAGAGTTTAGATTTCAACCATATTTCCACTGTCAATACAATATACAAGGACCAAGCAATGTAAATCTTCCTTAGCACAACATACAAAGGAAACCCCAACAATAATTTGAAAAGATACACTGGCAAACACATTCTAACAAAATTTTGATCTATATTTTCAAGTGCTCCATTAATATTTTTAGTCAAACAACTGTGTTCATCTCCAACAGTAGAATTTCCTACAATTTTTTCTTATTTATGCTTGTATTTTTATGCAAGAATAAACAAAAACTCAACACATATACAAATTAAATAGACATGTCCACACACATGTATAGATAATAATATAAGGGAAATGGGAACTGACTGTCCGGGCCACCAAGCTGAGTGACAGCATCAACAAATCTTTCATGGAGCTCCGAAGTCCACCGGAGTCGGGGCTTCGGATCCGTCGTGAGAACTACACATGGATCCCCAACCAAGTTGGTACCATCAAATGGATACTCCCTTCCACTCCCATCCAATGCCAAACTGTGTATGGGCATAGCAGAATACATTTTTCAATCTCCAATTGATTTTTGTCTTGAAAAACTTTTGAAGGGTGGGGTTGAGGACCCGAAAACAGGAAATGGGTCGGGCCTTAAGGGGTCCGGGACAGTTGGAGTGGTTTGTGAATGGCGGTGCGCTGTATGTATTTGCAAGCAAAGATTAGTGTTACAAATATGTCCTGTTGTGTACTGTCATTGTTTGCTTTTTTACAATTTTTAAGATTTCGACTGTCTTTGTCTCTATATAGGTTCAGTCTACTATGGCTAGCTAGAGAGTGGAGAGAGAGGGGTAGGGACTTGGCGTAGAGAGATAATAGCATTGCTGGCTTTTTGATATCATTTACAAGAGTAATTTCTTTTTCAGTACTTTGGTAATCATTCCTCTCATCTATCCTTTCAAAGTGATCTTTTAAAAAAAAAACAACAGAAAAAAGAAGAAGTTGAATAAAAATGAGATAAAAAGGATTCAGATATGGTTGAGCTTGAGCATTTTAGGACTTGTTCGATAAAGATTTTTTAAGTCTTTGTATGGTAGAAATTTTAATCTAGATGTTAATTTAAAAGTCAAATTAAATAATGATTTTAACTACATATTTTATGAAATTCACAACTTTTAAGTCGTATATTCAATCATTTTTTATCAAAATTCACTAAAAATCTGATTTCAATCCCCATCAAATAGAGTCTAAATATGTTTTATTGTAAATATGTAGTTAAAAATAAGTAAAAAGTTATTTAAAACCCGTAAAAAAAAAAAAGAGAAATTGAAGTTATGAATGCGAAGAGAAATGATTATCAAATAATCAAAATCAAACAAGGTTTTAATTGTGCATTCGGCCTTTGAGCCCTAACTTTTTTTCCTCAAATCTTATTTTTAAAATTTCATTAGAGCATTTTCGTTGGTGTTCTACAACATATTTAATTTGTGATTTAAATTTTCAAATTGGTCCAAATTCTCTCCAATAGAAAGATGTAAAGTAAATGCAAATTACATTTTCGACAAAAAATATTTAAAAAAATGAGGGACTTTTTCATGTTTTTACATCCACTTGTGTTATCAACTTTACCCAAAAATAAAGTTGTCAACCCATAAAAAGTTGGTGTGGGACTCACTTATGCTGATCCAATAGATATACCAAAAAAAGGTGGACACTGATTCTTTTACATTAAGGGCGTGTTCGAAAGAGATTAAAATCGGATTAAAATTGAAAAATTAGCATTATTGTTGACTTTTATTAGACGAGTAAGACTCAATAACGACTATATATTCAATTTTAATTGAATTTTGAGCTCTATCAAACAAGCTCTAAAATAAATATTCACATTTGAGCAAAATTTGAATTCAAATCTGTTGGGATATAAATTAAGATACACAAGTACACACAATTTTACACTACTATTGTAGATGAACTTAGTTAGCATATTTTATATTTAATGATGGTATATGTAAAAATACTTCGCTTGTGTGTTTCAAAATGGGGAGAAAAATATTTAATTGTATTTTTTTATTTTTTTCAAAAATATGATTGACAGATAAGTCATTTTACACCCTTCGATGGATTTTTGGACGGACGCCATTATTAGGATGTTAATTAATAGAAGGTCGATGATAAAATTGCTACAGAAAAAATTGGAGCATGAGTACTACAATAAGTCTCTATTTGACAATAAAACGAAATTCATTTTTCTTAAACTCATTTTCAATCACACATTCTCACAAAGAAAATGCTCGTAAATCCATAACTTTTTTCTATTTTTCAACCATACATTTTTCAAATAAATCATTATTCCAAAACCCTTTCACCAAAATAATAATAATAATAATAATAAATAAAAAAACTCATTATAATGCAATTAGTGAATTGTGTAATAAATAAAAATGTCGATACACGCTCATAATTAGCCTTCAAATATATAGCCATTGTTTAATCCATATTATTTTCAAAATACATTTTTCTTTCACTTCTTTTTAACCATACACTCTTCAATAAATAATATTATACGTAAATTCAAAAAAAAATCTTTTTTTTCAATCACACATTCTCTATCAATCTACTATTCTAATATGGACATTTGAGCCACATTAAAATTTTCATCATCATTATTCTACTCATTTCAGCTACACATTCTTTAATAAAATAATATTTTTCATCACATCAATAACTTTTTCTTCTTTTTCAACCACACATTCTCCATCAATCAATATTTTCCAATGCACATCATCAAAAAGTTGGAAAGTGTTGATTGATAGAGAATGTGTAGTTGAAAAAGATGGAAAAATTATTGATATGATGTAAAATATTATTTTATTGAAGAATGTGTGGCTGAAAATTAGTAGAAGAATGAAAATGAAAATTTTAATGTGTACCAAACGGGGTATTAATATTGATTGTTTAACTTGGATTTAAATCAGATTTTAATTCGGACCAAACATGGGCTTAGAATCAAACTTAGAGAACAAAGAACAATGAGAATTGATTATAGTCTTCTCGATTTCTGAGTGCGAAAAAAATAGAGAATTTTGGTGTAAAATATAGAAAAAAAAATGGAGGTGAAGATTGGTGGGGGATAAAATTGGAGAAGAAGATGAAATAGGTGGAGAAGTTGGCGGTGGCTGTGGAAGAAGAATGTGGGGTTGCGGGGGTGGCGACGTTGAAACTGCTATTTTCTGTGGATTTTGTCTCGTGTGGATGGGATGGGATAGGGTGGGTGGGGATAATATTAGCCATTTTTTTTTCTTTTTTCGTTTTTTAATATGAAAATTACCATTTTACCCCTTTCAATTTAGTCGAAATTGGTCAAAATTCACTTTTCTTGGTCAATTAACGGCCAAATGAATGTTTCCATTCATTGGACTCTACTTGCATATTTATTAAACGTTAGGGACTGCTGTTGTAATTTAAATTATGAAATATCATTTTTTTTTCAAATATTGAAATAATTAAAAAATCAACATAAATAAATATTTCACAATAATTTTATCAAACTAGTTGAAAATTCATTAAATATTTCATATTGCTTTATTTAATAATATTTTCTCTAATAACATTTAGGCTCAATTTGATAGCACACATTTTTCATGGAAAATAGAAAATTTTCATTTTTCAACTTTTGTAGTGTTTGATAAGCAAACTTTTCCGGGAAAATATTTTCCAACCTTCCAAATTTTCCACATTTTTTAGGAAAATAAATTCTTGATGTTTTGGTGTGTAAATATTTTCCATTTTTTTTTTTTTTTTTGCAATTGGAAAAAATTCTGACACAATGGTAAAAAAAAATTCACTTTTATTTACAATTTTCACGCAAAACAAAGTCAAACGAATGTTATTCAGTATGATTTTTTTTTCAATTGGAAAAAATTATAGACCCAATAGTAGAAAATATTATCACTTTAATGGACAATTTTCATAAAAAAACAAAGTCAAACAGACACCAAACTCTCAACAATTTTCATGAAAAATTATACCAATAAACACAATTAATTACAATGGATTATTCTTGTTGTACATAATTTTTTATATAATGAATTACCGAATAGACAAGTGACGGCCTCCTATTGGGGGTGCCTGTGGCCATAGGACTTGTCGATTCAATAATCATTTATGTAAAAAATTAAGCACATGTAACTTGATCCAATTACAATTCCTAGTAAAAACAATTTTTACGCAAATCAATTCCTTGTAAAACATTTCATTTCCACCTATTTTTTACATTTGTAATCAAACGGACCCTTGGGGAAAATTTTAGTCAAGGTACCAAACATTTCAGTTAGTTACAGATTTTGTCCAAATCTTTCCTTTGTACCATCCAAGGTACCAAATCTTTAAGAAAATCGCAGTCCAAGTCCAAAATAACGATTTTCGTTAGTTTGACCCCCAAAAATCGTTAGTCAACCCAAAATTTAAAAATCTAATAATTTTCTTCAAATAAGATAAGGACATTTTGGACATAATACATTTTCCTATTATTTCAAAAAATTTAAAAATAAAACCACAACTCTCACCCATATCTCATTCATCCCCAACCCCAACACCCCCAAAAACAAAACCACCACCTCTTAGCAATCGACCACCATATCATGCACCACAACCCCAACCTCAACCTCAACGTCGACCTCAAAACCTCAACCCAAAATCAAAGTGTTGACACACTAAAAGTGCAACCCACGATTAAATGCCCAAGGTGTGAAGCCCAATTCGGAAGTCCAGGATAAAGGCCTAGATAGACCCGTTGATGAATCTAATAGAAGCCCAAAAACCAAGAAGCATCGTCACCCAAACTTGCAAGACGCCTAAAGGCTGAGCGAATAAGATGCCATATGATCGCCCAGAGCAATAGTCATATCGTTGCCCAAACCGTCAAATCACCTAGGAGTTAGACGAATCTAAGGCGTTATGGTCATCTAATCTAGCCGTTAGGGAAGCGGTTATTAGACAAATTTGACATACCCCACGATTCAAAGATGGGCATTCAAAAGACAAGAGTAATGGCAACGGTTATGAGATAACATCTCCCCAACAAGTCGATCATCGTGAAGAAAGTGGATAGTTACAGAGTAATTGAGCAGTTTCAAACGGTTTTATTACCCAGAAGTCACTAAGGAAATATAAAAGGAAGTGAAGACATAGAAGAAAAAGGACCCTGAATCAAAAACTCTCAACAGAGAATATGCAATTTCAATTTTTTAGTGTAACTTTAAAATTCTTCTTTTAGTACTCGTGTGCTTGCGCCCCTTGGAGGCATTTTGTTTGTCCCTAATTGTAAATCTTTGCTAGTAAAACACCCATTTTTGAGACTTCGTCTCAAGAGAACTGTTCCTTACATAATCGTTTGATCATTTTTTCTTAATTGTTAACGACTAAACCCGCGAAACAATTTGGCACGCCCGGTGGGACATTCGTGTTTGGTAAGTGAAGATACAAACAGTCAGACATTATGCCTCATAAAAATTCTGATAAGGAACCAGCAGGTCAAGGAGTAGTCCAGTCTGTGATCGAGCGATATGAGGAGCAGCAAAACTCTCCACGAACAGATGGACAGAGTCAGAGCAGTCACAGTCGTTACGAGCCAATGACAAAGTTGAGTCCTCGCACCATGCGTGCATTGCTTGGGGAACTCACACAAGATGTCGTTGAACAAGTAAATTTACGAAATGTTCACAATATGGAAAGATTTACCCAAAATGGGAATGTACACTATGACAATATGGCTAAACAACTAAGTACGTTAAACGAAATCATGAACAAGTTAGTAAGCCAAATATGTCAACCCGTTGTACCCATAGGGAGTCACTTTCAAACCAGGACGACAATGTGACATACTTCAGCACATAATTTCCTTGGTTTGAACTCAGGTCAAAGTTTAAAACCACTTTTCGATCCATCTACCTCAAACCAAGGGGGTAATGGAACGCTAAATTTGAATGGTGATAACGTGACTACAAACCTGGGGAGTAATCCAAATGTAAGAGATAATGTCCCGAACAATGGACATAATACTTTACGTGCTAATGATGGGTTAAATTTTCAGTTCAATGGTCATAGTGGCCCAATCAACCAGTAAATCAACCCGTGAGAATTCTATATGATCCTAACGTCATGTTGAGGAATCAAATCATGAAGATAGTGCAGGATCAAATGGATGTGGGAGTACGTCCTATCATTAGGCCGACCTACACAAAACCATATCCTGATTGGGTAGATCAAGCATATCCATGGCCTAGAGGATATAGAGTGCCAGAATTTTCATTGTTCACTGGGTTAGGAAAAGTGTCTACTCTAGAACATATAGGGCGATTCACGCTGCAAAGTGGTGAAGTGAATGATTATCATAAATTGAGATTGTTCCCTAGTTTGTTAATAGGAGTAGCTTTTTCCTGGTTCATTAATCTGCCAGCAAATTATGCTCAAACATGGCAATAAATGGAACAGTTATTCCACACTTAGTTTTATAAAACTGAATCTGAAGTCACTCTGGCCGATTTGGCGAATCTATATTAAATGCCCAACGAATGGGCAGAAGGTTTCCTTCAAAAGTCCAAAACAGCCAGGAGTAAATGTTTTGTACCTCTACCTGAGAAGGAATTTGTCAAAATCGCTCAAAGTTGTTTAAGCTTTGATTTAAAGAAGAAATTCCAGGATAGGGAGTTCCATGATTTATCCCAACTTAGCGCGAATGTAATCAGGTATGAGCGGTTGATAAGAGAAGAGGAACAAATGAAGAATTCTAGTAAAAGGACTTATTACAAAGACCCAAACTTCAATGTTCATACTGTCAGCAATGAATATTACTATCAAACTGAAATATGTTTGGCCGAATTAGTCAAAGGAGATGCATATGATTGTCCCATAATGGGTAAACCTAGAGCGTCGGGCAAGGATGAGCCCGCAAGAGGTGAAAACAATAGGGCTAGGACGTTTTCGTTCGATGTTATTAAAGCTGACCTTATATTCGATAAATTATATAAGGATAAGCAAATAAAGTTGAGCGATAAGCATAAATTGCCAGACCCTGAGCAAATTAAAGGTAAAAAATATTGTAAATGGCATAATGCATGGTCACATATGACTAATTATTGTTTGGTTTTTCGCCATGTGTTACAAGATGCCATTGAATCAGGACGAATCACGTTCGAAGAAAAGAAGAAAATGGCAATGGATAAAAACCCGTTCCCACAGCCATTTGGGGTGAATATGGTGACAACCGGTTTCAAAAACAAATTGCCAAAATTCAAATTGGTGATTGATGATGGAGAAGAAGACCCCATGCCACATCCCAACGTTTTTGAGCGTATCAAAGGGAAGGAACCTAAGAGGGATGAAGATGTCTTGTGTGCAAGAAGTAAAGAAGGGGTGAGAGTAAATACAAGACCACTAAAGATATGGCAGCATCACCATCGCCCTGATTTTGTCCCAAACGCTCAGCCTTTTAGAGGGCGAGGTACGTCATTCTATAGGGGACCGCCTTTGGAGAGGCGATTCAGGCCAATCAATCAGGGGAGAACATTCAGGCCACAGCCTCGCCAACCAAATGTATGGCATTCATTCCAGTATAATGCAGTAAGGGTGATACCTTTCAACAAGATGACCAGAACTCAACAGAGGCGTTTTCAGCGCAATTATGGACAAATGATGAAGCAACAACAGGGATTACCATGTCCTAAGGCACCTAAACTTCTCAAAGTGGCCAATCAGAATGTCCTCGAAGATAGTGAAGAGACTGGTACAGGCGAGTCAATGGGAGAATTACCAGAAAGTTCGTCTGGGAGATCGAGGTTTGAGCGAGACAGAAGGGATGAAGAAGATCCGGATCAGCCCCTTACTATCCAATTCGGTACGTTACCTCCTATCATGGCTAATAACTATTTACTAGCCGATGAGTTCAAAAGTAAGGGAAAACAAGAGGAAGAAAAAGAGGATAACGAAGAAGAAACATGGGTGTTGGAATGTGACGAAGGCCAAACTTCTAAAGAGGCATACGATGGGGAAGAGGATGATGCTATGACCGACATTGAGAAAGAAATATATCTGGAAGTAGAGAGAAGAAAAAAAGGAGTGTCGTGCAATACCCTGTTGAAGCAATTACACCGAGAGGGGGTTCGTGAAGTAGACTTGTTGGGAGAACCGTCCGGGCGTTCTTTCGATTTTTATGTGCTGTACGGGACGCCCAAGAGGAAAAAGAGAGTACTTCGCTCTGAAAAGTAGGGGTCACCTCCAAGAATAATACCTCGTCCCACAGATTGGGTAACTGGAGAAGAAGCATTAGAAAAGAGGAAAGAAAAAGCCCAAGAAGAAGAAGCTCGGTGCGACATGTTACATGTTGATTTATTACAAAGAAATTATTCAACAGATGGCAAACAGGAGGTAGAAATAGACACTGCTGAAAAAGTTATCTTCAAAAGGCCGGCCATGATGTTAACCAAACACTTGAGGCCGTTGTATGTGAAGGCTTTAGTCAATGGTATACATGTGGCAAAAGTGCTCATTGATAATGGGGCAGCTATAAACACTATTCCGTCCAGAATGATGAGAAATGTTGCCAAAACAGAGAGTGATATGATTCCAATAGAAGTTATTCTCACGAGTTACAATGGGGAAGCAACTTCGGCTAAAGGAGTTATACCACTTGACATAACTGTAGGAACGACCACCAGGACTACAGTCTTCTTTGTAATAGACGGTCCTACTAGTTACAATGTGTTACTAGGAAGGGATTAGATCCATGGGAGTCGCTGCATACCTTCATCGCTCCACCAGTGCTTGGTTTTTAGGAATGGCAAAGGCGAAGCAGAAGTGGTACACGCAGATCATAGACCCTTTGTGGCAGAAGCAAACTCAGTAGAAAGGTTTATGTACGAAGGGAATTATAGGTTTGTCAGGGTGGTCCAAGATAGAGAAGAAACTCAAATTGTTGCACAAAGTGAGGAGTCATTTTCAGTTGATGCACTTACCTAAATGTTCAATCAAATGAGGCTAAACATAGTGGCCTTGGAAGAGCCAGTGATTGGCAAAAGGCTAATCAAGGAACTTTAGATGAGTTCTCAACAACAAAGGCAAATGGTCGACATCCAGACCTTTAAAGTCAAATTAATGGATTTCAATAAGGAATGTAAGAACGTGATGAAAGAAGAAGCAGCGCTAAAAGCACTGGGAAACAAACTAGCAGTGTTCAAGATGGAGCAGACTATTCGCCGAGAAGTTAATAAGGTGGATTGTTTAGAGGAGAAAACACCTATAAGAAATGTGGACGATGAAGTAATGAGGATCATCAAGCCTGGATATGCTCAAGCACATGACCCTCTGATCAAGGTGAATATTGGTGATGAAGAGGAAGACCGTCCAACATTTGTTAGTCAAATGCTTACTCAAGAGATTAGTGATAAATTAATCGCTTTATTAAAAGAATACAAAGATTGTTTTGCTTGGGAATATGAACATATGCATGGTTTAGATAGAAATTTGGTGGAACATAGATTGCCAAGTAAACCAAATTTTAAGCCTCATAAGCAACCCCTAGGCGTTTTGCTCCCAATGTATTTCCTGAAATTAAGAAAGAGATAGAGCGATTATTAAAAGAAGGTTTTATTAGAACGGCCAGGTATGTTGAATGGCTATCTAATATAGTACCAGTACTAAAAAAGAATGGCAAGTTAAGGGTATGTATAGATTTCAGGAATTTGAATTTAGCCTCGCCTAAATATGAATATCAAATGCCTATGGTAGATTCTTTAGTAGACTCGACTGCTGGGCACGTAATATATTCCTTTATGGATGGGTATTCGGGATATAATCAAATTTACATAGTTAAGGAAGACGTACACAAAACTGCATTTAGATGCCCTGGATCTTTAGGATGTTTTGAGTGGGTACTCATGCCTTTTGGTCTAAAGAATGCAGGGGCAACTTATCAAAGAGCGACGAACTTGATTTTTCATGATATGATAGGTAAATTTGTAGAAGTCTATGTAGATGATATCGTGGTCAAGTCCGTTAAAGAAGATGACTACTTTGAACAACTTAGATGTTCATTTGAGCAAATGAGGCAGCATAAATTAAAGTTAAATCCATTGAAGTGTGCATTTGGTGTTAATGCATGAAATTTCCTTGGTTTTCTAGTGCACAAAAGGGGGATTGAACTCGATAAAAACAAAGTGAAAGCCATTTTAGAGGCTAAGCCTCCTAGTAATAAAAAAGAGTTGCAAAGGTTCCTAGGCCAAGTAAATTTCTTAAGATGCTTTATATCTAATTTTGCAGGGCAAACGAAAGCTTTTTTGCCTATTTTAAAGCTGAAAAGTCAGGACGAATTCGTCTGGAAGGAAGAGCGTCAAAAGACTTTAGAAAGCCTGAAGGTATATTTAACAAATCAACCAGTATTGGTGTCCCCAATCCAAGGATGGCAAATGAAGTTGTACGTATCGGCTGAACAATGATCGATAGCCGGGATGGTCGCACAAGAAGACCAATTTGGTGAAGAAAGGGCAATTTACTATTTAAGTAGGCGGTTGACAAAATGCGAATGTAATTATTCTGCCATTGAAAAATTATGTCTCGCATTATATTTCACTTGTACAAAATTAAGAGTATTTACGGCCCGTAACAATTTATTTGATTTCTAAAGTAAATTTGTTTAAATACATGTTCTCTCGCCCTATTTTGCATCAGAGAGTATGCCTTTGGGCTTTAGCGTTGTCAGAATTCGAAATAAAGTATATACCCCAAAAGGAAGTTAAAAATCAGGTTTTGGCTAATTTTCTGGTCGATCATCCATGCATTGACATGCCTGGAGAAATTGAATTGAAAATCGATTCATTTGAATTGAAACCATGGATCTTATACTTCGATGGATCAAAAACTTCCAAAGGAGCAGGGGTGGGAGTAACTTTAATAAATCCTTTAGGGATTTGTTACAAGTTCACTTTCGCTTTGGATAGAATGTGTACTAACAATCAGGCCGAATACGAAGCCTTAATCGTGAGTTTAGAATTGATGATAGATGGAAATAAAGAATGTGATTATTAGGGGCGATTCTCAACTAGTAATTCACCAATTGATTGGTGACTATAAATGCCAAAGTGGTTCCATTATAAGTCAATAAGAAATCGCCCAAGAATTGTTGGAAGGATTCGATCAAGTGGAACTTCAATATGTTAATAGAATATACAATGACATAGCGAATGAGTTGGCCCAAATGGCATCAGGGTATTCGAAAGCGCTAAATTGGGAGTCTACCTGTGAATATGGAGTAATACTGCTTGTAATCCATAGAAGGGCGAGAAAGGTAGAGGTTCAGTGCATAGAGGATGAAGATGCGATGGATTGGAGAGCGGAGATTAAAGGGTTCCTCAAAGAATCTAATGAAAGGGGTAGTAGAAAAATGAAGTTACGCTTGCTAAATTATATGTTGATAGATGAAGAGTTGTTTAAAAAACGCTCTGATGGTGTGTTGTTAAAATGTGTAAGTTTGCAAGAAGTTAGAACAATCATGGCTTAGGTGCATGAGGGAATATGTGGGGCACATCAAGCCGGCCAAAAGATGCGATGGCTAATTATAAGGAATGGATAATTCTGGCCCAAGATGGGAGAATCATGTGTTTAATACGCAAATAGTTGTCTAGCATGCCAAAAATATGGTCCAATACAAAGGGCACCCGCAAGAAAGATGGCACCCATTATCAAGCATTGGTTGTTCAATGGTTGGGCGATAGATTTGATAGGGAAGATTTATCCCCCATCGTCCAAACAACATACATTTATTATAGTTGCGACCGACTTTTTTACTAAGTGGGTGGAAGCGGTACCTTTAAAGGAGATCACCCAAAAGAGTGTCATAGAATTTATTCGTGATCATATTATTTATAGATTTGGGATTCCACAGACTTTGATGGTGGATCACGAAACTTCCTTGAATGGAGATCAAGTGAAGGAATTCTTGAATGAGTTTGGAGTTAAGTTAGTAAACTCCACACCTTATTACGCTCAATCCAATTGGCAAACAAAATCTTCTAATAAGATTCTAAAAACTATCATAAGGAAAATGATAGATGAAAATGTCAGAAATTGGCACGAATGTTTGAACAATGCCTTATTGACTTATAGAACGTCATCCCGTTCAAGTACCAAAATTATTCCTTTCCAACTTACTTATGGACATGAGGCTATTTTGACTATGGAAATCAATGTGCAGTCAATTAGAGTGCATTGGCAATATAAGTTAAGTGATGATGAGTATACCGAATCACTAGTTCAAAACTTGTTGGAATTAGACAAGTTAAAATTGGACAGCCTAGATAAGTTGCAAGTTCAAAAACAAAGAATGGCTAAGTCTTATAATAAGAAAGTCATAGCCAAATCATTTAGTCTGAGCGAATTAGTTTAGAGGACGATACTCCCCTTGGATAGCAATGATCCAAAATATGGCAAGTGGTCGCCCAATTGGGAAGGACCATATAAAGTAAAAAGTGTGTTGCCTAATGGAAGCCACTTCGAGAATTTAGACAGTACTAGGCATGTCAGATTTATTAATGGTAAGTATTTGAAAAAATATGTTCTTTTTTTGTGGGAAAGTGAACAAGTAAAAGCATAAGTAGTACGATTGCGTTGAGCGATTGTAAATGAATAAACTGGACGATTACGTTCAAATAAGCCAGAAAACAAAATGCGTTCGAAATAAGATTCTTTATTACCACATATTTCTTACATAAGCTGCAAATTACAGCATGCTGTTATTTATCTTCTACTGGCTACAACAAGAAAAACAGTAGTTGTCCCTCTCACATCCTTAAGTACATCGCTGCATTGTTTCTTATAAAATAAAAGAGACAAAATAGTGAAAATACAAGTAACCGCAATTTAGAGCAGACTACAAATTGGTTCTCGATCAATTGCGACAGAAAGAGTGAAACCGACCGCCCTAGCCTTCCTAAATGCATTGCTGCAGATGGCAGGCAAAGAGGCTGAGAAGCACTCTCCACAAGCAATTAGTCTTCAACACCCCTTTAAGCGCATCGCTGCAGCAGTAGGCAGGGAAGAACTTTGCCCTTGAGGAAAACTCTTTCCGTAAGAGCGCAGAGAAGACATTCATTGGTCAATGACCATTTCCTATACCTCCCATACCAAGGTAATATCAAGAAAAGTGGCAAAAGGGGTGGATCAAATGATCCATTTTTATGGAAGATGAGAGTCTTGATCAGTGGTGGAGATGTCAAACGATGGCAGGAACGTAGTCTTGAAGAAAAGAATGGAAGTGAGAATGATAGGCACAAGATACACACGCATTTATAGAGGTTTGAAGGCGAAAAGATAGAATATGAATGGCCACATTCATGCTTAGCAACTGAAACTGAATGGCCCAAAGTATTGGAAAAGGATACGGAATACCAAGAGAGAATGTGTATGAATCTTAGCATAAAGCAATTGATGCTTGAAGAGTTGACGATTAAGGACAAAACGTCAATTAATGCACGAGAAGACAAAATAATCGTTCATTAATAATGATGGGTGCTATTACATTCAAAATTGGCAATAACAGTTAGTACGAAATTGCAAAAGGAAATTTAAAACATTGAGTGTTTTAATTACAATTCGCCCCAAGCTGAACGCATTTTTCCCCTAAGTCTTCCCCATTCTTCGCTCTGTTGAGAAGAAACAACGTCCAACTCATTCACAAGATCGTTATCAACCTCCAGTTTGTTATACTACTTAACCAAAGATTTATCTCGATCAATTCCTTGGGAAGCATTGCGTTTTTTAGCAGCTATCCTCGCCATGCAGTCATCCATCATTGCTTGAAGCTCTTTCATCTCTGTAGCCAAACTTAACATAAGAGAGTCTTCAACCATGACTTCGGAAGAGATATCAGTCAATTCAGCCTTGGTTTTATTAATCTCTTGAAGCAGAGACTCTTTTTCAGATACAGTGCGAAGATATCGAGCACTCTTAGCCGTCAGCTCCACATTCTTAGCTAGCAAAGAGAGGATGTCAGCATAAAAAACCTTCAACTTCGCTCTAAAGTTAGCAGAAACGTTGAGCGATGGAAGTGAAAGGGGTTGCACCAATTTTGCGCCCAACGTCTCCAACTTGTCCTTTTGTTTAGCAGCACCGGCGTGGCCAACATCCATATCCATGAAAGAAACGTACTTGAGCAATGACTACTTAAAGGACTTCATATGCTCATCTGAAAGAGCAGAAGATGGCGCAGAAGGATGACTGGTTGAAGTAGGACGAAATGTCTCTAGTTGCTCCCAGGAAGTGAACAAATCTTGAATAGAACATACGATATCATCAACTCCCTGCGAAGGAAGATGCCAACATTGAGGATTCTCACTACAATGAACGAGGTAAGAATGAAAGTAAAGCAAAAGACTACCTTATCAGCAACATTAATAAGTCCAGGCACATCACCAGTCGTCCCCACTACTTGTGGAGACTTTCCTTTATCTGAGCGAGAAGACTCTGCTACGCTGGGCAGGTCCATAGGAACCTCTGCATAATTCAAGAGTCAGTAAATCAATAACCAGTAGCACAAGAAAGGGCAGAACATCAAAGTGTACATTACCTTTTGGTTCGACATTTGGGGGGTCGACGCCCTGGGGAGAAGATGGCCCTTCAACTGGCTGTGATGAAGATTTCGAGACTAAGGATTTCTCTGTAAGCATAGTCCTCTCATCATCCGATTTGGCCAAAGCAGTTTTAGCGGAAGATGATGAAATAGAAACTGCCAAAGCTAAATCATTTAAGGGAGATGTCGAGCTTTTCTGGAAAATTCAGGTAAGTCGTTAATTCATGAAGGAAGATGTTTTATGAAATAAATAGACTCTATTACCTTTCTCTTAAGGATGAGAGGGGCATCATCATCATCATCCTCCGGCAAAATTGGAGAGGTTGAGGCTGGCCGCTTACGGCTAGAGGCATCTTTGGCTGCCTTTGGAAGTGGAGAAATAGATGGAAGAGTGAGACGTTTGGTGCGAACAAGTGACGGAGAAATCTTACTGGATAAAGGAATATGAGAAATAGAAAGAGTGTCTGGTCTATCTAGCAGGTGGAAAGCACGATTGACGTCAGTTGAGAATAATCTGTGCTTCACAGATGGCCATAACTGGTCAAAAGGGGGATGTGTGATAGCAGTGGGATTGAAATAAGCATAAGCAAAGCCTTTAGCTAGGAGACTGTTACGGGCATCAATGGTTTGTGCCTCAATTTTATTGATAGTATTAAAACGCTCTGTTAAATTCTTAGAATAGCAAAGAGGAACAGTCCACATTTGGCCGAAACCAAGCTGGCGAGTGAAAAATTGGGGTACATATATTTCAACCCCTGCTTTGGCATTTGTTCCTATAACAATGTCACGAAACAACTCTCTTCCTACCAAAAATTGAACCCAAACAGGCATGATTGTGTCTGCTTCGGCTAGAGTAGAAGGATGCCGTACATAATGGGGAATCTGATGAGGAGAAAAATGAATGTGTCGAATTTAAAGTATAAAAGAATGTAAAAACGTCCCCACATACATATTTACAAGGCTCAATTGATGAATAAACAACCCGTAGCAACTAACCTCACGAGGAGGAGATGGCAGAGCACCAAGTTGTGGGAAATAGGCTCTCAACCACAATTGAGCAAGCCAGAGAGGCCCACTGCTAGTGGGTGATGCACCATTCCTCAATTGGAATTGAAAAGAGACCATACCTCTATAAAGGGCAGCCAAAAAGAAAGAACACGAATTCAAAGATCTGCCTCGAGCTAATTCATGTGATAAAGACAGATAGCTCATAGAGGGCCTCAGGCTGGGGACGCAAATGACATATTTACAGAGCCAAACTTGAAGGAAGGCGACACGCTCAGCATGGTTAGGCTCAGAGGTGGAAGTAGTATAAAGGTCTTGCATGTTTGAATAAGACTCAGTAATCTTCTTGTCAAATTTCGAGGCGACACCAGAAATCATGATGCCGGAAAGATAGTGTCGCCCAAAGGCGGAATATTTACTAAGCCTCCAACATCCCTTAGAGTAATAGACATGGGGCCAAGAGGAAAAACAAAGGTGTTGTATTCAGAAGACCAAAAACTCAGGGCGATTGGAAAAAGCACTGAGTCATAAGTTGGGGGGAAAATGGTAATTTCCAATAGGTCCAAAATCTTAGCACGTTCAAAAATTGCTTTGGTGGGACCATGATTCACCATGCGTGCATGCCATCTACGAAAGATAGAATCAGTTTTTGGCCAAGTGCGAATACCTTTATCGCGGATTGACTTCAAGGGCAAGGACTTCAGAAAAGGAAGGTCTTGAGAACAGGGGGAACAATTGATCTACCGTCGTTCGTCCAACAGCCTCAACATCATTGAACAATGGACCCAGTAGAACTCGTTAAGGTCAGCATTGGCCTGTGAAAGAAAGGTTGGATTCACATATGGCCTCGTAATAAGAGTTTGGAAATCTTCGAAACTAAAGGTGTCGTCGAGTGAGTTTGTGAGGTCGCCATTGAATGCATAATACAAGTTTGTTGAGGTTTGATTGAGAAACGCAGCAAGGAAGCAATAAGACGAACTGTGAAATGACAAGGAAGAAGCGCAAAATATAGCAACGTGATTCAAGAACAATGAAATGGCGTGTCTGTTGGGATTACAAAGGTTTATAACGTTGCACCCCTTCAGGCAATGGAAATATGTGATGATGAGGATTCTTGGGAATTTCAAATGTTGTTGGAGAAATACAAAGTGAATATGGTAAAGATTAATAATTGGTATTGATTCTGCCATATTGGGGGTAATTGTTGACATACTAAAAGTGCAGCCCAAGATTAAAGGCCCAAGGTGTGAAGCCCAATTCGGAAGTCTAGGATAAAGGCCTAGATAGACCCGTTGATGAATCTAATAGAAGCCCAAGAACCAAGAAGTATCGTCACCCAAACTTGCAAGACGCCCAGAGGCTGAGCGAATGAGATGTCATATGATCGCCCAGAGCGATAGTCCTATCGTCGCCCAAACCGTCAAATTACCCAGAAGTTAGACGAATCTAAGGCGTTATGGTCATCTAATCTAGCAGTAAGGGAAGCAGTTATTAGACAAATTCGACATACCACACGATTCAAAGATGGGCAGTCAAAAGACAAGAGTAATGACAACGGTTATGAGATAACATCTCCCCAACAAGTCGGTCATCATTGAAGAAAGTGGATAGTTACAGAGTAATTGAGCAGTTTCAATCGGTTTTATTACCCAGAAGTCACTAAGGAAATATAAAAGGAAGTGAAGACATAGAAGAAAAAGACACCCGAATAAAAAACTCTCAATAGAGAATATGTAATTTCAATTTCTTAGTGTAACTTTAAAATTCTTCTTTTAGTACTCGTGTGCTTGCGCCCCTTGGAGGCATTTTGTTTGTCCCAAATTGTAAATCTTCGCCAATAAAACATCCATTTTTTGAATTTCGTCTCAAAAGGTTTGTTCCTTACACAATCGTCTGGTCCTTTTTTTTTAATTATTAGCGACTAAACCCACGAAACACAAAGCAACTTCTACCTTGTCGTCGAATGCCAACTTAATCGGTACAAATAACACCATACATATGTGAGCACCCTCACATTAAGAGGGAAACAAAGAATCAGAACATATATTTTAATTACCTAAATCATCATCAGTTTATAATTTAAATTTTATTCTAAACAACAACAGAGTGAATAGTACATGATTTTGGAATAACCTACTAGGTTTT
Organism: Fraxinus excelsior; assembly: GCA_019097785.1. Classification (NCBI taxonomy): domain Eukaryota; kingdom Viridiplantae; phylum Streptophyta; class Magnoliopsida; order Lamiales; family Oleaceae; genus Fraxinus; species Fraxinus excelsior. Next base: position 19,347,180 of record CM032626.1, read on the forward strand.
TTCCCCAAAAAGCAAAAGAAAGAAAAGGGATTTCGAGACAGACCAAAAAACAAATCCACAATCATCGAGCTTGATGAACTTCAGCAGCATCTTTATCACCACTACTATAAGAAGAAGAGCCTTCGCTATTATTGTTATTTGGGTTATTTGGTTTGGAGGTGGGGAGTGGATTGGAGCCTTTGATGATCCAACCAAGAGTGAAAAATGACAAACCCATTGATCTCTCAGCGTTGCCCCAAATATAGCGGTGCCCCAAGCGTGAGAGTACCACTTAATGTACTGCCTAATAGCGAATCACCATTGATCTCTCAGCGTTGCGACATTTGGGTTCACCGTTTTAGGTAGGTTCCGATAGTGGGTTCCACCGAAGTACCCAGTTGGGATTTTGGATGGGTCCATCGGAGGAGCGTGGTTTTGAGTAGGCTTAACATCATAAATTGGGGAAGATGGAGATGGGAGTGGGGTAGGGGTTATGCTTTTGTTTTTGTTTTTGAATTTTTTTAAATAATAGGAAAATGTATTATGTTCAAAATTCAATTATCTTATTTGAAGAAAATTATTAGATTTTTAATTTATGGGTCAACTGACATTTTTGGAGTCAAACTAACGGAAACCGTTATTTTGGACTTGGACTGCGATTTACTTAAAGGTTTGATACTGTGGGTGGGTAGTACAAATGAAAGGTTTGGACAAAGTCTGCAACTAACTAAAAGATTTGGTACCTCGACTGTAATTTTCCCTAACATTTATGCTATTTAGAAAAGTAAGAAGACAAAAGAAAAAGTTTAGAAAATTAAAGTAATATTACATAATATTAAAAATGCAAAAAAGTTGGCCCCAAAGGGTTAAAGCCTAATTCTTTTTAGTTCGTCTTTTTGATGTATATATATATACTATTTTTGAAGTAGAATTTTTAGTAATTACATGAGATCATTTTTAGTTTGTTTGAATTTAAAATGAGAAATCAACATTCACAAAAAATATAGTAAATATTAAATAACTTTATATAGGTTAAAAATAAATAAATTTATGCTAAGAATAGAGATTCTATATAAAAAAAAAAAAAAAATCACGAGTTAACAATAAAAATTATCTTTTTAATATCTTTTTTTTTTAAAAAAATACATATATATGTCACCAATTAAATTTTTCAACACTTAATTAATTGCAAACATGACAACAAATTTCATCCAATATCTAGCAGAGTATAAACAACAAATTACATATCAACAAAATAAAATAAAATCAAAAACTAGAAACAAACCAAAAGAATAAACTAGATTCTACATATTATAAAAACAACAGAAATTCATTGCTTCGAAAATATAATAACAATCAATATTTTCAATTTATCTTCTCATTCCACCATTTCTTTTGCATCCACTCAGGTCATCAGTCCAGGGAAATAAATTATTAAAAAAAAAGGTAAAAATGACATTCATTTTCAGAGTTGGGTTCCGATTCAAGGACTAAGAAATGTCTGGCATGCGGTTGGTTCTCGATTTTCTAAAATCGAATCGGAAACTCTAGGTCCGATTTGAAAGATTCCATTCCGGTTAAATGTCCACCCATAGAAAATGTTATATGTTACTGGGCACAACAAGAAATAGAATGGATTTGAAAAAGAGTACATGGATAGAGAGGATTTATGTTTGGGAGGTATTGGTGAAAGCGATACTCCTCATATGTAATGAGTTTCTTTAGTTTATAGATGTTGGTGTGTAATGATTCGAGATTGTGGTCTCACTATTCTGGCTGGAAACCCCAAATTGTACGAGTTAATTGGGAGTAGGTGTGTTTGCCTAAATGACGAGTTTAGAGAGCAACTTCAATAAGACCTTAGTTGCCGGAAAATCTTAGCAAACTTTAGCGGCGAGTTTTAAAATGAATTACTTTCACGATTGTCAACACTAGATAAAGGTGGGTTGTCTTTTCATGGAAAACCATTCTCTAGGGAATGGCTTGCTGCAGTCGGGCTCATACGAAAGAAGTAAGAGTTCGTTTGATTGCAAATGTGAAAAATAGATGGAAAGAAAATGAATTCTATGGAATTGAATTATCTGGAAATTGCTTTACAGAGAATTGTTGAAAAATGTTTAAAATTTAGTATCCATTTAACTTTGTTTTTTATGAAAATAGTCAATGAAAACGATATTTTTATCGACCATTATGTTTAGAATTTGTTCCAATTGATTTTCCCATAAATCATGGAAAGTGGCACGTGATGACGTGAGAGCCAAAACCAAGAAAACAAATTGCCTAGAAAAAAAGTGTATCAAACATGTAAAAAATGAAAGTTGGAATTCCTTTTTCATTTTTCTTAGAAAAAAATGGTGAATCAAACACAGCCTAAATCTAACTTTGGGAGACGCCTTCGATGAAGTACAAGATCAAAAGCAAAGTAGGCAATGTGAGGAAGCCATCATGGCATTGCCTTTAAAATAATAATAATAATAATAATAAATTTAAGTGTGCTGTTTTGGGTTGGAGGTCCAAGTTGTGTCAACAATTGGTACCAACTACTGTCTGATTATCACAATGTCACTCTTGCTCAGTTAATTTCCCTCCCACTAAATTACTTTTTATTTAACAATGAAAAAGTTTCTATTATAAATATTTTATGAACAACTGGACGACTAGCGTCATTAATCCAGTTACATAAAGATGCAAACTTGATCACGTGGGCGGCTCGAATTTCTTCTATATATAAAAAGTGGCTATGAAACAGAATTTCTTGGTTTAACGGAAAAACTAACGGAATTTCTTGTTTTAACGGAAAACCTATAACTTTAGGGTCCAACTTGAATTTATTTAAAACCTTATGGGCTAAAACTTAAAATTTAACCTAATCCTTAAATTGCAGCCAAGGACCTCAATATATCAAATTTACACAAAAAGTCCTCGCCTCCTCAACTCCCAAAAATCGAAAAAAACATTTAATCTTCTATGACTGAAAAACTCAATGTTGTCAAACCCGGCCCAGTCTGGCCGATTCGACTGGAAACATTGGGAATCGGGCCCAAAATCGGGCCAAATCATGTCTGATTTTTGATTATTTTCAAAACCGGTTAAAACCCGTCAAACCGGTCCCAATTTTCAATTTTTTTTTTTTTGGTTTAAAAAATTTTAACTTCATAAATGGGCTTCAAAATTTATTTAGAATTCTAAGGCCCGTGGAGAAGTAATGGATGTCATGCTCATTTTATAGACGCACTTCTCTCCAAAGGTTTCATAAACTTCCAATGTGGGATTGTGCCTTTTATACATACTCTTAACTCTAATAGTTTTATAAACTTTCAATGTGGGATAGTGATATATAACCAAAAAAATGTTAAAATACTCATCAAAATCATTTTCAAATGTATGTTTGGCTAATTTGATTTTTAATAACAACTAATTAAATTGAAATATTCACCTTCATTCTTTCATTTATTTAATTTTCAAATTAACTTAAATTATACTTGATTATTAATATATTAATGTTAGATATCATTTTCTATAAGTTTAAATTATTTTAATTTAACAAAGTAAGCTATTTTAACATATTGATTTTTAATTTTTAGTATTGAGACTAATTGTAGGATAATGAATCTAATTAGTAAAAATATATTTACTTTGAATTATTAATATGAAAATTTTAAAAAATATATATATTATTTTATTATTTTTGTATGTATTTATTGCATCCGATTCAACCCCGGTTGAACCTTTTGACCCTTCACCTTTTCCGGGTGGATGATCGGGTCTGTTTTCAAAACACTGGAAAAACCTTAATGGAAAAGCTCTTCCCCCCTTTTCATGGCCGACGCCCCCAAGAAACCGTAGTGGCCGAGGGTTGAGGGCGGCTGTGCTTGCCCATCATCTTAGTTGGATTAATCATGGGCGCAATAATTATATTTTTCTCTCACACAAATAATATATGGAGACATCCAATTTAATCCATTCAAATCCAGCAATCAATTCATGAGAAATGCTGGACTTACAGGCTACTGTTTCACAAAAGCCTTACAGAAAATAAAAAAATCGGCCGGTTCAGGAGAAAAGAGATAGAAGCCGTTTCAAAATAGGGCAAAGAGGAAGGAAAGAGCCTATTTCTCTCATTTCTCACTTGCAATTCCCGCCCACTTCAGATTCCTCCATCTCGAGCACAATGTAATAGGTGAGCTTACTGAGAACGAAGATTATACCTCGCGATCCCACGTACCATCTGTAGACTATAGTTCTATGGCAAGCTGTACCGACTTCATATGTGTATTTGGAGGTGGAAAACTCAGAGAGATGTACTTTCTCAATGTAAGTCAGGTGAAATAAATAATGATTGTGACTCTTTTAATATGTAGACACAAAAATAAGAATACGAAGCTAACTGAAATTTGCTTGATAGATGTTAATGTCATTGGATGTTCAAAATGTATTTCCATTTGGGGCATCTTTTTCTTGCCATTTGTTTTTATAATATAGTATAATATTATTGTGCATAATATGAACTTTGAGTTTTATGTTTTTGATTTTGGATTGGAGACGACAGAGAGAAGCACTTTATTTAATTATTTATCAATTACATAAACCTTATATCATTAATTATTTAATTAACCAAAAAAATTACATCTTTATTAATAACAAATTAATTCTTAAACAAAACTATTAAATATAAACTAAGCAAATGTCCATTGCACGTTGCTTGCACCTAGTAACTATATATATAAAATAATAATAATAATAAATCTAGACTCATTCATTTACATTCTTTTTAATATTATCTTTGTTTTTTGAAAATTGTGGACAGAAAATTATTTTTGTTTTTCTAACGTCCAATAATGTTTTACCACGTGACACAATGTAAAAGAAAATCTAAAAAATGATGTACATATAACATGATTGTAAAAAATAGGTCATTGAAGATTGTTGACACTTTTATTTTTATATTTTAAGATTTTAAGTAGAATATTTATGGAATTTTTAGTAGTTAAATCATTGGTCCAAGAACACAGAAGGTCATATATGCTTAACAAAAATCTCTGCTCAAATATTGCAATAAGTAAAATAAACCACCTATAGTAGATACCTAACACAAACAAATCTATTTGTTGAAATTGCTCTCAATCAAAATTATCAATACTTGATTGAAGCAATAACGTCAAGTTGAGTTCCAAGCTTCTCCTCAGCAACCTTCTCGGCTTTAACGCGCAGTTTGGTTAACTGCTTCTTCTTCTCGTATGTTACCTGAGCTCTTTCTTTCCTCTTCTTTTCAAGCTCCTACAATATTAAATGTAGTTGTTATGGTTAGTGAAAGTTTCAAAGGTCAATGAAATTTATGACAAAAGATCTATGGGAGTGCAGAACTGCTTGTTTGGGTAGTGCTTATAAGTTGTGGGTTCCACGTAATGTGTATATAATAAATGTCTAGTAAGTTGTGGGTGTGTAGGCAAAAAATACATTTGACTAACTTAAATTATTTAAGCTTCACCAAAGATTCAATAAAATATTAAAAACCAACATCCAGTAAATTCACAGAATACATCAAAGAATAAAGATATCGGAATAATTTGCCTCAATAAATCTAAGGATCAGGGCCGTGACAAATTTTAGCAGCAAATGCAAGAAACAAAAATATGTAATACCTGAAACAGGAAGAAGGAATAAAAGTACAAAACCATCATGAACGGAGGAGTAACAACAAATTGGGCAACGTGCTCTTAACATCAGGGCATTTACAGTGATATCAGAAATTAAGAATAGATGGAGTTACCAGAGGAAACCAAACAACGAGATGAACTAAATAAACAAGTTACAAAACAAAAAACAAACGAATTGTCACATGAAATTTAAAGTAGGCAAGAGTCAATCTCAGTCAAATGGCTATAAAGGTATAAAGTGGGCAATGGTCAACCATTTAACAAGAAAACTTGTATTAATGTGACAGACTGCAAATCCAGAGGTGAGTGATTTGCACAACTGTGTGCATGAAATGATAGCATATAAACTTACCCTTATAGTATCATGATGGTTCCATCCAACTTCCGATGAGAGTCTACCCAACAAACAATACTTGTGCCCAGCTTGGAGCCGCAGAACCCTAATCATCCAAGAGCCAATAAGTTGAAAAGATTCTAACACGCCACATTTCGATAACAAATAAAGAAAGAAAGATCACATCATGAAACTCACTTGAGAGCATCAGGAATGACCATCCTCTTCATCTTGTCATACGGTGGGGGGACGCCCTCATAAACCTTCAATCGAGCAAGTGCAGCTGCTCCTCGCTTAGTCTTGTGGGGGATCATCCTACAATCAAATTAGGTATGAAGCAAATATTGAAAGAAAAATAAAAAATCAAACAAAACCATAGTTGACAAAAAAATTGCAAGAAGCAATATCCCATATCTGCAGTAGCTTCTATACTATTAAATAAAAAGATATATAGTTTAATGGACAGCATACATTGATGAAAGAAGAGCAAGTTTCTGATATGCAACTGAGAAAGTGATTTCCATTGAGCATATTCACTCAAATTAAGCTCCACAGAAGAATAAGAAACATGATATTTCTTTTTTCCTACCAGAATATATAACACTTTTTTGTGTGAGTTTAGACAGAAATGCATTTCTGTAAACCAAAGATGAATCTAATAAACTTTCAAAACTCATTTACATAATCCACAATCAGATGATAAAACATTGACACACCTCAATCTGTCAAAGTAAAATAATTAGAGAAGAAAATCAAAAGTATTTAGCATTAAACAGCAACACAATAAATCTACGAAAACTGAATTCTGGGGGTAAATGATAAAATTATTATGTTTTTATCACTATAGTCAAATGAACCCACGTCATTCATTTAATTAGAACTTAAAATAGGCATTTCTCAATGTACACTCTCTATTTAATCAAAATTTATTTACTCTATTGATCCCGAGACCAAACGGAAATCAATGATAAATTCATAAAAATTAGAGTGTATGTGTACAAAAACAAAATGGAAGGCTCTCAATCAAATATTTATTAAATGCAACAAATTAAGCTTTGTTCCCAATAAATATGAAGCATATTGGTTTTGTTTTTGTTTTTGTATACGCATGCAAATTGATGGCCATAACATACGTGATATATGAATTTATAAACAGAAGTGCCAAACGGGTACCTATCAATACATTTAAACGCCAACTAGAGTGTGTAGTTTATTCTATGAACCTGACTTGAACATATTTTTACACTCCAGGATGAAATATCAAACGGGCATTTTCTGTCTACAGTCTATACACACACATTCAAGATTGTAAGATATATGAGTTCATAAAAACAGAAGTACCAACTATCCATCAATACATCACATACAACCAAAATCTGCACATCTAAACAGAATCAAAACATCAATTGAACATTTTCCCCACGAAAACATGTGCATTCACATTTCATGAAAACCAGAAAAGAATCCATGAAAGTAAAGAATGAAAAGCATGATCATACCCACGGATGGTGCGCCAAAGGATTTTGGAGGGTGCTCGGAAGTGGATGGGACCATGGGAAGGCTTCGTATTCATGCGCTTACGGAGAAACCTCAAGTACTTCATCTTCTGGCGGACTAGTCCACCTGATAGGCAGATTTCCTCGCATCGCACTACGACCACTTTCTGGCCATTGAGTAGCTCCTTCGCGATTATGGAGGCTAGACGCCCCAGCATGTGGTGCCTTGCATCCACCACCACTCTCTTCGCACAGATCCCAGACCCCGACACCATTTCTCTCTGTTTCTTTGTCTCTCGTCTCAAAGGTGGAGGCTGCTGCGACTAGGGTTTATTTGCAGGAAGAACTTATATTCGGGTGGGTTTTTGTTCCAGTTGTTGCGTCATGTTCCAGTTGATGAGTCGGGTCAAGTCTTGCCAAACTATTTTGGGAGATTTTCCAAACTAGTCGGGTCAAATGGCCCTTTTAAGGTTTTATAAAAAAATCTATGGGAACAATACATAAATCCTATATATTAAAATTACATTTCAAAACTAACAAACTTTTTAAATTATTTCAAAATTCAGGTGTTAATTCCAATTAAATATATAATTAATTATCCATACCCCACCCCCAGCCACGCCACGCCACCCCACCCCACCCCAGGTCACCCCACCCCACCCCACCCCACCCACAATTTTTTTTTTTTTTCAGAAAATTCAAATCTGAAATTCACACCCACTCGGACCCACCCCACCCTACCCCACCTGCGTTACCCCACCCCACCCACACCCACGCCCACACAATTTTTTTTTTTTTTTTCAAAAATTCAAATTTGAAATTCACATCCACCCGGACCCACCTCACCTTACATTCCAAAAAATTTCCAAATATGAAAAATGAGAAATCACACCCTCAACCCAGAATTTGTCACAACCAGTCACAACAGGTCACAATTAACATAGAATTGGTCACAACCAGTCACAATCGATCACAATTAAGTACGGAGACATAGGCAATGTCTCCGTTAACAACCAGTCACAATTACTGTTGATTGGTCTTCCAGTCTTATCAGTGACTAATTGTGACCAAGTGTGTATTCCATGTAACTAACTGTGACCAAACTTGTGTTAAGTGTGACTGTGTGTGACCGAATGTGACTTGAATATGATCGAGTCACAATTAATCACAATCAGTCACAGTACACATATTTGGTCACAAATGGTCACCACAAACAAATTTACTTACACCACAGACCAACACCACAATCCACCACCAGAAAGGAGAGGGAAATTGTTTACAAATTTCTGAATACAATTATTCATCCAAAAATTACAACAACATCATAACACCAAAAAGTAACTATTATTAACAACATCATCTAAATGCAGTATCTGAAAACTCAAATTTACTTACACCACAGACCAACACCAAAAACCAAGAAACAGCATTCAGATGGCTCTTACCACTGCCCATTAAGCAGGGTTCACAAAACTCAAATTGCTCAATCCTCCACACTCCCAATACAAACAAGGATAGATTACAGCATCTGAAAACCATACACAACTACCAAAATGTCCCGGAGAAAGGAGAAAAAAAAAAAAAAACCTTTGATACAAATAGTAAAAAAAAAATTCCTTCTGTCGACAATCTTCTTCACTTGGCACCTTTCTTGGCAGCAGCCTTGGTGACCTTAGCACCACTTGGATCCTTCTTATCGACACTCTCAATTTCAATTTCCATCATAACCACTAACACTTCAGGAGCCACGGTCACTACCGCCATATCCACCAAGACCACCGCCTCCATAGCCAATGTCACGTCAGCCTCCATAGCCACGGAATCCACCGCCGCCTCCGCCACTACCGCAGGACTGAGCCTTGTTTACGGTGATGTTACGGCCATCAAGGTCTTGGCCATTCATCCCCTCAATCGCATCTCTCATTGATTGCTTATCCTGGAAGGTCACGAATCCTAAGTCCCTTGATCTCCCAACGTCCTCCATAGCCATGGTCATGTCCGCCTCCATAGCCACGGTCACCACCATAACCTCCCTCACGGCGGCCATATCCTCCACCGCCACCACCTCCCTCACAACGTCCTCCACAACATCTGCTTTCTCCGACGATTGTGCTCTGCCCTAGGGGGTTAGGTGGGGATGGATAGAGTGCGGTAGAGACTAGAAAGAGAATGAAGGAAGAGGTAGAGAGAGACTGGGTTGAGGCATTAACAATTCTACGCCTAAAGTTTTATCGTGGTTCTATTATCAATTCTACACCTAAACAATTGACAGAAACAGATACGATACTGGTATTTTCATATATTTCTGAGAAAATAGAAAATTTGACAGCAAAATTAATAGGTAGAACCCCAAAATCGAGTGGAAGAAACACAGGGGAAGGGCTTCGAACACTAAAAGGGAGGTAGGAACCTGAACTTCCTAGTCGCTGCAACAGCATCGTGATTTCGACGCTTGTCGCCTTTCTCACAGTGCCTCCGGTGATGGTGCGTTGCCAAGAGAACGAAGTGCGATTCTGACGCTTGTCTCGCCGTGCCTCCGGCAGTAGTATGTCGTCAAGAGAGAGGTAGAGAGTGATGAAGGAGAGAGATGATGGAGAGAGATGATTTGGGGATTGGAGGTGCTGGGTACGACTGAAATTTGGGGTGGGTGTGTATTTATGTTATAATAAAGCTATTTATTAATTAAATTAATAATTCTTAATTAACACCTGATTTATGAATATAAAACTAATTCGCCTTATTTATGAAAATTAGTCTTTAAACCTAGGTTTCTAGGTAATTTTCTCAAAAATCTATTTTACCTTTAATGAAATAGGTTTTTTTATTGCAAGGTATGTCCTTTTATTTTAAAATAAGTTTCGGATCTGTCGTGTATTTCCTATATTTTGAATTTTAAAACATAAATTCATTCTTTGATCTAATGTATTAGCATAATTTGCTATTTTTTGTTCATATTTTTTTATAAGTTTATCATATTTTCAGACATATTATTTATATTTTCTAGTTGAGATTTAATATTTCCTATTTTTCTAATATCATTTCTAACAAATCGTCTAATCTTTTAACTGTATATAATGGCATGATTGAATACTATTATCATGAAAATTGTCATAGCATTATAAAACAGTGATATAAACATTATGACAAACAATTAAAACATAATAAATAATCATAAGCATTTATGATCCCTACGATTTTTTAAAATCTTAAGAAATTTTTTTCAAAATTTAATAAGAAATAGTAGTTCTACCTTAATTTTGATCGGATCTTTATTCTTAGAATCGAGTGACCTTCAGGCTTTGAATATGCAAACTGTTCCCTTCAACGGCCTCTTGGGATCCTTGCTATTTTAGCTTCTTGCCTTCACTGTATCGTTTCCAAGGACAAATCCTTAGACTTGGATTAAAGAAAAACTGTCTTGGTTGTTAAAATAAGAAAGAAGTTTCTTCTTTGATCTATCAAGAATCTATGAAAATAGAAATTTAGAAACTCATTTTTCTATAAAATAAATTGAATATTATTGATATTCTGATATTGGTACAAGGATTATATCAAAAGACATAAGTGTTTTTGTTTTCACAACCTGAGAGCTCAAGTGTTTTTCTAACTCATTTTGCCTCTATCTTAGCCCAAATGCTTCTATTTATAAAACTACATGATGTTCAATTATTGGCATCTTATATCATTCATTATCTCATACTCCACTAATGGAGTTCCATTTTTACAACAGTATATCCACTACATAATTGTAGTTCTATTATTTCTTCCAGCTGTCCATCTTTATTTCACATCTTCTTTTCCTCTATTGTCTTCATATGGAGTTGGTAAGATTCTTCAATAATGTTTGACATAGTGACGATACATCTTATCTCTTTATATATTTGTCTTCTTTTCCTTTGGATAGCACGTGGGGCATTCCCTTAATTGACATGATTCATGTATAGTTGATGAACTTTCATGAATATGATGGATATCAAATTTTTAGATATACTCTTTTAAAATTGAAGATTTTTCTTTTCTATTATTTGTCATAAGCGTCCATCCTTCATATTGACACAGACATTGTAATTTTTTATAATATAAGTTTTTGTCATATTATAGAGAACTTTCATCCCTAGGACTTTTCGGAATCTCATCCATGATCTGTTAATATTTGGTAATGGCTTTCTATTTTGGCATATTTCAATCTGAAAATTTTGGCCTACATATTCGACTGTAATAATATACTCTACGGGATAATATATCCTTCCATAAATTTCTGGACTGATTGAATAAAATTTAAAATATATTGATCTTCCTTTGACAAATTTCTTAATTTCTCCTCGAAAGATATCATCAAATTTCTCAATTTCTTTTAAATCCTTTCATGGATAAATTAGGTCCAAGAATCCATAGTCTACTGCCATCTTGACCATGTTAAGGTCTCCATCATTTGTAATGATCATTCTTGGATAGACATGTTCTCTTGGGGAGATGAAATAAGATTTATCATCTTGTAATTCATAGACAATCTTTGCAAAAGCTTTATATTCTTCTTCTTTTGGTGTTAAAGGGGTTTCATCATCTTTATCTGTTCTGATTTTGATTACCCTTATATGCTTATCATCATTTTTTATTGTCACCTTTCGGGGACTTTACACGATCACATCTATTTTTATTTGACTTGGTCCACTGTTGTTTCCTTGTTGTGTACCTATTTGTATTTTTGGTATTCCCTGTTTGGTATCATGAGATTTTGCTAAAGTATCAATCTTTGTATTTATGGTATTTGTAGACTCTTATTGTGCTTCAAAAGCATCAATTCGGTCTTTTATTTCATTGGTAACTTTGGTATGAGATTCAATGATCTCAAGTAATAATTTGACAGTATAACTCAAGGTTTCAGCTAATGTTTACATTCTAATTTTTATATCATCGGCTTCATCTTTGGCAAATGCTACCGCATATTTTATTTTTGATATCACATGTTTGATATTATTCATCTCCAAATTTGATATTCATGCTTAGAAAAGCAGCAAGATAATTGTTTATGCCTTTAATATGAATAATATCAAAATTATAAAATGACAAATATGCTTGCCATATGTGCAATCTCTTATATTGAGGTTCCATTGGTAATTTATTTTTAATTAATCCTATAACATTAGAATTGTCAGTTTCAACAATAAACTTTTTAGATAATATGAATAATGAAAACTTTTTTATTCCTTTAATAATTGCTAACAATTCTTTTTTATGAGTAGTATAATTTATTTCTGATTGGTTAAAAGTTCCACTTGAATACCTGCAAATTTCATTTAAATCTGTTTTTAATATGGCTGCCCAATACTTATCAGAAGTATCAGTATTAACAACCAAATTATTCTTTTCATCTGACAATCTTAATTTTGATAAATTTTTACATTCTTCTTTTAATGATTTAACTATCTCTTTATGTTATTCACTTTATCATTTAGTATTTGTTTTTCTAAATAAAACTTGTATTTTATGTCTCTTTTTTGAAAGATTTTCAATAAATCCTTCTGCATAATTTAAACATCCTAAAAACTTCTGTTTTTGTTCTTTTGATTCTAACTTTTTTTGGAAAACTTTATATCTTTTTGGATATATGAGTCTGCAATTTTTTTTTTTTTATCTATTGATAGTCCAAGAAAATCAATTTCTTGTTTTTCTATTATAGCTTTCTTTTTTGAAAGAACAATTCCTTCATTTTTACATTTATTTATGAATTGTATCATATGGTTTCTATGTTCTTCTTTAGTATTAGAATATATTAATATATCATCAACATATACAATTAAAAATTCATCAAACTTTCTAAATATATTATCCATTTTTCTTTGATATATTTGTGGTGCATTTTTAAACCAAAAGACATTACTGAGTTAATTGTTTGAATACTCACTGAACTTTAACGTAGTCACGACTTACTCACTGAACTTTAAATGTCGTTTCAATGGTCACTGAACTTTCGACCGTTTCACCACATCCACCACTCACCAAATTTCGTTACCATCGAGGCTGATGTGGCGGACGAAAAACACGTGGAAGGTGACGGTCGTTTAAAAATGACAACTCAACGAAAATATTGTTTCATTACTCATCCAACTTACCTTTGTCACGATTTACTCATCGAACTTCAAAATGCTTCCCAATGGTCACTTATATTTGAAATTGAAATGTTGCACCCTATTCATCATCCGCATATTTTGTTCCCTTTATTCCTAATGTTCACACAAAAAAACTCTACGTGGTAAGTTACAAATATTTTAAAAAAAATTGCAACTCAACAGTTTTTTGATAATATTTTTAAAAAATATTTTTTTATACGTTTCTTTTCGGTTCACTTAGCAAACATGACAACTTTGTTGAATATTTTTAACATTTATAACTTACCACGTGGAATTTTTTGTGCGAAGAAAGTAAATGCATTTTGGGATTTTTTATTTTTCAAAACAATTTTTAAAAATGGCAAAAAGAACACGTTTTCAATAATTTCAAAATGGACACTGATAAGTGTAATTTTTACTTACCACATGAGTATGCTAATATTTGTGTTCCTCGCATAAACTCATTTGTTATTATTGGCAGATTGACAATTTAAATTTGGGCAATTTCAGTGCTTCTGTGACCAAAATGGCTTTCTTCTCCTCCACGTTGAGATTAGCAGTTGACAATGAATGTGATACAAAAAATTTCATGGGGCAAGTTATAAATATTAAAAATATTCAACAAAGTTGTCCTGTTTGCTAAGTGAACCGGAAAGAAACGTATAAAAAAGGAACCAAAAAAATAAAATTTTAAAAAAAAATTATCAAAAAACTGTTGAGTTGCAATTTTTTTTTTTAACATTTGTAACTTACCACGTGGAATTTTTTTGTGCGAACATTAGGAATGAAGGGAACAAAATATGCGGATGATGAGTAGAGTGCAACATTTCAATTTCAAAGATGAGTGATCATTGGAAAGCATTTTGAAGTTCGATGAGTAAACTGTGACATAAGGTAAGTTGGATGAGTAATGAAACAATGTTTTCGTTGAGTTGTCATTTTTAAACGGCCGTCACGTTCCACGTGTGTTTTCTGTCCGCCACGTCAGCCTCGATGGTAACGGAATTTAGTGAGTGGTGGATGTGGCGAAACGGCCGAAAGTTCAGTGACCATTGAGACGACATTTAAAGTTCAGTGAGTAAATCGTGACTACGTTAAAATTCAGTGAGTATTTAAACAATTAACTCGGCATTACTAACCATTCATATTTACCTTGAGGTGTACTAAATACAGTATATTGTATACTATCTTCTTCCATCTTAACTTGCCAAAAGCTTGATTTACAATCAAATTTAGAATAATATTGTCTTCCTTTTGCAAGGTTTATTAGGACTTCTTTATTTGGTAAAAAATATCCATCAAATTTAGTGTATTTGTTTAATTTTTTATAATTGATTATCATTCTGACTTTTCATTTAACTTGCTCAGAATGTTTCATAACTATAAAAACTGGACTACTATGGGGTCCATTATTAGATCTGATAAGTTTTTGTTCTAATAGTTCTTTTATTTGGATTTTAAATTCTTGTGTATCTTGTATAGTATACATCATTGGCTTGACTCTAATTATAACATTTTCTTTTAGTTCTATTTTAGCTTTATGATGGTATGATTTTCAAAATAATAATGAATTTTCTCCACTTGTCTTTTCTAATTGTTCTATGATTTTTTCTATACTTATTTCTATTTCTACTTTCAACAACAAAAGGGGGTGCTACTTGGAGTGAACAAAAATCAAATAATTCTTAAAAATCTTAAAATCTAAAATCTAATTAATCTTTAAATAGTCGTATATTCTATGTATTCTTTTAATTTGTCAAAATCTAATCTATTATTGGTTATAGATATATAAAATCTTAAAATTAAAATTAATTTTAATTTTAATTTCTTATATTCTAGTGGTAATCTATTTGTAATAGGTCTTCTCATCTATAAATTTTTAAGTAATTCTTCAAAATCTATTAATGTTTGAAAATTTATAATATCAAGATCTGTTATTATATCAATATTTGATTCAAAAGGTTTATCTATTATATCTTGTATATCTTTTATGATTATAGATCTAACAATTCCTCTAGCAAAATTTTCTATTAAATTTTCTTTAAAGCATTTTAATATTTCTTGAGATGCAAACAATTGTTCTTGATATCATATCTTATCAATTTCATTTTCAAATTCAATTTCTTTTTTATTTTTTGCAGTTGTTTTAATTTTATATGGATCTCTTTTAGTTCTAAATCTTTTCATTTTATAATTATTATTAGTCATAGTTAAGTTAATTCTAAGAAAATATTATTATAACTTTGAAATTAAAATAAATCTTTTTAAGACTTAAGTGTTATTTTCTTTACACTATGATGACTTTAGTTGTAAATTCTATATTTGAGGGTATTTTTGGTAGTTTACTACCTTTGAATAGTCAAATGGTATTTTGGAAAGGCTATCCTCAAATTTTAGCTATTTTCAATAATTTCCCAACTATTTTGTATATGCACTCATTTTTGTTAAAATATATAGTACCTAAACTCAAATTTTTTTCTTATTTTTTAACTAAATATTCTCTTAAAAGTCACTATTCAAAACTATTTTCTTCTAAAAGTATGATTGTCAAACATGAGCTAAAATTGAAGAGTTTCTATTTTCATTTACTATTCGTATATATCTATTCACTTTTAAAATACATTTATATTACATTTTCTAACTTACTAGTGGTATATCGTGCATTGCACGATGATTTTTATATTTTTGTAAGTTAATTTATCAAAACGACAATATATTTCAGAAAATTCAAGCATATAACATGAACATAAATATATATACATTAAGTGGTAAATGCTAAAGAGAGTTCATAGTCGTAACAGATACAATATTCACGATTTAATTAGGCTCGAGAGAATGATTACATAACCAAAAAAAGGGACTTCCAAGGAAAAGCACAATAAGAAACCCAATTTGAAGGAAATACTATCAAATTCACTCAAATGAAAAAATGAAAAAAAAAAGTTAAATGTTGTTGAAACAATCTATTTCATAGCATCCAATTTTTATAAAACGGAAAATAAAAAGGATAATAAGTTACATATCCAGATGCCATCGAAACAACAATATGTTTAAATTAAACAGAAAATCATGTGATACAACGTAAAATACTTAGTTGCTCTCGTCACATTCAAGGAGGCAAGAGAATTGATAGAAGTAGTTTCAAGTTTTCTTTGGTGTTTTTTTCGGTAGCTTTAGTACTACATGCTTCTTTGTTTGCAACGTACATATAAAAATGACATGACATATGAAAGTATCTTGATTGTGACTATTGCTTCTCAAGGGCAAGCTTTATCGCCGGTACAATCTATTATAGTCCAACAATTAGTTTTTTGGAAGATAGGAAACAAAATAAAAAGAGTTTGAACAACTATATAAATGTAAATTATATAATGTGCAACACCATCACCTTTCTCAGCATAGAATAATATCATCCATCATTTGAAAACTTAGTCAAAAAATATGTAGGTGAGCTTTGACCATGAAAAAAGTTCTACCAGTAGTAACTTGTAAATCAATTGCATGAACGGGGTTAAACTCGATGAATCTGCAAAATTAAATTGAGTCATGATAGAGATTGCATATCAATGAAACGATAAAATTACTTTAAAGCGGTAGATTTGACAATAGAGATAATAAAAAGAGAGAACTTCACCATAAGAAGAAAGATATTAGAAAGGATTACAGAACAATAACTAATCCATTCTCCCAAATTTGGCGGCAACGCGTCTTTCATATTCAAAAGTAACTTTAGCAAGTTTTTACTGTAAAATTTTATGAAAAAAGAATCAGAAATAAAAAATAAAAATATTTTAAAACAATCTTAATCCTATATTTTTTTGCAATAGAAGAAAAAAGCAGGGAAATGATATGAAAGTCTTTTGATACCTTGGGGAAGTTCAAATGAAATGCAATTATCATGACAAAATTTGAGCAAAATATTTTCAGCTAAGATGTCGAGATAAATTTTAATGTTTTTAAGTGACAACTCATTAAGTGAAATGTGATAATATAGTTCTAATGATATGTGTCCAAACTGTACGATTGATTCATACAATTAGATAATATAAATTTTATTTTTTCTGCATCATGAGGTATAATTTTAGTAAAATCCAAGTAACAGTATATACAATTAAAATTAATGTTTATGTTTGCTCCAAATATAAGAAACTTACAATATTTTACAAACATGTTCACATGGATACAAATAATGTGAGGTACAATAGAAAAATATATCATATTCACAAAAAAAAAAAAAAAAAAAAAATTCTCTATTGTATCACTCACAATTGCATTCTAAAAGTATGTGCACAGTTGGAACAAAAAAAATTATAGATACTAACCAACATAACCAAAATGATAACAACAATTTTCTCATGCTTAGAGAAAAGTGATGGGATTAGCATACTTAGAGAAGGACGAAGGGAATTTCTTCGTAATTGTCTCAGGGTTTCTAAAAAGGAGAATCTGAAATCGACCAAATGAGAGATTATAAAAATAAAAGAAATGAAGACGCAAAAACATCTACAAATTTTGGGAAAAAGAAATAGAAAAAAAGAGAAGAAGACATGAGAAGCATGCACAAGATGGAGGGTTGTGTGATGAAGGGATGAAAGAAGCATGAGAGGTTACGTGAGAAAATGAAATGATTAACAAATGCAATAATGTCATCCTTTAGATAAAATAAAAGGGGTAAAAATGGAATAAAAACACATGACATTTGCATGATGGCCTAATGATGCCTTATGAATAGTGCTACAATTTTTCTCTTTTTATATATTGTATATGAAATAAATTTACTTAAATAAAGGTGATTAAAACCAAATAAAATTATTACTGTAAATTTATTCACGGGATAATTACAACAAAAGCCCTAAACTTTTGAAACATTAGTAGACTTTTCCTAAATATTTGATTTGTTGTAGCCATCACACTTAACATTTCCACCAATTGCATGTAAAGCCATTTTGGATGGTTTCCATCAATTGGCTCAAAAATTTAAGTTTGACCATATTCTTAATCAATTAAAAGAGGTAAAATGGTAAATATCTATTAAAATAATTAAATCTGTTATCTAACCCCCTGAATAATAATTATAGCTAGAAGCTTGAAATTTAACAAATTTCATATGAAGCCCGTCCTCTAGGTGACGAAAAATTGGTCGAAAATTAGATCGAGATGGTAGTCGGCGGCAGCATCGCAGGCGATGCCAAACCCGACAGACGACAGTGGCAATGTCATGCGCTTTGCAATGGTGAATGTGCCCATGTTGCATTAATGAATGTTGTTGCTCCGAATGTAAATTGCACTCAAATATGGGGCATATTTGGAACACTAATCTACTTTAAGTAAAAAACAATAGCCAAGTCTAGGGTTAGTGGCTTGGGAAGGAAGAATAAGGTTTATGGAGAGATCGGGAATTCTTTAAGTGCGGTTACCGCTCTCTGTATGGTCGATGATTTTGCCCTAAGTTTTAACAGCAAAAAATTAGCAGTCCTTCAGAAAGAAATGTTGCACTCATGTTTATAAATAATCAAAAAATTGGAACCAAATTCTTAGCAAGCATAGTTGTTTGTTCATAGGCAAACATGTTATATTATGTGATTTAGTGGCGGTGGCGTGTAATCTGAATACTATTTTGATATATTGTGATGATATTTCTCAACTCTTCCAAGCTTATAGATCGGCGATTGAGACAAGTCGAGACATATCTTGACGTGGCAATTTGGATGATATGTTATTTTGGATTGTCCTTGTCATATGCAACCGGTAATTTTGCAGCCATGGGGAAGATGAAGATAAATAACTCTTTTTTTCCTTTCCTTTTTTTTTTTTGACTTTTTAAATTTTTTGAATTATATTTTCTATGGTAATATTATAAAGTTACCAATTTGCCCCCCTTTTAATTGATTAAAAATATGGTCAAACTTAATTTTTGGGTCGAATACGGAAAAATGGATGGAAACCATCCAAAATGGCCTTACATGCAATAGTTGGAAATGGTAGGGGTCACGGCTGCAACAAATCAAAGGTTTGGGGAAAGTCTGCTAATGTTTCAAAAGTTTGAGGTTTTTGCTGCAATTATCCCTTTATTCACTGGCTTTATGTAAATTTACTTAAGAGTTTTTTTTTGGTGATGTGATGGTGAATATATAGTTAAAAAGGAAGAAAAAGTTATTGTTGTGATGAAAAATATTATTTTATTGAAAAATGTGTGATTGAAAATGAGTAGAAGAATGAGAATGAACTCAAATATTGAGTAAATAAACTATTGATATTCATATTAAATTAAGAGACAATTGTAGCTGAGACCCCAAATCTTTCAAACAGTGGTAGACTTTCCCCTAATCTTTCAATTGTTGAAACGTCATTACAAACCTTTAAAATCGTAACAGCTGAGGCCCTAATTGACGATTTCCATTCAACCCATTGTTAGTTACCAAAAAATTTAATTTTGACCACATTTTAATCAATTTTAAAAGGGCAAAATAATAATTTAATATTTTCCTCATAAAATAATTAAAAGCTTAAATCGAAAGAAATAATATAAAAAAAGGGAGAAAAACTATCTCTTTCATCAACCTCCAAACCCTATCCCACCCCTTAACCCAAAACTAAAAATTTGCCACTGCTATCTCCATCGACCACTTGAATCAAAACTAGACCTAGTTCTAAACCCTAATCCAAACCTCGTGATATTATTTTCATTTGTCGTTGAAGAATGGGTAGGTAGCGAGTGTCCCCTATCCAAAGACGATGGGGTTGAATCTTATCCTGAAAAATTTTGCTACTCCTTGGTGAATTTCTTAACTATGGTATGGAATGAGCCAGTCATCCAATTTGGGATCTTATTGAACAAAAAGGGTTCATCCCTATTGTTATTTTTTTTGTCCCCTTTCTTTCCATTATTGATTGTTGCAGAATCCTCTTGTTTACTTTCCTTGTTTTTTCTAGATCTTTTTCCCTACCAGGCTAGCATTTTCAAGAATTTAAATTACTCGATGATAAAAACATACTTTATTCCTTCTTATATATACGTGCGGGTATGTATACAGTGAAAGGAAAATCGGTAAAAAGACAAGATCCCAATATTTTGATGGAGCTGGTGAGTTTAGATAATTTTTCAATTTAAGGTGCAAGTGGGAAGGCCACCATGTAGGTACAATACAAATAGGGTGGTGGGGTTGAGGTAGAGTGGGGGACAGCAAGCGGTAGACGGTGGTTGGATGATGTGGAGATTCTTTGTGTAAACTTATGTTTTCAAATGCAGGCCAAATAACTACGAACCTTTCAAATGTGGTGGTGGCTGTGGTCGATGGACATGGCGATGGCAGCAATGATGGTAGGTGTGACGGTGACAAATTTCTAGTTTTGGGTTGGGTTGGGTAGGGTGGGTGTGGAGTGAAGAAGATGGTTTTTCATTATTTTAATTTAATTTTTAATTATTTTATGGGAAAAACATTAAATTACTATTTTCCCCTTTAAAATTGATTAAAATGTGGTCAAAATTAATTTTTTTGGGGGTCAGCTAACGACAGATTGGATGGAAACCATCCATTTGGGCTTCACATGTTACAATTTGAATGATTTAGGGTGACGACTACATCGATTGAAAGGTTATGAGAAAGTCTAATATGATCTGAGATAGACAATCACTTGGTCGAGATTTAGAGTCCAAATTAAAGAAGTTGACAAGTTAAGGTTCAAGTTTCGTGAAGGGCTAGGGAGCCGAAACGAGTTGGATTTAAGGTTTGAAAGATATTTGGAAAGAAAACGAGCAGCGTGTAAAAATGAGCATAACTTTCAGCTCGATTGTCGGATTTTGGCCCATGAGTAAATTTTGAAAATGACACGAAATTCTGCACAAGACTACGCGGGCTCGTTGTACTTTTGGGTTTGAGATAGCATAAAAACATGTCGAGAATAATTTGACGAGAATTTTAATTTTACGCGAATTTCTTTATTTTGTTAGCATTTTAGTTTAGGTAAGATTTTTGCAATCTTTAAAGTGATATTTTTGTTTTTTCATATTTTTCTAGGTTTAGTATAAATATGAAACTTTATTTCATTGTAAAAATGAACATTTTTGACATTATGAATTAAATGAGAATTCTCTCTTTTTTGTTCTTGATTGAACATGTACCGAACTTATCAAATATTTTTATATTTATGGCGTTCAACCCTTAGAACTTATCAAAGAATTATGCACAATTTGTGACGTTCGCAAATCAAGGTTCATTGTTTTGTAATCAAGAGGTCATTCAAACTTTTTTTTTGTTTAGTTGATTGGTTCAATAATTTGCGAGTTGAGATTCTACCGTCTACAACATAACTTTTGACTTTCCTAGCATTTTCAATTAATTTCGCGATTCTTATGCTGATTCTCGAGTTCGCGTCATTTGGTATCAAAGCTTGGACTCCAAATTCAGGTTCTATCATTTTTGTTCTTTTGAGTTTTTTGTTTTTGTTCTTCATGTTCTTTGTGCCCATTTTTGAGTATTTGATCCAAAAAATTCTAAAAAAAGAGTCAAAAGTTGTTTTTGGGCTAATCTAGTATCCAAATAAATTTTCGTTTGTTTCGTTGATATCGTAGTCAATTTTCAAGTTTAATAAAAAAAACTATTCACTGGTACTGTTCACGTCGTCACTATTAACAAAAAACTATTTTACTCGATTTATTTGGGAAGTTGACACTATCATATTATCTATCCAAAATCCAAAAGCTATTTATATTCATTCCAATCCAAGAACCACTTTCTTGAATTTAAATATCACTCGTCAAATTGTCCAATTCTTTTTTTGAGTTTTCTTGATTACGCCTACATAAATGATTGATGATGACTAAGAATTTATTTTTCAAACTCGGTATTTTGTGGGTAGTATGATATGCAGTCTGGCTATTAATAAGGAGTACATATCAGACTTGACTAGTATCACAATGGTAGAAAAACTGGTATTACCTTTGCAACAACACTCTATGCCTTATACGATGACTTGGCTGAACGAGCGTGAGAAGGTAGATGTGACCAGGCGGGTTTTATTGAATGTCACCATTGGGAGATATAGTGATGAAGTTTGGTGTGATGTAGTTCCATTAAAATCTTTCTATATTTTGTTTGGAAGGCCTTGGAGGTATGAGATGAAGACTATTTATGATATGAAGATGAATAAGTATATGTTTCTTCAGGACGGGGTAAAAATCACTCTGGCTGAGTTAACACTAGAACAATCATTTGTAGATCGATGTAAGGTGAGGGGTGAGGCAGAATGAGAAAAACAAGAGATGGAGATGATCATATCTAAGGAGAACGCCGGAGTTGAATTGCAGGAGGAATCCAGAAATAGGGAAGTTGAGATGGAGGATGGTGGATTGAAAAATGCAGTTGATATTGGGGAGAGTGAACCAATTAAAGAGGAGGAGCATGAACATGCTGGTATAAAAATTGTAAAGATGGTTCAGCAAGAGAGTGGACAAATAATGGCAGAATGTGTTGAGCAAATTGTTAAAAATATTGTGGGGGAATGAAGAGCAGAGTTCCATTGTTAAGCATGATATAATGGAGACGATACATTATGAGTACGATGGCCCATATCTCATTGAGGGGGAAGCTAACAAAGTCAATCATGTTTTGCTTCATTTTTTCTTTCAGGTTGATCGTTGTAAGTGAGAGTTCATACACCATCTATGTTTGATTGTGTTTGTGCTGGAATATATCTATAGATACAAAATGAATGGTACCGTGTATTGATCTTATGCCATGGAGGGAGAAATTTTCCATTTGATTCATGTGGTGCAGTGATGAGTTGTGTAGCAGGCTGGTTATCCCATATGCTATCACAAGACATAGATTTGGGATGAATCATTTTCGAAGAGAGATGTGATGATATGATCCGGGATATGCAATCACTTGATCAAGTTTTAAAGTCCAAATTGAAGAAGTTGTCAAGGTTCAAGTTTTGTGAAGGGCTCGGGAGCCGAAAAGAGTTGAATTCAATGTTTGGAAGATATTTGGAAAGAAAAAGAGCAACTGTGAAAACGGGCATAACTTTCAGCTCGGTTATTGAATTTTCACCCATGAGTACGTTCTGGAAATGACACGAAATTATGCACAAGGTTACATGAGCTCATGGTACTTTTAGACTTGCGATTACACAAAAACATGTCGAGAACTATTTGTCGAGAATTTTAATTTTACGTGAATTTCCTTATTTTGTTAGAATTTTAGTTTATGTAAGATTCTTGCAATATTTAAAGTGACATTTTCATTTTTCCATATTTTCCTAAATTTAATATAAATAGAAAATTTTATTTCATTATAAAGAAAAAAAAAACATATTTGACATTATGAATTAAATGAAAATTCTCTCTTTTTTTGTTCTTGATTGAACATGTACCGAACTTATCAAATATTGTTATATTTGTGGCGTTCAACCCTTAGAACTTGTCAAAGGATCAGACACTTTTTGTGGGGTTCTCAAATTGAGGTTCGTTAGTTTTGTAATCAAGAAGTCATTCAAACTTTGTTTTTGTTTGGTTGCTTGGTTCAATAGTTTGCGGGTGGAGATTCTACCGTCTATTACCTGAATTTGGGCTTTCCCAAAGTTTTCAATTAATTCAGTAATTTCCACACTGATCCAGTACATGAGTTCGTGTCAAAGTCTGTCATTGTTTGAAAGATTTGAGGCCTCATCTGCAATTATCCTTTAAATTAATGAGAGGGGAATCATGCGGAGCACATTGATACAATTTCATATCAATTCATTTGGCTGAAAACTTGAATATATTGTGATGACACAAAGAGAACTACAATTATATGGGAAAATGATAGGTTGTCGCTACAGCGTAACTACCACGATTTCACCGTTGTTTTTAAATTTCCATTTTTTTCAGAATTTGCGTAGAAAGAAGCTTTATCGTGTCCTAGATAGTTCAACATAAGGGAAACACATGATACAAATATCTAAGCCTCTAGATCTCGTTTGATTTATTAGCTTTGTTGAATCGGGGTTGGAGTTAAAAAATGAATAATACTCATTTTCTGATGCATGTATCTTAAATCTTTTCTCTCGAGAAGTCACATAAGACTCGAGTTACATTACTAATTAAATACATATTTTCATTTTTTTCTAATGTTGATTTTTTGCAAAATTATTAGCTATCTTAGCTATTGTTTTTGTCCTATATTCATCGTATCGAATAGATAAATAATTTAGAGTGAATAGATATATAAAAATGGTATCAATATATAAAGTCTGTTTGGTATGACTTAAAATTCAATTAAAATTGAAAATATGGCCGTTATTGGGTCCCACCCGTCTAATAAAAGTCAACAATAACGACTATATTTTCAATTTTAATCTCTACCACACACCCTCATAGTATTTAAATAAATGAACTTAATAAGTATAATATTGAGAGTAACGCGAACGAATATATTATTTTTTAAAATTTCAAAATAGATATATAAGAATGAATAATACTATTTAGTCTCATTTGTGTTAAAAATACTAGTTTAAAAGACGCTAATGTGTCATTAAATGAGCCGTATAATTAAAAGACTCACTTAAATGTACATCTTATTGAACTTATCACATCACACCATTTAGTCTGTGTTCTAGCTCCATTGGTACTCGATAGCTTTATTATATAAAAATGGTAGATGAAAATAATGGTTTCCTAAGCTTCTGTGACGTGAAATTGGGAACGGGATACGCGTAGAAATTGCGGAATTAATTTGAAAACGTCGGAAAATCTCAAATTCAGTTTGTAGACGGCATAATCTCAACCCGTAAATTATTGAACCAATCAACCAACCAAAAACGAAGTTAAATGACCTTTTAATTACAAACTAACGAACCTCAATTTGCGAACGACACAAAGATGCCTAATCATTTGATAAGTTCCAAGGGTTGAACGCCACAAAATATAACAATATTCAAACAACTTTGAGCATAAACTCTAGTTTTCACCTATAATCTGACGGACAGACGGAGCGCTTCAATTCTATGCTGGAAGAATATCTTCGACACTTTATCTCTATTTCGCAGAAAAATTGGGTGAAACGTTTTGATGTGGCTCAGATATATTTCAATGTTCAAAAGAGCTTTTCCATCAATAAGAGTCCTTTTGAGTTTGCTACTGGCTAGCAATCGTGGATATCGATCAAAGTACCAAGTCCACTCAAGCAAAAAACTTCTCTCAAGAGTGGAAACGAAACATTGAAATTGTTAGGAGCTATCTTGAGAAAGCTCAAAACGGTACAAAAAGTTTGCAGATTTGAAACTTCGTTTCCTTGAATTTAATGTTGGAGATCTAGTAATGGTGAATCTTCCTGACAGAAATTGTTATAAACCAACAAGAGGGAAAAACTCAAGATTGGTGCCAAAATATATTGGATCATTACCCATCGTGAAGAGGATTGTAAAAGTTGCATACAGAGTTGCACTCCCTTCATGGTGCAAAATCCACAAAGTCCTTCATGTTGGTGTACTCAAGCCATACTTTGACAACAAGGAGGACGTATCCAGAAATGAACTGAAGCGACCCGTGTTTGAACTAAAAAGAGCCGGAAAGAAGGTTGCTGAAAAGATTCTTGATCATCGAACTACTCGAGTTTCTAGGAAATATCATCAAGAGTACTTGGTTTAATGAAGTAGATGCAATATCGAAGAGAATACTTGGGAAAGCGAAAAAGACATTGAAACCTTCAAACCATTAATTAAAGCATATCATTCATTGAAGGCTTCGATGACGTCGTTAAAATAAATGGAGGAGAATGTCAAGGACAACAGCTTTACTTAAGCCCCTTGACATTATCGAAGCGGCAATTTGCCCAACTTCGACCGCACATTGTAAATATTAGTTCAAGTTTGATTTATAATTTTCTTTCTATTGTAATAATTTATTTAAATTGTAAAATAGCTAGAAATTGGAAAAGTTTAGTATGATTCTTTGACATTTAAACATCTACTCCTATCACTTAGATTTTTATTCCGAATGCTATTATAGGGGGTATTAGTATTTTAAACATCTTTCACGTTTTCTAGTGTTCGCCCCTTACACTAACCATTGTAATTTCCTATTTTCAGGAATTGTAATTTTTAGCTTTCAAGTAATCAATAATCAAGTTACTTTCAATGTATTTCAATGTTATGTTACTTGTAATCAAATTTTCTTTCGTCTTGAAATAACCGAGAGAAGGTGAAAGGTAGTTTAACGAGGTAGACTACAGCCGTACGATATCCATTTCTGTGTCAAGAAAAAAGACAACTCGTGAAATACGGGCTAACATTGTTTTGTGGTGTAATTTCCACAAACGGCAATAGGTTAAAATTCTAGGGGAAATTATAAAATATCAGGGATTTAAAAATTGGTTTTTAAAAATCAGGTCCAACAATTATTTATTCAAAAATCAGGTATTTTATTTTACATAACCCTAAATTTATCCAAACCCTAAAATAATTCATGTCTCCCAACCCTCTCATCATTTATCCCCTCCTTCCTCTCGCCGCCGCCTCCTCCTTCCCCTACCTCTCTCCATCGCATCTCTATGCCGGCAGCAACGTCGTCACGACGTTGCTGCCATTCGCGGAAAATGGGGTTGACTGTTAACGATTTTTTGCTGTAGTCTATGGTTAAGTGAAGCACTTCTCCATATGTAGGGCTTAACGTGTGCAAAACAAAGGACAGATCCGACAAAAGCATTTCTTACACCAAAACAGCCATCACAGCCGCCTTCTGAGGCACACCAGCAACTCTACGGCTGCAGTTCAGGCATCGTCGCGACGCCGTTCGGGTAGCTACTGCGGTTCGCGGTGGTGATGGTGGGCTCAGTAATGCCACCGCTGTAATGAAGAGTCGTTGCTCGTCAAATCTGCTTGCGATAGTTTCCATGTCTCGGTAGTGGTGCTGCGGTGGTGAGATGCCAGTGATGGTAGTAAATCTGCTTGGGATGTGGTAGTGGTGTCGATTGTGACAGTGGCAGTGGAGGTCGATTGTGGTGATGGTGATTTTTGAAGTTGGATCTTGTGTGGTGGTGGATCGGCGTTTGGGGGTGGTGGCCATGCTTTGTTTGGTGGTTGTAGGTGGTGGCGGTGTTTTGTGCGATGGTGGTTGCTGATTTGTGTCTGAGGTGTTTTGTGTGGTGCCGTATGTGGTGGTGGATCGGCTTTTGGGGGTGGTGGCCATGCTTTGTTTGGTGGCTGTGGGTGGTGGCGGTATTTTGTGTGGTAGTGGTGGCTGAAGTAGTGTCAGTGGTATGTAACCAAATATTTGGTTATCTGTGACCTAGTATTTAACTGTGACCTAAAAATTTGACAATATGTGACTGAAAAATAATCTGTGACCAACAAATTTGAAAATATGTGACCAATGAAATTAACAATTTTTTATCTGTGATCTAAAAATTATATAATCCGTGATCGTAAAAAAAATCTGTGACCAATTAATTTGAGAATCTGTGATCGTGTAACCTATAAATTTTGATATGTGACCAACGAATTAATTGTGACCTATAAAATTTTTGAACTGTGACCGTAAATTGTAAATATGTGACCAGAATAGTCACAGGAAATAGTCGTCGAAATAATTGTCGGAATCGGAGCAGTTGTGGACGATCGTCGAAGAAGAGTGATGGTTAGAATGGTCGCCGGAGTGGTGAGGGCGGTGCATGTGGGATGAATTAATTATATTATATTAGAATTAAATATTTAATAATAATATTTCATAAATAATAAAAAAAAAATCTCATTTTTGAATTTTTAAATTATAAACCTGATTTTTAATCTGGTGTAAAGTAAACACCATTTTTATGAATTTTCCCAAATTCTAGTTTGGGCAATACGAGGCCTATAGCCCAAACCCTATATCTCCCCTCAAGGCAACCAAACCCCTCATTTTACTTGCAGAAGCTCAGAAAAATGGCTCCGAAAGCGAAAGAGAAAGCGAAGCCGGCCTCCGCCGCCCCAGTGGTGGCCATAGAGGACCTCTTCACATCCCTCAATCGCCACATCGAACGGTCAGAATTCGATCAAGCCGTCAAAATCTCAGATCAAGGTATTTATACATCAGTATATGGTCTTAGATTTTATATTTTTACATAGAATCATTTTTGTTAATTTTTTGGCGGTGATCATAGTTCTTTCGATTGCGCCTGGAGATGAGGACGCTATTAGATGTAAGATTGTGGCGTTGATTAAGAACGATAGCGTCGACAAAGCTTTATCGGCCATTGAACGGTGTTCCAACAAATCTTCGATTGATTTCGTTTTCTTCAAGGTACATTGATTTATTGATTACATTTTCTTACCCTACCATCACTGATTCCAATTTCTTTTGTCCTGCTCTGCACGGTTCAAGGAACTAGCAATTAAGCTTCAAACTATTGGGTTATAATATCTGGTGCTCCTGAATTTTTGTCTGTTCTGTTCTTTTTGGGCCAAGATTATTATGATTTACGTATAGATTACCCGATTGTGGGCTTATAGCTTTATGGTCTCAACGAACTGTTAGATAACTATTGGAGCACTTTGTTGCATGAGCATCGAAAAGAATGGTGTAAAAGAATGAAATTTTTTTGGAACAAAGGCTTAGCTCGTTGCAGTTGTTGGAAGTTTCAACCAGCGTTTGTAATATCAATTTATATGTCCACGGTAGGAACTAGGAACACATTTGAGAATCTGATATCCTAATTTCCATAATTAAATCCTATTACTAGTCAAGGATGATGAATAGTTTGAACTATAAAATTAAGAAAATAAATGACCTTTTTAATTTTGCTGATGAAGGGTTGCTGCCACTGAATCAATCAAATTGTGGAAAAGAAAAAAATTCAATTGAGAGAGATCAAGAATCTAGGTCTCAGCTAAAAATAAGGAAAGAAAGAGGCCAAAGAGGAAGTATAAGGTGTTGGCATGTAAGTGTAGTCTCTTGGCTCACGCTGTTTGAAGGAATAGAAATATCACAGCTTGACCGCTGTCTAAAGAATTAAAGAAGCTATAACCACATAATCTCATTTCTAAGGAGCAGGTGTAGTTGTTGGAGACTTCTGCCCATTCTTTTAGTTGTATTTCTGTGGAATATGACACCGAGCTTAATTCACGTGGGCAAATTTATGACTGCACTAGCTTTATCAAGTATTCACTCTTTTTTTTTTTTTTTTTTCAAAATAAAAAAATTGTTTCTCCCTTTTCGTTTCTGTTTTCCCCGCTTAATCAAACAATAGTTTGCAAGTGAAAGGATACTTTCAGTTTAGATAATTAAAAATGAATCAGAAGCAAGTAAGGGTTTTGCTGACGGGCATATTTTCTCTATCGCCGTTTGTTGTTTATCCACGCTCAAGGTGATTTAAGCTTTTTATTTAGTATTATGCATTAGTTTCTCTCAAGTGTTGGCAATATGCTCTAGCGTTCTTTGTCTTTTGTTGTTTCTGAGCAGGCGTACTGCCTATATCGGCAAAATAAGTTGGATGAAGCTTTGGAATCCTTGAAAGGGCAAGATAAGAACTCTGCAATGATGCTGTTAGAATCACAAATTTTATTTCGTTTAGGAAAAATGGATGCTTCCGTCAATATTTATCAAGAGCTCCAGAAGTCCAAGATAGAGTCCTTAGAAATAAATGTTACTGCTAGTTTGGTTTCTGCTGGGAGGGCTTCTGATGTGCAAGTGGCTATGGATTCTCTCAGAGTTAAGCCAACTAGCAGTTTTGAACTGGCTTATAACACTGCTTGCTCACTGATAGAAAGAAACAAGTACAAGGATGCAGAACAATTGTTGTTATCAGCTCGAAGGTGTTGTCTATTTCTGAAAACTTAGAATTTTTAAGCTTCATGCAAATAGGTAGAACTTGCTTCAAATGACATTAGTTTATTTTTGAGAATATTACTGGAGTATTTTCATGGATCTTGGATAGTTAGGTAAGTAGTCATTCTCAGTCTTTTTTGTCAAGGGCTTTCTTTCTTTTCTTGGGGCCTGTTTGAGCCCCACTTTTGGTGTAGAATGCATTTTGGAATAGTAGAACGATTGAGAATGTGTAGTTAAAAAATAAGGAAAATTTTTGGGTTTGCGTGTAATATTATTTTATTGAAGAATGTGTGGTTGAAAAAAAGAGAGAGAAAAATGTATTTTGGAAAAAATAGGGATCAAACAGGGGCGGTATTTTTTGTTTTTAGTTTTATTCTCTTGGGTTTATGCTCATGCACGTTCTTGCATGTCATTTTTCTTCGTTTTTTGAGCATGTTGCTACTTGGGGATATTCCCCTTGGATTTCTTCAGAAAGTTCACTTGTTTGAGCCCCATTTTTTTAATAACTCATTTTCAATCTCACATTTTCCTGTAAAATAATTTTACATGTAAATTCAAAATTTTTCCCTTTCTTTTTAACTACACATTTTCCTGAAAATCATTGTTACAAAACCCATTTTACCCAAAAAATGGGGGCTCAAACGGGGGCTTAATGGTTTTATTCATTGGACAGTTGAATGCATTTTTAGGAAGCCCTTTTCTAGAAGCTGACATTTACTTTTGCAGAATCGGCCAGGAATCACTTATGGAAGAGAATTTGGCTAATGATGACATAGAAATTGAATTGGCCCCTATATCCATTCAATTAGCATATGTTCAACATGTGAGTGAAATTATATTTGAATTTTCCTCTTGTTTTCCCCACTTCTATGCATTGAAGCAATCTCCCTCTCATTTTTTTTTCAATGTTCCCCAGATCCTAGGTAACACAAAAGAAGCTTTTGAATCTTATACCGATGTCATCAAGAGAAATCTGGCAGATGAATCGTCACTGGCAGTGGCAACAAACAACCTTGTTGCTCTGAAGGGCCCTAAGGATGTGGCTGATGGGTTAAGAAAACTCGATAAGTTGATAGAGAAAGGTGATGGACCACAGACTTTCCAGCTTGCCCGTGGTCTTGACCTAAAGCTTTCACGTAAGCAAAGAGAAGCAATATTCGTCAATCGTCTACTGTTGCTACTTCATTCTAATAAGATGGATCAGGTAAATATCTACTCTTCTCGTAAGTTTCTTTTCAGATTGAAATTTGACAGAATATATGTCGTACTACCAGGGGGTCCCCACCTTTTCTCTGACTAGTCATCTAATCAATAAACTACTACAGGCTCGAGAACTTGCATTTGCGCTGCCAAGCATGTTTCCGGATAGTGTATTGCCCGCGCTTCTTCAAGCTGCAGTACATGTGAGAGAAAACAAAGCAAACAAAGCAGAGGAGATATTAGGGCAGTTTGCAGATAAGTTCCCTGACAAGTCGAAGGTCTTTCTGCTTGCAAGGGCACAGGTTGCAGCTTCTGCTGGTCATCCTCAAATAGCAGCTGAATCTCTGCTGAAAATATCTGATATTCAACACAAACCGGCAACTGTTGCCACCATTGTTTCTCTGAAAGAGCGTGCTGGAGATATTGAAGGTGCTGATGCTGTATTTGATGCTGCAATTCAGTGGTGCTCTAATGCCATGACTGAAGACAATAAGCTTGATATCATCATGGAAGAGGCCGCTGCTTTTAAGCTAAGGCATGGAAGAAAGGACGAGGCTGCACGTCTATACGAGGAGCTGGTGAAAAGCCGTGGAAGCATTGGGGCTTTGGTCGGGCTTATTCAGACAACCGCTCATACAAATATTGAGAAAGCAGAAACATATGTGAAGCAGTTGAAACCACTACCTGGTTTGAAGGCAGTTGATGTGGGGAGCCTGGAGAAAACTTCTGGTGCAAAGCACATTGAGAGTGATTCGACTGCTAGCATCACTGAAGCATTTGAAGCAAAGAGTAAGGAGAAAGTGAAGAAGAAAAGGAAGAGAAAGCCAAAGTACCCGAAAGGGTTTGATCCTGCAAATCCAGGCCCTCCACCAGATCCTGAGAGGTGGTTGCCGAAGAGGGAGAGGTCTAGTTACAGACCGAAAAGAAAGGATAAGAGAGCAGCTCAAATTAGGGGTTCTCAGGGCACAGTAGCTAAAGAGGCTGCTACTAGTGTAAACCCGAAATCAAATCAAACATCTAAGGGTCCCTCGCAGAATGCCAGCGCAGAGCTGTCGAAGCCTTCATCTAAGTCAAGGAAGAAATCAAAGAATTAAGAGCGACAAAATCAAAGTTTCTGATCTCGTCCAGTTGCAAGGGGAAATTTTCACTTCTTGGATTGATCTTTTCAGAGTTGATGTATTCATTATCATTTGATTCTAATAACATCCGAAAGGGGATGTTGAAAAAATAACTGTTAACGTTGTCTGCTGGTGGATAGTTTTTTAGGGTTTGTTTGGGGCAACTTATTTGAAAATTACTGTTCTTCAAATTCATTATCGACCACGAATTTTCGTTATTAAAAATAATTTTGCATGTGGTTCTAATTTTTTCTCTACTTTTAACCACATTCTTCAAAAAATCATTTCACATTTTAAATAATCTCTTTCAAAACCTTCTTTTTAAGATTAAACCTATGGTGTGTATTTTCAGTTCACATTCTTTTATCGGTGTGTTTTTCATATTTTTTGGTGTGTTTGAAAGGGTTTTAAACTAATGTAGCCAGTGTGGTTGATTGGGATGAAAAAGATTCATACAAGTGACTGAGTGTACACCAAGGTGTATACTCAGCCTCTTCATTTTACTAACTTGTGCTGGACCCTAAAACTGGGTGGTATGACAACTCCTGAACGGGCAATATTCCTTCCCAGGGTATGCTTAGACCAGACGTAGGAGTTCTATTTCCAATTACAGAAGATTCTCAAATGCTTGGGCAATTATTAAGGGGACACATTTATTTATTAAATTTAGCATTCAACCCACCAAGTGACGTGTAGGTGAGATACTATTTTGTATCAAGGCTTGAAGTGCATAATTTTTAATAAATGGCGATGAGAAGATTGAAACATTTTAGTATTTTACATAGTGGACAATTTCATACGTAACTGGTTTATAGCAAATAGCCCCATTTTCAGCCGAAAATGTATTTTGGAATAGTAATTTGATGAAGAATGCGTGGTTAAAATATGAGAAAAAGTTTTGAGTTTGTGTGTAATATTATTTTATTGAAGAGTGCGGTTGAAAATAAAAGAAAGAAAAATGTAATTTGAAAAAAATGGAAACAAACAAGGGCTAATAATGTTTTTGGAATGCCAGATTCTATGTACATCACACAATACATAGCGGCAAGCCTCCAATTACATCAACAATGCGGATTTGTCTAATTTGAGAACCCATAAAAAAATGGAAAGAATTACATACCAGTTCGATCTGTTGTCAAGAACTTTATAAGAGAGGTCCATTTTCATCGTGTGGCAGTCACCATATTGGCTTTTTGATATTGAGATTTATTCCAATTGTTTTTGAATTTCTATTTTCCTCGGTGCTCTTAACTTTTTGGCACAACATCCAGTTCCTATGTCAATGTCTTGGACAAAAGAGCATAGTTTGACACCTTCAAAGTGTTGTATTTTGTCAGGCATACATCTAATCTCCATAATCTCCAGCCATGTCAATTTGGAGAGAACTGAGATTTATGCAACTGTGATAGATTCCACAAGTGAGCACTTAGATTCTAATGCTTCCCTTCTTCCACCAGAGCTTCGTTGTAGAGGGAGCATTACCTCCCAAAGGTTTATGTCTATGGGGGGTCTTTGGATGTGGTCCCCATGGTACATGAATCGAATCCCATCAATTATTTTGCCTGCAACAACCCAAGAAAGGAGTTCTGGCAGTCCACCTCATTCAAATTGAGATGCTGGCTTCAGAGCTAATATAAGGCCATCTCTCAGAAGGGAGAAAACCAAATACAGCCTCAACAGACGTCTCATAAAGTCAAAAGTTGTGTCTAGTGCTGGGAAGTCGTTACATTTCAGTTCCCCTCAATTGGTAGACCAGGAGACCTGTATACATTACTGGTCTCCATCTTTCCTCATCATCTTCCTCACCTTGCCAGCCTTTTGCCACATTTTGCTTCAAAATACAAGTTACAAAGGCTAAAAGTAAACAATTCTAATCTTATCTGGGGTCCAATCACAAAGTTTCATAGTGCACCTCTCACCTCAAGAGTTTCCTGGCTCAACCAGCAAAGACAATGCTCCCAAGCAGTGGCATCTGCCTCTATTGGCATGTTCTTTTGGTGGACCTACCATTCCAATTAGTTTTACCAGGCATGTATAGTATTTTCGGGCAAATGATAAACTTTGAACTCCTCCAGGAAATAATCTTGAGATCCTCTACAATTAAACCTCAGTGGAAGCATGACAACAAGACCCCTAGAAAGGTGAGTACAGGGTATAGCATTGCATGCATCTAGCAATTGACAGATTCAGTCATCTTCTTTTCTATATTGGTGCGAGTGTATTTAGTCTTCACAATAAACGAAGCCCATAGATATGCATTGATCCTCAAAAATGAAAAGCTACATTTCATCGGATTTACTGTCATAATTTAACTGCTCTGTTCCAAAATCCGAGAAAACAAATTGCTGAACCAATTGTTAAGAAAATATCCCGATGAATATGGAGCAGAAAAAAGTTCATGGCGAAGTCTTGATATAAAAGGATTAATTGGAACCTGAATAGGAAGACGGCCGGTGGAACCATGTCTTCTTTATATACCAATAATAACTTTCAATGCATGTTCCATAGTAAATACCCTAAAAATACACAATTTCAGATAGCCAACCAGCTTTAATGACCAAGAAAGTTAGTGAGCAATTAGTAGGAAATTTATCACACTATCTTATTGAGATTCTACACTTCATGAACAAACTTAAAAATTTGAAAACATAGTAGGAAAATTATCCATATGATGCAACCAACCAGGAGAAAATTGTAAATGATCAGTTGCCATATTAATACATCATGAAAATTCAAAGGTGAACATTTACAAGTAAATAGAGCAAATCTGTTCTGACTGAACTTGCTCAAGTTTAGCTGCCAACTTCAGCCAAATTGGAAGCCCTCCCTCAGAGGGAATACACCAGCTACAGATTCTACAAGTTCCATTTGTTTTGTCAACTGAATCAAACATGCATAAATCTGATTCGATTGAGAATGCGACTTGTCTCTCACTATGAACTCGTAAACATTTCCATTCAACTCAATGGAGCTGCAACCAGGAGTCTTGTCCACTCCACTCTCCCTCATCATTCTCCTCACCTCCCCAGCCTTATGCCACAAATTTGCTTCAACATACATGTTTGCAAGCAAAACATAAATTCCACTATCACTGGGATCCAACTCAAGACGTTTGATAGCAGCTTTCTCTCCCAACTCAATGTTTTTGTGAATTTGACAAGCAAAAAACAATGCTCCCCATACCACCATGCAAGAATAATGTTTAAGCTTTGGAGCAATCTTGAATTTGGAGCTCATTTGAGAAAAAAAATTGCGACCCTGTTCCACAAGACCACCATGACAGCATGCGGACAAAATCCCTAGAAAGGTAACTTCATCCGGCATTAGTCCAACGTCAATCATATCTATAAAAATGGATAGAGCATCTTGTACATCCCCATGAAGTGCCAAGCCACCAATAATAGCGGTATAAGTTAATGTATTTCTGCCAGGAATCTTATGGAACATCTGAAGTGCCTTTGTAATATTACAGCACTTGGCGTACATGTCTACCAAAGCAGTTCCAAGAGCAACATTCAAAGTAAGATTATGTTTTTCAATGTAATTATGAACCAAATTCCAACATCGAGTGCTCCAAGCTGTGCACAAGCAGATAAGACATTAACCATGGTCACCTCATCGGGATTAACATTCATGGCTTGCATTTCATGAAACAAAGACAATGCTTCTTTCCCACTCTTGGCTTGGACATAAGCACCTATCAATGCATTCCAAGGGACAACATCCTTCTCCGGCATCTCATCAAAAAGTCACCTAGCGGCATCCAAATACCCAAATCTTGCATACCCCACAACCATGGTTGTCCAACTAACCATGGTCCTATCCCCCATTCTATCAAACAATGTCTTTGCTTCCTCAAGATCTCCACACTTCACATACATATCCATAAGAGCATTAGACAGCGGGATGCTCATATTCAACCCTTTCTCTCGAATATATTGATGAAATTCTTTCCCAAGCCTCAAATCCTCCAACTGAGCACTCGCTGAAACCACCCCAATCATAGTAACCTCGTCAGGATTCACATCCCTCTCCCTCTCCATTTTCTTATACATCCTCAATGCATCCTTCACTTTCCCATTCCTAACATATCCATTGATCAAGGAATTCCATGAAACCAAGTCCCTCATAGAATTTTCGCCAAACACTTTACCTGCAGCATCCAACTCCCCACATGACACCAAGAAGTGTATCAAAGCATTGTGCACAAATATATCACAATCATAACCCATTTTCTGAACATGTCCAAGAATCTCATGGCCCATATAAAACAACACCAATCTAGCGCAAGTCTTGAACAATAAAGGAAAATTATAATTATCAGGCCTTAAGCTAATGTTACTGTTCCTATTAAGAATTAACATTTTTTTGTACAAAACAAAAACTTGTAACGGAATTTGGCTAACAGTAAAGGCTCTAATGACTATATTCCAAGAAAACGCATTTGGGTTATGCATGTGAGACAATAATCTTTTGGAATAATTAAGATCACCAAATGGCGAGAGAGCACAAAGGCTATTAAACGACTATAAGCCAACATCTAAAGAAAGACCACTAATGATCATTTGGGACTGTATTTGGAGGAGCTGGATCATGGACTCGCATTTGGTTTCAAGAAGAGAAAGAGTGGGGTTTGAGAGAACAAAAGTGTGTGTTGTGTTCCACTTGGTGGTGGAATTCTCATTATTCTTGGGTTTGTTTCTGTGGGGCAAGAGTGGGCGAGTGTGGAGTGAAACTGGAGAAAAATATGGGTATTTTGCGAAGAGTTTAATATTACGAGGTTGTCGTGATTTGAAGAAGAAGAGAGCAAGCATTAGAATAGTGGGCGGGAGAGACGAGAAATTTGTGCATGGCGATGGACCGAAAATTTCCTTTCACTATAATTATGAAGCGTTAGGTCCTACTTGGGAGTTTTTTTATATTTTTTGGGAAAATCGTATTCACGGTATCAAACTTTTCACCTTTTTTACAGATTTTGCCCAACCTTTCATTTGTACCACCAAGGTACCAACCCTTTAAACAATTCGCAGTCGCACCCGGAGTCCAAATTGATAGAAACCGTTAGTTGACCAATTGTTGACCAATTTATAAAGGGTAAATATGTAATATCACATTTTTCATATGGAAAAAAATAAAATTAAACAATTAAAAACCCAAGCTACTACCGTTCATCTTCTCCCCAGCTTTCCTTCCCCCCCACCCTCGCCGCCGCTGCCATCACCCACCACCACCACCATTCACCTTCACAACCTCCTCCATCACCCACCATTCAGGGACCCAATAAAAGCTCAATCTCCAAAAATATGAGCCAAATATCTCAAATCATCTATCTACAATACATTTCGCCTCTGAATCAATCATGGAAAACCCCGACAATCACTACTCCCACCACTGCCCTAACTCGTCCAAATCCACTTCTCTCACAACCAACCCATTCTTGTCTGATTTCGAAGGAGCTGCATAAGGTCAAGAAAATCTCATCGGGCCGCCTTCACAGAGAATTTCTAAGAAGTTCAATCGGTGTTGGATTGGAACGAGATTCTTATCCAGCAAGTCAACGAGAATCACTAGTCGAAAATCCATGACAATATGGTGAAAAATGTGGCTTTAATACATGAAATTAATGGGAATATTTCCAAAGTTATTTCGCTTTATTCCAATCTTCAAAATACCCACCATCTTTAAAATATTGGGATTACCTGAATGGTGGGTATTTTGAAGATGAAACTTTTATTGGGTACCTGAATGGGTGATGACGGAAGTTGTGGTGGTGAATAGCGGTGGTGGGTGATGGCAGCGGCGACGGGGTGGGGGAAAAGGAAGGGGGGGGGGGGTGGAGAAAATGAACAGTAGTAGCTTGGAGTTTTTAATTATTTAATTATAATTTTTTTCATATGAAAATGTGAAATTACATATTTACCCTTTATAAATTGGTCAAATTAACGGTTTCTGCCAATTTGGTCTCCGGGTGCGAATTGTTTAAATATTTGGTATTGTTGGTGACACAAATGAAAGGTTTGAGCAAAGTCTGCAAAAAAGTGAAATGTTTGGTACGGCAATTTTCCTTTTTTTTTTTCCTGATGTTGACGGATTTTGGATGTGGAAATACATACAAATGGATCAAATAGAATGTCATATTTTCAATTTGACCTTTGACTATTTTAAACATTAGAAACTACCTAATATACCCATAATATAAAAATTTCAACAAAGTTATTACACTATAAAAAGATTTCAATTAAGTCCTTAAAATATTTAAACTAAAAATTATATTAGAACTGTAATAAAAATAAACTTTATTAAACCCTTTAACAATTTTTTTTTATTAAATTAGCAAACATTGATTGCTTTTGAAAAACTTCTTAATAATGAGAAGTCCTAAAACTTATAAGATTCGCAAAATTTATAAGAAATTAAGGTATAAATTAACTTTAAGATCTTATATATCTATAACTAATAATATATTAGATCTTTTTAAATTAAGAAAATATATAGAATACACGACTGTTTAAAAATTTATTTGATTTTTGATTTTTAAGATTTATTTGATTTTAGTTCGCTCATAGTAGCACCCCAAGTATTGGTATTAGAGCCATAGAGATCATGAAAATCATAAATACAAAATTAAATAAACATTATATGTTAGAAGAAGAAAGATGATGCTAATA
Source organism: Fraxinus excelsior (assembly GCA_019097785.1). Taxonomy (NCBI): domain Eukaryota; kingdom Viridiplantae; phylum Streptophyta; class Magnoliopsida; order Lamiales; family Oleaceae; genus Fraxinus; species Fraxinus excelsior. The sequence goes on from CM032626.1 coordinate 19,386,522, forward strand.
GATTAGAAATAATAGCATTAATTATAATTAAAAAACTACACAGAGAAATAAAATAACAAATTATAGAAAGACTCAAGAAAAATCAATAAAAGATGAATTATATATACGAAAAAATTATTAAAGAATTTGAAAAAGAAGAAAACATTTTATATTATAAAGAAAATTTTGAATTATCATAGAAATGGGCCATTATTAAATAAATACTTACCATAAGATATAAAAGTACATTTTGATAAAAATTTAAGAACCAAGGAAGGTTTAATAAGGCATATAATAGATATATATTTACAACCAGAACAATTTATAAGAGAGAAAAAAACTTATACATAAATTAAAAGGAAAATGACAATTAATAATAAGAAAATATTATGAAAAAATATTAAAATATTTAGAAAATATAACTGTTAAATACTTAGATAATTACATAGAAAAATAAAAGGATAATATTATGTTAAAAATAAAAAGAAAACAATTAATAAATTTAATAGAACAACTAAAAGTACAGAGAGAGAAAAATGAAGATAAAATGTGTACAACATATTATTATACAGAAGCTTTAAAAGAAATTAAAAAGGATAATAGATTTACCAGAAATAAAATTTGAGAAACAAGCAATAAATTAGAAGTTTAAAATGTCAATAAGTGAATATGTTGAAGAACAAAAAACATTAATAAATGATGTTCAAAATATAAATAATGAAATAAAATAAGTAAGAAATGATATAAATATATTAAAATTCGAAATTAGAGAGTTAAAAGAAAGTAATAAGAATGAAGACAAGAAAATAGATAGAAAAAACTTATAGAAAAAAGAAATGTCTAGAATAGGAAAGAAATATATTGAACAAGAAACAATTGTAATAGAAGCAGGAAGTATGAATGATGAATTTAGAAAAAATATTTTACCTATGATATTAGAAGAAAAAAATCCAAAGAAAAATCATTAGGAAAATTAAGAGTTGAAAAAGAACAAAATAATAAAATTGAATGAAGAATTAGATTTACTTATAGAAAATTTAAGTGAATATCAATTTTTAATGAATATTGGAGGAGGATCTAATATAGCAGAAATTTCCAAACAAGAGATACTAGATTCAGATGAAAATTATGCACCTTTATATAATAAACCATATAGACAATATTATGAAAAGGTAAGGGATAGACAACCACCTAAAAGAAATAAATATAGTGATAGATTTGAATCAAATGATAATTATGATAAACCTATTAATCATGTCTTATCCATATCGAATTAGCATTTGGAGAAACAAAATTAGATTTGGATTGTAAAATATATACTAAAAAAAGCTTTATTAACTTGGGCAGATTCAATTTTATTATTCTTTTATATAATAAAGATGATACATAGGAAAATATTGAAAGAAGAATAAATTTTTTAATATCATCTTTTAAAGGAAATATTAAAAATTGGTGGAAATGAATACATAATGATACAAAATTATTAATAGAAAAGAAATGTACAAACAAAAATAATAAAATCAAATATACAAAGTGTAGAAAGATTAGTAGAATACATTGCAGATGAGTTTTTAGGAGAAAATTTGATAAGAAATGTTGAAGGATAAGCAATTAGAGAAAAAAATAATGCTATGATAAAATTAATAAATTTAACAATATATGATATGTGTAAAATTAAAGAATATTATTACGTTCAATTTTATAGTAATGAAAATTAAGAAGTATATAAAGACATGTAATAAATTACCAAGTTCATGGGGAATATATTTTAAAATACAATTTGAAAAATATGTTAAAGAAAATATTGAAATACCAAGAACTTTAGGATCAAGAATAAAATTTTTATTTGAGAGGCTTGCATACGTATGTCAATAAAGACAATTATTGAAGAAATCATGAAAATTAACTAGAATATGTTGTGAAGATATGTAATCCTGATAGAAGAAATACTAAAAGAAAATACAAAAATAGAAAGTTTAAAAAATTTAGAAATTTTAGGAAAAAACATATAAAATCTAAAAGAAGATATTATAAAAGGAAAAATAATACATATAAACAACAAAAAAATAAACCTTATAAAAAAAAAAAAGATAAAAGTCAATGTAAATGTTGGAATTGTGAAGAAATATGTCATATAGGTCCCGATTGTTATAAGAAAAAAGTTAAAATATTATATAAATAATATTTAGAAATAAAAAATGAATTAAATGAAATATCAGATATTGAACATTATTATGATCAAGATGTATATATAAGTGAAACATATTCAGTAGATAATGAATCAGAATTTGAATAAAGAAATAGAGGAGATAGAAAATGATAACATAAATATGCAAGAATATGAAGGAATAGATGTTTATGGATTAAAAGTAACCTTTGATAATAACAAATTCAAGAAAATGCAAAAAATATCTTTAGATTTGAAAGTAGAAAAATTGAATGTTTTAGACCGAATATGGAAAAGAGAAAGGATAACAATAATTATAAATGAATATCATAAGATTGAAAAAACTATAGATGTTAAAACAACTGAGAGGATATATAAATTAAATCTTTTAACAAAAAATACAGTAGAAAAATTATAAACAAAAATTAATAAAAAACAGTGAAAAAGTCCAATATGTTTATTTAGTAGGAATACAAATAATGTTTAAATCCTTATTTAGAGAAGGAATAGATTCACCCTTAACTATAAGTTTACATGATGGAAGAATAATACATTTGAAAGATAATCATTTAGGAACTATAGAAGGAAATTTAACATACTAGAAATTAATATTTACTTGTTATCCAAAATATTGTGTCTCATTAAAAGATAAAAACTGTAATGAAGTTTTAGGACTACATTTCAAGTTGCATAAAGATGATATAATGCAACCAGGAGATCAAATTATAACTACATAATATAGAGCTTTATATACATTTATTAATTCTAATTATGGAAATATTTATTCTAAAAAATCATATATAGAAGTTCATAAAAAATGTAAAGATATTAGTAAAATAGTGGAATCAAGCAAATAGATAAATTTAGTTCCTGAAGAATAAGAACTTAGTATAATAAGAGATAAACCCGAAATTACATAATTAAAAGAAGATGATTATTTGATAAAATAATATTTAAAGATGAAAGATTAATTAAAAGATTAAAAAGTCTTAGATTACATAATAGAAAACAATTAGAAGGAACTAGTAATACAAAATAAATAAAACTTCATAGAAATACTGGAAATATGAAGATAGAAGAAAAATATTTTAATAGAAGAAAATATATAACATGATCAAATATATTAATAGATACATGAGCAAGTGAATGTCATATGACTTCAATTAGAAATAAATGATTAACACCTCATAGAACCGAACCATATAGATATATAAATTTTGATGGACAATTACATACTACAAAACTAGATGTTAAGGTACCAATAAAAAGGGATGAATTAATCTTGTAGTACCATGTTATATAGATAATAGTATGAATATAAATCCTCATATATTATTAGGAATGAGTTTCCTAAACAGATTAGAAGATTATAGTATAAAAAGAGAATGATTATATATAACTCATAATGATCAAACTATATTACGTGAAAAGAGATGAATGAATAATCAAATTCGTTTTCCATTAGGTGTTTATATACAAATTACAATTACAAAAACAAATATAACAATCTGTGCATTAGTTGATACATGAAGTGATATAACAATATTCAAAAGCTTCTTAATAAAGTTATGGAATAATAATAGCAAAATAAAAATAACTGGAGTAACATGAGAAATTATCCAAATAATAAATAGTGTTGATAAAATCAGTATAATACTTGGAAGTAAACAAATAATAATAAACAAAATATATAATTATGATAAATTAGAATGTGATATCTTACTAGGAAATGACTTTATACGATAATTTCAATATTATAAACAAAATAATTATATGATAATATTATAAATACATTGTGCACACCTATTAAAAATTCTAAGAGAATTTAGACATTATAGAGTTCAGTCACTTCAACATGGTGATAAATGAGAGAAAAAACCAATCATACATAATGAAATAAAAAATAAAAGAATATTATACAAAAAAGTCTTAAAGACAATAATAGAAATAAGTATAGAAAAATCATCGAACAATTAGAAAAAAATTATGGAGAAAATCCATTGTTATTTTGGAAACCATATTACCCTAGAGCTAAAATAGAATTAACAGAAAATGTTATTATAAGAGTAAGTTCAATGATGTATACCATACAAGATACACAAGAATTCAAAACTCAAATAAAAGAATTGTTAGAACAAAAACTTATTAGACTTAGTAATAGACCCCATATTAGTCCAACTTTTATGATTATGTAACATTCTGAGCAAGTTAGAGGAAAAATTAGAATGATTATAAATTATAAAGAATTAAATAAATATACCAAATCTAATGGACATTTTATACCAAATAAAGAAGTCTTAATAAACCTTGCTAAAGGAAAATAATATTATTTTAAATTTGATTGTAAGTTTGGATTCTGGCAAGTCATAATGGAATAAGATAGTATACAATATACAATATTTAGTACACCTTAAGAAAAATATGAATGATTAGTAATGCCTTTTGGTCTAAAAAATGTATCACAAATATATAAAAAAAATGGATAATATATTTAAAAAATTTAAAGAATTTTTAATAGTATATATAGATGATATATTAATATGTTCTAATAATAAAGAAGAACATAGAAACCATTTAATACAATTTATAAATGAATGTAACAAAGAAGGAATTGTTCTTTCTAAGAAGAAAACTATAATAGAAAAACAAGAAATTGACTTTCTTGAATTAACAATAGATAAAAAATGAATAAAACTACAACATCATATATCTAAAAGGATAGAAAGTTTCCCAAATTAACTAATATAAAGAACAAATACAAAATTTTTTAGGATGTTTAAGTTATACCGAAAGATTTATTGAAAATCTTTTAAAAAAGAGACAAAAAGTCCAAATTTTACTAAAAAAATAAAATAAATACTAGAGGATGGAGCGAAGAACATACAAAAATTGTTAAATCACTTAAAGAATGTAAAAATTACCAAAATTAAGATTACTAGATGAAAAAGATAATTTAGTTGTTAATACTGATGTCTTAGATAAAATTGTGCACCAATATTAAAAACAGATTTAAATGAAATATGTAGGTATTCTATTGGAACTTTTAACTAAGTAGAAATTAATTATACTACTCATAAAAAAGAATTATTAGCAATTATTAGAGGAATAAAAAAATTCTCATTATTTTTTTATCTAAAAAATTTATTGTTGAAACTGATAATTCTTAAGTTGCAGGATTAATCAAGAGTAAATTACCATCACAACCTCAATACATGAGACTCCATAGATGGAAAGCTTATTTAGCATTTTACAATTTTGACATAATTCATATTAAAGGAATTAATAATTATATTACAGATTTTCTCAACCAAAATATAGAATTTGGAGATGGACGATATCAAACAATCCCTGATAGACGCTAAAAGATGAATGGATTTCCTTGTGGAGGAAGTTAATGATATGAAAATTGGAATTGAGCAATTAGCAGATGCACTCCAACAAAATGTTAAATTGTTGGTTGATATCTCTATTTCTCATTCCAAATATGCCAAAGAATTAAGTGGTAGAATTGATGACATTACTTCGCAATTCGAGTCACTCAATACCAAACAGGAAATATCAATTATTGATACGAAACAGGGAATAACAAAAATACAAACAGATACATTGCATGGCGAAAGCAGTAGTAGACCCAGTAATATCAAAAGAGATTCATCAAGTCCCCGAAATGTGACAATAGAAAGCAGTGATGAACATACAATGGTTTAAAATGGCAGCAGACTATAGATTTTTAGATCTCATCTACCATGGAAAAGATTTAAAAGAAATTTGAAAAATTTGATAATATATTCAAATATGAAGTATCAAAATTTGCTCAAGGAAGATCCATATACATAAAGTTTTATTCAATAAGTCCAGAAGTTGATGGAAGGATATTTTATCCCGCTGAACATATTATTACAATTGGATATGTTGGCTGAGATTTTCAGATTGAAGTTGGACAAAATAAAAAGACAATGCCAAAAATTACCAAGTCTTGGATAAAATCTCGAAGAGTCTTATGGATGAAAGTTTTTTATAATATTGCAAATAATCTATATGATAAAAAATTCAAATGTATATGTCAGTATGAAAGATGGACACTCCTCACTAATTATGGAAAAGAAAAATCAACAATTTTAAAAGAATACATTGAAAAATTTGATACCTATAGCATCAATGGGAGCCTCGCAACATTCCAAGATGCATGCAGATTGAGAGATTGCCCCCACATGCTGACAGAATAAATAGAGACAACTAGAGATAAAGAAGATATGATATAAAGAAGACAGCTGCATGTGAAGATAATACCAACAATAATAGAAGGATAGTGCCCTTGATGTAAGCAAAGATGTAAGAGACTTTATAATTGCACCTCATGTAAATGTATCAATAGAAGCCTTCGGGCTAGAAGGAAATGAGGAGGAATTGAGCACTCAACTTGTGAGATAGGCAAAACTTTCTGTCCTTTATTCCAATCTTGTATCAATTTCTAATAGATCAATATTATACTAACATTTTCATAGAAAGATGAGTTTCTAAACTTTTATTCCCATAGATTCTTGAAAGATTTACTTCTTATTTTAGCAAAAAAGAGATTTTTTCTTTAACAAAAGTATATAGATTTAATCTTTAGGAACGATACAGTAAGAGCAAGAAGCCGAAACAACAAAGATCCCGTGAAGGCAAGAGACCACCGAAGGGAATAGTTTACATATTCAGAGTTCGAAGGTCGCTCGATTCTAAGAATAAAGATCCAGATCAAAACTAAGGTAAAACCATTATTTTTTTTGCAAAAATTAGAAATAATTTTCTTAAGATATTAAAGAATCGCAGGGATTATTTATAATGTTTAAATTATTATTTATAATAATAATTATTTATGATAGTATTTGGATTATTATTAATCATAAAGTTTATAGTTTGATATGCCAGGATACAATTGAATGATTAGATGATTTATTAGAAAAATTGTTAGAAAAAATAAATAATATTACTTCTTGACTAGAAAATATAAATACGTTATCTAAAGAATATAATAAACTTAAAGAAAAATATGAACAACATGTTATAAATTATTCTAATTTATTAGATTAGAGAATGAATTTATATAATAAGATAAAACTAATTTTTAAAGAACTATTCTAAAAGAAAGGATATACTATGCAATATATGAAAATTTATTTCATTAAGGGTAAAATAGACTTTTTAATGAATAACGTAAAAGGCATATTTGACCGGGCCAATTACATAAACCACCCTTTTGGATGCTACGAGAAGGAAAAATCAATGATTGTCAATTTATTTGGACGCCAATTTTAAATGATTTAAAAATCATCCAAACTGGATGTAGTATAATTTTGATCATTTCTCTCAACCCATTAAATCGACGAATTTTATCCATTTCTCCTATTCTCTTCTAATTTTACCCTCAATAAAATAATTATTTTCAATCAATATATTTTCTTCAAAACTAAATTTTAAATAAAAATAAATTAACGAAAAAATAAATATATAAGCAAAAAATATATTATAATTAAAAAATACTTATAAATAAAAAAATCACTTCTATGTAAAAAAAAAAAACTTTTTTTATAAAATAAAAATACTATGAATAAGACAAAAAAAATCATTTATAAAATATAAAAAATTACTTATAAGTAAGAAATTCACTTAAAATTATTCGAGTAAGGTTTAATCACTATGAAGGAGTGGCAAATGTGTGAAAGAAGGAGAAGATTTGGAGTGTTAATGGTGGTTTTAATATGATGGCATTGGAAGAAATAGAACATGTTTTAAGCCCTTTAAAAAGAGTTGCAATGTAGGACATTAAGGAGGGACATGTAAACAAAAAGGGTAGTGGTGAGTGAGAAGTCTAGCATGGAATTGAAGGATTCTAAAAAGCATTAATGGTGGTCTCTGCTCAGTAAAGTCGTCGAGCGCAATGATTTATTTATGTTGGAATGTGCAGGGGGCGCAAAACTCCAGCACCGTGATGGTTACAAGTTGTAATTGATTTTGCAGTGGACTTTCGGGGTAGAAGTGGGGTTTGGAATATTTGTTCTTACTCTACGATGTTTTGGGTTACTCATTCAGAATGGACTGTATGGTGTCTAAGAAGTACGAATACGGATACGTAATTTGAATGCGATACAACATGGTATGTCGATATGACATTTAAAAAAAAAAAAGAATACGCGAATACATGTCATAAAATTCAACATAATTTCATTAATATAAAAGAAGTATTAAAACAAAAGCATAATAATAAAAATAAAGTATTTTATATCAATCTTTAATTATCCAAAATTCATTTTCTTCAACATCAACATCTTCATTATCATTAAAAATAACACTGTCCAACTTCGGCTTACTCATCTATAGTAGATTAACAACCTCAAGCAATGCAACAACTTCAAGAGTATCAAATGAGTTTTCGACAATGTCATGCATTTTGAATTTTCCTTTTAAATAGATATCTAATTTTCTTGATAAGCTAATTGTATATTTTCAGTAAATATTATTATCCCTTGTTTGGTCCCAATTATTTTCAAAATATATTTATTTCTCTCTTATTTTCAATCACATTTTTCAATAAAATAATATTACACGTAAACCCAAAACTTTTTCTTATTTTTTAACCCCACATTCACCATCAAAATACTATTCCAAAATGTATTTTGACAAAAAGTGGAGCTCAAACGACATTTTAATACTCAATAAGTTATTTTACACACACACACACACACGATACGTATTGGAAATAATTAAGAAATACGTATTAAATACGCATCGAAAATTTAAAAAATATAAAATAACATGTATTTAAAAAAATATATAAAATAATTAAGAATATATATCATGTACATATCAAAAGGTATTGTAGAGTACGCAAGATGCAAGTTTGGATACGTATCGAATACATGTACGAACAAGTGTACATGTATTTGTGCATGACTGGCTTTTATTGTCATCCTAGACAGGAGAAACAACACTTTTCGTGGCAGTTGAGTAACCATTTGAATGGGCTGAATAGTAGTGGATTTTAGGGGAGTTCTTTGGAGCCCTTTTGGATTCGAGAGGATGATTATGTCCAGGGGTGGAGCCAGTCCGTCGAAGTGGGGGGTCCCATAGTTGAAGAGGGCCAATGAGCATTTTTTTTGAAATATTATCTATTAAAATGAGGGAAGTTGGTACTTTGTAATGGAGAAATGAAACAAAGTAACATAAATTAATGTACGAAGACTTAACCAAAAAAATAAAATCAAGAAACGTATAAAAGAAAGTACTAATATTTAATTTAGCAAAATCATACCTTATTACAAGTGTTCCTTTCGAGTTCTTATACTTTGATAACGTTGTATAACTACATAATCATCAATCCTGTTGAATACATCCTTCTCAATATACATAAACAAGCTATCATTTAACCATTTATCATTCATTCGATAGTACAATCGATTCTTGACATAACTCATTACAAAAAATACCCTCTCTACCATAATAGTTGCAACTAGAAGAATTAATATCAATGTCAAAAGTTTGTATAATAACAAGTATACTTCATTTTTTTTTGTCACAACCAACTTTTGTGCAAGTTCACCAAGGCCTTGTAATCTTCCAAATTTTTCATTAGTGCGCATATCAACGATGCATGTGTCAATTTGATCATCAAGTTCCATCACGGCTAATCCTTGAAAATCTTTCGGATAAAATGTACACATGTGAATTAATTTGCTCTTGTCAAAAGCTGCAAATGAATTATCTGGACACAAACATGCTACATGAAGAAGTCACTATTCACCTCAGAAAATCGATTATTCAACTCTTGAAGTTACATGTCAACGACAGAATAAAATAAATCCACACGAAAATGATGCAAATTTGTCACAGTGATACATCATGAACGGCCCAGAGGTGTATACATATCATCCATGTTAGGGACGATAATGTCGTGATTTCCACAAAAGGAATTAACCATTACCAAAAAAGAATCACGGTCATCATCTCCGAACTTTTGGAGCTGTTGTTTACATATTTTTACCAAACACATGGCATTACCAATATCTAGGTCTTTCTTCTGTAATGTCTTTGACAACTTATTTGAAATTCATAATATCTTTTTCATTTGATGTAGGACAAATGCAAACTCAAATGTACGAATTGATTCCAACAAAACCCGTGCTTCACCTTTTTTCCCACAAATTGTATTATCAGTATCAATTATCTCAATAACATCAATTGTACTTGAAAACATGAGCATCATGTTACATAAACATTTGTAGTGCGAGCCCCAATGTGTATCACCGAAACGCTTGATATTAGTTTCTTGATTAAAGCCTCGACCACTTGATATTTCACCGGCATTTAATGCTTCCCAAATTTTGAGTCTTTGTACCTCGCGAATAAGATCACACCGCTTAGCCGATCCTCCAACAACATTCACTACACTATCAGTCAAATAAAAGAAAGATTGGATATCACCATGTTTTTTTGCAACTGCTAAAAGAGTTAGTTGAAGTTGATGAACAAAGCAATGAATGTAGTACGCACTTGGGTTTTCTTTCAAGATAAGTGTTTTGAGACCATTATACGCATTGATGCGAACCCCGTAGCAACGGTGACTACGAAACCCACAACTAGATTGATGCAGAATCCAAGAACGCCAATTAAATCCAGTTTTGGACTTGAACCCAACGAAGTGAACCAAAAAACCTAACGATGACAAAGATGCGTTGAACCCCTTGATTACACAATGAAGAACCTACGATCCGATGTTTTGAACGCCACAAGATTTAAATCTTGATAAGTTCGAATTGATTGTTCAAGGAAGAACAAGAAAAGCAATAATCTCTCTATTAAAATTTTGTCAAAAAGTCCAAACACAATAAATGTTTTTGGTATTTATACCAAACCCTAGAAATTAGGTAAAAACGTGCATAATCTCATAAATAAGGTAGGAGATTGACTATGGGCCCATTTGGTACGGATTCTCCAAATTCTACAGTAAATCAATTCTCATTTTCAACCACACATTCTTTAATAAAATAATATTTTTCATCACATCAATAATTCTTTCTTCTTTTTCAACCACACATTTCCCATCATATCACTATTCAAAATCAATGCTTTCCCCAAAAATCCCTCCCAAACAAGCTCTAAATATAGAATTATAGCAATTATGAAAAATTCGTGAAAAAGGAAAATTTCACAATTTTTTTGTTCTTTGCGGCCGCAAGGTATATTTGGTTGCGGCCACAAGGATCAACCGAAAAACCCGATTTAAGTTTCGGTATATGCCTTGCGGCCGCGAGACTGTTACGTCTTTGCGGCCGCATAGGCATAAATTTCAGCCCCTCTTTCTCCCACCTCGATCCACATGATCCATTAGACTTCCGATCTCAACCCCAACATGAAACTTGCCTCTTTTTTCGTGTAGAACATGACATCGTCCATCGTTGCTCGTACAAGTAATCCCATAATTGAAACATGTTGGATGCCAATAAAACGTTCAATTACAAGCACGTTCTTCACATATCGCAAAACAACTGACATTTGCTCTTTAGTTGAAATATCACGGGATTCATCAATTAGAATATAAAATAACCCATCACCATCTCACTGATAATGACCATGTTAATTTCAAAGGCGAAAGCACTAACGATATCCTTTTGAATTTCTGGTGAGGTTAATTTGAAATTTGTAGGAGCATTCTCCAAACAAACAACATTAATCCGAGGATCATGATTACACAACCATTTTAGTAGTTCCATAAAATTTCCTTGATTGCTTGAATCTTCAGATTTATCACTTCCACGAAAAGCAAACCTTTATCGTAGAAGATATTGAACACAATCTACTGATGTACCCAGACGAGCTCGATATGCAGTTCTTATTTGTTTTGATTGCTTGAAGAGACAAGCCACAATACTTTGTTCTTGGTGATTGAATTATTCAAACTTAATCCGAGCTAGGTTGTGTGCGCTACCAGCATTTCCAACATATTTTTTGAGACTACTTTTCTTTTTATAATTTGAGAATCCACCGACAACAAAAGAAATACGGTTTGAACTAAACAGATAGCAATACAAGCAAAATACTGCATTTTTTGCTATACTAAATTCTAGCCAACTAGGACATTCATCATACCAATTAGTACCAAATCATCTATCTTTATTTCTCTTTTTTGACACCAAAACTCATGATTACGAGGCAGCAATGACCCCTTTGCACATATTCCCTTCGAACAACATCCCAAACATTGACATGATAATGATTAATTGGAATTCGCAATCCAGGGTCTCAAGGCAATTGTTCTACATTAATCTCGTCACTTTCTCCCACTTCATCCCTAACACCAATTTCATCAATATCTTCACTTTCATTTTCATCACTGTCATTCCCAATCCCAACATCAATCTCATCCCTTTTATCCCCTTCATCCCGAATATCAATCTAAACATTCCTTTCATCAATGTTTTGTTCAATCGAAGATGGATGAAATTTACATACTCTTTTGAAATACTTTTCCATCACTAAGCCCGAGGAGTGAGGAAACTCTTACACTGATAATTGATAAAAAAAACAACTATACAAACAAGTAAGAAGGAAGCAGAACGCATAATTACAAATAAAAAAACCATGCCATCCAAAAAACTCACTAGAGCCTGCAATAGCCTAGAAGTCATTGCACAGCCAAATCAATTCTCGCCTCTGTAAACTATAAGGAGGAAAAACACAAAATTCAAAGGTTAAATTCAAATCAAGCTGCTTATTCTTCTAAAAAAAGGCTTATTTATCCCCCACAAAGATTAAAGCTTAAAATGAAACTTACAATCAAAATAATAACACAATGTAATACAATTTGGTGCCTAACCTTCGAAGTTTGAAGCCTCCACATGATTTACTCTTTCGTGAACTCAGTCAGTCAATCAATCAATTCAAAACTAGGAAAGGGAAAACACAATACATTTCTAAGCTCCGAGAATAGCTGGGCCTGGGATATTAAGGAATATCTAGAAAGGCTCGACTCGAGAATGGGTTTGATTCAGAGGTGGAGGGTATCGTTTATTAAACTTGGAAACCAATGTTACTATTGAATCCTGTGAAGTAGAGTTCTTTAAGAATATGTTATTTTCAAATAATAACTCTCTAAGGGAACCTCAAATGGAGATTCCTAATCACAAATAGAACCACCTTCAAGGATGTTGAAACAAGTGAACTGTGCATAAACAAAAGAGCTTGAAAGGAAAAAGTATTAGGATCGGATGAATTAGACTCTATTTTTATTTCTTTCTATTTAGTTGAGGAAAATGAGAAGAGTGTCACAATAACCATTCTGCATGTTTTTCAAGTGGAAAACGATCTTAAAACTTATCAAAAAGCAATGTCATCCAGAGATAAACCTTTTGGAAGGATGCTTTAAATGATGAAATTGATTTAATAATGTTAAACAATACTTAGAAATTAGTTGATCTGGATCAAAACCTAGAGGACGTAATTGGGTATTTAGGAGGAATTAGAATGCAGACGTTACTCTTAATATTTTTAAAGTTAGGTTAGTGGCTAAATGATATCGATAAAAAGAAGGAATATATTACTTTAACACATATGCACCAGTTGCATGAATAACATCAATTAGGATTATATTCGCTTTACCTTCCATTTATGATTTTCATATTCATCAATGGATATTACAACGACATTTTTAAATGAAGATCTTGATGAGGAGGTCTGTACGGAACAATTGAAATGATTTGTTCTACCCAGAAACGAGGATAAAGTATGCAAGCTAATAAAGTCCTTGTATGGATTAAAATAAGTACCAAAGAAATGACACGAAAAGTTTGATTTGGCAATAACGTCTGTCGGATTTAAACATAATAGTGTTGATAAAGGTTTATACTCAAAAGTTTGTGATAATCATGTTGTGCTTATTTGTTTATACGTGGATGACATGTTAATTGTGAGCAATCAAATGTAAGGTATAAAAGAAACAAAGAAGTTCTATCTTCTACACTTCAAATGAAAGATCTTGGTTAAGTGGATACCATATTAGGTATCAAAGTCACCAAGATTAGTGGGGGTTATATGTTAAGCCAATCACATTATGTTGAGAATGTGATTAATAAGTTCAATACTTGAACATTATAGAGGCTAATACTCCATTTGATCCAAATTCGAAACTTAAAAAAGAATTATAAAAGAGCAATAGCACAACTTGAGTATGAAAGTACTATTGGGAGTCTAATGTATGCTGTGTAATGTACAAGACCCAACATAGCATTTACAATTAGTAAACTTAGTCGGTTTACTAGCAATCAAAGTAAAGAACATTGGAAGGCTATTGTGAGGGTTCTTAATTATTTGAAGAAAACCAGGATCTAAGTTTTCGATATTCTAAGTTTTCGGCAATATTAGAAGTATTTACTAATGGTAGTTGGATATCTAGTGTTGGTGAGAATAAATCAACCTCATGTTGGATATTCTAAGTTTTCGGCAATATTGTGGCATTGGCTGAAACTGGAAAACAAGCTAAATAGCTTTGGGATTTAATGTACGAGATTCCATTGGGAGAAATGAATAATTCTTCTATATCCATATTATGTGATAGTCAAGCCACTTTAGGTAGAGTATAAAATGAAGTGTATAATGCTAAGTCTAGATATATGAGTCTAAGACATGACTATGTGAGAAAATTAATCAAAGATAGAATAATCTTACTTATATGAAGTCAAATGAGAATTTGGTCGATCCGTTCACTAAACCACTCACAAAGAAATTAGTGCGAACAACTAGTAGGATGTGGGTAAAACTTCGTAATTAAATCTACCAATGACGACAACCCTACTTAACTATACTAACAAGTGTACTTCAGGTTGAAAGGGTAACAACAAGTAATTCGACAAGTGGATAAATTCAACACTTTTTTTCTTTTAAAACCCTATCCTAGATTACAAGCGTTGGTTGTCATAAATAAAAGGGTTGCATTTATATAACTCTTAATAAATCTCAGATCAGTGGATAAAGTATCTCTAAAAGTGACTACGATACTGAAAGAACTTTGCCTATATAAACTTCGAGGTGGTGCCTTTTCAATAGAGAGTTGGAGTTTATCTCTTAAAAGTTCATGAATAGGAGAAGTGCAGGGCCATAAAAGTGATAAACGAGATTGTGTGGAACTTGAAACACTTGATACTTGTGTTTATGATTTCATGGGTATCATCACAAATAATAATAGGTTCAAAGCTTTCATACTACATAGGATTTCGATGATTACTTTGCGAGATTTATACTAAGATTAGATTTAAATCGAAAGATATCCATACTTTATACATAAGTGTCGTTAAACTTGAGTTTGTATTCATTTTATATTTGAACAAGTGGGAGAATTGTAGGATATTATTTAAATTAACAATGAAGAGTGATTTTAGAAGTGATGGAAATGGTCAACCATGAAAAAACAAGCAAAAATAAAATGAGAACAAAAAACAGTGATGGCCAAAAAATGGACGGATGCCCAATTTTGTACTAGGCTACCGCAGTATAAAAATTTGCATGTTGGATTTTTGAATTTTGGTACCGTTTTGAAGGGCTTTACACCTTTTTGGCTTGGTTTTGCACATTTTCATGTATGGTGATTGTATATATATATATATGAGTAGTTTTCATGATTGAAATCATATCACCAACATCAAATTATTTGATTCCATAACATCCAAAATTTAAGATCAAACTAAGTTTTTATAACATTGTTCTTTAGTTCATTTTTCCAATTTTTGTTTGCTTGATTCAAAATTAGATTAAGATTTGTTTGCTCCTACAAACTATTCGTCATAAATCAAACCTCCCATTTTGATAATTTCTTGTTCTTCATCAACTTTTCTCGATAGTTTAAGCAAGAAAATTATTTCTTCTTCTTTTTTCCTTGGTCCAATTTTAAAGCCACAACAGATTCAGTCCAACTCTCAATTGGAGAAAAAGAAGGCAGAAGAAGAAATTGTGAAGAAACATATTTTTGTTACAAAACACCGGAAGAGCCACAAAGTCGAAAAGTCGTCTGAAGAAGAGAAAAATGAAGCACAAAGGGCCACATAAGTAATCGAAATAGGGAAAAACTCAAGCCCAATGTGGAAGGCTTAGTCGGAGTTCTTCATCCAGAAAGGTCAGGCTTTCGATTTTTCGATTCCAGCGTGTCGTCATAAAATGCTTATAATCTTCAAATGGAAGAAAGTACTATTCAAAAAGGAGTTTTAATTTAGATAATGAAAATGGTACTGATGGTTATAATGATAGTGTGATGAGCATGGACGAATCCAGCACCCGACAAGTCCCTATGGCCATTCGTGCTGGATCCGTCGGAAACTTTTTTTTTTCAAGAGATAAATTTTTTAGCTTATATAACTGTTATTTCATTTCATTTTCAAATTCCTCATTCAATTGAGTTGGTTAGAGCTTGCAATTCTCATGAGATGTCTTTGGTTCGATTTACTAGCTTGCAATTTATATATTTTTAGTTCTCCAATTTTTACCAAAATTAATGGCAATGGGGAGGGGGGAGTCAAGCCCGTGACTATCTTTAAAGATTATTGAAATACTTACCATTAGAGAACTTGCCGAGTTTGATATTATCGTTAATATAATAATATATATTAAGTTTTAAATATTAATAAACGACATCTCCCTTACGATCGCTAATTTTCGACGTTAATCGGTCAATGTCCACTCAGGTTGAACTTCAATGCTGGGTCCGCCCCTGATGATGAGGGGAAAAGAACACTGCCATAGACAAAGCCATCACCAGTCAGAGACAATGTTGCTAATGGTGACAATGATGGTGTGATAAGGGTGAAAGTCGAAAGAACACCACAACAGACAGAGCCAGCGCTAGTCTAGGATTGGTGGCTCCGCCTCTTTGGGGCGGATGTGGTCAGGGATGACAAAAAAGCTCGTCGACTCAGACGGCTTGGGCTTGGCTCGAAAAAAGCTCGAGCCTAGCCCGGCTCGGGCTCGGTTACAACGAGCCAAGGCTAAGGTCGAGCCTCATTTTTTTGGCCAGGCTTTGCTCGGTTCAACTCGGGCCCAAAAAAGCTCGAGTTGAGCCCGAGCTTTTTTCTTTAATTTATAATACGTATAAACCGTACAAATTTTAAATTTTTTAATTAAAAAATGTAGATTTGACATAAAAATAAATAAAAAACCCGAGCCGGCCCGGGCTCGGCTCGGCCCGCTAAGGCTCGGACTAAAAGCTCGGGCCGAGCCTTATTTTTTTGACCAGATTCAGCTCGGACCAAAAAAAGCTTGGAACAAAAAAACTCGAGTCGAGCCCGTGCTTTTTTTCGGCTCGGTTCGGCTCGTTGATATCCATAGATGTGGACTTCTAGTCGAGAAAGAGATAAGTCGGCTCAACCATATTGGAAAGAGGATAAATGGATCTCCCGGTACAAGATCAGAATCTCCAATTACTACCTCTACTGGTGCTAATTCATCGACTGCAAATTCTAATAATAGCAGTTGTAGGCATAGAAAAAATGGAAGAGTACTAATGCAGGTCTTGGCGATGGTGATGGCTCGAAGCCTAATTCGACCACGACTAGGGGCAGACCCAGGATTATTTTTCAAGGGGGGCGTGACATAATTACTAAAAAATAATTTTAAACAATAAAGATAATATTCAAAATGTAATACCATTTTTACAATTGTTCCTTACGACTTCTCATACTTTGAAAATGCCGTATAATAATCTCGTTAGTAATTTCATTAAATACATCTTTTTCAACGTACACAACTAAACAATCATTCATCCATTGGTCTCCAATCTGATTACGCAGTCGATTCTTTACAATATTCATAATAGAAAATACTCTTTCAACTGTAGCAGTAGCAACCAGAAGAGTTAATCCTAAAGTCACAAGCATGTAAACTAACGGATACACTTTATTTCTTTTGGTCACAACCAACTTCAATACAAGTTCACTAAGTCCCTTTAATTCTCTAAACTCCTTGTTGGAACGCATATCAACAATATAGTTTTGAAGCTGATCATCAAGTGCCATGAGCTCTACTTTTGAAAAATCTTTAGGATAATACTTAGCAAAACGAATTAATTTATCCTTGTCAAAAGCAAAGAATGAATCATTGGGGGCATAAACATGCTAAACAAATAAGTAACTCTATACTTACCCCAGAAAAAAGATCATTCAATTCTTGAAATTGCATATCAATGACAAAATAATATAAATCCACAGGAAGCGATGAAAATTTGTCATTTCTTAAGTATTACGCCTTGAGCGACCTGGGCGCACAAATACACTATCCATATCGAGAACATCAATAATATGCTTTTGACAAAAAGAAACGACTTCATTCAAAAAAGAATCCTACTCATTGTCCCTCATCTCTTGGAGTCTATGTTTGCATACTGACACTAAACTCATGACATTTATAATATCCTGATCTTTTCTTTGTAATACCTTAGACAATTCATTTGAAATCCCTAAGATGGTTCTCATGAGATGTAGATTAAACACAGACTCAAAGGACTACATTGAGTCCAATAAATTATCAGCCTTGCATCTTTGTTCACGTGTTGATCCATCAACCGAAATCATTTCAGTGGCATCAATTATAGGTGAGAACATCAAATCAAACTAATCAAAGTACGATAATGCGATCCCCAACGTGTCTCACCAAAACGCACAATAGTACTTTGTTGATTTAGACCCCGTCCACTTGAAATCTCACCATTACTGAATGCTTCAGAAATTATGGCTTCTTGTTTCTTTCGAAGAATATCACAACATTTAGAAGAAGCTCCAACAATATTCACCACGCTAGAAACCAAATTAAAGAGTGACTTGACTTTCTTGTGTCTTTTATATTCATTGTTTTGCTCATCAACTACAATTAGCTCTTGTAGCCATAGCAAAGAAACACAAGAAAGTCAAGTCACTCTTTGACGGGGCGAGTAATATTGTTATCTCACTTGAAATCTCACCATTACAGCTTTATATTCATTGTTTTGCTCACCTTTCATATTACTCGCCCCGTCATAACCTCGACCTCTCAATCTAGGTAGACTCAACATATATCTTGAAAATAATTTCTCTATAGCCGCTTTGAGTGATAGAGCTGTAGTACTGGAAACATGTTCAATCCCAATAAAACGTTCAACCACATGTCCCGTCTTATCCAAATAACGTAAAACAACAGACATTTGCTCTTTCACTAAGATATCTTGAGATTCATCAACTAAAATTGAAAAGAATGTATCATCAATATATTTGATGATAACATCAATCGTTTCAACAGGTGCAACACTTACAATATCCTTTTGAATTTTTGTTGATGTTAGTTTGTGATTTTTTGGAGCATTTTTCAAAGTGACGACCTTAATCCATTCATTATGATTAGCTAGAAACTTCAACTGTTCAAGAAATTTACCTTGATTATTTGACTCATCACGCTCATCATGACTACGAAAAGCTTGTCCTTGACGTAAAAGAAGTCGAACACAATCAATGGATGCATTCAAACGAATTTGATATACATTCCGGGCTTCTTTTGACTGCTTGAAGAAAACCGTCTCAATAAAGCCACAAGCCACAAATATTTTGGAATTCGTTTGATATTTTAAAAGGGAGGAACCCCAATCCTTCACTCACGAAATTCGAGATAGTATTTTCCGTCTCTTACCAAAACCTAAGATACTCCAGTAACTCCACACAGAGCAGCGGTAGCAATGGCAGAACCCCAATCCTTCACTCACGAAGACAAAATTTTGGCAAAAAACTCATCACAACAAGAAGAAGATAGCCATACCCAAGATAATCCCGTTTTATTGTTTATCTCAATTCTCAAACATCCTTTCAATTATTCAAGCCGCCTGCAACCAAGAAGAACGATATTGTTATATTATTAATAATGTTTCATTGAAGTTGGCTCCTTTGAAGCTCCCAAGGCAGACCTTGGCTCCATTGAAGCTTGAAGCAGAAGCTGAAGGGGGTGAATAGAATACTAACCTGATTATCTTGTGGCAGGTACTAGTATTCTTGGAGACTAAAATATTTCTGCGTTTTTTAGGGATATTAGTTTTATTATGAAATCTTAATCGAGGTATCGAGCGTTATAGTACGTTGGGGGGAAACGACGAAAGGATTTTGGAATTTGGGAATCAGGGGGGAAAAGGGGAAGGGACTTTTGGGTAATGGGCTACTGGGCTTTCTTCAATTTAAAAGACGAGATTGTCGGCTTTGGTTGGGAAGAATGTGAGCCTTTTTTTTTAAGGCAATTTTGTTGGCCTTGTGGGGGGTTTTTTTAGGCAATATTTTTTTGGCCCAGTGGGGGCAACTCTCCCCACTGGGCCCTTAGTTGGTCCGCCCTTGACCATGGCCATTAAAAGGATCCAAGTAAAGAGAATTGATGGTGTGTATTCCACTGTGGGTTCGGTAAGACGTGTTTGGGAGTTACAATTTAATGAGCTGGCATTTAATTTCTGACTTGGAGAGATTTAGTTGGCCACATGTATATTTCACTATCCACGGAGGCAGGGGTTACTAACGAAAGTTGTTCGGTGTATAATGGAGTGCAACTTTATAAAATTTAGTGAGTAATGAGGTGCAAATTAAAGTACAGTAAGTAAAACACGACATTATCCAAATTTCAGTGTGTATTCTAAAAATTAACTTTAATTTTGACACTCCATTATTAAAAAAATAGGCAAGTATCGAAAGGTTATTCATCATTTTTTTAAATTGACAAAAATACCCTTTAAAAAAATTTCACTTACCTTCTAAAACACAAAACCCTTTCTTCTGTTCCGTCAATCATAAAACCCATTTGTTTCTCGTTCAACTCGAACCCAAATTGATCATCCATTCGCACCCAAAACGATCATTCATTCGTAGACATCTCATCCCCGAACATTATCACCATGCTAACTCCATTACCTAGTTTTCCACGAGAAAGATCCAAATCCTCCACAAATCGACATGCCATTTTCAATTTTTTCTCTTTCTTCTTTCACTTTTTTTCTGAATTTTCAATTTGATCATCAAAACTAGTCTTTCATTTTAGGGACAACAAATGAGTGTTCTCTTGGAGGCAAAGAAATTGCCGAGAGATTGAAGATTGGAAGGGTTTTCATAGAATTATATTAAAATAAGAAATTTGTGAAAAAGAAGAAGAGAAAGACATGATAAATAATTGTTTGTAAATCGTATGGAAAAATGTAGAAATATTGTTCTAAATTTTCTTCCGTTTTCTTTATTACATGGGTTCCATCTAACAGTCTGTTTAGTAGAGATTAAAATTGAAAAATTAGCCATTATTGTTGACTTTTATTAGACGGGTGGGACCCAATAACGACTATATTTTCAATTTTAATTGGATTTTAATTGCTCCCAAACATGTTGTTCAAGTATATGCAATATTTTTGTATGTTGAAATCTTTAAGTACATGAGTGTCAAGAAAATGTAATTTTTATATGAATCATTTTTTAATTGATTGTTGTACAAATGTTGGACACTGTTTAATCCCTAAACATGGAGGAGTAGATGTTAGTTTTCTATTATTTCCGTGTTGTTGTTTGACTTTTTTGATTATTTTGTTTTCATGCATTTCGAACTTATGGGACAACACGTGTCGAAAATATATGACGTTAACATGTCAATATTATAATTGGTGATTTGATATCAAGATTAAACTTTGAATTTGAAACATAGAATTTTTGAAAGGGTGAAGGGATTTCGAACTGGATGTTGAACATAATTTCTAGTTTAATGAGTGAAATATATAATGAGTTTTCGTTGAGCAAATATTGAATTTTGCAGACATCTAACAAGTTAGTAAGTCAAATCTTGAGTTTGCTCTGAAAATCTTAAGTATTCAAGTCAAATATCGAGTATACTGTACAAATCTCGAGTTTATTGTGCAAATCCCAATTTGTTTATCTATTTAACTTCAGATGCACATAATTGTTTATTCACAACTTCGAATTTCATCCCCTTTTTATCTTTCCAAATGTATATTATTTTCCCTGTGAAGTTCTATGTAAAAAATTTGTACACTAATTTTTTCACATGCTACCTGAATAAGTTCCTCATTTTTGCCTCTTTTGATCATTTTATACCTAAGCTTTCTTCTATTTACATCAATCATCTTCAAATTTGGAATTCGACCCATAAAAGAAAGGATTACACCACTTGTACATTAATTGTGTATACTCATGTTGACACTTGATGTGCTCTCAAGAAATAAGTAAATGAAAAAATATTTTTTATTAACGTCAAATGAGATAATGGAACGTTACATAATGTAAACAAATGTGTAAAAGAGAGTGTACATGCAACATGATTGTAAAAGAAATATATAGTATACTAAGTAGAAATTTGCTCAACCTTTCACAAAATCTGAACTTTCACAGCATTTTGAGATTCTCTAAATTTTGAATTTTAAATACCTAACTAAAATAAAGTACCCAATTTCGAAATATGTGCAACTCGAATCAATACATTTAGTGTTTGTTTCACATTCACTATTTTATTTTATAGTTTGCTACAAAATTATTTTCAACAAAACATTCATACAATAAAATATTTTACACGTCTATCAAAAAAATTCTCCTACTTATAAGTACACATTTTCCTAAAAATTACTATTTCAAACTCTTTTTTCTACTTTTTAACCATATATTATCCTAAAAGTTATTTTTCAAAACATTATTGTTTTCAAACGATGATTGTCAAATGGGGCTTAATTCACACTAAATTCTATGTTTGATTCGTCTATGTACAATTTGAAGTTGATTTTGTACAAGGCTATTTCGAGATTTCAAATTCCATTTTTAAGTTAATAGTCTACATTTATTTTATTTTATTCATCTAAGTTGTATTATTCATAGGTTAATAGAATGTCTCACATAAAAACTTCATTTTTGCTTGGTGTACATCATGATTGATAATTATTTGACATTAAGTTATGTGGCATGTAGTTTTGTCATTGATTTGATTTTAACAACACTTAAAACAATCAATGACATCGATTTTTATACCTCGCGCGATGTCTACCATGATGTACACAAAGAATGTACAAATGGAAAAGTTGTAAAACTTTTCCATGCGGCATGAAGCTATTGATTTTACATATATGTACACCAATCATTGTACTATGTAATCTTAGTCATTCAAAAGTTTGACCATTTTTACAAAAAAATAATAATAAATAAACTAAAAATAAAGTGTCTTCGGATTTTAATAATAAACATGACTCCTTTAGCGAAGTCTTCCTAATTTTGCTACATTTCAAAATCCACCCCTCAAATTTGGATAAGAATAAAGATTTCCCTTGAATTGAAAGGTGTGAATATTGGTCTAAACTAATAAAAAAATATTGTTCAGTGATAAAAATAAAGCACACCTTTAGGGCCTGCCTAGGAATTCAGACGTATCAATTATGAACGTTTTTTTAAAATATTGATTTTGAGCATTTATGAGCAGATTAATCACGAGTGGTTTTAGTAGCAATTTTTAAAACAATTCAACCCATGATTCAGAGTCTATTATTCATTGGTTCTAAAAGTGCTTTAAAAAAGTAAAGTTACATATACGTTCTTTAGTGAAATTTTGAGTTTATGATTTCTTAGCCCCTGTTTGAAACCCATTTTTAGTTGTGTTGAAATTTTGGAATAATGATTGATGTGAGAATGTGTGGTGGAAAAGTGATGAAAAGTTTTTGATTTGTGTGTAATATTATTTTATTTGGAGAATGTGTGGTTGAAATGAAGAATGAGAATGAGAAATAGAAATTAAAGGGTGTCAAACATGGGTAATTTTTTTTTACTTATAAATGATATTTAACTTATATGTAATTTTTTAAAATATAAGTTAATATTTAACTTAAAAAGTTAAATAAACTTAAAAAAGAGTGATATGCAGTGTCCATCCAAATGAGACTATGAGAGACTTTAAATTATTCAAAGAAACCTTTATTTATAATCAACCAAGAAATTAGGTTGGTAAGTAAACTAAGAAAGTGTAAAAGTAGAGTGATAAGAATATTTGGAGCTTGGAAGTACTTGTAAACATTCTATGGAAGTTTTGCATATTTTTCTCTTAACTCTATACAGGGGCGGACCGAGACAAATTTTTTATGGGGTCAAAAATGAGATTTCAAAAATGTTTAGGTTAAAAAAAAAAAAAACTCAATTTTTTTTTTGTGGGGTTATCTGACCCACATGACCCTATGTGGGTTCACCCATGCTCTATATCTAGAGGATTGATAGAATTGAGAAGCTAATTCATTTGCATGCGACTGGAATAGCCAAGTCCATAACATGTTCCATCAGATGCACTCTAACTTGGCAAATTTCGCGATCGACGTGCGCCTAAAAATAAAAGTTGAAAATAATAATGTCAAGAAATACAGAATTGAAATAAAATGGAAAAAAAATTATTGACAATTGAAATTCCAAATGGAGGCTTTTACAGATATTGAAGTGGCGGAGACCACCACACATTGAAGGATGTTTTTTCGGTTTCGTGAGAATACTTCGATACTGGATCTTGGTGTGCTTAAAATAACTAGTGGAAATTACATGAATTAAATGTTTTCAAGATCTCAGTTCAAATTTAAGAGTCACAAGTTTTTCTTTCAAAAATCATATATAATTAAAATTGTAAATATTAATAATATTATTATAAAAATTATTTTCTATATCCACCCAACTACCAAACCCTAATTATTTTCCAATATTTTCTTTCTCTGTATAACCACAGTCACCCCCTCTTTCCAACCTCGTCCTCTCTTCCATTCTCCTCTTTATCTCTCTACACAACGATTAGGGGCGGACCGAGACCAAATTTCTTGTGAGGTCAAAAATGAGATTTCAAAAATGTTTAGGTTAAAAAAAATAAAATTGTGGGGTCATCTGACACCACATGACCCCATGTGGGTCCGCTCCTTGACAACGACTAAGAGACAACAATGTGTGCGGCCGGAGAGACAACGACGATGTCGCGCACAGAGCAACGTGAAGAGTGCTACTCAATTGTTGTACGATGATGCAAGCAAGGTGTGGCTATGAGTGGCGTCGCTTCCCGTGTGAAACCAGTGAGAATTGACGCAATGCCCCAGGTGAGACCACCACTATTTTAGCATGCTAACTATTGCCTCTTACTCCTTTGTCGATTTAGCCCCGTCGCACGCCATGGTAGAGATCTAATGCGCACATGGCCGAGATCTTCCATTCCAGGATCTAATGTCGATTTTGGGTGTGTTTTTATTTGTGGATGGGGTTGTGGTGGTGGTGGTGTGGCGGAGGTTATGTTGGATATGGTGGTGGATCTTGTTGGTGTTGGTTGGGCGGCAGTTTTGTTAACTTTTGGGTGGCGATTTTGTTGATTTTTGGACTGTGATGATGGTGGTTGTGGCGATAGCGTTGGTCGTGCATTTTTGTTGGTGGTGTGGTGGTGCAGCGATTGTGGGTGGTACAATGGTGGTTGGTGGTGGAGGTGGTTGTATCAGTGGTGGTAGTGCGGTGGTTGTGGGTGGGTAGTGGTGGTGGTGGTGATGTCGGTATTTTTAGATGATGGTTTGTTGTCGGAAGGTGGTGGTGGTGGTGGTTCCAGCGACAGGGTTCGGTTGTCATGTTGTTGGAGGCAGTGGTGAGGTGATGGTCACAAGTGTTGGTGATGGTTACAGATTATTTGGTCGTTTATGACCATTAAATTCATTAACTTGTGGTCGTTTGTGACCATTAAATTCATTAATTTGTGATCGATAAATAATATGTGACCAATGAAAAATATAAATTGTGATCAATGAATAATGTGTGACCTAAAAAATTGTTAATTTGTGACCGATAATTTGACAATTTATGACTATCTACTAAGTTGTGACTTATAATATTTGTGATTTGTGACTGATAATAAGTTGTGACATATAAATTTTTTTATTTGTGACCGATGAACAAATTGTGATTTATAAATTTCTGAATTGTGACTGTAAAATAATTTGTGACCTATAAAACTTCTGATTTGTGACTTATAAAATTTTTGATTTGACCAATGAACAAATTGTGATCGTAAAATAATTTGTGTCGTTTCAATTTTTATTTGTGATTGATGAACAAATTGTGACCTATAAAATTTTTGAATTGACACCGTAAAATAATTTGTGACATGTAAAATTTGCGATTTGTGACCAATTATATAGAATTTGTAATCAAATTATATGAAATTGTGACCTTAATATATTTGATTAATAAAATATATGTTTAATTAATTAATTTTAAAATAAAATTTTAAAAAATATGATATTTGAAATTTGGAACCTTAAAAAATTTGAAATTTGAAATTTTAAACATTATCTCTTAAATTTGAAATGAGTGAAACTTAGCCCATGTTTGGTTACATTAAAATTTGCATTCACATTCTTCTACTCATTTTCAACCACATATTGTTCAATAAAATAATATTTTTCATCACATCAATAATTTTTTTTCAACCACATATTCTCCATCAATTTACTATTCTAAAATACATTCTTTCAAAGTCGCCCTTAATCTCTTATTTATGGAATTTTCCCAAATAACTATCCTATAAATAATTAAGATTTGATTATTGACTATCAACAAGTACCATATGGGCGCCTAGCGGTGGCAATGGGCCAAGTATACCCACGAGCACGGATCGTGAGCTCTTTTTTTTTTTTTTTTTTTCAAAGACAAGCCTCTTTTAAAAATAAAATAAAATTATAATGCATTGATTTTTGAAGAGCCCCCGAGCCACGCTAGTGGGCTCCACTCGTGGGTAAGCTCGTTGGCTCGCCTACAAGCCGCTTGTCAAAACACTCGGCTCGCCTAGTGAACCAGCTTGCTCGACTCGGGCTCGTCTTTTGGCGAGCCCAAGCAGCTTGTGGCTCATTTTTTCACGAGTCGAGCATCTAAGCCGCTCGGCTTGATTGACACCACTATGGGCGTCTTGAAAATGCATTAATAAAATGGCATCAATACTTATTTTTGGCATTTTCCTTATCAGAATTTGAGGAAAATACGCAAGTTCAAATGAACACGGATATGCCATTGCTCATAATGGGGGATCTAGAAAGGAAATAATATCTCAAACACATACATGCAAAAAAGAAAAAAAAAAGTACAATTTAATCTTATATTAACGATGTTCTACTACTCGTGGGAATACTATTTGAAAGACTAATTTCCCAAAAGCATGTAGAAAGAACACTAATCGTATGCAGTTTCAACGACCAAAGGTCACAATATTTTGGTTTTCGTTCTTGAAGGATGTTGTGAAACAAACCAAAATATATCTTGTTAGAAGAAATATTAATATGCCCAGAATTTCTAATACCAATTGTTGGAAATTCAAGAATCATGTATCGATCGATACCACTTGATATGAAACTAACCACCGGATTGAGATGTTGAAGTTATATAACAGAATAATGAAGTATTTGATCACAATAAAAAGAATAATACGGTAGAGGAACTAGGAAATTTTATTGTACCAATAATAACGAAGAAATATACAATGACCTTAAAGTTCTAGTAACCTCTTTTCTCACCAATAATAATGGAGAATAACTTAATATTTATAGGGAACATGTAGGGGATCTTCAAACCCTCTTAGTAGAGTTTTGATGAAGTAGGATATCAAAAAATCGAGTCCAGAACAAATTCCAACTTTCATTGGGCTTTCAAAATAGAACTTCAATTTGACATAAAATTCCAATAGCATTCCAAACTGAATTCTTCTTAATGTACACTTCAATTAGATTTCTTCAATTACTTCAACAAGGAATTTGGGTCACACCCAAATTTTAACAATCTCCACTTTGACACAAATTCCACTGCAACGAATAAAGCTTCAAAATATTCTCCACTTGGAGAAGAAAATCCGTCTGCAATGAACGAATCGACTTTTCAATAATAATCAAAACTGATTTCTCCAGCCAAACACAAAACACTCTATCCTTCCAATGAATCCAAACACTACCTTGCAGAATTACCTCAGATTCTCAAAAAATCATAATGATTTTAAAATTCACCAAATTGGGCTGTAATACACCCCAAAGCAGAATCAAACTTAAATACTTTAAAAGAAGGATCCTTGCTAGATTGTACATTATCTACTACACTGAAAGCATGTTCAACAAAATCAGCATCCACATACCTTTTACCACTAGGTCCGTCACTAACAATTGAATACAATGACACCGCAGATGATGGTGGCAAAATGACATTATCCATATCTCCTGAACTCCACTAAGCAGTATTCTTCAAATTCGACCAATTATGAGCTCCTAAAGGTATTGTACCAAAATGAATATCCACCATGGTACTGGACTTGTGCTGATTGACTATTCTAGATTATGCACAACTCTGCAAGATGCATAATTAAGACATTTTTTTATCCCTACAATACAACCTGAGCACCATTACAAACCTTCAAAAAACACTTTGAATCAAGGATAGACAACTAGATGAGATTCTTTTTCAAATTCGGAACATGTCGAACCTGAACAAGTATTCTAATTGTTCTATCCAATAACTTCAATCTGACTGTATCAATTCTAGAAACCCGACAAAGTGTGTTGTCTCCCATAACCACGACACCTTTGAAAATAGTTTCATATGTAGTAAACAAGTCCTTATTAGGACACATGAAACATACACGCTGAATCCAAAATCTTATCGTCCTCTGTTTAGACTCGATGTCGAAATAGCCAAGAGATCCCCCTCACTTACAATGTTCTCTACAAGATCTGCTTTACCTGAAGTCTCTTATTGCTTCCCATATCAACTTGCAGCCAAACTTTCTTTATTTTGTAATTTGTAGCAATCTTTCTTCAAGTACCCATTATTCTTGCAGAAGTTACAAATCTGATTACTAAACTTAGACTTCGATTTGCCCCTTCCAGAACCACCATGAACAACAATACATTCTCTATCTTCGACCTCTGAAACCAGACGCTTCATCTTATCTTTTGAAAAAAAAAACATCATACAACTCCTTTATGGTGAAAGAATCCCGACTATACAAGAATGTGTCTCTAAATAAAGAAAACGAAGCGGACAGTGAACACAATAAGATCAATGCCAAATCTTCTTCATCATACTTTACTTTCAAAATTTCCAAATCAGTGACGATTTCTTTAAATACAGTCAGGTGATCTTCCAATTATCCTTTTTCTGTCATTCGATGAGAGTATAAATGCTGCTTGAGATGCAACTTGCTTGTAAGACTTTTAGTCATGCACAATTGTTCCAATTTCAACCATAAAGCAGTTGCTGAACCATCTTTCAAAACGTCTTGAAGAATAGTATTTGATAGATCAAGATGAATGTGAGAAACTGTCTTCTTATCCTTCCGTAATTCTCTTCCACGATCAAAGTTGCTGGCATCTTGTCAATTCTCAACAACGCATTATCCAAATCCAGCCGTACGAGTACTACACGCATCTTAACCCGCCTAGCGAAAATCTAGTGCTCCGATCCAAAAGCGAAATTTCATACTTCATAGAAGCCATCACAAAAAAAAAAAAAAATCTCGAACAAATCAAAACGTGCGCTCTTGCGGAACTGCTGAACCTGGAGCTCTTTGATACCACTTGTTGTAAAACAAACAAGATACCTGAATCGCTTTATTACATCTTGTTGTGAAATAAATCAAAATATATCTTGTTAGAAGAAATATTAATATGCCCAGAATCTCTGATAGTAATTGTTGGGAATTCAAGGATTGTGTATCGCTCGATACTATTTGATATGAAACCAACCACTAGATTGAGATGTTGAAGTCATTTGACATAATAATGAAGTATTTGATCACAAACAAAATAATAATAAAGAAGACAAGAAATACGGAAGAAGAATTATGAAATTTTATTGCACCAATAATAATGGAGAAATATACAATTGATCCTAAAGTTTTAGTAATCTCGTTTCTCACATCATAAAATTAAATTGAAGAGCCTAATATTTATAGGGAACATGTATGTGATGTCCAAACCCTCATAATAGAGTTGTTGATGAAGTATGATATCAAAAAATCGAGTCCAAAACAAATTCCAATTCTCAATGAGTTTTTAAAATATAATTTCAACTTAACATATGACTCCAATAGCATTCTAACTGAATTCTTCTTGACGTGCATTTCAATTAGAAATCTTCAATTACTTTAACAAACACCCAAATTCTTACAAAGGATTTGGATTTGATACTTCCGATTAAGTGAGTGAAACCTTGCATGTTTCCCAAGCAAGGTGAATTTTATTTCAATAGATAAGTTCAAAAAATTGTTGCATCACATTTAGATATCATGGCCAATGCAAGGTTCAAAGCATCAGGCAAACCGCTAATCTTAGTTCCATACATCAAAAACTTAATTCTGCCTTTATTATGAGGACAAAATCTTTTCACATGGCTGCCAATACTCTTATTGAACGTACCTGATCTGTTTTCAAATTGAAGATTCAAGCTTGAATTCTTGGGATCTGAGATGGAGATTGAAGAGGTACATTTCATCTTTTTGCTTCTAAAATAAACGGGTGATATCTGTGTCAATTACTTCTATTTTGATAACTTCATGTTTCTTGGCTAGATTATTTACATCTAAATGGATTGATAAAATTCAGCCCTCCAACTTGTGGTAGGCATAAATTGCATCCTCCAACTATGCAGTAGCTTAAATTCAGTCCTCAATCTATTCAACAGATTCAATTTTTTATTGCAACTAC
This sequence comes from Fraxinus excelsior, assembly GCA_019097785.1. Lineage (NCBI taxonomy): Eukaryota > Viridiplantae > Streptophyta > Magnoliopsida > Lamiales > Oleaceae > Fraxinus > Fraxinus excelsior. The sequence goes on from CM032626.1 coordinate 19,417,400, forward strand.
TGAGTGAGAGTGATGACATATCGATCCTCCAACTTTTGACAGGCATAAATTGCATCCTCAATCCATGCAATAGCTTCAATTCAGCCCTCAGTCTATTCAACGGCTTCAATTTGCTCCTGCAGCTATTGAGTGACCACCAGTCGATCCTCCAACTTTTGACAGGCATAAATTGCATCCTCAATCCTTGTTATAGCTTTAATTCAGTCCTCAATCTATTCAATGTCTTCAATTTTCTCCTGCTACTATTGAGTGATGACATACAGGACCTCGGACTTTTGACAAGCATAAATTGCATCCTTGAACTATGCATTAGCTTTAATTCAGTCCTCAATCTATTCAATGTCTTCAATTTGCTCCTGCTACAATTGAGTGACGACATATAGGTCCTCCGACTTTTGACATGCGTAAATTGAATCCTCAAACTATGCAGTAGCTTCAATTCAGTCCTCAGTATATTCAACTATTTCATTTTGGTCCTCCGTTTTACACAGGTGACAATTAAATCCTCCCGGAATAATTCTGTCCTCAAATTATTCCAAGGCGTCAACATTAAAATCTTTATAGCACTTTTCAACACACAAAGAAACTGAAAAAAATAATCGTTTTTACCTTGAGACAATCCCCTACATTTGACATTTGGATAAAATATGGCCAATATACCTTCCCAAGTGCCGATTTTTTACCCTTTTTCCTGGCTGTTGACCTTTATTAGTTCAGGTTTAGGGTCCAGGAAGAGATCTTTAAATTGGGGATTAATTGTTCTTTAAAATTATTATCTTGGAATGTCGTATAATTCAGTCAAACAGTTTTTTTTTTTTTTTTTTTTTTTATGGGTTGGTTGGGGGGGGGGGGGGGGGGGGGGTTGGTTGAAGAAACACGTTTTTTTCCTCGTGTGGTGTACAAAATAAAATAGCGTACCCGTAGGATTTGATTTATTACAAACTATGTTGACAACTGTTGAAATTAGCCGAAGATGAAATAAAATGATATTGAAGTGCTGACTTGAAATGGAAAGCAAATATATAGTAATATGTGTCTGTCTAGGAATTCAGATATGTTAGTAAATCTGAGGACAAGTTTTAGAAAAACTACAAAGGTCAAAGTTGTCGGGACAACAAACATTTTCTCTATAATCAATGATACAATTTCTCGTTATAACAAATAACAATTATGCTATTTGTACAATATTAGTTGACAACGTTGATTAGACAAAAACACTGTCCAATCACAACATGCCACGTGATATATTGTCAACAAATATTGTACACCAAACATGATTCAATTTACATATGACATTTTTAAAGTCGACAATCAATTTATTTCATAACCTCCTACGTATTTTTTGAGTAATGCTATTCTATAGGATAAATGAATAGCTTTATCAAACTAGTACATTAATACCGATTTAATATGAGATCTTGGAATTGGAATATATTTGACACGGGAATCAAGAAATTTTGGTATTTTTCTCTATGAATGAGGAGTCTACTTTAGAATCATTCAGATTATGTCCATCCAGACTATATGCTTCAACGTGAATCACTCAAGAATTCATTGTCCAATAGAATTATGATGCATTTTAATGCATTGGACAATAAGTTAATGAACTTAGTACCGCACAAATTGGTGACATTTTATATTTTTTGGGACAATATAATCTTTGGTCATTCCCCATTTTTTTTTTTTATTATTTCTTGATAAGATCAACATGCAATGAAATATACATTTAGTGTCGGCCACCATGCATCGTAAATGTTCATAATATGAAAAATTACAGTACATAAACATCAATCCCCATGAAATATCTTTTATTAATTTGAAGCTTTCGTGTTTGAGCTATGGAAAATGTCAAGGAAGACATTACAAACACTTTTAGTGGGAAACTGATAAAGAAATTTGAAACTTACGAGTTACGACGAGGTTGGGACAATATAATGGATAAAATAAATTTCAACCTTTTGTTTTATTTTTTAATATTTTTAGAAACTTTATATGTCACTTGACTAAACAAGTCGTCATGGGTTTGAGTTTCAAACATAATCTTTTCAAAACTCGACTCATAATTCAATTTATGGACATGCTTAATATGTTAGACAAAGACAAGATAGATCTCAAGAAAGAGAGATGTGAAACAAAGTTTGTCGATTTGTCATATTCAATCCTATCAACTTCTATTTATCGAACATGTCATTGGTACTCATTAAGGACCATCAGACATGAACAATAAAGAATACAGAAAAACAAATTGTATTGATTTATTTTTTTTCTCGAATGCAGCCAAACTTTGATCTGAAAATCTTTCATTATTTTAGGTGATAACCTTTATAGCTTTCTAAAGGAAACCCTAATTTGTATAAATCTTTCACTTTTTAGTTTCAGATTTATATAAAAGAAAAGGATAAATTCTCATGTACAGATGAAATTTTACCAGAAGACTACCAGATCCTCACATGTGTGGGGCCCGTGAGAATAAAAAATGGAAACCCCCCCACCCCCCCCTATGGTCTGAGTGTCTGACAGTGTTCTGGTAAAATTTCTTCTGACAATCTAGCATGGTTCGAAAGAAAATGCCAGACATTAGTATTGTCCCCCTATCTTGTCTTTCAGTCTTTCAAAGCCAATCCTTCCTTAAACCTTCTCTTCTGAGAATAAAAAATATCAAGGGAATAGCTCTATTGGCCTTCAATCAATTGGTCAAATAGTAAGCTACTCTCAAACTTTAAAAATAAGCAAGTAGATCATCAACGTTTCATTATACTTGAAATCAATATCCACTATTGAAAGCCGTCCAAATATCCGCTAAATTGTCATGTGGTCAATATTGTGTATCAACCTTGATATATGAAGCCAATTTTTGTTTGCCAACAGGAGCGAAGCTAGGATAAAAGAGTTGTGCGGGGAGCAAATTTCATAAAATTTTAATTAAAAGGTTTTTTTTTTTTTTTTTTCGAAAATCTTAGGCAAGAATTTAGAAAAAAATGTTAATTTAAGGTATTGGAACTGAAATTTAGTGTGGGGGCAGTTGATCACCTCACTGCCCCACACCAAGTCCTCCCATGTTTGCCAACGTAGCCTAGTTCCGCTAAATTTGAAGAACGATGTATTTATCCAAGGGCCACTCGATGATTTAAAAGATATTTGATTGGTTTTCATCGTCATGGACTTATTAATGTTTAATTACAATAAAAGGTTGAGAATCAATTGGTTCCTTTCTAAAGCATTGATAGAATGTTGCTATATGAACAAACAATGCAATTCTTTCTCAAAGAACAAAAGTATTTATTTATTTATGTTAAGTTTTTGATGTAATTGGCAAGACTGTAAATAAAATGGACTAGATTTAATATGTTGTAAAAGTCAAGGAGTAAGTTGCAATTGTTAGAAATTGAGTTGTATTAGGTCTAGGGTTCAAGAATGGAAAAGAAGGAAACACGACACTGCAATTTCACTAGATTGTCGTCATGACTTGGCTCGAGCGGTAGAAACAAAAATATTGTTCCTAACATGTCGCCGGACTTTGCTCAAGCGACGCACCGTCGCTCGCATGTCGCCCAACTTTCGCTCGAGCGACAGAGTTATCAGAAGAATTTTAATTCGCGTTTTGAAAGCTTTTTATTCGGCTCATTCATTGCTTAACCTACATTATAAATACCAGCACGCCTTTGAACGTTTTCTTTGAAGGCTGAATATTGAGAAAATACATACTCTCATGTTCATCAATAAACTTTCAACTTTCAAGCTGTGATTTGTTCTTGATGGTGAAAATATCAAACTTATAATCCAAATACCAAATTGCTACTTCCTACACATTTGTCAGGGTGTCGAAAATCATGGGAAAGTGACTGGAGTTTCAGTTGTTGGTGAACGCGGAATTCTCCGTTGATCCACATGAGATAGACAAATTCATAAAGTTGAGAGTTGGTGTGAGAGCACGAAACCCAAGAGAGCTGTGGGAATTGCAGTCAGAAGGTCATAAAGTACTAATGATAGTCGAATCAGACGGACTGTAAGTTCTAATTCGTTTATAGTGAATTGTTGACTAGCAAAGTGTCCAGAGTTTTTACCCAATTGGGGTTTCTCCGTGATCATTCATTGTTTTTGCTTATTACTTTCATATAATTGCGATATTTCAACATATGAAAAACTAGACTGTTTGATTAACCATCTAGAGATAATTAATAGTGACTTGTTGTTAATTAATTATTAAATTTTAATTCCACATAATTACCTATTCACCCACATCTAGGTGAGTTTGGGTCGAACATCGTTATTTCAATTGGAATTAGAGCCACATTTCAATTCCTGACCCTTAAATTAATCTAGATGAGTCAGTCTCTATCCGTGCCTCCATTTTTTTACGAAAGCAATTATATTTACTGAAAAGTTCGAATGAGAGCATTTCTTAAAGTATTGGATGAGCATATTTAGATCAGTGTACAAAATCGTTGGACTACACCTTCATCCACTGTTTCTGGTGTTGTTACACCCACTGGTATTTCTCTTTGGACCAAGTTGTTGATTGCAACTAGAATAGTAAAGGGATTCATGCTTTATTTATGGCTGTATCTGCAGAGGAGTTTAGAAGAGTGTCGATGTGTGAAACTGCTAGAGAGATTTGGGATATCTTAGAGACCATACACGAGGGTACCAAAACGGTTAAGAACTCCAAACTGCAAATGTTAACCTCTAGGTTTGAAGAAATTAGAATGAAAGACGATGAATCGTTCGATAAATTCTATGCGAAGCTTAATGATATAGTTAACTCGAGTTTCAATATAGGTGAGAAGATCTTCGAGTCTAAGATAATTCGAAAAATCCTTAGATACCTACCTGAAGCTATTGAAGAAAGTAAGGACTTAGATGAAGTTAAGATAGAGGAACTCATAGGATATCTCCAAAACCATGAACTTACCATTTCTCAGCCAAAGAAGCTTAAATCCATAGCCATGAATACCATTAAAGAAGAAGAGGGTGAGTCTACTAACACTGAAACCCTTAGGGATGACGAAGTAGCTTATTTCGTGAAAAAATTTCAAAAGACGCTGAAGAATAGGACAAAACCTCACAATAGGAAAAATGATGTCCCTAGTAAATTCTCGAAAGATAAGAGTGAGAAAAATAACCCTATGACTTCTGGTAAGAAAACCCAGTCAGTTAGATGCCATAAGTGTCAGGGTTTTGGTCACTATAGGAATAAATGTCCTAATTTGAAAAATAATTTGAACAAAGGAAGGGGTAAAGCATTAACAGTAACTCTGAGTGATGATGAATGAGATTCGAGTGTTCAGAGTGATACCTCTGGTGGTGAGGATGAACAAAGTTTTATGGCATTCACGTCTATAGCTAAGACTGAATCTGATAAGGAAAGTGAAAATGTTGAGAATGAAAAATGTAGTGAGAAATCTTAGGAAGATTTTGAGAATGTGACCGATATTCATGAGTCTTATTGAGAGTTATTTGAGGAGAGTCTTAAAATCGGGAAGGTCAATAAAGTAGTAACAAAAAAGGTTAATAAACTTGAAAGAGAGAGAAACTCATGGGTGACCTTTAGGACTCTACCAAAAATCTGAGTGAGTTGAAGCTTAATAATGAGTACTAAGAAGTCAAAATTAAATCCTTAACAAGTAATCTTGAAAAATCTATTACTCAACTTCATTCATTCATGAGTGGTACTCAGAAACTAGATAATCTGTTAGGGATGAACAAGCTTGTTGAAAATATGCATGGTTTAGGATACACTCAAAATGGGAATACAACTTTTAGTACTTCCAAGACCATGATCGTTCCAGCCACCAACAAGATTAGGAATACTGGTAATCCTAAACCCCAAGGGCAAGAATATCTTAGAACCGAAGCCTACTAGACAACGTAGGATCAATCGTCCTGTAAATTGGCAACAACCTTCGAGTAGGTTTGAGCCTAGGTTTATCCCCACATGTCACCATTGTGGCGCATTGGGACACACAAGACCTATGTATCATAAGCTCACAACCACTAGTAAAAGTTAGGAGATCTCGAGTAAGGTTAACTTCCTCGCCAATCAGGTTAGCCACTTAACTGAAATGATGACTTAGTTAGCGAGAATCACTTCAACTGCTAAGAAGTTTTGGGTTAAGAAAATTGATTTTCCTAAGTCTGATGATCAATTGAATTGTTATGTTGCCCACATTGCACTTAAAGATCAAAATAACTAAATGTGGTATCTAGATAGCGCATGTTCTAGGCATACATGTGGTAGTAAAGCCTTGTTCTCCACTATCACTGACTGGAATGACAGTATGGTTACTTTTGGGGACGGGGCTACTGCACCTATTCTAGGCAAAGATACCGTTAATATATCTAGACTACCTACTATTTCAGATGTACTTTATGTGAAATTTTTAAAGTCAAATTTGTTAAGTATTAGTCAAATATGTGATGCTGATTTTGAGGTTAGTTTTGTCTAGAAAAGGTGTACTGTGTATAATTCTACTGGTAACGTTGTTCTTGAAGGTGTAAGAAATTTTGACAATTGTTATGAGGTCTTTCCTAATTCAAAATATGTGTGTAGCAGTTCCAAGATTGATGTGACAGAACTGTGGCATCAATGCCTTGATCATATGAATTATAAGAGTTTGTCTAAACTTGCTAATAAGGAATTTGTTAATGGCTTTACCTAAGCTTGGAAAAAATGATTCCACTTTGTGTAGACTGTGTCAACAAGGTAAACAAATTAAAGTAAATCATAAACAAACTTCTAAAATTTTGACAAACAAGCCGCTAGAATTACTCCATGTGGACTTAATGGGACCATCTAGGAGAGAGAGTCTTAGTGGTAGTGATATATTTTGGTTGTGGTTGACGATTTCTCTTAATACATATGGATTGAGCTGCTAAGAGAGAAATCTGAGGTTTTTAGTCTTGCTATATCTTTGTGCAAAAGATTTAGAAATGAGAAAGATTCACAATATCTAGCATTCGGAGTGATCATGGAAAAGAGTTTGAAAACCTTAATTTTGAGAACTTCTGCCTGGAGGAGGGAATCCGCATGAGTTCTCATCGCTGATCACTCCATAACAAAATGAAGTTGTTGAAAAGAAAAATCGTGTGCTTCAAGAAATGGTTAGAGCTATGCTTCATGATAAGATACTAGCTATGCATTTATGGGATCAACAATGTGTGCCACATAGTGAACAGAGTTTACCTTAGACCCAAAACTAATAAAACACCCTATGAGATTTGGAATGGTAAAAGACCTACTGTCAAGTACTTTCATGTGTTTGGCAGCAAGTGCTATATTCTTAGAGATAGGGAGAACTTGGGCAAGTTTGACTCCAAGAGTGATGAAAGAATTTTCCTAGGATACTTCAAAAATAGTCGAGCCTATTGAGTATACAATTCTCATACACATGTTGTGATGGAGTCTATCAATGTAATGGTAGATGATGCTTGTAGTGAGGGATAATTTGGAGGAAATTGGGAAGAGTTAGATCCTTTGAGTATAGATCCCATCACGGTTACTGAAACTAAAGAAATTTCTATTCTCGATCTCTCACACACTTCTAATGGTTTAGGTATATCCAATGAGGAGTCATCACCTGATGATAGACCTAGACCTCCTAAGGAACCTTCGTCTAGAGTTAAGTCTAATCATCAAACGGTAAATATTATTGGAGATTTAGATGAAGGGATGAGACTGAAAGTCCAAGAATAACTAACCAAGAGGAGGATGAATCAGTTTTTAAAATTTTTTCAAATAATTAACTAGAATCACGTAAGTTAAAAACACATTGATAGATTAATAATCGTAAGCAAGTTCAAACAAGTAAATCAATCAAATAATAAGTGCAAATAAATGAAGACAACTAAATACAAATAAATTAAGTGGAACAACGTAATTTGCACAAATATAAAAGTGATAAGTAAAAGGGATAGATGATGTAAACGATGTAATTGTGGATATTCGATCCAAAGCAATGATCCAAGTCCTCCATTACCAAGCTCTCCGACACGAACAAGACCTTTTTCACTATATTGATTGACTTATGGTGCAATCCAACCATTTACAACTCTTCTGGTGACTTACAAACAATGAGCACAGATCCTTATACAATGTTGAACTTTACGGGACCTCAACACAACCCAAGCTATTGAGATTTACGGGACCTCAATATGACCCATACGGTGACTTACAACAAGGAATACCGATCATTATACAATGTTGTTCTTTAAGGGACTTCAACACGACTCACACTTTATCAAAGTGATATAACAATAAAATTCATCTCTTGATAAATAATACAAACAAATAAGTACTAATAGAGGCTAACACTTCAATGAATAGTAATAAATGATAGCTCAAGTGTTAGATAAAAAATTTTGATGAATATGATAGTAAAAAATTATATTCAATCAATCAAAGTGTTTCAATGAGAAGATGGGAAATAAATACAATATAGGTTCAAAATTTTCTCAAGAAATATCTCTTTTATAATGGATGATTGTAATAAATTAAGTGCTAAGAGAGAAATGAAAAACTTTAATAAATATGATGATTACAATTTTGATTCAATCAAAGTTTCAATATGAAGAAGTAGAAAACGTTTATGCAATGTAAGTGCAAATATCTTATTCAAAAATATATCTCTTTCATAATTAATATAGATAAATTAAGTATAAAGAGAAATGAAAAATTTTGATGAGAGAAATGATTCAAGAAATTTTGATTAAACAATCAAAGTTTTTGTTATGAAGAAATAAATGAAATGAATGTAAAAATGTAAGTTCAAAGAAGATATTTTACAAATATATTTCATAAGAAATCTCTCTTTTAGTTATTTTTTGAATGCAAAGTGAAGTGATATTTATAACAATCAAAACGTGAAAAGTTCTGTCCAACCAGATGACCCTACTGGACGTCCACCACGAACTGGATGGCCAACTAGCCATTAGGGTAATAACGGTAAAAAAACTGACCGTTGGCGAACCGGACGTCGGCCTAGCCAATCGGACGTTCGATTGACCGTTGGCTTTTAATTTTACTTTTTTTTGTGGAGATGTGATCTAAATTCAAGTATCACTTTGAAAAATCAATATTACTTTTTATCAAAAATATTTTATGCAAGTAATATGAAAATAACTTTGTGCACAAAATGATTTTTGAGCTATTGTCATTCATTACTAAAGATCAAAGTGATATACATTTACACATGATCTCGAATGTCTAGTCTTTAATCTTTTTTCGAAGTTTCTTTCCGTGAGCTCTTAAACTCTTGATCTTGATCTTTCTTGACGTATGACTTTAAGCTTGACTTCGATCTTGACCTTCTTCATGAGCCCGATTTGATAGTCTTGATTTTGATCTTTTAAGCTCTTGTCTCGAATGATTTGAGTTGAATGCTTAACTTTCATTTTGATCTTCATTTCAAGTTCGATTTATGATGTGTTGATTTTGGCAATGTTTGATTGATTTTAACATTGAATTATCATCACTCAAAATTAATTGTTAGAAATAATATTAATCTTATTTGTTATGATCAAAACATTAAGGATAAAATCAATCATAGGTCAACAGAGACTTCGTAAGAAGGTTTAAACAACCTGCTATTTGCTAGTTATGTGTCTCAGATTGAGCCTAAGAAAGTTGAAGATGCTCTTAGTAATGAATGTTGGGTAATTGTGATGTATGAGGAACTAATGAGTTTGTTAGAAACAATGTATGGTATTTAGTTCCTAGGCCTGATAATACCAATGTTATAGGTACTAAATGAATATTTAAGAATAAAACTGATGATCAAGGTAACATAACTAGAAACAAGGCTATGTTAGTTGCCCAAGGATATACTCATGTTGAAAGAGTTAACTTTGATGAAATATTTACCTGGTAGCTCGACTTGAATCTATTAGAATTTTGGATATTACCTGCACTTTAGGATTCAAATTATATCAAATGGATGTCAAGAGTGCTTTCTTGAATAAAATACTTCAGGAAGAAGCCTATGTTGAACAACCTAAATGATTTATTGATCCTAAGTTCTCGCATTATGTTTATAAATTGAACAAAGTCTTATATGATCTTAAACAAGCTCCTACAGCTTGGTATGATAGATGGACAGTATATCTTGTGGAACATGATTTTTCTAGAGGTGGTGTAGATAGAACTTTATTCATTAGACATCCTTGAGGAAGCCATCACCATAGCTTAAATTTACGTCGATGATGTTATTTTTGGTTCTCCTATAGATTCTCTTGCTCATGAATTTGTTGAATGTATGAGATAAATATGGTTGGAGAATTAAATTACTTTCTTGGTCTCCAAGTTAAAAAAACTCATGATGGATTGTTCATATCTCAATCGAAGTACGCTAAAGACCTTGTCAAGCGTTTTGGACTAGACAACAAGAAATATACTAGAACCTCCATGAGAACTAGTGTCAAGTTAGGTCATGATCATACTGGTAAGAGTGTTGATCAGACACTATGTATGAGTATGATATGTAGTTTTATTTATCTTACTACAAGTAGACCTAACATAGTCTTTAGTATTGGGTTGTGCGCGCGCTTTCAGGCTGATCCCAAAGAACCCCACTTGAGCGTCGTACGACATATAATTAGATATATCAATGGAACTTTAGATTATGGAATCATGTACTATCCGGACTCTAATCTTGAACTTGCTGGCTATTCCGATGCCGATTGGGCTGAAAATACTGATTATAGAAAAAGAATTTCTGGAGGATGTTTTTATTTTAGTGCTAATCCTGTAGATTGGATGAGTAAGAAATAAAATTCTATCTTTTTATCTACGGCAGAGGCGTAACATGTAGATGCAAGAAGTTGTTGCACTCAACTGCTTTAGATGAAGTAAATGTTGAATGATTATGGAATTGGCAAGAGAACTATGATTGTATTTTGTGATAACACTAGTGCCATCAGTATTTCCAAAAATTATGTTCAACACTCTTGAACTAAACATATTAATATACAACATCATTTATTCGAGAGTTTGTAGAGACCCGTTGTAACTCTTGAGCACATCTCTATAGAAAACCAATTAACCGGTCTATTTACCAAACCATTGGATGGTCTGCGATTTGAATTTCTTCGGACAACTATTGGTATTTGTGTACCTCTTTGATCAGGTATGTTGGGGCATGTTTGTGATTTAGCATTGTGAGCCATTGATTTATGCATACATCATATTTGTTTATTTGTTTTCTAGATATAAAACTCATGCATTTTTTTATTTTATTTTTTGTTGTTACTTTTGTTCTTGATGCATTCATGCTTTAAAAAAATGAAAACTTTGAAAAATAAAAATGCGAGAAAGTATTATTTTACAACATGATATACAATATACTTGATTTTTTTGTTGTTGTGATCAAGCATGAATTTAATCGATGAGTTGTAACATAATTTTCATTGCTGACTTAGGTTATTTATGGAGTACTTAGTCTAGGCGTATTCATGTACCATCTACACTGCACATACTATGATATTGTTAGTGGGACTCTACCGCATGTGTGAGATTTGATATGTCAATCATTTATTAGTAAGGTGATTTCGAACATGAATTGATCTTATTTATTAGACATGATCTCAAGTAGTAAAAAGCCCAATATCTTATGTTTTTTTTCGAAGTCTATTTGACTCGAGCAACTAAATTTGTGGGGTTTCACATAACCTGATGCTTATAGTCGACTGACTTGGGGTTAATCGACCTAAAATTCGTTACATGGGTCATTTTAATCACTTAATGAAGAAAAATCTGCACTTGAGATGAGAAAAATAATATTGAGCTTAGAATATTGAAAGATATGAAAAAAGAAAAACAACTTCATGGGAGAAAAGAAAATTTACATACAAAATGAGTTGTATATGTTCTAATGTGCTTTAAATGATTTGACTTATTGATAGTGGTGTTTAGCGTGTCATTTCTTACAAAATTAAGTTTTGAGTCTTACTTCCAAAGGATTAGTGATATTTTACACATATGAGTCACTTATATAATTTACTCCATGTTAACTTGAGTTACATATATGGGAAGGATTACTGTCCATTGCTTATACTTATGCATGCTAACAACTACTTTTTTGGATTATTGTATGTTAATTCTCGACCCCTTGTCATTTGTGACAAAAATGGGAAGTAGTAGTAGATATTTTGATGTACTTAAAAAGTTTTGATCAAAAAGTATATAATATTTGTTTTCAGCTAGATTAAGTTTTGATATTTAGTAATGTCAATATTTCTTTTAGTATGTTGGTTTACATTGATATTGTATCTTAATTTAACTGTTATGATTTAATGCATCTAATTTTTAGCTGGTAAGACTAATGATTAATTGTTTGAATTATATTTATTCATATTACCGTTTCACGTACTTTTATACTAGGTATTGAGTTGTTTGTTTCGGAAAACATGTTTACAAAGAAAAAGCACGGTTCAGTCAAGACGGTTGATTTGATAGTAGTAAGTGTTTTAAGTCTATTTTATTTTACTATCTTAACTTTAGATTTTTAGTTTTGTCACAGAATATCAAATGGGGAGCTTGTTAGGTTTTTGATGTAATTGACAAATTTGTGAACAAAATGAACTAGATTTAATATGTTGTAAAAGTCAAGGAGTGAGTTGCGATTGTTAGAAATTGCATTGTATTAGGTCTAGGGTTGGAGAATGGAAAAGAAAGAAAAATGGTGCCGCAATTTCGCTAGATTGTCACCATGACTTGGTTCGAGCGACGAAAACAAAAACATTGTCGCTAGCCTGTCACTAGGAGTTCACTTGAGTGACACACCGTCGCTCGCATGTCACCCAACTTTCACTTGTGCGATCAACAGGGTTATCCGAAGAATTTTAATTAGTGTTTTTAAGGTTTTTTATCCGACCCATTCATTCCTTAACCTATAGTATAAATGTCAGCACGCCTCTGAACGCTTTCTTTTAAGGTTGAATATTGAGAAAACACATACTCTCCATATCATCTTCATCAAATAAGCTTTCAACATTCATGCTGTGATTTGTTCTTAACGGTGAAAACATCAAATCCATAATCTAAATACCAAATTGCTACTTTCTAAACATCTGTCAGAGTGCTGAAAATCAGTTGAAGGTGACAACAATTTCAATTGTTGGAGAACACGAAGTTCTTTGTTGATTCACAAGAGATAGACGAAATCATAAAGCTGGAGTTGGTGCCAATCCAGGAGGGCTTTGAAAATTACAACTGAGAGTTGGTGCAGGAGCACGAAATCTAGAAGAGTTGTGGGAATTGCAGTCAGTAGGTCGGAAAGTACTAGTGGTAGTCGAGTTGGTGAATTGTAACTTCTAATTCGTTTATAGTGGATTGTTGACTGGTAACGTGTTCGGAGTTTTTACCTAGTTGAGATTTTTCCGTGATCATTCCTTGTGTTTGTTTATTGCTTTCGTATAAACGCGGTATTTCAACATAGAAAAAATTGAATTGTTTGATTAATCATCTAGAAATAATTAATAGTAAGTTGTTGCTAATTAATTATTAAATTTTAATTCCGCATAATCACATATTCACCCCCTCGAGGTGTAGTTTGGACCGAACCTTGTTATTTCAATTTATACGGTCTTCAATTTGTCCTTTACTTGAACACTTCGTCCATTTTTTACTCTCACACCCGGAATTTCATAACTGAAAGACAAAGAGACTTCAATTAAGAATCTTGTGTGCACGCAATAATTATAGAAGAAATTGTTTCGTTGGCTACATACATGCTATTTAGTGATTGGTATGCTTCCAAGTATTTATGTTTCAAAATATTGTCATGTTTGATTTTTATTTTATTTTATATCTCAATGTCTCAGATCTTAAAGAACGTAGCACCACTATATTTCATTTCATTCACTTTCATTTTCTGTTGCTTTTATAGTACAATAATGCCATCTACAAGTACTGTGATCCTTAAATAACAACATGAAGTGTCAGCAGTATGTAAATCAAACCATAGACAAAGACACTCTTAATAATTAGCACGAAGTATTTTAGATTCCTTAAATTTACAAATAACAAGTCTATGGAGAGAGAAGCAACTCGAGTCTGGTCCAGTTTTTAAGTTACACATACAACGTTCCTCGAAAAAAGGTTACAACTTTATGGATGTATAATTGTTACATGGGGTAATAGGGTGTACTCTATAAAATTGAACATTATAGAAGAAGAAAATTAAGTGAAAATTGTGTTCATTATAGTACTAAATCATATTCATTTCTATTACCAAACATGTTAGAATTTGGTATTAAACTTGAAGAAGAGTTTGGGATAGAGAAAACAATTTGATAAAAAAAAAAAATCCCGGGCAGAACGCCAAGCGCGGCGCTGGGTCGCCCACCTCACCTGTTTAAGGTTTTTCGCGTTTTTCTCTTATTTTTCGTTTTGGACTTAGTTTTTTTTTTTTGGCATCATACTTCATCAACAACTCTACTAAAAGGGTTTGGACGTCCCCTACATGTTCCCTAAAAATATTAGGTTCTTCTATACAATTTTAAAAGTGTGAGAAAATAGATTACTAGAATTATATGATCCATTGTAGTTTTCTTTTTGTTAGGAGTGATATCACTTATTGTGACATCAATCACTGGATTGAGATATTGAAGTTATATGGAAAAATAATAAAGTATTTGATCAATAACAAAAGAATAAAAGAAGACAAAAATATGATAGAGGAATTATGAAATTTTATTGACTCAAGAATAATGGAGAAGAGAGAAAAATATTGCTATGATCCTAAAAATCAGTAATCATAAATCTCACACTACAAAATTGTATAGAAGATCTAGTATTTATAGGAAAGGTGATGTCTCTTTACTAATGATAGATAGCATTACTTATTAAGTAATGAAGCTTTTGAAATTTGTAATTTATTAAATGCAATTACGATAAAATACAAATTAAGAGTACTTTTCTCTTTGAATTTAGAGAGTCAAATCCTCTCTAATTTAAAATGTAAAAATAAGGAGTCTATATATAGAAGCTCAATTTCAAAGTTTCTCTCTCTAAAATAGACATTACATATGTTTAAAGAGTCTCGAGGAAATGTTTTAAAACTTTTAGAATAATTTCCTCTTTAAGAAAAGTACCACATCAATATAGCTCTCTCACAATCGTGAAGACCACTCCAGTGACGACCTCCCGCGTCTTTATTCTTTCATCTAAAGTGTTGGGAAAATTATGTGTAAGACATATTTTTTTATTATTTATTAAATTGGCTTTCTTAGATATTTAACTGATTTTAAATTGAGTGATTTGGGGAAAAAAAAAAATGCACTCGGTGAAGCTTATCTAGGTAAGTGGCTGATTAAGTTAGTATATATGTTTTGAGTATGTTCAGATTCATTAGTGAACTCCTATTTTAATGAAGGTTTTAAAACGCGTAATGTGTGACAATGCATTTCAATCGAACTTGAAGTATTACAAATATATGCGTCTATGCAAAACATATGCGTAATATTTATGCGTTTTCTAATTTTAATATTATTTTAAATATTATAAACTAATAAATAAATAAAACAATGTATTCTTTAAACTTTATACATATTCTTCAGTTTTTTTTTTTTTTTAATATTGCTTAAAGTCATAAATACTAGAATTACTTGAAATTTATATATATTCTTCAATTTTCTAGCAAAAAACATAATGCTCAAAATTATAAATACTACAATTACATAGTAATTATTTTTTTACAATTAGATTAGACATGAATATCGAATATAAAAAAATCATAAATATTGTCCAACTCGTTATCGAAATACAATTCAAACTCATATTCATCCAAATCATCTTGTCTATCATCTTATGTAAAATTATCTTTATCGAGCTCTTTATTTCAACTCAGAAACTTTTATTATCTTTTATAGATGATAAGATATCATTATTAACCTCATCATCCTCATCACAACCCTCAATAATCCAAGGTTATTCATTACTAGCATCACTTGCTAGTAAAACTAGATAAAGCCTGAAGAAGAAGGAGGTTTGAGCTCAGCGTATATAATTTGCAACTCTACGAAAAAATTGTTTTTAATTTTTAATTGTTTTTTTTAAGCATGAAAACCTTTTATATTACTGTATATAATTCATGGGCTTGGATGATTTTGGTTATGTTGATAGTTTTGGGTTCAATTTGCCTTTTTTGGAAAAAAAATTTACATCTCAGGTGTAAAGTATATATCAATTCAAAACTCAAACAATAAGTTTAATTTTTTAAATATCTAGTAATAACTAAATAATTAAAAATATTTTATTAATCAAATATATTAAGGTCACGATTATACAATTAATGGTCACATTTACATACTTGTAGGTCACATATAACCAAATTAATTGATCACAAATTATTTTTTCGTCTCAAATTAAAAACATTATATGTCACAAAATTTATTTGTTGGTCATAAATCACAATTTTTATAGGTCACAACTTATTTAACGGTCACAAATTTTAAAATTAGTTGGTCATAAATTATTTTTCATTCACGAATTTATCAAATTTTTAGGTCACAATTAAATAGTTTGTCACAAATAACCAAATAATTGGTCATTTACACCAAACACTTCACCCCACCCTCAATCCCGATCCATGACCAATATTTGCTCACAAATCAACCATGTAGTTGGTCACAAACACTCTTCAACCCACCTCGCCACCGATGTCGCCGCCACCATCAATGCAACACTATCGCCATCAACAATCATCACCATCGCCTTCAACCACCACCACCAGCATCACCGCCACCATTATTGCCAACATTACCATCGCAGCCAATGTCACCACCACCAACTATCCCCAAAAACTCTAGATTTTCGCCGCCACCACCACCACCTTACCGCCAATCCCCAAAACAACCCAAAACTAATAGAAGGGAAGAAACACCACATTATTGTCGCTGCAGCTACGACTATAGCATGCACAACACCGTTGCAATGGCGACGACTGGAACACAGAGTCGTCCTAGACATATCGGAGGGAAGAAACACTACATCCGCCTCATTGTCCTCCCCAAAACCACATCCACATTTTTAGCCCAAGAATAGCTAACCAAGAAGGAGATGAATTGGTTTTTAAAAACTTTTTCAAAAAATTAATCTAAAATTAAGTACGTAATAACTAGATAAATTAATTCAAATAATAAGCACGAATATGAAAGCAATGAGTAAAGAGGGATAGAGAATGGAAACGGTATAATTATAGAAGTTCGATCTAATGCAATGATCTACGTCATTCGTTACCAAACTTTCCGGTATGAGCAAGGTCAATTTCACTATATTGATTGACTTGTGGTGCAATCCCACATTTTACAAAGTTTTTGATGACTTACAAACAAGGAGTACTTATCCTTATACAACGCTGAACTTTATAGGATCTCAACACGACCCACAAGTTTAAAAAAAATTAATTTTAAAAATTGAAACTTCTCTATTAATAAATGATATGATTACAATTAAGTACCAAGAGAGAAATATGCTAACACTTTAATACATACCAATGAATGAAACTCAAGTTTTAGGTATGAAATACTTTGATGTGTAGAATGATTTTCAAAAGTTAATTTGATCAAAAGTTTTTCAAAACTAAAATGATCTGATAATAATTAATGACATGAGAAATCAATACAATTTTGCTCAAAAGAACCTCACTTGAATGCTCTTAAATTCTTATAATGAATGGCAAGTAAGTTGGTATTTATAGCCGTTGAAAACGCGAAATTCTCTATTGAATCGAACTATCATCCAGACGTTCGAAACAACACCAAATGACTGAACAGCCGTTACTTCATCAAAAATCAAAACGGTCGAAAATTTGATCGTTGAAGGTGAACCAAACATCCGAATGGATAGAAAACCGCATGGTGTGTCCATTTGATTTTATGACGCAAGGTAGGCTTTTGCATGACGTTTTTACTAGATTTTTCAAGGTAAGTGATACTAGTATGATTGAAAATTAAGTTGATATTCTTACATTTGAAAAAAAAAAAAATTGTGCAAACGTTTTACGAAGTAAGTTTTTATCGTGCATAAAAGTTCGTCACTTGTGCTTTCAATGAGTCATTTCTAGGGGTTAAAGTATTTTACCTTTATAAGTGAGTTCAAACATATAGTTCTAGTATCTTTGATTGATTTGGTGCGAGTGTACGATTTGTTGCTCGATTTTGAATTTGGTGTAAGTGCTCGATTTGTCTCTGGTTGCTTTTAGTGCGAGTACTAGATTTGTCTCCAACTGTTTTGGCGCGAGTTCTCGATTGAGAATGCTCTATTTCCATCTTGAGCTTTATTGATCGTCACCTTCACGTCCTTCGGTATCAATTGGTTTGTCTCCAATTTGATATTGAGCGCTACGCAGCAATGTTACTAATGGATCTTGTTGAGGAGAGGGAGAATGATAGTGAAAGAGCAGATTCCGACTTCGTTGAGGAGGGGGGGAGTGGGAGGATGTCGACTCGTTGAGTGGGAGAGGGAGACAAAGAATGGATTAAAATGATTTAGGGTTTGAATTTGGGTGGGGTGAGTATTTTGGTGGGTGTTGAATTTGTAGATTTATTTAATTTTATAACATTATTATTAATATTTAAAAATCATATTATTATCTGTTTTTTGTATAAAAAACTTTAAATCTAATTTTTGTATAAAAAACTTTAAATCTAATTTTTGTATAAAAAACTTTAAATCTAATTTTTGAAAAGTAACTTTTAAATGTAGGTGTGCATGTAATTTTCACCTTTTTTAAGTTATAAAAATGGATTGAACTTTGTTAGGCTAATTTGACACAATTTTTAACACAAATGCATGCACATTTTGGCATTTAAGAGTGCAAATGCGGTAAACGAAATGGGTTGATCATATTATCACTCACTTACCTCATATGCAAGGCGTTTAGAGAACCTATCCAGCATAAGCGGGTGTTTTTGAACACTGATTTTAATAGGTTCATATACTAGTTCAAATGAATCACTGAACTAGACAAACTTTTTCAAATTTCAAACTTTCGGGTTTATATGTTTTTCTTTATTTATCTTGATATGTAAATTTGATTTTATAGTATTTTAATAATATTTTGTTTACATAACAATATCTCCTAATATCTTTGTGATTTTATACGAGAATGAGACTTTAAGAAATTTAATATATACTGAGATTTCGTAATTGGCTCCTCCACCAATTCAAAGATATTTAGGAGTATCTTTTGTGGACTAATTTGGTATAATTTTATATATTTTCTTACACGATATGTTGGGTGGTTATTGATTTTCTTAGGAGCCTTTTCCTTTAAATAAGACAGTCCAATCTTGCTACAAGTACAAAAAATTTTGATAGGAAATTTTTTGAGAACACATGACGAGGATTCATTGAAGGATTGAAAAAAGGAAAAAACATATGAATCAGATGTTACCAACATCTGTTGATCGAATTCCCTGTACTTGGGGTTTTCTGGAATACAACCCTCTAAGAAGGTATAGAAAAAATTTCGCAAATGTCATACAAATGTACATTTGGCAGATTATCATTAGAAGATGACCAAAAAAAAAAAAAAAAGCAGCCATAAGCACCTGTACAGGTTCTGTCTTTTTTCTGTATTTGCAGAATAATTCAAGAAAATATTTCAAGCCTCGAACAACAAAAAATTAGGGAAATAAACGTTTTCACAAAGAAAAAAAAAAGATTTATAATGTTCTTGTTCTTCACTGGACGGTTCTTGGCAACCTTTGCTCTTCGAGAAATTGAAGATGTCGATCTAGGTGCAGAAGTTAATTCACTATGGGGATGGCATTGCGGTGTGCAAATAAGAACATGATTTTTATCTGATTTGTGAAAAATTCCAGTTACATTAGGAGTAGCGGAAGACCAAACTTGTGGGTTTGGTTCGATTCCTCTATAGTTCAAAAGGATAAGAGACAAAGTTGCGTTCGAATAAATTTTTATTTTGATTTTATGTTGTAACTTCAAAATATTTATGATATTATTGTGAATTATTTACCTGCGGCATGGGACGTGTGGATCATTTGGGTTTTTGTTGACTTTTTCAAATATGGGTCAATATTTCCACATGGACTACAGCGTGGCCTCCACTAGAGCCTCGGTGTAACAATAATGGTAATGGTAATGGTAATGGTGTAACAATACATGTTACAAGGGGTGAGGTTAATGGGGTGGTTCAACAAGGACTGTTACAATTTGTGGAGTCGCAGGTGACTGCCATGAGGACATTGAAATATGTAGTAAAATATGTTTAAAATGTGTAACATATCGTGTTACAAGTGATGGCGACAGGTGATAAAAACATGGGTGGTGACATGTGGGTAACACAATTTTACAAATGCAACGCATTGTGTTACAAAATTTATTGTTAAAATAATTAAACTAAAAATGAATTATAACAATATTTTGAAATAAAAATATACAATATTTTGTATTGGGATGAAACTTGATGTTTGTGTTCAAATTATGAATATATTTTATTTGTTAGTTTGGATTTTTGTGAAAAGGTTTTATTACATAATATTTGATTAGATGATTTATAATTTGAAGTTGAATTTGCTGAATGTTTGATGTTTATTTTTTTTTATTTAAGCATATGTTACTAACTCATGGTTATAGTGATAAATTTTACATTTATCATTTGAAAATTTAAGTAATGTAATTAGAATCAAATCGAGCCAAAACCAGAAACGAATGGTTCAGTTCCAATTTGATTCCATATGTTTAAAAAAAATCATTTGTTCCATAATTTTTTTTAAAAAAAAAAATTATTGGTTCACGGTTTTGTCACTTAGAATTAGAACCAAATGGGACCATATCCACCATTATTAACGGTTCACAATTACACCGCTCTTAGGACATCGCAATCAATTGGAGTCCACTTCGTATAGATAGCAATGCACGTCAATAGATATATTTCGGACATCTCCACTCTCAATTTTAAAGTGTAGTGTTATACCGACGAAGTGTATCATTGAGGAGAAGTCCCTACCATGAATTATTACATTGCATATCAAAAGGGAAAGAAAAGCATACAATTGGTACTGATAGGTACTAGACTATGGTATTTTCTGGATCAAATATTGCCATGTCTGAAATGCATTATAACTAGTTGTTGGGATAATATATTTTAGAATAGAAATTTTTTTAAGAATGTGAAAGATTTTAAATTTACATATAATATTTTTTTGTTGAAAAATGTACTATTAAAATGAGGAGAAAAAATTGTATTAAGCCTCTGTTT
Source organism: Fraxinus excelsior (assembly GCA_019097785.1). Lineage (NCBI taxonomy): Eukaryota > Viridiplantae > Streptophyta > Magnoliopsida > Lamiales > Oleaceae > Fraxinus > Fraxinus excelsior. The sequence continues at coordinate 19,438,621 of CM032626.1, forward strand.
GACACCAATTTTTATTCTCATTCTCATTTTTCTACGGTGCTCATTTTTAACCACACATTCTCCAAATTAAATAATATTACACATAAACCCAAAAATTATTCTTACTTTTTAACCAAACATTCTTTACATCAATCACTATTCAAAAACTCATTCTTCAAAAGAATTGGTGCCAAACACCCACTAAATTATAATGAAGAGTACGCTGGGCAATTTTCATTGTACGAAAGGAGCCAAGCCAACCATGCATGCGCACATATATTATATACAGAGAGAGAGAAAGAGAGAAGGTGACGGTTGAACAGTAGCTTTGATGTGCATGTAATACAGTTCTATCGATTTTTCAAAAGTGAATTGTAGGGACAATCTCCAAATTCGTACCCGACCAGTGCTCGCCCACCAATGCATTTGTTCCCCAGTAAATACGTACATGTATGTGCATGTATCTGTATCTATAGTTTTCTCTCTCATTCTCTGTACCTCTCTCTCTCTACTGGTAGCAGCCAACCCTAATTTCCTGAGCATGTCTTGGCGCATTCTTGATTGAACTTTAGAACAAGTTGGATTATTTGAATGAGAATTTGAGATTCTATATGATTTCTACTGTTGAAAAGGGTCTTCTTGTTCTTTCAAAACCCCATGATTATATATATAGACATTCTTGTTTAGTCACATTTCACAAGTGATATCTTGTCTCTTCTTTTTATTCAGTAGGGTTTACTTTATCCTACCTTGCCTCTCTTTCAATTTTAATAATCTTTATTGCTTCCCAGTTGTTTAAATTTGAGGTTTTTGATCATCAGTCTTTACCTTTCAACTTTTTAATCATAATCTCTATTTTTGTTTCGGCTCCCTCTCTCAAATATCATCATGACTGATCCTTATCCCAATGGCTTCAATGGATGGTTTAATCTCAAACCATTTAGCCAGTTCTCCACCTCCACCTCCACCGCCGCCGCCACCACCTCCACTCCAGAATCTCTTTATGCTTTTAACTACATCTATTCCACGAGTAGTTCCAACGACAATTGTTTGTATTATACACAGTACGAATCCTCACCCCCTTCCCCACCCATAAGAGAAGCTCTGCCACTTCTAAGTTTGAGCCCAACAAGGTCGGCATCGCATCACTCATCTTGCACTGCCATGGATTTGGATAATAAGAAATTAGAGAATGAAAATCAGGTTCCTGATGATGATGACGACGAAGCTGGGACTTTGGCTTTAAATTTAAGGATTCCTACTCCTGATTCTGATTTGATTTCAAGATTTATCTCATCCACCTCAGATGGAGTAAACTATAGTAGGGAAGATGTTACCGTGGCTAATGGATATGCCACAAGTCCCCTCAACAGGGGTCAGTATTGGATCCCAACCCCTGCCCAGATTCTGATGGGCCCCACTCAATTTTCTTGCCCTCTTTGCTTCAAGACTTTCAGTAGATACAATAACATGCAGGTATGCTCACAGTTACAAAAAACTCTACCTTTCCTCTTCCTCACCTCCTCTTTCCCCTTTCGCATGTTAGGTTAACTCGACCGTATGAAATTGAATATTATTAAAGGAAAAAATGAAGCTAAAAGCTTATTCTGTATATTCTATGATTCTAGCTAATTCTGGAAATTCTGGTTAGTTTGATTTCAAACTTTCACTTTTTTTATTCATTTTAAATTTCAGAGATCTGTGATTTTTCCTCGCTTTTTTTCTTCTTATTCCATTTAAGCATCTTTTTAACTAATTAATATTTCTTTTTCTTCTCTTTATTATGGGACCGGGGCTTTGGGATCTGGAAAATTTTCCTGGTCCAACTGAAAACCGGTCAGTGCATAACTTTACTTGATTGAACAACACAACCATTATGCTTTTTGTCATTGAAGTTTGTATTTCAGACATTGGCAGGTGAATATTATTTCCAGTTCTTCCTGGTTTCAGATATATATGTCAATCTGAACACTCTACCTTAATACAGCAGAACAACCTCAGAATATTACATAAATATTGTTGCTTTCTGTGTGAATATTAATGCCAGTTCTTCCTGGTTTCATATATATGTCAATCTGAACACTCTACCTTAATACAGCAGAACAGCCTCAGAATATTACATAAATATTGTTGCCTTCTGTGTGATCAAAAATTCAAGATATCTTTTACTGATCAAAACTCGAAACCCCCACACATAGTATTGCTTTATTTGTGAATCAGGAACTGAATGTGGCAAACGGAGCCTTTACAAAATTATCATATTCTGGGAACTGGGAAGATTTCTCAACTCACCTTATAAGTACAAGAATGCACACACGTTGATTCCTGCATATAAAAACCACTATTTAAAGGAAAAATCATTACTTCATGAGACAGTGGGAGTTACTTTAGAAGCTTTAAGGGCAAAGTAAGTTTAGTTTTTACACTTGCAAGCTTAATAACTTGCGGTTATATTTTGTTGGACTGTGTGGACACAAATGCTACTATATCCCCTTAGTAGTCTTTAATATTCTAACCTGATATTAGGCATATTAATATTTGGTAATCTATATATGTATTAGGTCCCCTTAGAGTTTCTGCATCTCCTTTCATTTCATATTTCTTTTTGTTGTAGTAAAAACTTGAACAATGTAATTCTCACATTGAGGTTAAACCACTGTAAATCTGTGTGTTTTTGGTTGGGATTAGGGCTTGAGCTCTAACATATACACCAATTAGCTAGTAATTTTTTAGGTGACTAAGTTTCATGTTTGATGGGTGTAGATGCACATGTGGGGGCATGGATCTCAGTACAGAAAAGGGCCAGAATCTCTTAGGGGTACCCAACCAACAGCCATGCTTAGGCTCCCTTGCTATTGCTGTGAGCCAGGTTGCAGGAACAATGTTGACCATCCAAGAGCCAAACCCCTCAAAGATTTCAGAACCCTTCAAACTCACTACAAAAGAAAGCACGGAATTAAGCCATTTGTATGCAGGAAATGTGGAAAGGCCTTTGCTGTGAGGGGAGACTGGAGAACCCATGAAAAGAACTGTGGAAAACTATGGTACTGCACTTGCGGATCAGATTTTAAACACAAAAGGTCACTGAAAGATCATATTAAGGCATTTGGAAATGGCCATGCAGCTTATGAGATTGACTCTTTTGATGAAGAAGATGAACCTGCTTCTGAAATTGAGCAAGATAATGAATCCTGTCGGTGATTGACGGTGAAGTAAGCTTGATTAAAGCTGCTATCAAATTGTCTGAAATGTTTGTGATTTTTAAGAAAAAGTACCTAGGAGGGCATTGAGCACAACAATAAAGCTAATGTACACATTTTGTTCACATTAAATTTTACATCACCCTCACATGGGGACCCACAATCGCGGGCCCCACTCCCATGTGAGTGGGATGTGAAATTTAATGTGAACCAAGTGTATACATCTAGCATGGTTCTTGAGCACAAATGCTTTTACATAAATTACTCAACATTAGAGGAACCGTTTGTTTTGTTTTCTCGTATTTTCCTTAGTTATTATGAAGCGTTTTATCTTTATTTGCATCTTTCTATTTATGTTTGTCTGTATATATAACGTCGCCATATGTTTATTTTAGCTAATTAATTATTGGTGCATCACACGAAGAGCGAGAATTCATGGATTCTTGTTTTCTTATATTTCGTTTTCGATTTTGAATGTAGTTAAACTGTACATTATAGGGTTTGGTTTTTTGTAGAAGGCTGGCTAAGTTTTCACATTTTGATCAATATATCTGAATTAAAATAACACTGTTTCGAGAGCATTCGATCCATCTTTAATCCACTTACACGTTCGAGTTCTGTTCAAAAAGGCATATGGGATCCTATGGCACGATATGGGTTGTTTGGTTCCATATTGCTGTATGAAAAGGGCTTTTCACATATCACAATATGTCAATATCTGAATCTATCAGCTTTTGCCTTTTACAAACCCAATTCAGTTACTGAAGAATCCTTTTGTTGGATTGATGCAATACATACTATGTTCACTGTTCATTTCCTCGAGAAATAGAAGGTATATTCTTATTCGAGGTGAAATTCATCATATAGTAATAGTTCCCACCTTCTTCATTTGGTTTATGAATCTCTAAGATTATAGGGTAGTCAGTTCGACATTAAGAGTCAAGATATATATACTATTTCATACTTTCCACACATTCTCACGCATCGTTAAATTACACCTTGACGTAAAGATATAAAAAAATATGAAGGATCAACAAATTAAAAATAACTCAAAAGTATTTGTTATCTAGCACTATGGACACGTGCTTCAACATCGTGATTCTGTGTCATTAAATGAGGGAGATACATGATTCGTTAATTAATCATATAATTAAATATCATTCTGTGTCATCTAAATTGATATTGCAGCACCATCGATGTTGTATAACGTTATTCATGTCAAAAATATACCAGAGTGGATGGCATGGGGGTGTGGTGGTTGGTTTTGACGAGTCAAGGGGCTCATGAAATGTCATATCAAATGTACACTATAATGGAATATTTAAGAGTATGTGCAGTACAGACAAACAAGAATCTGTCCTAGATACCCTTCACAATTCATCTCTTTCTAGTCTCTGTTGGTCACATAACAATTGTCTCAGCATGTATATGGTTTTCAACTTCCTGTTTTAATGTACATATTCATTTAGGTAAGAAAAATTGGCGAAATATACTTGTTTGGCAACCGTTAATAAATTGTTTATAATCAGTAAAATCACATTTTATTCATATATTTCATAGAATTTATAAGTACTACTCCCTTATTGATACTCATTCTTATTTATTTACATTTAACATCGTTTATAAACAACTCCCAAAAATTCGTCAAGTTATATCAAAATTTAATTATTCAAATAGTTTTTACTTCAAAATGTAATTATCCAAGGTTTGTTTATGTTCAACTCATTCGAATAGTTGCGTATAAATTAAAAAGTGGTTCTAGCTAATCAGTTTGTTGGCTAAAATGATTTTTTTTTTCTAATGTCGAATTTTTTAATAAATATTGAATTTAGTCAATGTTTGATTTAGCGAAAAAATGATAAAAATTTAAGTCATGGTCAATAATTATTTTAACCACATATTTTATGTGATCCACAAATTTTATCAACCTTAATTCAACAACATATTTCATCAATTTTATCAAAATCTACTATTACTTACATTTAACAAAATCAAACATGGGCTTAGTCAAGCAAAATATTTTAGTATGTTGCCCCTACTTGGTTTTGCTAAAAATCAATTCTTTTAGTAGAGTTTGATAAGATGAATTGTATGGTTTTAAAATTGATAAAAATTGTAGATCTCATAAAATATGTAATTAAAATTTATTGACCTAATTTTTTGTAGGGATGACATGGTTAAGAGATCTCAGCTCCTTTCATCCACGTAGCCTCTTCGTGCAAACTAATACAATCCGTTAGATGCATGTGGCCTTCTTCGATGGTGGGAAAAGCAATCGCGAGCACTCCAAGGTCAAGTCAATTTCTTTGTGAGGGAATATTTAGGTGTGAGACATGTTAAAAACGTGAGCCACTAAGTAAAAGGGATTTGGATCCGAAGTGTGAAGAGAGTAAAAATGAGAGCAAGTTTATAATTTGAGTGTATAAAGTTGCATTATCTTGTAATGATACTATGTGAAATATGAATTGTTGGATGAAGAGACATGTGACATCATTTTAACGATTGAGACACATTGTCATAGGCGTCATTATATCAATCCTAGGCGCATACGCTTTTAGTGTCTTGACCATTTACAGCCCTATGGCTTAGGTGGTAGTGACTAGACTTGACATATTAACTTAATAAGATAATTGATACATTAAGTTATCACATCAATTAATCACTTAAGATCTTCTACAATGCCTCAAATTGTCTTACCTCGTCCATGAGGGTATGGTCCTCCGTATTGGTTCGGCGGAAATTGCCACATGGGTAGGGGAGGCTCGGGGTCGGGGCAACATTCCCCGCCCCCTTGGATAATTCTTCGTCCCGTTACTCGTTTAAGGCGTGGCCATTGCCTCGTTTACTAGCTACCCGTTTAATTTTTTTTAATTCATTTTATTGCCCTCATTCATTAAAGTGGGACAATGATATATTTATTTATTTTATTTTATTTATTTTTAAAGTTATATTATTGAAATATATTTGGTAAACTAAGATTTTTATTATTTGTCATATTTCTTAGATAATTTTAGTTGTCATCTTCTATTAGAACTAATAAAATTTCGTAGAGTTTTCCATTTAAAGTTGAATAATAATAATAATAATAATAGTAGTAGTAGTAGAGTAAATTGAAAATTAAACAAGGCACGGCGGGGTCCTGGTTACCCGAACCTGCCCCGTGACGAAGTCCCCCACCCCATCCTCGACCTGAATACCTGATTAAACGGGTAATTCCCGCCTCATTCGGGGCATGGCCCCGCGGTATCAGGTTTAACGATTTTTTTTTTCTTTTTTGTCATCCCTACACATTGGTAGAGTAATATGGAGTAGGGCTTAGATTCACTTACTACATGACTATCTCGTGGTCATTCTTAGAGTCTCGTTAGAAGAGGCATACCAAAAGTGAAGTTTGCTAGAATAATGAAGAATGTCTAAATGGGGTAGGAATTCTAGTAAAGTTTATGAGAATGCTTAAATATTTTGAAACTCGTGCAAAAGGAGAGTATTTGAGAACACTCTTGCAGAAGAGAAAAAGATTTACGTGTCAAAACTTTCGAAAATTAAGAAACCTAAAGTGATACTCAATAAATAAATTTATCATGCATTCAATTGCGACAAAGGCATATATGAGAAATTAATGACATCCACAGTCTCTCTTTCTTTCTCTGTCACACACAGGTTGCCTAAGTCCATAATTGAGTGACCACTGACCCGACAAATGGAATAACTGAATAAAGCACTTAAAAGTTACTGAAGGGCCATGGAGATCAGATCATGCAACGTTTGGTTTTTAAGGTGCGTACTTCTTGTATGTGTGTGCATGATTAATTCAAAGTATCATTAACTGCAAGAATAAAATTAAAAGATTTTTCCAAGTAACTCAACAACTTAGAGATGACAAACTCACACCGCATCGAATGAGACAGAGACTCCCTCACCCAATCGGAGAATCAAGATGGGATAGAGAATGTGATCCTCGTCCTAAATCCAAATGAGGATATCTTAATCCCACCCACCCTGTCGCACGCTATCCTTACTATGCAAATGTTTATAGGGGTAACAATTTTTTACAAGGATTCACAAGAACAATGGAGGAGCCACAAGGAGTCATTTGGGGTCCATTGACCCCCACAAAATTTTGTATTTTGATTGTTTTTTAACTTTTCTTCAAAATTTAAAATTTTGTGCATTGTGCACCATTTTCTCTTAGAAGATCAAAATCTAAATCTCCAATTAATTTCTCATTCCTTCCCAATATCTATGGTTTATCACCATCAAAATCCAACGTCCTTCATTACTCGCCTCATTGATGCAGCACGATCACAAATATTTAACCATCAAACCATCTCTATTCTCATCTTAAGTCTTAACCGACAATTAGTGTTACGTTGCTTCAAAAAAAATTAATCTATTTTTGACCAATGATGAGAAATGTCTAACTCTAGCACTGCATAAGAACCACGAACAGGGGCGGAGCTAGCCCTTCGAAGTAGGGGGTCCTAGAGTTGAAGGGGTGGGGGTCCATGGGGGTTGCCCCCAAATTTTTTTTTTGAAATATTATCTGTTAAATAGAAAGAAGTTGGTACTTTGTCGTGGAGAAAGAAAACAAAGGAACATAAATTAATGTATATTAGTTGAATACTTAAAAGATGGTAATGCCTTCATGCAGACATGTCGGTAATCGACAATTATTTTTTGGGCGCTTACAATTCTACTGGTTCAAACTTCAAAATTAGAAGTTAAGACTTCGGCATATATGTATAATGCATTTTAATTTTTATAGCAGAATAATCTAAAATGTTAGCATTCTCGTTCAATTAATAAGATGTAAACAGGTTTAAAGTATTGTCTTCCCCTTCAATAAAAGGTCTCACACAAACACCCTAATACTTAGAGAACCTGAAAACTCAGTATTCCAAGAAAAATATACAATATGAAATTCATGAAAGGTTTTTTCATACAAATTGGTAAATACAAAAAAAAAAAAAAAAAAAACAATTCAAAAATATTTTTTTTTGGGGGGGGGGGGGGGGGGGGGTCGGGTCCCCCCAGGACCCCCCTCCCCTCCGCCCCTGACCACGAAGGACAAATATCATGTCTTTCTCACATTCCATCTCATGTCATCTCATTAGTAATACATTTCAGACATGAAATATGCCTCCTTACTTAAAAGACTAAAAATTGAGTTCATAATGCTGGAGACATGTTGGTGTAGGTCAGAGATAGCCATCCCAACTTCTTGGGGCCTTCTCTTGAAGATTTTTGATTTCATAGGAATGATCAAAAGGAGTAACTTTTATTTTGATATTTGCTTTTAAGGTCAAGTCAGGACAGCATCATTTGAAGGAAATTTTGTCTTGCCAAGCTTTTTTTTTTTTTTTTTTTCCTTTCTTTTTCTTTCCAAATTCTTCCACTCTATCCTCGAAAAAATTGAGATTACAACTCAGCACCTTTTAACAAGATTTTTTGAGAAATTGCTCTTCAAAAAGCACCACGCCATAAAATTATAAGTTGGATAGACTCTTAACAGTGGAACAATTTTATCGAAATTCGCTTAATAACAAGTAGTGAACTTAACAGTACAAAACCATGTGATAAGCACTCAATTTTGCAGATTCATGAAAATATAAGATCCATTCATTTAGCATTCCATGCACACTCGTGAACATATCTATGATCGTTCCTTACAAGGAAACAAGTGCCATAAGCCACAAACCACAAAATTAAGCTCCTGTTTGACAACCATTATTTGTATAAAATAGAGTTTAAAATAGTGATTTTTTGAAAAATGTGTGATTAAAAAATATAAAAAAAATTGTATTTACGTGCAAAATATTTTATTGTGTAACGTGTGATTGAAAATGACTGAAGAAAAAAGAGGGTTGAAATAATGATTGTCAAATAGGGGCTAAAATATAAAAATAACAGAAGTCCTCAATTGGCAGAGACTGAGTGTTAACTTGAGAACCACAGAAATAGTCCCGGCTGTGTCACCCGTAATGTAGTAGTGACAACCCCAGGTTCACATCCCTGGAAATTAACTCATAATAAATGAGACAATAACTGTCAGTGTAATCTAAGAGCTCATAAAGGCTTAAAAACATCATGATTTAGCATCGAAGGTGGTCCACATCATTTTATCCGCCTGAAGTAAAGAGAACTAATCAATTTTAATTGAACAAATGAACTGAAACGAAAGGCAAACTACTTCAGACTAGAAACATACATCATGCATCAATATAGAGAGATTATATCGTGCCACACTGAATAAGAATACCATTTTCTCCTCGACGGGCTCAACCTTCTTGAATCAAAACTGCAGGCAACTGTCAAAAAGATAGAAACTAGCTTACCTCGTACCATTTCTGAGCACACTACACTTGAGATATGTAAAACTGACAGTCTCAAAGGTGGACAGATCATCTTATTGAGGCCAACAAGCCAAAGCAAATTGCACAGATAAAAGCTCAATATACCTAGAGCTTGTGAAACAATAGAGCAATACGTGGATTGCTCATGCAATAATAGTCAATGGTCCTCGCCCCCCCAAAATAAAACATTAAGCATCATCATAACCAACAAATAAGACTGAAAATAAAGATAATTTCTACATCTCATCCTCGTCAGATTCTAATATACACAACAGTATGATATATAACGTGATACAGATCAAATACCATTCATTGTTGAGGATCATTTATATCAATATTTTCGGTTGCACTAGAGCACTTGTCTGTAACTGGTGCCAGAGCCGAATCATCAGTACTAGAACTGGAACAAATACCAGATGACACGTCACATGGAACATCATCCTTCAGATTGTCAGCATGAGAAACCGCTGAAACAATCTCTATGTTAGACTCTCTTACTGTGTTTCCTTCACCAAGTTGTTCTATATCTACTCCGTCCTTGGCAGTTCGACTGGGTTGAGGTTCTTCAGATTGTGAAACCACTGCTTCATCTCTGTTGGAATCTTTTTTCTCTGGAACATCATCTTGACTCTTGGACTTCATTGTTTGAGGTTCAGGATTCGGTAAAATGGCTTCATCCATGTCGGGACTTTTACTCCCTTGTAAAACAACTGCAGAATCTAAACCTAATTTACTTTCAGATATCACATTTTGAGGTTCAGGATTCATGACAACAGTGTCATCCTTCTTGAAGTTTTTGCTTACTTGAACATCAACTGCATGATCTACCCCAACTTGATTTTCAGACTTCGCTATTTTAGATTCAGATTTCGAGACTACAGCTTCATCCAAGCCAGAATTCTTGCTCCCTCCTGCATCAACTGCAGAATCCAGCACAACTTGAGGTTGGGATTGAGGTTCAGGATTCAGGATAGCACCTTCATCCAAGCCAGGATTCTTAGTCCATCCAGCATCAACTGCAGAATCCAGCACAACCTGAGGTTGGGACTGAGGTTCAGGAACCGAGATAACACCTTCATCCAAGCCAGAATTCTTACTCCCTTGTGCATTAACTGCAGAATCCAGCACAACTTGAGTTTGGGACTGAGGTTCAGGATCCGAGATAACACCTTCATCCAAGCTAGAACTCTTGCTCCCTTGAGCATCAATTACAGAATCTAGAACAAATTGACTCTTGGACTGAGATTCAGGATCCGAGACAACAGCTTCATCCAAGTCAGTATTCTCACTCCCTCGTGCATCAACTGCAGAATCTAGAACAAATTGACTCTTGGACTGAGATTCAGGATCTGAGTCAGCAGCTTCATCCAAGCTACTTATCTTACTCCCTTGAGCATCAACTGCAGAGTCCAGAACAAATTGACTCTTGGACTGAGATTCAGGATCCGAAACAACAGCTCCATCCAACCCAGAATTCTTACTCCCTCGTGCGTCAACTGCAGAATCCAGGACAAATTGACTTTCAAACTGAGGTTCAGGACCCGAGACAACAGCTCCATCCAGCCCAGAAATCTTACTCCCTTGTGCGTCAACTGCAGAATCCAGCGCAAGTTGACTCCTTGTTTGAGATTCAGGATTTGAGACAACAGCTTCATCAAAGCCAGAATCCTTACTCCTTTGTGCATCAACAGCAGAATCCAGGACAAATTGATTTTCAGAATGAGGTTCAGGATCCAGAACAGCTTCATCCAAGCCAGAAGTCTTACCCCCTTGTGCATCAACTGCAGAAGCCAGCAAAAGTTGACTTTCGGACTGAGGTTCAGGATGCGAGACAAAAGTTACATCTAAGCTGGAATTTTTGCCGGCTTTTACATTGACTGAAGAATCTAACACAAATTGACTCTCGAACTTCATCTGTTCAGGTTCAGGATTTGAGACTAAAGCTTCATCCATGTCCGGAATTTTACCCTCCACATCATCAATAGAACTTAATAGAGATTGACTCTCAAATGTTTGAGGTTCAACATTTAAAGCTTCCATCTTGGAACTTCCCTTGATGCAAGACGGAGATTTCTCCTCAGACTTTGACCCCAAAACTTCCATGCTTTCAGGCAAAATGGCAGGTGATTTCATTTCATTTCCACAAGCCTCAGTCTCTTTCATATGGACCTCATTTAGGTGAGAAACTTCCCCTTCTCCAGTTTCAGGTTTTTCCCCGCATTGCTCAAGGGAATCCTTTAATAGAAGATCATTAACTGGAACTTTTGTGTTCATAGTTGATGACTCCATGCATTGACTGTTACCAATCTCGGATAGTGAAAGAAGTGCCTCACCTGGAGCAAGGTCTTTTCTTTTTTCTTCTGCATCTTCCTTGACAGAATTGCTGCCAATTTCAACTTCAGAATGTGAAACAAGTGAGGCATCCATATAATGACTTCCACTTTCTAACCGTTTGATATCTCTCACAAACAAATTTTCAGGCATAGTAGAGTCCGAAGACAAATCCACCTTTTCCGAAGTTGACAGTACAGGAAATGACTCTTCCGGTAAGCTTTGACTCACAATAGACTCTGGCTTTGAATCGAAGACCTTGGCAGTGTCCTTTTTCTCTTGCTTTTCTGCATCGCCCTTTTCACAAGAATGCTTAGATTTATTCTGTTCAGATTTCAAAGATGGAACTTCAACTTCAATAGATGATTGAGCTGAAACACAACCCTCGACCAGAATATCATCCTTTTCATGTTCAGCAACTATTTTCCCAGATTCATTATAGGTTCTGTCCTTTAACATCTCAGAAACCAAATTGCTTTTGCCGTTGGGCATATCATCAGAGGCTATGGATTCATCCATATTGAGATTTGTGGCATATTCAACCATTTTGTCTCTTTCCTTCCCACGTGGAGGTTCGCACTCTACACTGTCGCCAGCAAGAGTCAACCCAGAAGTTGGTGCAGCCTCGATGATTCCAGTATTTAAACTTTGATCTTTGGTCATCTCAACAGGGATGCTGCCGACTTCTGCTATAATAGACACATTATCTGAGGCTATTGATTTATCCAGCTCAGGATTCTTGGCAGACACTATAATTTCATCAGATTCCTTTCTAAATCGAGATTCAGACTTTTCAGAGTCACGGGCCTGAACTGTTGACCCAAAGGTGGATGCACCCATAGGGGTTCCAATATTTAAAGTTTGGTCTTTGGTCATTTCAACAGAAGTGCTGCTGAATATTGGTAAGGATGCACCTTCAGACAATCCAGGATTATTACAATCTACAGGTACCTCGGGATTTGAAGCAACGGAGCTATCCCCTAATGGGTCTTTATTATCCTGTTGTGCAACACATTCTCCCAGAGACTGATTACTGGACTCTGACAATGGGAGGCTAGACCCTTCAACTGGTAATTCCAAGGCTGATGAAGTTGATGGCAGAATTTCACACACCTGAGGTTTTGATGCAATGACTTCATCTGCATTTTGTTTCGGATAAGGATCCTTGGACTTGACTAGAGCAACATCTGCATCTGTACTAGAACCTGCAGTCATAAATTTTATGTTAGCATTATAAAATAGAAGAAAATATGACCATAGCTTACAAATAGCAAAGTCAACACAAATATGAACTTAATTCAATAAAGCCCGTCTCATACTGAGAGAACATGAATATAAATAAATAGAATTAAATTACAATACAACTTAGAAATGGAATACATAATGAGTTTATATACATACGAGCTAAATTATTTTTACTCGCCCCGTCAATCAGTCATAATAAAATTTGACTGAAGACCTCCAGTGTATCACTTGAATATATGAAATCCATGCCATGACTTAATTTCATGTTACATTTTCTCTTTATGGTAGATTATTATCTTTAAAATTCATTTAGAAAAAAGATTTGCAGTAATATCGTACATTCATCTGTTGGTGTAAGGTATTTAACTTCCATTTTACAATAATTTTCAATTTGACTTCGTAAAAAGCTGAGTAACCACTCATGCAGTTTGACAATTATGTTAAGCTCAATAACTCACAGGACACTAATACTTTCATTAAAATAAAAAATTAACATCTCATGTTCTGATGTTTATGGTAATCTTTAAATGTAGAAGGAAAAATATTTTAACAGTGGATATCAATTATGCCAGTGCGTAAATGTTAATTACAAACTTTTTGAGATACTGTAGGAGTATTAATAGTTTTCAAAATGATCAATAGTTTTATTAATAAAAATAAAAAGGTTTTAGCTTCAGAATGCCAGTTTGAAATGATGTCATACTACGGGTTGGAAAATTCCACCCCCATTATAATTAATGTTATGCATTCCACTAACTGTTTGATATTCAACTTGACAGAGAAATCACTTTGGCATAGAAGCACTTAGTAAGTTTAAATTTTTTATCAATTTACTTCAAACATGAAGCTTACTGTTAGGGATCTGTTGTGCAGAAAGATCATCAAAACCAGGTGGAACAGATTGGCTCGCATTTGCAAGTTCCTGAGATTCATTCCCCTGCTTACTCGTGTTGGCCTTCCGACGAGTTTTTTTCTCTGGGGGAGCAGTTGAATTTGAATCTTGATTGGTTAATCCATCATGAACAACAGATACTGAAGGCTCCTGTCTCCTACGTTTCCGTTGGGATGTCTCTTCTCCACTTTGAGCTTTGCGTGCTCTACCTCTTCCTTGCTTTGCTACAGAGATGGAAGGCGTAATAGGTGGTGCACCAGGATTAGCAGGAGCCTGAGTAGGGATTTCTTGGGATGTCAGAGCAGACACAACGCCTGTTCCTTGTTGACCAATACTTGCCACAACAGTTGTACCAGGAGTAGAATTTTGTTCAGGAACCTTCAAAGGGCTGGATATGGGTACTTGTGAAACCACACCCAATTTCGAAGGTGACGGAAGAGCAATAATAGATGGAACTGAACTTGGTTCGTTACGTACTTCCTTTTTAATGGGACCCAGGGATACTGGGTCGGTTCCCGGAGGGACTGTAGAACTAGAAACTGTCGTACCCAGTATTTCCGTGTCAGGTTTTCCAATCCCGGGTGGTGAAGCAGTTACCGAAACAGCTTGTACTGCTGTGGTCTGTCTTTTGCCCCTGCGCCTTGAAGGTTCTCCTGTTTGAGGCTTTCGACCTCGTCCTCTACCTCGCCCAGATGGAGAAGGGGAAGCAGCAGACTGAGAAGCAGGAATGAGAGGAGAAGCAGTTGGCTCAGAGTTGGGAACAAATCCCAACTGTTGCATGGTTCCAGTGATACTTCTTGCAGGGGTAAAATCAGGAGCAGGTACCATAGGATCTGTTTCCCCCTTGGAACTCTCGTTCATTTTTCCAGCTCCCAGAGGTGCAGGAAGAGGAATGGGTGAAGTAGTTTCCATAGTCATTCTTTTTGGCCTCCCACGACCACGTCTGGATGACGGTATAGCCTCTTTGCTTTGTTGTGCGAGTGACTCAGCAGTTTGATGTTGTGAAAGCTGAGACACTACTGGCATTTGTATTTCACCCTTGACCACTACGCCTGGCATTTGTGTTTCACCCTTGACCACTGCGCCTGGCATTTGTGTTTCACCCTTGACCACTTCGGAGCCACTTGTAGTCATCGGTAGCATCGTTCCAGTCATTTCTTCCGTTACCATAGGAGATTCCAGAGATTCAACTTTGCAAATTCTTTCAGGTTCGTCTCCTTTCCATTGCTCTTCACAAGCTCGAGCCCCTAGAGGTGCAGGCCGAGGAATTGGTGTAGAGGTTTCCACCGTCGTTCTTTTCGGCCTGCCCCTGCCACGTCTAGATGGCATTGTAGTATTTCTGCTTTGTTGTCCCAGTGGCTCGGTAGTTGGATACTGGGGAAGTTGAGGTACTGCCGGAACTTGTGTTTCACCCATGATCACAACAGAGCCACTTGTACCCATTGGCAGTATCTTTCCAGTCATTTCTTCCTTCATTATAGGAGATTCTGGAGACTCAGCTTGACACATTCTCTCAAATTCCTCTTCGGTCCATTGCTCTTCATATGAGCGAACCTAAAAAGTAAATAACCAAAAAATTAAGAACTCCAAACAAAGTTCCATTTCTATTGGAATGATCAGCAATGCAAGTTAATGGATACACTTCGGCTAAACATAACGTAGAAAACAAATGAAACAGACGATGAATGCAGATAACGTTGCAAAATATAAGCAAACCTCTCTTGCTCGTTTGCCCCTTCCATAGTGTTGGGTATCAAGCCCTCCGACAGACCCACTTTTTCGCTTCATTGCAGCATTAGATCCGACGCCTGAATTTGGTACTTCAGATATCTTCATGGCTTTGTAAAATAGTTTTAAGTCATCATCCACTAGAAGTCGAGAAGGCAAAGGAGGTAAAGACTCAGAGTTTTCTACCACTTTCCCACTAAATAAATTTTGCCATGCCACCTACAAAATTTGCAGCTGTCTTGAGTAGAAAGAACCGAGTGATATCATTAAACATGGTATCAAACCTATAAATAAGGATAACACAATGTATGTGAGGATTTGGGGATCACCATTTCTTCTTCCCGTCTCTGTTTGTCAACCAACTCAAAGATATCAATTTCAGACCCACTACATCACAATATCATTAGAAAACAATTAGTCAACAAACATGGGAATGTGTGGAAAACATATTCTTAAACCACTATTAAGAAAGAAAAAAGCAGTAACAGCTTAACTGAGGAATACGGGTATTAGTAAGCAGTAAGCATTATGCAACTAATGGCAGAATGTTGAAAATTTTGCCGATTTAGAACACAAAAATGAGATTAAAGGAGGGAAGCAAGAAGAGAATTTGACATGCAGAATTCCTCAAAGCCTTCCATAAGACACCTAACATAGCACATGCAGGTTCAATAATATGTACAGTAAGATGGTTTCAAAGAGGGAAGATGTGAAAACACACAAGTCAATCTAATCAGGATAGAAAGAAAACAAGTTCTGACAAAGGATATAGAGCTACAATATGCCGATTAAATCTTAAGTGACAACCAACCATCTGAGTAGAGGAATATAGATGCATGCTCCAGTCTATCTATGGAAACCTTATTTCCTTGATGTTTCCAATTCTTCAAAATTATAATAAGCTTTTTCTACATCCATATGATCTACTAAAGTAGATCGGTATTGACCATATAATAAAAGCAGATCTTGGTCCATGGATTCCCAAGAAGGTAAGAATTCCATCGTGTGATGCTTCTTCAGCCAAATACAATATACAAGTGGGACCTGCAATATGAGCAAGCTGTGCAAAAAACCGCTTCTTTTTTCCGGTTCCGAAACAACTTGGGCTAAATAGGGTTCTACCGGGAAACCATGGATTTTTTAGTTTTCACCACGACTGGGCGGTCTTTGAAATAGAAGAGACATTTGGCAATAAGCTTCAGTTTGTTTTGAGAGATCATCATAAACAATTAAAGTGTGTTGTTTATGGTACATAAAATATGCAGCCAAAGCGACCTAGGCTAGGGAGGGATTGGGTTGCTTTTCTTTAGAACTTTATAGTTTGTAAAAAGGCTCGAAAACACCTACTTGACGAGTTTCCTTACGAGTGAGTTCGTAGGTGCCTTTAAGTCGAGTAACGAGTGGAGCAAAGGGAATCTCCTAAGAGAAGCTTTAGAGGGAATAGGGGTGAAACGACTTTTATGAGCTGTCTCAGTAGTGACCATGTGATTAGTAGCTTAGCTATCTAAAATTATAAAAGTGTTTATAATAATTCAAGAATTCTGGTCTTACAAATAGCTATTGCACCAACATAAATCGTTTTAACCGCAGTGGTAACTTTAGAAAAGGTTGACAATTTACATATGCAAAGAGTTGAGCAGAAGAAAAAATCTACCTGCGTGCAATAAGATCATTTAATGCGTCATCATCCAAAACAGGTGTAGCTTCCTCTTTCTTGCACTCCCGCAGGAGAGCCTCCAGGTATTCTCTACGATCTTCCGCACTAAGATATGATTTACAGATTTTATTTAGCATACATCAAAACTGATCATACTTTTCATTGTTTTTCAGTTAAACAGTAACCGAGTTACCTAGTGTTGTTGTCAAAAAAACCAGCAGTTATACTCTGATTAGCAACTCCAAGTTTGTGTTCAGCAGCAGCCCTAACTTGCTCCTCCACCGTTTGAACCTTGTTCAAGAGTAATCCAATATAAGAACAGATGTTTGAGTGATCAGAAAATGTAAGTTCTAAAACCAGATCTATGCACAAAAGTATTTGAAAATTCCATGCAAGGTAAGGGGTTTGAACCATTTAGACTTGCATAATACTATACAAATATAGTTAGAAGCTGAACCAATACACGAGTTTGAACCATAATAGACTTGTATAATACTATACCAAATATAATTAGAAGCTGAACAAATACAACTTGAAAGTTGTCGAGCTATATCGATGAAACTACTATGCACTTATTTAACATGGTTATAATTCTCATCTACCATCAGAAATCATGTTTAACATTAGGACTTCAACATGGGTACTGAACATCTATATTTTAACAATACCTTTATTTGGAATCTCTCTTTAGTTTGATTCTGATATTAAGTTTTGCTTAATCAATAGTTAAAACAAATAAGCAAATATGCATTTAAGCTACAGAGCGCCAGAATTTTAGTCAACTCCAAGAAAATTCCACGTCACAGTCTCATGCATGTTATTTACTGTGAGATTCAACTTGCAAAACCAGCAGAACTTCATAATTTGACAGATTTTTTAATATCATAGTACCCCTGGCAAGATAAAATTGGCACCAAATAATAATCAACAATAATCTGTCATCGATTATCGAAAATCGAAACCAATAAAGACATCAAAACTTGAGTGAGGATTTAGTTGGGTATTATTATGAGCACAAACATAACAGCAAATTCCCCGCAGGAAAATTATAATCATCAAAAAGAAAGTGGCGTTGAATTAAGCATTAATATTGCAGTAAGCAAATAAAATTCTTTAGGTCAGAGCTCCACATTAGAAAGGGTATATCTCAGAAATAGCGCAATCTTAACATTCCAAGGACCATAAGTAAACAAACAAAAATATACTGTAATTCCAGAGTCAAGTTCCTCACCGTTTCTAACCTAAGAACAAGAACATCCTTCTTTTGACCAATCCTATGAGCCCTTGCCTGCGCTTGCAGATCAACCTGAGACAAAAGATTTCAGCAAATATTGAGTTCTTGCATCAAAGGATTTTACATTTTATAAAGAAGAGCAGCATTGAATGTTGCCTGAGGATTCCAGTCTGTATCAAAGATGATCACTGTATCAGCAGCTTGAAGATTTACACCAACACCTCCAGCTCGAATGCTGGAACCAAATTATAATGGGTCAGTGCAACAAGACAAGCATACTAACTTGAAGATTAACTACCACTGAAGGTGCAAGTCCACTGATACATCATCTTCCAAGTGGGGAAGGACCTACAAATGGCCTGGGGATCCATAATCTCCTGACCCCAAGAATAACTCCACTTTCTGCTTTAGTTATGTTTTTTGATAGGTTGCCCCCTCACATATCTATCTAGCTTGCGCCTATTTAAACATGCTAATGTAACAATATTAAAAAGTTAATAGATAGCCACGCTATTGTATTTTGTATGGAAGAGACTGTTTTTAACCCTAGACTAACTTTGCAGCTCCTGACATGAAATGCAAATATTACTCTACTGATTCTATCTTTGAGCACCAGGAAATTCTTTCTGGTAATAAAATTTGTGTTGATTGAATGAATTATTCGGATTTCAGCTCACTATACTGGATACAAAACAGGTCAACGTTGTCTCGCATTATTATTGAATTAAAAAGACAGAATGTCTCTCATTCTAGTCAAAATTTTAGAAGTTTGAATTCGTCTTTTCAGAAATCAAACCACACAACCACAACACCAGATAGTCATTCAATCCAATCCAGCCACATTTCAGTATGTCTCTGGAGTTGCCACAATAGACAGTATCAACAATCAAAGTATCATTAGAAAAATCGCCTACTCAGTTAGATCACTCGAATCCAGAATTGGAATTGGATTCTAGAAGCCCCAATTAGTGCACCTCTTACTGATGCAAACTATAAGGAAAGCATCTCTACTCAAATCTAGGTCCTAAAGAATTCCAATTTTACTGGTCCGGATAGGCTAAATCATTACCTGAGCAAAAATATAAAATACGGAGAACCAGGTTGATTGAACTTCTCAATAAGAGCTCCTCGATCACCCCCAGATGTATGTCCATCCAAGCGAAGATATTTATATTGTTTCCAGCAGAGATAGTCCTCCATGACATCAAGGAGTCTAGTCATTGTTGAAAAGAGAAGAACCTGCAGAACATAAAAATACAGATATTCTAACAACCTGTGGAATCAGTCCTTCAAGTAACGTTGGAAGCTTAATAAAAAATCATATCAGAAAAGCTAAAAGAAAAAAAATTCACGGGGAAAATGGGAATATCAGAATAAGCCCCTTCCCCCCTCTCTCTTTAAACAGAACAGAGGGGATTTTAACCTTTGTTGTTTAAATCCTTAAGAGCAAGGAGAGGCACAAGGGGATCCACATAGCCATGGTTACATAATTATAGGACAAGGCTTAACTAAGCCCCCGTTTGACACCCATTTTTTATCTCATTCTCATTTTTCTACGGTACTCATTTCTAACCACACATTCTCCAAATAAAATAATATTACACATAAACCCAAAAATTCTTCTTACTTTTTAACCACACATTCTTTACATCAATCACTATTCAAAAACTCATTCTTCAAAAGAATGGGTGTCAAACACACACTAAATATCCATATACGTCAAGGTCACTTTAAAGCCAGGATTTTATCTTCTGTCTTTCTTCAGAAAATACTGTTATTGCCATGAAAGGATAACAAAAGCATTTAACCTTCAACTACGTTGCACCAGATTCAGACCTCGATAAAATTAAAAAAAAAAAAAAAAAAAGCAAAGCACCAAAGTCAGTTTAGCCAAACAAAGGAACCCCCCCAGCATCTACCAAAGATACTGATTTTTTCAGCAACCAATGAATAGCCCCACCACCCACCCTGCCTGCTCTCAAGGGGAAAAAAACACTGCAAGTCAACCCAAAAGGTTAAAGAAATAAAAGGGATAAACAACAACCAGACAGATCACCAAATGGGGAAAAAAAAAAAGGAAAGGGAGAAAAAGAGAGCAAATTTGCCAAAGCAGTTCGAAGAAAAAGACAAGCACATAAAGTGAATGATGTGGTATATAATCATGATTAGTAGTTTCCTACTATAGTTGTGATTTATCTTTTTTAGTTGTATTTTATCTTTCTAGTTTTCTTTAATAGTTTTAATAGTTTTATCTTTTTATTCTTATTTCTAATTAGAATAGGATTTCTAGTTTCTCTATTAATTAGAATGGGAATTATAATTCCTTTAAGATTAGGATTTTATTAGTTTCCTCATTTTAATTTATTTATATTAATAGGATTAGAAAATAATCTTGCCTACAAATATAGAGGTATTGTATACTTTTAAATTACACCAATCACCATTCAATCAATACAAAAAAAGTTATTCCAATATTGTTTTTAATTACTACATAATTCTTATTACAAGAATTTCATAAACGCTTTCGCACTAAATTGGTATTAGAGCAAGGAAATTACCTTATTCCGATGGTCGAAGGTCCAGATGGTGTCGAACCATCGACGACGAACGGAGGCTTGATGAACTCAAACAACAAATCAAAAGGATCAATGAAAACCTTTACAACATCACGCGGATGCTGAATGCGTGACTCTTGAAAAGAATCGCGAGTCTAATAAGTTTGTTTTTGCACACTTATTTAATACTTAAACTAAACTTATTATTGATTAAATTAGTGGATTTCTACTCACAATTTAGTAATTATAATTTTATAGGGAAAATCACCCAAATGAAAGAGAACAAGGCAAAAGGAAGGGAAATGATTAAAAGTGTGCAAAATTGTGAATTTGGGAGCCAAAGTGAACAAGTTAGAAAGTTCAAGGACCTGAGGTTGCAATTTTTGGAGAGCATAATTGAAAGAAAAGTCACTTTGAGGACCAAATTGTACAATATCATAGTTGAAGGACCTAATGTGCAAATTTCTAAAGGACTTGTGTGCAAAAAGAAGTAAAAAAGAAAAAATGAATTCAGTTGGAAGAGAATGGGCGCCTAGGTGCCACTTTTAAAAGTCCCAGGACTGTTTTGTTTTCCGAAACTTCAGGGGCTTGGCTGCAATTTTCCTAGGGTTTTATAATTAAAACCGGTAGCTTCCATTCGGCGATAGTCTCTTCCTTGCTGGTTTTCTTTTCTTTTTCTTTATTTTTCTTTTTTTTTCTTGGTATTTTTAGGGCAAAATCAAGAGCACAAGGAGTATAAACCAAAGAACAAGTGGAAAAGAATTGAGGACTCAAGATTCAAACAAATCCAACTAAAAAGGGTTTTATCTTTAATCTCGTATTTTTTTATTATTTTCTATCATTCAATGTATTGGATAAATATTCTCGTGTTATCATATATATAATATAGGCTAATTCCTTGTGTCGGGACATGGTATTAGTTTAACATAACTTCAATTAATTTTAATATTTGCTCTTTAATGTTAAAATGCTTATTTTTATGTGAATTTTTAATTATGTTGAATGTCTTTCATTTATTTGACCATTAAATGATTGAGTTTAGTGATCTGTACATCGTTCGAGAGAAAACGGTACATTTTAGACCAAATAGTAAAACGTCTATGTAAGGGATAGAGATATACCTCTAACCCTAGGAGATTCATTGAGTTATTTTCACAAATATTTAACGCGGTTGTTTGGTTTGAATCCACCTAGAGATATAGTTGATTAAACCAATCAACTAGGGTTAATTTCAATTGAGAGAGGTAATTAACTATAATTGAAAAATCGGGTCTAACATCATAAATATGTAAATTGTTAATTGGCTCGAAATTCCCAAGATTTTCATGTTTTCTTATTTTGTAGGTTTTTAGTTATTTTCCAAAATCAAAATCTTTATTGTGTTTCTTTGTTAGAATTAAATTGATTAAAGTTATGTGAACAAAAGTAAACATTCCTCGAAGGTCGACAACTTAAATTTAAAAAAATCCACTTTATTACTTGAACGCGACCTTGCGCACTTGCAATTTGCACTTTCTTAGCAAACAGAGCCCATGGAGAAGCAAACGGATAAGAATTTGCTGCTATGAATATTGGTTACTTCAACAGGATTAAAACACAACAACTAGAGGCTAGAGAGTTTCCTCGAGTCACAACTAAGTTTGAATACCCACCAATTATTAAGTATTCTACAAAAGTTTATTGAGAAGATGTGAAAGAGTCCAGTTTGAAGTGCAAGAAGATTTTTAGAACATAATGCACCATCAACAATGAAGTATACAAAGTGATAATAAATCATGAGTATAGAGAACTTGGTATCCAAAGCATTGGAGAATGGCTGAAAGCTTTAAATTTGAAGACGGAAAAATACTCATCTTGCTATCAAACCGCAAGGGTAAGAAATTCAAAATATGGAGGTATGTAAAATTTCACTTTATCTTGGAAAGCACTACAAAGATGAGATTATATGTAACGTGGTAGAGATTGACGATTGTCATATACTTTGCGGACAGCCGTGGTACTATGATATAGATACCTCCTACATAAGTCGAGATAATAGGCATGTGTTTAGGTGGTACGATAAGAAATTATTTTGGTATCATGTGATGAGCAATTTGTGAGTATTAGTGTAAACAAAGAAAGATCCACAAGGGAGATGATGAGGTTAAAGATAAAATTCAAGATAATAGGAGTTTACTGTCAATGATACTACAATAGAAAAAGGAAAGCATGTGCAAGTTCAAAACTCGAAACCTACTGATCCTTTATGCATGAAAATTGATAGTAAAAATAAGCGTGAGGATGAAAAACACTTCACTGAAATTACAACTGAAAACCCCAAGATCAAGCCGTACTCAATACTCTTAAGGATTAACAAGTTGAAGATCAGAACTGAAAAACGGGAGAGGCAGAAATTAAACTTTTCAATCACAAAGGAGTCAAAGGTGAAGATTGTTAAATTGAGAAATAAAATTGTCGACCTTTTCTACCGCTTCAGTGTCAAAGAATTGAGTAAGAATAAGGAAAACGTGGACGATAAGGATTTGAGTCCGCGTATCAATTCTTTTGTATTGAATAAAGTATCACTAAACATTATAGCAGAAGATGAGAAGTATAAATAATTGAAAAAAGCACCAGTGAGAGCGAACTTAAGGATGAGAAATCGAATCGTGCTTCGTTTATAAAGGAAGGTCATGTACAAATTATCCGTAAAGAAAATATAAAAAGCATGATACGAACAAAGTTGACTTTAAAGAATGCAACTGAAGGATATAGCTACGTTTATTAATCAAGAAATTGAAATTTCTTCAATATTAGTATTGATAGGAATTTTTGAGTATTTTTCTCCTGATTGATTAATTTTTTTTCCAAGAAAACTTTTTATTCTAATTTCTTTATTAATTAGAATAGGATTTCTAATTCCTTTAAGATTAGGATTTTATTAGTTTCCTAATTTTAGTTTATTTACATTAATAAGATTAGGAAATAATCTCACATATAAATATAGAGGTATTGTATACTTTTTTATTACACCAATCATTATTCAATAAATACAAATTAAATTATTTCAATATTGTTCTTAATTACTACATAATTCTTATTACAAAAAATTTATAAACGTTTTCACACTAGTGAAGGACACAGTTATTTTCTACAAACAGCTCAATGCATATTGTGATGCATAACAAAGAACAAACATGATGACTCTAACCTCAAAAACTGGAGCATTTCAAAATTATATACCAGAAACATAAAAAATGATAATGATAATCAAAGAAAGCTTTAGGTGCAGGGAAAGAAATGTAGTATTTGACATATCATACAACATATTGCTAGCATTTAACAGAACATAGAAAAACTCCAATACAAAAATAGAAAAACTCACAATATAACACCAAATACGAACCATAAATTCGAATTTCCATACCCGATGATCAGTTGCCTTTAGCTTGGGCAGCAATCGATCTAACATTTCAAGCTTTCCACATAGTCTCACAATATTAGGCAGATAATGCTTCGGAATATAATCATGAACCTAATTAAAGAAACAAAAGCATATCTCAGCTAACCAGTAAGGGTCCTATTAACTTTTGTAAGTCTGCACTATTCTTAACTTCTAGCATAGCGCAGAACCAGGAAAGTTAATTGCTTGAATTTATTAAGATAACTTATCTTGTAACTTTATCAGAGAACATTGTAAGCTAATTGAAGATTGAAAAAAATACCTCCTCCACATGAAGTTGGCTGAGATATGGATGATTGCATATATTACGCAGTTCCATCACAGAGTTATGCACTGACCGAGCCTAATGAAACAGTGAGTTTAAGGTCAGAAACAACTGAGGTAACTTTCCAATACACAATTCTTCACAATAATGGAAGTATGTCAGATTCAAATTATATGGGTTGATATAGTAATGTGAATAAATAAATAGACAGGAACAATGTGGGTCTGCATGACACAAGGGTTCATGAACCATGCTAATATAAAAATAAAAGGATAAATGTGTGTTTCGTTCTTCACACATGTACACTGAGAACCAAGATTTCAAAATAATGAAGATTATAAAGCCCATGTTTGAGCCCCATTTTTATCAAAACTCATTTTCAACCACACATTCTCCCATAAAATAATTTTACACGTAAACCCAAAACTTTCCCCTATTTTAAACCACATATTCTCCAAAAATCACTATTACAAAACTCATTTTTCTCAAAAAATGTGGCTCAAACAGGTTCAAAATTAGAAACAAACCTTTGAAGTTCCAATTACACCAAGATTCTCTTCTACCCTCTTTATCAATAGCTTTTGATATCCGGAAGCTTCACATCTAACAAGCCTTTCGATCTTTTCAGGTAATTCATGTTCAACCTAACAAATTAAGACAAGCAACAATTTCTGATATCAAAATGCCATCAGATAATATACCATTATGATTTCATGTAAAGATGCATAAAATGTTTGTGAACACAACTACATGCATCTAATGAATGCATGACAACCATAAATAGAGAAGTCTAAACAATAATCTTAATTTTTTTTACTTGTAGGGTGCAATGCAAAGGAAAAGAAAATGTAAACAGATTTTTTTCCTCAAAAGATATCAAGTAATGATAGCCCAGTTCAGAAGCAAAAAATTTAACCAAAATATCAATTGACAACAATTACATGTTACAGTAATCACATTCTTCGGAAAAGCCACCTTCACCATAGCAGGTAAGGGCATCTTTTCCTTCAATTTTTCTGATTATGTATCAAACAAGTCTTTATGTTATTCAGGCCAATTTCTCCTTGTCCAGGATGCAATTTTTCTGATTATGTATCAAACAAGCCTTTATGTTATTCAGGCCTATTTCTCCTTGTCCAGGATGTCATTTTTCTATGGATCGGTCTAATGTGAATTCCCCTAGTTGTAAAAAGGGTAACCTACCAACCTCCTATCAGAAATTTTTACCATAAAAAATATACTGATTTAACTCCCTCTTTTCACGATATAAAGATCCACTGTTCTTTTTTAATCTTTATTTTTATTTTCCAGCTTTCTAGATTGGCACGACATATCATCGACCCCATGAGTTGATGGCAAAACTCAGGTAAAAAACCCACCAGAAACCACCTGTTTTACAGGACAATGGTAATGGCACTATACATACAAAGCAAAAAGTCAGCAATGAGAGAATAATTACAGACCAAAAAAAAATATGAAGATAAACAAAGCAGCGTTTTTTTCAAGTATGTCTTGCAATTGTATACAAGTCACATGCCCTTTGTCCATAAGGGAGAGATAATAACAATAAAAAATTTCCAGTTTCCAGAAAGTTATAACTCCAATAGACATGCTAACAGCAAAGAAAGACCTTAGACAGCAAAATAACCAGGCACTCCCATATATGTACATGAAGATTCTTATATGTTGGTATAACCCCCAATAAAAAACAAAGCATTGTTATGCAAATAAAACCTTGTGTTTTAATCTTCGAAGCACAAAGGGCCGCAGCACTTGGTGAAGACGATTTATGATCAAAAGATTTTCCTCCTCAGATAGTAAAGCCTAGTCAAAATGAGCATTAAGCACAAGGAGTTGAAAAATTTATATAAAAAAAGATGCCAGATTGGCATCAATCATTGTAAAAGTAGTATAGTGGTAGGAAACTTACTTCATCTGGTGAATTGTCACCATTGCTTTCAAATGGTTTATTAAACCACTGGGAAAAATCTTCTGATGAGTTAAAAATATTGGGCAACAAGAAGTTAAGCAGTGCCCACAATTCCTCTAGATTGTTCTACATGGAAGAGAGGGGGGGGGGGTATATTTTAGCACGTACTAGCACAAAAAGGTGAGTATCGACTGTAGACTTTTATGTATTACTCAAAGCCATGTGCTGAGAATAAAGTTACATGTTTATGCAATAGATACTAAGAAATGACTAATGTGTAATGCATAAGTGATTAGACTAGATGAGACCTGCAAAGGCGTTCCGGTCAACAGCAATCTGTGATTGCTACGATAATGCTTCAAATCAGCATTTAACTTGCAGGAAGCATTCTTAATGCGATGTCCCTCATCAATTATGAGATAATGCCAATGCACTTTGCTTAGCTTTGGTCGATCATGCTTGTTCATTAAATACTCATATGTTGTCAGGAGAACATTGAATTTCTGAGGAGCAATTTGTTCCCTACAATTCAAAATAACACATAAGCAGTTAAAGATTAAAAAGGAACTGCAGAACAATAAGAAAGAAACTGCTAGCTGTTCACAATGCTTACTTGAACAGTCTTCGGCGTTCGTCAGGCGGCCCAGAATAAACAATTTTATGGATACTCGGTGCCCAGAAGTTTATCTCTGACTCCCATCCAGGTAAAACTGAGGATGGTACAACTACTAGAAAAGGTCCTCTATCGTTTTTTGTTTCCATTAGGTAACAAATTAGAGAAATAACCTATAAAAATGGACTTCATCGGATCTACAATTCCATAAACCTAATATTGATGCTGCAAAATAAGGTTTAATTATACTGATTACTGCATATAAATTAGATGAAAATCATACCTGAACAGTTTTACCGAGGCCCATTTCATCAGCTAGGATGCCATTCAAGTGGTTATTATAAAGTGAAACCAACCATCTCAGTCCATTCATTTGGTACCTTAAGAAAACCACAAGACAAAGAATCAGAACATAGCATACATTAAATGCTTAATATATCCCCACAAAATATAATTCAAAACTCATCAACAAAAAAATTCAGTAAGGAAAAAAAAAGTCAACTTCCAACAAAAAAGAAATTAAAGTTGGAATAGTAGACATCACTCACTCTCTCAATTTTCCACCCTCGAGGCAAGTCGGCTGCTCCCCAATGTTCTCTTTTATGCTGCAGAAATGAACATGACACGTATGTCGATCTTGAATACAAAGACATGGTGGAATTTAAGATTTCTTTGAAACTGTATATTGTCATAAGCTTCAAAAGTTAATTTGAAACAAGAAAGGTGTACCAAAAGTAAAAAGAAGCTGATAGAGACGAAGGTTTATCCGAATGAAATGACTGTGTTAAAACTAGCATGCGAGGAGCATAATGTTGTATAAGATTCACATGACAAGATTATTTCATAATTACCTATGAGCCATCAGGTAGTACTTCTCATTGCTCTCCATATAATGCTGCAGAATATATAACTAACTAACTGAGGAAGATGGACTAGTATTTATTTGAGGCGCTAAACCAAAAGAAAATGAAGGATTAAAGCCAGATTCTGTTAAAAGAAAAATGAAATCATCACCTTGGCCTGATCCTTTTCGTCTTCATTCTCAAAAATGACTTCATTCTCTTCAACACCACTACTGCTCCCGTCCATATCAGTTTCAAACTGTCTTTCCAATGTCTTGGCCTCCTTTAGCTTTGACCCAAGCTTTTGCAGATATTTCTCAGTCTCTTTCAGCAGCTGCTTAACACGGTCTGACTTTGCATCCTATAAGCATATCGAAAGTATTGTCAAAGAGAACAAAGACAAAAAATCCATCCTCAAGACAATTAAAACTCTACTAAGCCATACAGCACCTGAACCATGCGGAGATACCCTTCGACGTCATTAATTTTTAATAAATTAATCTTTTCACGCTGGATCCTGTCTATCTTCTCGCGATGAAATCTTTCCTTCCTCTTATGGAACTCCCTTGCATATTTATTAAATCCCTTCCAGCGCTCTCTTCGCACTTTAAATACATCTTCCAGTCTTTCTCTGTAATTAACATTGTCAAAGACATCACAAAATCTAATTAGCATTTTCTTGTAAAGACCAGAAACAAGGTTTTTGGCAGAGGCATTTTCTTGTAAAGTACAGACTCCCCTACCTGTGAACTTCTATCTCAATAAAGAAATCCTTCTGCCTCTCACGGGTTCTCTTTTGTCGCTCCTCCTTCATTTTCTGTTCATATCTCTCGAGTTGTTTTGACCTCCTTCCAATTCTGTGCTTCTTAATTGATTTCAGGCGGTCCATCTCACTGGCTATTGGCTTGAAAAAGTCATTTAATATATCACTGCAGAAAGATAATGAATGAAAATCTAAGAACCAGGGAGATGATGTCGTGCGGAAGCAGACGTGGAAGACAAGAATGCAGATATTGGAGACAGGTACAAATAAATTGACAGCAATGCGAGAAAAAAAAAAGTGCAATGTGGGAGAGGGGAATAGAGAGAACGAGAGAGCATTCTGAGAATGTCAAACAGAAGCATATTGCAGAAGATAAATTACCTTCGTAGACTACGCTGCAACTCCAACAACTGAAGCTTTTTCAATTCAATTACACTTTTGGTCTTTGCAGAAATATCTACAGAACAGCTCACATTTTCCTGCAAGACAAAAAAGAGAGCATAACAATCACTTGCCAGAAGAAAGACTAGACACAACCCTGTGTCCTGACACAGTGGTTAATCTTGGTTACTGTACATAAGGAAGAAATAATTAAGATGTATGTGAAAGGAGCGAACATTTTAAACAGGTTAAAGATTTATCAAGAAACGAATTACAGAAGCTTACTCAAGGCTCTGTTTGGGAACTTAAAGAACTAGATCAAAGTTGAACTAATCCAATTCCACCAAATCTTTGTAGGAAAAGTGCTTGTAAATTTGTAATGTGTATACTAATACTCGAGTCCTTTCATAAAATACGTAAAATTTGATAATTTTTATATCAAAAAATGATCAAATACATCAAAGAAGTAATCTGCAACTAAAAAGGTGAAATGCTCCAGTTTGACTCTTCAAGCTAAGAGAAAATTATGCAAGTTAATGAGGAAGTTAAAGAACTTAAGCCATTCGTAAAATTTTGCTCAAATAGGTCAGTCTTACACTTTACATGCTGGTCAAAAGAATAATCATGGGAATACTATACACAAAGCTGACCACTTCTACACAGATTAAATAACTTTTTCTTCGTATTCATGACAATACAAATTTTAAATTTATAGTAGTCTGAAATGTTGATCTAGAGTGCAATTAGGATCAACAAGTATTCAACTTTTTGAAGTCTCTGTACTTTCTATTAACTTCATGTAACCAGTTATGCCAGCAAAAACAATGGCAACAAGTGTAATAAAAACATTAAAACACCAAATCCAGAAACACTTTGGTACTTATGCATAGAAGGCAATAATCAAGCCAAAACAAAAAGAGATGGACACTATCACAAACAAATACAGGCAACAGGCAGTTAGGTTAAAATAATGGGTAAACATTGAGAAAAGATGTTTCCTTTACTTAGCAAGACAAAAGACAACATACCATAAGACATAGATTTGCAAAAGCCATAACTTCAAGAAGGAAAAATGAACAAGGAAAATCATATAGGTGTATGCAAACTTAAGACACAGGAGGCTTATCCACGATTAAGCATCATCAGGCAAATTTAAGTAAATTACTAAGAATTTACAGGACCCAGCTCTAGGAAATAAAGATGTTCAAACAACTTGGGTCAATAGTAAGATTATGCAACCACTCAAATTCATACACTTCCAAAACAATAGTGATTATAAAATAATCCCTGAATTAATTGCAAACCTTTAGCTTGTCAGAACGAGCAGCAATTCTTTGCTTTGTTTTCTGCTGTTTTAGTGCCCGGCTTTGCTCGAAAATAACTTTTCTCTTTTGACGGTCCAAAATCCATTTTTCCAGTGTTGTATGCTTTGGAGATGGTGGCCTACCAGTAGATATTGAAATATCATCCTCTTCTCGATCTGTCTGTAAAGCTGCAACAGAATTTCCAATTTTTAGTGTCAGCATGAATCATTTTTTGCGTAATCTAAAATACATGTTCACAACAATGGATATTTTTGCATAGCAAAAACAACATATGCGTGAACATACGCACGCACAAATAGACAAACAACGCACATATCTAGTACATCAGTATAGTTGATTATACCAGACAAATGATACTCAGGGTAACTTTGACCACTCATTCCCAAAACAGGCTTCCACTGGTCCTTCGATTGGAAACTAGGCAACTTCCCATCAGGGCGTCTATTTCCAAGAACACTGTAGTCAGTAGGACTTAAAGCATCATCTTTTCTTTGTGGAATTGATTCATATGTAGCAACGGTGGCAGGTAGTGATGCCTTGGAAGCATCAGTTTCACATCCAATTCCAGTCCCACTACTCTCCTCAAGCTGCAAATGCTCAGCTGGGGGTATAACAACAGAAGCTACGATGCTCGATCCAATCTGCCGATGGCTGTTCTTCAAATCATATTCATGATTACTGATGGAAATATTCCTCATGTTCGATTCGTATTGTTCTCCAGGTGCAGATGTCTGTACTACTGTTTCCAAGGTAGGCATTTCAGTATCCAATTCCCTTCTTGTCACTACATGATTCCTCCTATCTTGTGCATTTTCAGATAGAATAGAGGGTTGACCACGTTTGTCCTCCATCTTTGCAACCTCAGATCCTTTGGATGAACGTGAGTCCACAAAAGATGAATGACCTTTGGTGTTAACTAGTCTTTCAGATTGCCTAGAGGCCTCAGGGATGTTGCTTGGGTAGTTAGCTTGCTCCTCTTTTTGATCAATAAGATCTCTGGGAGGTCCATCTGCAGAATACCCTGTTATATGCCAATTAAATGAACGAAGACTCGTGAAATAATCTGAGGATTAAATACCTTCTTTTGAGTAAAAATTTCCAAGTGCAATCTCCAGATGAAGCTTCTTTGGTGACAAACCATTTCTGCACATGGAAAAAAGGGTTCAATGAAAAAGCAAGTACAAAATTTCTTATTCAGAAAAAATAAACCAACATAACCTAAAATAGGTGATCATTACCTGAAAGCCAAAAACACAAGACACTGAGCTCTGAGTTGTTTTAACTGCTGTTCTTTAAATAGCACACCAGTGTTGGGAGCTTGAGCAGAAGGAGATTTCCCTGTCTCTCTAAGACCCAGACTTCTGAGCATATTTGCGTCCGGAGGGGCACCACCCTGTCAACACAAGCTTAACATATTAAACTAAAGCTACATCTAGATCAGCAAAGCGGTGATGAATATAAGCAGACGGTTGCTTTCACATCCTTTTCTCAACTGAAATGTAATTAAAAATGGCACTGAAATTTAAGAACTTTAAGCATGAGGAATTCGTTGCACATGCATCAAAGACCATTAAATTTAGTTAACTTTCCCCTTGATTGCTAGCAGGAAGCCTCCTAGGGAATAGGTGGTAGAGCCAGTTCATGGCTCATCATATTTTATATATCTATGCAGTAAGCAACAAATCTACTTCTCCTTTTCGAATAATGATATGCATTTTTTTTATTTTTTTTTTAAAAGGTAATCAAAATTTTATTAATGAATGCATAATACATGAGGGGTGTATAATCATTTTAAGTCAGAAAAGAACAACATGAAATTAGGCAACCCATCTATATGTCTAATAGTCACAATATTAAACCAAGTATACAATGTCAAATAAAATAACTTCCTAATTTGCATTTTTGTCCGTGATTGGTCTTCAAAACAGCGGTTGTTTCTCTCTCCACAAGCACCAAACAACGCAACCCGGAATAAGGTCTCAAACAAGTTTACTATCCTTATCTCGAAACTTTCTCCTCCATGCCTTTAACATATTCTCCATGCGCCTTGGCAATACCCAATTCACGTGTTGTGACGACAAAATATCGTTCCACAGTAAGCAAGTAGATCACAGTGAAGAAACAAGTGGTCAGTCGTCTCTATGTCCCTCTTACACATGTAGCACCACTCTGTAACATAGAAATCCCTTGTTCGAAGATTGTCCACCGTCAACACATATCCTCTTACCGCCTTCCAAAGATAAAATGTCACTCGAGGGGACAGTTTACATTTCCAAACCATCTTCCAAGGGAATGAACTCTCTTCAATTCCCAATAAGGATCTAAAATAAGTGCAAACTGAGAAGATACCATCACGTGTCAATTTCCACCTGCTACAGTCACCCTCTTCAATCCTAATATGAACCTCATATAAGATGTCAAAAACAGCGCATAGTCATCCATTTCCCAATCCTGCAAACCCCGACCAAAAACAATATTCCAACTAGAGCTCTCATTATGAAAATCTAAGACATCATTCACCATAACAAACGGTTCCAACACAATTCGGTACAAATAAGGAAATCTCAATTTAAGCGGTTGATGTCAACACCAATAATCATCCCAAAAACAGATGGAATTGTCATTCCCCAAATGAAAGTCAATCTGTCCTGAAAATCACTCCACCCTCGCCGAATATACCGCCACAAACTCACCCCATAAGAACCACGTCTCTCACTCGAGCACCAACCCCCCTCCATAACGTCATATTTAGTCCTTATAATTTCTCTCCAAAAACTCACTCTCTACGCTGAATCGCTAAAGCCACTTACCCAACCATGTCTTATTAAACAGAACAAGACTTCTCAATCCGAGACCGCCGAATCTAATAGGAGAACAAACAACACGCCAATTAACCAAATGTATTTTCCTCTCCTCCCCTAAACCTCCCCAAAGAAACTCCAATTGGATCATTTCTAATCTTTTTGCCACTGCGCCAAGAATATGAAACAATGACAAGAAATAAGTAAGGAGATTCGACAAAGTGAATTTTATGAGTAAGACGACCTCCCTTTGAGAGGTACATACGCTTCCAACCCGCAAGCCTTCTCTCCACCCTTTCCACAATACCATTTCAAATCTGTATGTTTTTAAACTGTGCTCCTAAAGGATGCCCGAGATATGTCATAGGCAATTGCGCCACCCTACAACCCAAAATTGCAGCCAACCCCTCCACATTATCAACCTCTCCCATAGTAATAGCCTCAGATTTACCCAAATTGATTTTCAATCCAGAAACAACTTCAAAACACAAGAGTAAGCGACGCAAGTTCCTGAATTGTTCTGCATCTGCATCACAGAAAATCAACGTATCATCTGCGAATAACAAATGAGAAACCTGCAACTGCTCAACAACAAAGCCCCTTAACAAGTTTTGCCCAACAGCCTTCTCAAGCATCCTGCTGAAGGCTTCCATAACAATGACAAACAGCAACGGGGATAGAGGATCGCCTTATCTCAGTCCTCTACTGCTATGAAAATAACCCTCCGGAGCACCATTCACCGTGACTGAGAAAGAAACCATAGAGATACAAAACTAGATCCACGGCACCACTTCTCCCAAAAGCCACAACGCTTGAGAATATACACACGAAACCCCAGTTAACGTGATCATAAGCCTTCTGGATGTCAAGCTTGCATAACATTCCTGGAACCCTAAGTCGCATTCTAGAATCAATGCATTCACTTGCAATAAGTACGAAATCCAAAATCTGGCGCCTTTTAACAAAGGTATTCTGAAATTTAGACACCACCTTACCTAACACCTCCTTTAATCTATTCGCCAAAATCTTCGCAATAATCTTGTAAACCCCACTCACTAAACTAATTGGACGGAAGTCCTTGATATCTGTCTCTCCCGGCTTCTTCGGACAAGTACAATAAAAGTAGCATTGGCGCTTCTTAAGAATCTTCTGCGCTGAAAGAAATAAGGACATCCATAATGTCAGATCGCACAACTTCCCAACAACCCTTATAGAAAGAGAAAGAGAATACATCGAGTCCTGGGACTTTATCATCATTCATGCTAAACACCACCTCCCTAACTTCATCATCCCCAAACGATCTCTTTAGCCAAATGGCATCCTTCTCATTAATAGTAGAGAAGTCCAGTCCATCAAATTCTGACCTCCAGCCCAGCCACTCCCAATAAAGATTTTGATAAAAGCTTACCACATAGGTCGTGATCTCATGTGGCTCCTCATAAGTAACCCCATCCACTTCTAACATAGTAATAGAATTGTTACGTCTGTTGAAGTTAGCAACCTTATAGAAAAATTAAGGGCATCTGTCCCCCTTTTTCAACCACTTGACCCTGAATTTCTGACGTCAAGCCATCTCCACCAACCTCACAAACTCCTCCCTTAATTCTCCACGTCTTGCCCTATCATCCCCTACCAAACATCCACTTTCCTCCCTCCTATCCAATTCTTCTAAGTCTAAAAGGCATTGATTTTTGCGATAGCTAACGTCTCCCACCGCCTCCTCATTCCACCTCTTAAGGTCCTCTTTCAATGCCTTCAATTTTCGATCCATAACATAACTAGGAGACCTCTTGAAATCATAGGATGCCCACCAATTCCGTACTTGTTCCCCAAAACCTTCAACTTTTAATCACATTTTCTCGAACCTAAAAGGCCTTCTTCCACCTCGCCTTGCATTCCCAAACAATGAAATAGGAAAATGATTTGAATACAACCTTCCCAATCTCCTCTGCGTGACCTCTGGGTACTTTGCCTCCCACTCTCCACAAGTCAAAAACCGATCTATTTAGGATAGGACAAGTTAGTCTCGGTTAGAAGACCAAATAAAATCTTCCCCAATCAAAAGCAGATCCACCAGCATGTTGGGAGATTCCACCAACTCATCATCCTCGCCAATTCGTTCCACAATCTACCTCAACACTCATCTACATTAGGCCCATAAACTCCTATAAACATCCAACGAAAATTATCCTCAATGTTTCTAAATGAAAGAGATAGGGAGAATATCCCCTCACTAACCTCCTTCATAACAAAAACTCTAGTATCTCACATCACTAACACTCCCCCTGACGCCCCTGAAGATCCTACATACTGATATTCCACATGTTGTCCCCCCCATAGGCTACTCACAACAGCCCTTGAAACGACCTCCAACTTAGTTTCTTGTGGACAAACAAGATCTACCCTCCATCTCCTTAAAAGATTCCAAACACCCAATCTTTTCCCGCTTCATTAAGCCCCCTCACATTCCAACTAATAATTTTCGAAGTCATCTAAACATTTTGTTATCCCTTCCCATCACACCTCTCCTTGACTCACTACCTTTGACATCATAATTAACCGAGCATTCAAGACGCTTAAGCTCATGATCACCCTTTCTTCTTGTCTTACCTCCCGATGTACCCATCCTCTGTCCCCTACTAGCCTCCAACTCATCAAATAATTGCAGAAGTGTGTTTTCGTACCATCACATGACACCCCTACCATTTTACTAAATTCTATGATTTTTTGAATAACCCAGTCTAATGGTCGAAGTTTGACGTTAAGAGCACTAACTTTCGCCATATTCCCAACATGAGTAGGAGCAATAAAATGTTACTCCTCTTCCTCCACCCATATAGCATCACTATTTGTGTCCCCCTTTTCATCTCCACCAACGTGTTCTCATTCCTTAAATCCCCTTCCTTCAAAGACTTAGAAGATCTCCTACAATAGGTATTCCTTACCAATTACCACTGACGCTGAACCTATCCTACCTTGCTGATTCTCAATCGCCGAGTTTGACCTTTCAACCAATACGCCCTCATTCGTAACACAATTGGTCGCCTTCGAAATCTTTATATCCAAATTCGTACTACCCAGCTCCCCTACTATAGCCCAAGGCTCCGCCTTTCAATGTACCTCAATTATAGAATCCATTTCATCATTTTCTGTTTCCTCCATCTCCACTTTATCCTCCGCCTGTTTATCTATAGGTTGTGCCCTTACTGATGATAGCTCCTTAGGATCCAACTCCGCTACATATTTACCCTTGTCAAAAGACTCATCCAAACCCACCCCACACTTATGGCAAAAAGTGTTCCTGGGCCCCACTAAAGACCCACTTTCCACAACATTGATCAATTCATCAAATTCTCCTTTCAACGCCTGGATACAGGCCCTTAAGACTGCATTAGGAACACATCTCTCGTTTTCTGCTCTTCCCTTATTCAACAACACTCGCTGATTAGCTTTATGTGACTCCCTTACGTTTGCTGTAACATCGGCATAAGTCATCCCAGGTCGGCTCCTATCTTCAGCAATTTGGCGTTTAGTCTTATCTCTGATAACAAACGAATCGACAAATGCCTGAAACCGCTATCCATCCCTCTCCATTCGCTCATTCCGACACCATCACGACTCATCTTCTATGCCTCTCCCCATACTGTGTTATCATCAAAAACCTACCACAACTGTTGGCACAGCGTTGTGCAAAAAATGCTCGGGAGGACTCATCAAACTTGGTGACGTAATCCACCGTCTTACCAGCCACCCGCAACTTATCCATCATATCCACCATCCAAACGGCACCAAACCGGCCCATGCAAATAGTGTTTGATACCTTTGGTACCCATTCTGAAAACTTAACAATACATGAATCAGTAAAAAACACTACAAACTCCTTTGCCTCAATAGTAAAGCGTGAACTGAAATTATTAAAACCCGTTGCATAGGTCTGTCTCCCTAGATTTCGTGTAAATGGACCAACTGATGATGAATCCAATGATTTGAATGGCCTCAAAACAGTGCGGGGATTCTGAGCTTTTTTCGGTCCAACCGGCAGGCGCATGTGGCAGGGCAACCTGATGATGAAGATTATCTGTCTTATCCACAAGAAGCTCTATCTTCTCCCCACGATCAAGAACCTTCTCAATATTTTCCATCATAACACCTTTAACTTCTGAAAACCTATGCTTTCACTTTTGAAAGTTTGGTTATCTCTTCAGGATGCTCAGTTCAGTACTTCATATGTTCCTTCAACTTTCATCCAAATTCCTTGCTAAGGCTATTAGCAGGAGTTGTTACAGCCTTTCCACCACCATACATTGCTACAAAGTCGTCCTTAATTCACTCCAAATGTATAACCAAAACCTTTCCGGATTAGTGATATAGTGGTATGAATTCATTTATTTTTAGTTTTTATTTCTAAACGATTGTAAAATAGCTGCACGGATTCATACTCATTGTTAGATGATGGTTCACCGTTCTAATTGATTAAATGATGCTTGGGTTTTTAAAATTCCAGCTTACTAAAGCTGCAATTTGAACACTTAATTCTACAACAATTACAGGTTTTCGTTTTTGGTATTGTATAGAGTAAGATCAAACTCTACCATTTCACCGCGATGACTTCAGTTGCAAAACTTTGATATCGCTTACATGTGCAAATGGACATGACACGTTGCTTGAAGCACCCATGCACCTTGGGCTCGCATTATGGCTGCAGCTTTGAAGACAATACTTTCCTTTCATGTTTTCCATATTGATTACACAATTGACCACGCACATTCAACGGTAGGGAGTAACGCCTTTTGTTTACAATGTAGAACATACATTGCAAAGATACTCAAGTGGATCATAGCAAGGTGATGAGTTCAGTTGCAAAACTTTGATATTGCTTGCATGTGCAAATGGACATGACACGTTGCTGGAAGCAACCATGTACCTTGGGCTCACACTATGGCTGCAACTTTGAAGACAATACTTTCCTTCTATGTTCTCCGTCTATAGTATATTAGTATGTATGGAACATAAAAGACTGGTCGTATTCTATACAATGAGAAACAATTAGCCCTTGTTTGGCCCCCATTATAATGAGATTTTTGGAAATAATGTATTTTGATAAAGTAATTTTTGGGAGAATATGTGGTTAAAAAAGAAGGAAATTTTTTTGATTTACATGTAATATTATTTTATTGGAGAATGTGGCTGAAAAAAGAGAGAAAAAATGTATTAAAATTTTAATGGGAGTCAAATAGGAGCTTAGTATATTTCAACAAATAAGGACATTATCGTGATTGTTAGAGAATAATACCTTCCATCCCAATATTATAATTTCATAGTATTCTAAAAGTTTACAATTTCAATGATAAGTTGACTGATACAATACATCCTCCAACTTCCAAAATCTAAGAGTTAAAGTTAATCAATGCACCATCAACATTATGATTAAAACAGATTGGACACGGGGAACAAAAGATAGAAT
This sequence comes from Fraxinus excelsior, assembly GCA_019097785.1. Lineage (NCBI taxonomy): Eukaryota > Viridiplantae > Streptophyta > Magnoliopsida > Lamiales > Oleaceae > Fraxinus > Fraxinus excelsior. The sequence goes on from CM032626.1 coordinate 19,477,621, forward strand.
AAGTAGCTGACTTCCAATTTAGAAATTGGATGACAAAATTAAAATAGGCTCCATCAATCATTTAATCTCTCTCCATCCAGGAACTTCAAGATGGTAAAGCAGATGAAATCACAAAGATAAATGGAAGAAATGTGACTCAAAATGGTGCGCTAAAATAATCACAGAAGATAGTAGAAAAATGAAGGTGAAGCGCCCAGAGTGTTGTGGTAAGAAAGTACCTGAATTATCTTATTTGAATTAACCAGTGTACTAGTTCCCCCATGATCCGATGGCTTTCCAGCTACACTTTTACCAGCTGAAAGATCAGATGAAGGCATGGCAGGAAACACTTCCATGCTTCTATCCTTGCTAACCTTTGCAGCAAAATCATGATTATCATATGAGGAGCTACCAAAATTCATTGGACCTGTCGATTCTGATGGTGGATAAGAACCAGAAGCTGCACCTGAAATACCAATACCACCTTCTCAGAAAAAAAAATGATAAAGCAAGAGATCCTCTAGGCTGGAAACTCCTATCATATCCATACAGAAGCATGCTGAACCATCCAAGACCACCCACCCCAGATCCCCAAAAAAAGATAGGAGACCTAATAGCTCAATGTAATTTCTTGTACATTTTTTTTTCTTTGAAACAATAAGAAATGAGATACAGCTCTTTCAAATTTTCCATTGAGCCAGCATAATTTTGTTTATCATTAATAGTGATCAATTATTTTTCTTCTCAATTCACACGAGTTATGGCATCAATACTTGTGTTGTCGAATTTTATCATAGGAATAAACCATGGTGTTTAACACTAGACACTTGAACAATAATCCCGCACCTCTCTAAGAACAATGCATTGTTAAAAGAGAGCCTCCATGAGGCACATCTGTAACATAACAAGGAAATATATAAAGCCAGAACCAACAGGGCCAAAACAAGATACTTCTAGATTTCCTCAATGCAATGGCCCAGACTTCTAACTTCATTTGGTTGAAATGAAAATTGCTTGTTCAACTCTCTTTCACTTCACTTTCCTTTTGTCTAAACTAAGTCCATAGCTTCAAATAAAATACTGCTTTTGTTTTTCAGGGGCGTAAGCAGACTCTCCCTCAAATCTTTCCTATTTTTTGTTTGAGTGGTCAGAGAGAGGTATTTTACCAGCTAATTGCAAAGATGTAGAGTCTCCAACTTGTGTTCCACCAGCCAGAGGAAGGCGTGATGACATTAAAGCTTCAATATCAAGATTGTGCTGTTTAATAACAGTCTCCATGGCCCTTATATGATAAAAACATAAAAATATATATATATATTAAACTATAAACAGAGAGTAAAGAAAGATTGCATGAAACAGTGTGTCAAAAAACAATTGAAAGAAACGGGATAAGAAACAAATCAAACAATAAGCTGATCAGCTATTTTTTAGATCAAATATAAATAGTTCAAAGACTGTGTGAGTGAACCTTATTCTATCTAAAAATGTTAATCGTGCAAGTAGAGAACATTATCCAGTAGGCAAAATTTAATGCACCCATATGCAGCTTGCAAGCATGGTAGTTCATAAATCATCGGAGCTGGAGATATTTTACCTTGATATTACTTGATATGGCATTGAATTTTCTTTCCCACTAGATCGCATATGCTGCAAAATCTGTTTATTCCCATGTAATAAATGTAAAATGGCATATAAGCATCACAGGCCAAAAACTACACAGAAAAGTAACTACGAATATTATAAAAGAAAATCTCACGCACCACGTAAAGCTTTGTAGCTAATTTGGTAGGCTCATCTTTAGACTCTTGTATGAGTTTATGCAGAAACTTGGCTGCCTCCAGCTCAACATTTTGCGAATTGGTCATCTCTATTGAGCGACCAAATACAGATGCAGATAGAGATAGCAGCAGAAGCAGGGAGAACAACAACAATGATCAGCCCTTGGATTCCTCTCGGATCGGAGCATCACTTTAGAACCCAGTCCTGTGGAATACTGTAAATTAGAATTTTATATAACGATAAAGAAAAACAAATTGTATGTTTGGTTGCCACGCAAATTGAGAGGAAACGCAAGAACGCAGGTGATCTGATATGAATAACTTTCCACTTGTAACTAAAGTCTGCTTGTTCTCTAGTAATGTACCTCATTCTTTCTCTCTTAATGAATTTCTTTTCTATAGCGAGAAAAAGAAAAGGAAAACACCTTCACAGTCACCCTAGCATTGGCCTCCGACTTTTCTAATTGTAGCTAACTTGTAATTTTGCCATTGAGTTAGTAGAACAAAAATGGATAGAAATCATTATCCTATTCCATATATCATTCAGCAATTTAGTAACCTAAAAACATTTCTAACTTACTTGACACATCATATATTTTCAAGAGCCAGGCAACACTACATATATGACTTCTAACCCCTTCACAATAATTTTACATTACTTAGGTAAAGTCCAAACCAACCACAGTCAACATTTACCTCCTACCACAGACATAATTGAATTTCCTTCTATAATTGCCCACTTGTATGAATGTTCACGCTAAAACTCATAACACCGCCACTATTTTGCTTTCTTCAGTCTCTAAATCTATTTATCACAAAGTCACAAGCAGGGCGGAGCCATCTGGGGTCTAGTGAGGAGTTTTGGTCCTGGGTTTTTACCGATTAAGCCTGTTCTAAAGGCAAGGAGAAAACTGCAACAAGCACATAAAAAGTTCAAGAAATCGCTGTTGATTAAGGAAGATTACCATGAAAAAAACAACAATTTTGGAAAAACAAAAATCTAAGGTGCTAGAAGATGAAAATGGCGATAAGATTCTACACAAAAATCTGATACTACCTTCCAAGTTTGGTGATGGTGAAGAAGAAGCTGACTGATCCTCGTAAAAATCACTGCAACGCGAGATAAATTGGTGGTGCAAAGGGAAACCTTTAGCCGCTTACCCCTTCCTGTTTCTCTCTATCAATAGACAAACACGCCTGCGCTGTAGATGGAGAAAGAAATTGGGGAAAGTGGTTCCTAACCTATAGGCCCATGTGCAAATAGTCTATAACTTTGAATTCTTGACGCAAAGCTTCCTAACCTACCCCTTTTTTGCACAAATGGTCCTTTTCCAAAAATGTCATTAATTTTCATACTTATTTTCAAGTACACATTTACATAATAAAATATTATACACGTAAATTTAAAACTTTATTTTCATTTTTTTAAAACACATTCCTCAAAAAATCACCATTCAAAATATCATTTTTCCACAATAATGACTAGGAGCAAAATATTTTTCATGTAAATTCAAAAAAATTCTTTTTCTTTTTAACCACTCATTCTCCAAAACTTTTAATTGTTTTTTGGGATTTAAAAAGTTTAGGAGTATTCAATGTAAACTTTTAGAGACTCTGTAAAAGTATTGGTATACTCAATTGAGATTTTTATAAACTTTTAAAAAATCTCTAAAAATTACTGTGTATTCAATTAAAACTTTTTCAAAGTCTCTATAAATTTTAGGGTATTTAAATTTTTATAATTTTTAGAAATTTTTATAAAAGTTTTCATGATAATAACTTTTAAGCAGAAAGCACTAAAATAAAAACTCAAAATTTGTCTATCATTAATTACAAGATTTTTTGGGAGACTTTCACGTAAAAACAAAAAAGAAATTACTATGTATTTTTTTTTATATTTCTCTTTCCTTTTTTCTTCTACGAATATTAGAGTTATGATTAAAATTTAGTTTTTTCTATTGATTATAGTTTCTATTTTTCTTTTTCTCTCTCTTATTGTTTATTTAGAACTTGTTCGCTACAGTTTAAAATTCAATTAAAATTGAAAATATGACCGTTATTGGGTCTCACTCGTCTAATAAAAGTCAACAATAACGACTAATTTTTCAATTTTAATCCGATTTTAATCCCTACCGAACACGCCCTTATATTGTTTATGAAAGAATTAAATTGTATTCTTATAATTTTTTTTCTTTTTTCATTCTTTTTTTTAAATATTTATTTTTAATTAAGTTATAAAATCTTATATAGAATAATTTATTTAAATTTAAATATATTTTATTTATTTATTTATTTATTAAAGGTATATTATATTAATAATGTTGAATATTAGATTTTTTTATATATATAATTATTATTATTTATTTATTTAATGTCTTAAATTTTTTTTTAAAAAAATATTTTATTATTATATGGGGGAAAAGGGAAAGATAAGGGGAAATGGTAAAAAGCATCACCTCGTATATGATAATTTCATAATATTGTACTAAATACACATAAATATTATCTCAAATGAAAGTTTTTTGAATTCTACAAAAGTTTCTAAAAGTTTTAAAATGAAAATTTATAAAAGTTTACAAAAGACTTCAACTAATTTCATACAAATCTCTAAAAAATCTATGAAATTCACGAAGTCATCACTTAAAAAAGTTCATCAAAGATTTCGAAAGTCTCAATTGAATACACACATCTAAATAATAATAATAAGCAGTGATTATGGATGTGTTGTTGAAATTAATGTTTGATAAGGATCGAATATATAAACCATTTACGAATTTGTATTCAGATGGAGGCTAAATCTCACGAAACAGAAACAACAAGCAAAGGAAATTCTTTTCCTAATTTATTACTAGCCATCCCGCTAAAATAAAAGGAAAAAAAAAAACACTTTTTCGCTTAGAGGTACATGTGTTTTTTATGTATTTGCACGTGTCATCTCATATAACACACTTGTACATCAGCGCGTTGGAGTTAAATATGAGCAACCGCCTTTGATAATTTCATCCATCGTTATTTGAAATCCTATTACTGTTTATTCCTTTTTCAGTTTACTGAATAAAGTAACAAATGAGAAACTACAAAAGAATTGATCAAATTTCAGACAAAAAAAATCAGTTTAAATGAATAATTATTGCAAATTAGGGTTTTTAGGGGACAAACAAGTAGTTCAACTAGTTCTACGTTAATAAGTATGTTGTTTTTGGGTAATTTTCTCTGGATTATCACTTCACCGATTGTAATGAAATGAGCCTTAGTATTGTTTGTCGTATGTAATTTATCTCCTTTTCATGGAATAATTTGAATTAATGTAGTCGTTGTTTATGCAATTTAAGAGGATTTAATAGATACAAATGATAACCCTAGAATAACTAACCAAGAGGGGGTAAAATGGTTTTTTAAACTTTTTCGACACTTAATTTTAAAAATTATTCAATACACAATATATAAATATAAGGTGTAAAATAACAAGTAAATATACAAATATGATAACTTAATTCAAGTATGAAAATGACACATTATAAATGGCAATGTAACATAAAGTGCGATAAGTAAAGATAACAAGTCAATTTAATGGGATTCGATACACAAAGTGTTCTACGTCTCCGTTTCCGAGCTCTCCGTCACGAACAATGCCAAATTCACTAAAAATGGAAACTTACAAACAAGGAGTACTGATCCCTAGATTACTTACAAATAAGGAGCACTTATCCTTAAGTCGCTTACAACAATAAGCACTTGTTCTTAAGCGACTTACAACAAGGAACACTTATCTTTAACGACAATCGAATTTTCACGAGGGCTCTCTAAACCACAAAGTGTAAGTTGTAGTTTTCAATTGAAAGAACTCTCTAAACAAATGATATAATCAAGTCAAGTATTTAGAGAGTTGGGATAACACTTCAATTGATAGCAAATATTTAAGTTCGAGTGTTTTAAGTTGCAAAACTTTGATGAACAATAAATAATACAATAGTGAGGATCAATGTACCAAAGTTTTCAACCAATGAATCTCTCTTAACAAATAATACAAAGTTAAGTATAAAGAGAGATTTACACTTAAATAAGTGTTGGCAAAGAAAAGTTTTAGTCAAGACTGAGGAAATAGATAATATAGAAGTTTCTTTCCAAAAATTAAATCTTTGATGAAATAAATGAAGAACAAATTCAATCAAACAAAAGATTCTTGTAATAAATGAATTGGATAAAAATAAAGCAAACTCAATGATCTTTAATAAATAAGCTTTTTAAAATTGTCTTGTAGGTTGGTATTATTGAATGCAAAAGGGTTTGATATATATAAAGCAAAACAACCAACTACATGGACTTTCGACTGATAGGTTTCGGTTTACCGAAGTCCAATTATAGTCATTGTAAAATATTCAGATCGTTAGAGTTTAGGCAGACCAATTCAAACTTTCGGTCGACCAAAATGAGTAACTTTCGATCGACCAAAATGAGTGGATTTTTTGTTTTAAAGATTTTATATCACATAGTCTATTTTTCAAAATCAATTTCATTTCGAAAATATTTTTATGCAAGTGATGAGATGTATAAAAATTAATTTGAGTTTTATACTTGCTAAAAATCGACAAGTTGTACCTTTACACATAATTTTGAAGATTTGATAAAATATCTTTTAGGTTTCTAATCTTCAAAGATCTTGATTTCTTCGGATCACTTTTGATTGTCTTTTGAGTGCTTGCAACGGATAACAATTTGAGCATTTGAGTGATTGAGATAATACATGAAAAACTCGATAAACGAGATTTGTTAGAAACACAAGAGTATTGCTTGTTATAATAAAAACAAATGGAGTTATATTGAATCATAGGTCAACAATAAATGCATGTATGCGACCTCTTGTCTAGCTTGGATGGCTTTGTCATGCAAAAATTCACATCTCTTTCCTTAAAATAGGACTTATTGCTTGTATGGAGCATTTAAATCAAAACTTAAAGAAAGGGATTCATAAAAATGTGTGGATACAAAGTGGGTAATAAAGTCGTGGATTTAAAAATTTATAGATAAGAAGTGAATTTGACGCGTTTAAATTATAATTTAAGATTTGCCAAACATACATTTAAGTAATGGAACAAGAACTCTTTTGGGAATATATTTTTATTAAAAAAGGGCTGAACATAATGTTCTCTATCAAAAATATCAATTTGATACGACACTTATATGGACATTATACTCGTAAGAATATGCTAAATCAAATTAGAGTTTTGTTATGCTAACAATTTTGTTGATATTTTATGATGTGACGGCAATTTGTCCATTGAGTTAAATAATGACCAGATGTTTTACACATCATGGAATGTCAACAAAATATATCCAAAATGAATGAAGTAGGATTTCCCATTGAACCGCGCCTTTGCAACTGATGAGAAATACATTAAACAAAAGTCTAAACCCCCTCTCTGACTTGGATAAAAATCAAATGTTAGTAACATTTCTGAACTGAGCTATGAGACACTATGCTCTGGTGTGGTTTGGACGACTCCACGAGTGCATAAAAGGCTAAAAGCATACTTTTCCTTCTTGGTGCATGCTGTTGTATATATTTTTTTTGTTTAAATAATTTATGCTATTTAGATTTTAAGTTATATGATTTAGACTAATAGCGTTCACCGTTCAAGTTTTTGTAGGATTCATTGGATTTTATTTCCCTACAACCAGGGAGATGAAACTAATGCAATGAGTTTAACTCAATGCTAATTTCTCGGACTTGTTATCTAGCTTGAAAAGGAGATGAAATTAAATGCAACAAGTTCACTCCATGTTAATACCTCGAATTTGTTTTGGTATGGAAAAAGGAGATGAAATTAAATGTAACGTGTTTAACTCAATTTGCGCATAATCAATTATAGAAAGTGTAACGTGTTATTAACGTGGGATATGATATAGTGGAAATTATATCATTCCCTACTTTTCAAGATCTATATTCTAAAATCAAACCTGAAATTTTAATTTTCAAAAATCGGATATATTTTAATTAGATACATTATAATAGTGTTTAACTCAATTTGCGCATAATCAATTATAGAAAGTGTAACATGTTATTAACGTGGGATATGATATAGTGGAAATTATATCATTCCCTACTTTTCAAGATCTATATTCTAAAATCAAATCCGAAATTTTAATTTTCAAAAATCGGATATTTTTTAATTAGATACATTATAATATATATTATAATTACATAATATAATTACCCAAACCCACCATAATTATTTCATCCCATTTTCTCTCCTCTCTCTATCCCCAGCACCAACACATAGCCCCACACCGTCGACACCACAACTACTGGCACCACATCCATCACAGGTCGCTTCGGCGATCCTACACCACGAAACTCCCCTTCTTCCTTATTCTCTCTCATCCATAGTCTACTTTAGTTCACTCACTTTCTGCCATATCACCATTTATTTCTTCGATGCTTCTCTCGCTATGAAGCCCGGAGCTAACTTAGTGAGTGTTGCTGAGTAAACATTTTAGTGGGTAAAGTTCATTGGTATTGCTTTGTGCATGGAGAGAAAGTCCGTCTTCTTCTCAACTCTCAAAGAGGAAGGAGTGAGAGGCCTCTCTCTGAGTCGGTCCAGGAGGTGGAGAAACCAGTCTCCTTTAGGTTCTGACCTTCTCAAGCGGAGGAGAGGTAGCAGTTTAGGCCCTCCTGAAATCTTGATTTCAAGATCCGATAGTTTGAGGCCAGCAGTTGAGATGCTTTCGCCTTTGAGGGAAGGTCCATATCCGAATGGGTCGGAAGGTACTGACTAGAGAAACGAAAAGTGGGGCCACTGGTTGTGTAGGGTTCTTTCTGTTTCTACTTCTGGGCCGAGTTTTTCGAGGTCGGATTTGAGATTGCTGCTACGCATCTTGGGTGTGCCGCTCGCCCCCGTGCACGTTAGCAACAACGATCATTTACCCCATCTCAGCATTAAAGACACGCACATTGTTAGTTGCTTATATTTATCTCTTTCTCTTACTATTTACCCGATTTTGTGATCGATAAATAAGCCATGACTTATAAAATTTTCTATTTATGACCGAGAAATACCTATAAAATTCTTAATTTGTGATCATAAAATAAGTTGTGACCAATAATTTGATAAATTGTGATCGATTTGCAATGAATAAATGAGTTGCTAAGGTCAGAGTTTACCGTAACAGGTTTGAGTTCACAAGTCGCAGTTATTTTGTATAGGTCACAAATCAATATAGATGGGTCACAGATCAGTATGATCAATTAGTTTGATAGTTAACTGTGGCTAATTAATTCGTCGTTAAGGTCATATATCTTTGTCAAATGTTTGAGTTCACAAGTCATAATCATTTTTTTTAGGTCACAAATCAATATTAACAAGTTGCACGTAACAATCAAGAGGTCAAAAATCGTGTCAACTGTAGAAAAAATATGATGGAGTTGTCGTCGAAATATTCGTCGATGTTGGAAGAATCGTAGGAATCAGAGCAGTCACCAGAATGGTCATAGTAATAGTCATCAGAATGGGAGAAGTTGCATGAACGATAACCGAAACAGTCGTCGAAATGAAAGAAGCGGCGGAACGGTCACCGGAACGATTACCATAATAGTCACCGGAATCGGAGTAGCCGTCGAAATGGTCATCCAGAGCGGTAGGGTTGGTGAAGGTGGGGTGGGTTAATTATATTATATTATATATATGTGAGTATGTGCGCGCGCGCACGTGCGTGTATATATGTCAAATATCTGATTTTAGAAATTTGAAAGTTATTTTCTTATTTTTGAAATAGCATATAGTAAAAATCTAATAAATAAATTTTTCCCTATGATATTTACAGATCTGATCTTCTACTTACGGTGGACATGATAAAAAAAATTTAAACACGTGACAAGAAAATCTTACTTATAATTCTCTTTAACAGTTATACATCTAGAAAATCATACCTACAATTTTCCTTACCAAGTCAAAGTGAGAAATTTTTTATCTTACATATGGTTCTCTTTGTCACGTCGCAATAAGAAGTTTTTATCCATATGTATATACATATATTAGCTTTATTTCAGAAGATTTAACTTAGCCCCTGTTTAACAACCATTTTTAATAACTCTTTTTTTTTTTACATACTCATTTTCAACCATACTTTCAAATAATAAAACATTTTGCACGTATATTCAAAACGCTTCCTTACATTTTTACCACACATTTTTCTAAAAAATCATTATTCAAACCATTGTTTTCCCCAAATAATGATTGTCAAACTAGGGCTTAATATAGTATCCAAGTACGTAAATGTTTATGGTTCAAGTTTTTAGCTCAATTCCAAGAAAATTCGTGAGTTGAAGATTTATTTCTTGTTTGGCTACAGTTTATTTATTATCTTCATAAGATCTACAAGTACAATTCATTTATTTTTATTTATTTATAAATTAAACCGTTTATAAATAACTCATAAACATTGAAAGAATGAGGTTGAATAAAAGTTACACAAAATCGAGTTTCATATCAAAAAATTTCCAATCAAGACTATTTTGTAAGGTCAATTGTGTGTTGAGCAAATCTAACCCCCCCCCCCTTTTTTACGGAGTCTAAAATCAAATTTTTAGTAGATTTTGATAAAAATTAATGAAATGTACGGTTGAAAATTGTAAATCGTATAAGATATATAGTTAAAATTGATTGTTGACTTTGATTTATATAAAAATTTAGATTAAATCACTATAAAAGGGGGCCTAGAAAAATGTCAACCAATTTCTCCAAAATATACATTTCAACAAATAAAAATACGATCGCGCTACACGTACTTGTTGGCTTACACTCTGGACTACACTTTCTGATAAAAAGACAGAAATGACCTTCTTCTATTCTTTAGTCAAATCAATGTTCTCTATTCCCAATATATGATAACTTTGGTTTATTTCTCCTAATAAATGAAAAAGTCACTTATACTCGTATTTATCTATATATCTTTTATCAAAACATTCATTTAATGTTTTAATTTTATTTTCTAAGTTATTAATTTCTCTATTAATTCTAATTATATTTTTTTTATAAGCACAAGTATATCTCTATTATTTTTCAGAAAATAATCAAACACAGTATAAAATGGTTTAATTTTTTTCTCTTTTTCTTTCACAGTTAATTTCTAATGTTCGAATACAATTAACTAAAACGTAATAAATAGCATGAGTAATTTCTATAAGCACAAGTATCTCTCTATTATTTTTCAGAAAATAATTAAACACAGTATAAAATGGTTTAATTTTTTTCTCTTTTTCTTTCACGGTTAATTTCTAATGTTCGAATACAATTAACTAAAACGTAATAAATAGCAGGAGTGCAAATATTAATACAAGTAACTGACATAAATAAGAAAGATCTTACAGTATTGAAGCAGAAGGTAAATGCAGATTAATATCAACGAGATTTTCCTCGAGCTTGCTCCCATATGTTAGTATACTCAGATATAAGTGATCGGTGTTATTTGAGTTTTAAAAAGTGGGTTATGGTCAAACACGACTTCCGCACTCTTATTGATTTTCTCTCTGACTCTTTTGCATATCTCACAATGGATCACACGGAATCACAGTTTTCCTTTCAACTCCTAGTTAAAACATCACCTTGAATGGTAACAGGGTTCTCATGGCTTTCTCTAACAATGCCTAAAACGCCTACACACAGCGATACGGAAACACGATACTTGCACTAACCCTCAAAGTTTTCACCGTTGGAGTATAAGTAAGATAAGATCTTTTGAAAATATAATAAGGATAAAAAGATAGTGTCTTCAAACAACTTTAATTTCATAAACACATCACACTAATATCTCTGACATGAGAGTATACCTACATACTTTGGCTACACTCTTGGTACTTTCTCTAAAGAGATTAGAACTCCATAGAAATTACCTTATTACAAGCTTCAAATGAAATAGAGAAACTGAAATTGCTACAAGATTTGAAAACGAGAGAGAAATAAGTTTTTACTTAAGGATGTGATGCCTTCTTCTGAGAATTACTCTTCCATTTATAGACTCAAAAAGTTCTCCAACTATCCTTCATTATTGTTGTGTTACTGTGTAAGATAATGAGAATCTTATTGTGGCCTAAAGTTCTTTGTCTTAATATGAGAAATTATTGAGGTGTATCAAAGTGATTCTGATAAAGTAGTGATAAAGGGGGTCCTCTACTTTTCCATGTGAGACTCAAATCATTCATCCGAAAATTCCACTGGATCTAGTGAAATTGGTGAGTCATCTTCTTCATTGCTACAGCATTCGCACTTATGATTTGGATAACGCCAAAATTGTTTGCATAGCTCAGTTTTTGTCTTCTATGTTCCACTAGCGTCTCCTCCAAAAATATGATCACACCATATATCAAGATAGTACCAATCTTCTTGCTTAGTGGGTGCCATAGCTTTGCTGTAAATCAGCTGGTCTTGTGACTCATACACCTATATTTTCTGTTTTTCTTCAATAATTTTCTGAATATGCTCAAACTGCTCCTTGTATCCTTTGGCTCTACGGAAGGCTATCGTGTTAATGACATCCTCTGGTGTAGTTTCATGGATTTCACTCTTTTCAGGTTGAAGATGCTTAGAAGTAGTGGAAATCCTTATTACATGGCTAACCAGCAGCAGCTTATCTTCTTCATTATCCCATTCTGAACTAGCAGAGAAAAATCTGATGTATATGCTCTTATGTTTAAGAACTTGACAATATATTTCTATAGCTCGAACAACGTCCTTTGTTAGCATAGAAATTTCTTTTAAAGATTCAGATGGGTAAATACAAATTATATTTCCTATTTTATAAAGAGCACGAACCCAATAAGCTGGGGCTCCTGGATAAAGATTAACTTTGTTACAGGTTCCATATGTTAGAGTTTTTATCCATCCTCCTATACTGGTGAACCAGAAACATGTTAGATTGAACAATACATATGCAAGAATAAAATCGTTTTTATTTTTCATATTCATAACACCAGGGGTGTTACAGGCCTTGATAATATTTGAGTAATCAAGCTCTTGTATTGAGATACTGTCCTTTGTAAATTTTCTCTCCTGTGAGGGAGACAAAGTTGTATTTTTCTTGACTAATAATTTATGAAGCTTCAATGTTTTTTGTTCAATACTGGCGCTATGGCCTTCAGATTTATTAGCACTAGGGCCTTTAGATAATATAGCCTGACTGGCTTTCTGAGATATTGGCTCGACAACAGCCATTTCCATCAAAATTATCTTGGATTCTATTGCAGCAATCTTTATGTTTATCTCGAACTTCAATACATCTAGCTCCTTCTTGATTTGCTCAATTCCTAGTTAAAAAATCTGGAATAAAATTGTTTTTTCCTTTAATATGGACAATATAAAATTTAAATGGTGCAAACCACATTTGCATCTTAATAAGTAGTATTTCGGCTGCACTTGTTCCAAATTTATTTAATAATAGTTTTACCTGAGTATTATCTGTTCTAATAAGAAATTTCTTAGGTAGCAAATAATGTTCAAATTTTGCTATGCCTTTTTTAACGGCTAAACATTCTTTACGATTGATATCATACCTGGTTTTGGCGTTTTTGAATGTGCCTAAAGTATAAGCAACAAGCTTTTCTGGGCATTTACATAATGGATTACAAATAAATTCTTTATGATTTTTTTTTTTGGATTGCTCCCCAGTGTAATAGAGATGCATCAGTTTCTAAAATAAAGAAATCATCATCATTTGAAATATTTAGTCCCGGTAGATTTTTACATATTCTCTTAATTTTATTTATCATTTCAATACTTTCTTGTGTCCATTCCCATTCAACTCCTTTTTGAGTTTCTTGGTAAATTGGACTTTGTATTTTGCACAATTTTTAATAAATTTTTCCGAATAATTTAATAATCCAATAAAGCTTTGTAACTCTTTCTTATCTCTAATTTTTTCTTAAAATTCTATAATCTTTTTCTCAATATGGGGTTGTTGAAGTATTTTTTTTTCAGTAAAAATATATCATAAGAATTCAATTTCAGTCTTAGCTATTTCTGTTTTTCTTTCTAATAAGGCCAATCCATATTTTCTAGCAAAATAGTTGAATTTCTTAAAATGTTCAATATGCTCTTTTAGATTCTTATTATAAATAAGAATATCATCTACATAAATAATGCAGAAGTTCTTTATTGGTCTAATAATCTTATCCATTCTTTGTTGAAATATTGCTGGTGCATTTATCAATCCAAATGGTATAACATTTCATTCGAATTGTCCTAATGGATTAGAGGTAGTAAAACTAGTTAAGGGTTTTGATGCTTCGTCGAGTTTTATTTGCCAATATCCAGATTTACAATCAAATTTAGAATATATTTTACTTCATTGTATTTGTTTTATTAAAAATTCTTTTATTGGTAATTTATAACTATTTGGTACAGTTTTAGAATTCAAATCTCTATAATCAATTACCATTTTAGTTTTTCCTCTTTTAATTTCACTATGGTTTATAACCATAAATGCTGGACTATTATATGGATTGGTTGATTCTTTTATAACTCCTAATTGTAAGAGTTCTTTAACTTGTATTTCAAATTTTTTTTTATCTTCTTCGTTATAAGGAAATTGTTTTCCTGATATTTTAGCATCTGGGTATTTTAATTCAATGGTTGCCATATGTTTATCTTTATCTCATTTAGCTCAGGGGTGTTCATGATAACATTCTTTTAGTTCTAATTTAATACTTTCTAATTCTTCTTCTAAATTGCTAATTCCTAATATTAGAATTTTTTGTTTTTGATTAATTTCTATATAACATCCACCACGTTTACTTGCAGAACTCTGATGTCTGGGTTTACGGTGAATTGGCTGATGTGCAATTCTAATGGCTTTATATATTTTTGGTGTTTTAATTTTGTGATTACATGGTGTTGTAAATTCAAAACTATCTTTATATTGTGTAAAAGGGCTATATGTGTAGATAAAATTCTCTCCTAAAAGGATATCACATCCGATTTTATCTGTTGCATATATTCGAGGTATAAAACATTTTCTATTTCCTATAATTATAGGAACATTTTCTACAAAATCTCTATAGATTTCTACAATATCACTGACCGTTTGTCCATAAGTTATTTTCTTATAGTCTCTTTTATAGTAATGTTCTGGAAACACGTATCTTTTGCATAGGCAAATACCTGATCCAGTATCAAGTATAAATTTTATCATACAGTAATCTGGTAAATTGAGAGTTATCTCAATATATAGACTAAATATGCTAGTTTTGATTGATCTAATTCCTTGTATCATATAGATTAGTTCTTTGTTTTTATTAACTTTAGAAATCATTTTTTGTTTTCCTTCTATAGTTATTTGTAAGGTATTCTTCGGATATAGAATGGTGAGACTTTCTCAAGAAAGTTCATTCCCAATATTATTGGACTAGTATATTTTCCCTTCCTATAATCTTTATGAATTTTAAGATTTAGTTTAAATTGTTCTCTTTCTATATCTGTGAAACTTAGTTCTAAATTAACAAATGTTTTAATTTCATGATAATCTGTAAGAGTTATTCCTTACGGTAATTTTTCTTCTAGTAAATGATCAACTATGTCTGCTCTTATATGACTAGTACTAGCTCATGTATTAACAAGTGCTGTGATTTCTTGGTAGTTATTCTGATTATTGATATATTCTGTTAGAATAAGGAAATTATCTTCCTCACATTTTCTTAGGTCAATATCAATGCTATTTCTAAGCATTATTGGATAGTTTCTACTTGTAGATGTTCTACTAGAGTTTGAGAGTTATCTAGTACTAATACTTCTTTCTATTCTTCTACTAGACATTCTGGCTATAAATTGTCCAGAGGTATTCAAGGTAACTAATAATTGATTTCCTACATTATTATCTATTCTTCTAGATTGCTGATAAAAATCAAGCAATATATCTTATGGTAATGAAATGTTATTATTACTTAACATTCTTGGTGGTGTAAATTGTGCTAGGTCTCTAAAATCTTCATGTATTTGTATAAAATCTCCTGAGACTTTATTGATTTCCTTTTGGTGTGTAGTAGTAAAGGCATATAAAACTTTACAATGTAATGTTACAGCTTTACTTCTTGGTGGCATAATTAATCTATCAATTATATGATATAGATTTAATCCTATACTTAAATTTTCATCTAATAGGGGCATGACAAATTCAGGTCTTATAGTAAATATAATTTTCTTATGTACTGAATTTTCAGAGATAACTCCTAATAGAGCGTCCATAGGATCATGAAGTATTCTATTATCCACTAAGTACATTTGTATAGGAATATACATTCCTTCTCTAAAATATCATTTGATCATTATTTGGATTCCTCCAATCACTATTTTCTTTAATCTTTTCCTGGTAGATCTATTTATTTTTGCTAATTCTCTATTAACCCATTCTTTAGTTACTAAGGGTAAAGTAGTGTTGCCTTTAACATTTTCAATGTTAATATGTACTTCATCATATTTAGCAATATATATTGTTTTATTAAACCAAGATAATATTGGTCTTACAAAAACATCTCTATCTTTTAAAGATATTTGCTTTTCTTTTATAGCTCCATATCTTTTTTCATCAAACACGACTGTTTGTGAAGTTCCTTCTTCATTATCTAAGTTGGTCTCAATAGTATCTATAATCTATTTATTCATATAAATCTGTTCAAATTCTGGTTCTTCAATTTCTTCTAGCTCATATATTGAGCTTGTTCGTCTACGTCTTCGATTATCTCATGGTTTGAGTCGGATTCTATTTCTTCCATTATTCTAGTGACTTTAACATTTACTCTTTTATTCTTATTAGGACAATTGAGAGATATATGTCTTATTTCATTACATGTAAAATATTTACATTTTTCATAAAAATTTTCTTTAGATTTTTTCTGAGGTTTCTTATATTGGTTATACTCTTTTTCCCAATGTTTTTTCTTCTTAAAATATTTCTTGTGACTCTTAAATCCTTTGTTTCTCTTCCAATGTTTAAGATACTTCTTAAATTTCTTCTTATAATATGGTTTCCTAGGTGATTGGTGGCAACCAAATTGCAGTACTGTTGTTATTTCTTCATAACAGTATAAACTTGCTTTCTTACCATGTTTTCTAAATAGGTGTTGGTTGGTACGTAGATTTTTTACACCATTCAGATATTTTTCTCTTAGCGAATGAAGTTTTCATTCGTAAGGTATCAGTTTTACGGTTAGGATCTTCTCATTCTATTTTATTCCAATAAATTTGGTAATTTTCAAATAATTTCTGACCTCATGGCCAAGGTAGTTTAAGAAAATATCTATTTAGTAATTTTACATATTCTTCTGATAAATTCGATTTTTTTATGGATTTAGAAGCTTTAATATATATCTTTTTGAATTTCTTAGTATATTCGTTTAATTCACACATATCACAGATTTTTAATAATTCCATTTCTCTTTCAACTTATAAGGCTTCTTGAGTGATCATGTCTATTTTTGTTTCTGGTATAACTTCTCCTAAGAGTAAATGTCTAAAGAAATTTTCTATTCGTTTTAAAATTTCTTTAAAATTTTCAGTATCTAAACTTTCATTACTATCTATAATAGTTGTAGATCTTTCTCCATATTTAATTTTATTTTTAGTTTCTTCAGAAGTTCTCCTCCAGATATCTGAAGTAATTCCTCTAAAGGTGCGGATTAAAAAATTATAAGCTTGAGTTGTATTCCATTTATGAAAAGCAACAGCTAAATCAGTAGCTTTTGCCCATGAGTCAATAATTTCACTTTTATTATTGTTATCATCAACATCTAGTCAGATTCCTGTTGTAGGAATTGGTTTAGTAAATAATTTAACTTGATTATTATCCCTAAGATGTATATGCTTAGTTGACATAATCTTGGGTCCTTTTCTAAAATTGTAACATTCTCGTTCTTCGGTCATTTCATATTCTTTTATCCATTCTAGATTCCAGTCATCAAATTCGACTTGTGTCCAATCTGTAGTAATATTAGTTCTACTTGTCTCTCCGACTAACGGTTGAGTTTCAATTTGTTGATTTAGAGGTGGAGTATTAATTTCAGTAGTTTCATCTTTGGGCGGATGATCATTCATATAAATATTCTCGATTTGAATAGCTAATTGTTCTAAACTTTGTTTGTAGACTTCTAATTCTTCTCCAGTGGCTTCAAAGAATTTCATTTCTAATTCTTCTATAACATAAGCCGATAAAGATGGTTCAATTGATATACAAGAATCTCTTTTTAGTTTTGATTCTTTTAATTTTGATTCAATTTGTTTATATAAAATTTTTGGTCCTATTTTAATATTGTCATTAACAATTTCTAAATTGGATCCGATATTTATTATATGAGTTAAAACATCTTGATTTATAATATCCATTTTTTTCTAAAGGTTGAGCGTAATTATCATATCGTTCTAAAAATTGATTTATTATAACGTTTTCTCTTTCATGTTCGGAAAATTCATCTACTAAAATTTGTAATCCTTTATTTTTTATTTTTGCTAATTGTTGAGAACTATTTATTTATTGTATTTCTTCACTTAGAGTTTTATATTTAATACTTAAATTTGTTGCTAATTCTTGCAATTTAAGTCGATTAGTATTAGTTAAAATATTAGGGTCCGTTTGATTGCACCATGGAAAATAGGGTGTAAAGAAAACGAATTTCAGGGAAAATATTTGCCTAAAACTTGTTTTACGGGAAATTGTAATTAAATGTGTTTGATTGGTATAATTTTCCATGGAAAATGTTGAAAGTTTGAAATCCGTTTGACTTCTTTTTTTATGGAAATTGTCCATTAAAGTGATAATATTTTCTACTATTGGGTTAAGAATTTGTTCCAATTACCAAAAAGTAAAAAAAAAAATTTAAAACAATTAGAAAAAATTACCACATTCGTTTGACTTTGTTTTGCATAGAAATTGTCAACAAAAATGAAAATATTTTTTACAATGGTTGATAGAATTGGTTGTCATTGCTAAAAAAAAAAGTTGGAAAAGGTGGGAAAACATTTTCCACAATTCGTGCATCAAATGGTTGTACCTAGAAAAAGGGAGGAAAACATTTTTCATGGAAAATTTAGCATATCAAACAGTCAAAAAGTGGAAGTAGGAAAATATTTTCCTACTTCCAGGGAAAATATCGCCAATCAAACAGAGCCTTAATATTTTGTAATTCTTCTAAAATCATTTTATCTTTTCTATTCATTTTAAAATATATTATTTAAGTTCTAAAAAATTTCTTCAGTTTCGTTACTAGGTTCCGATACCAATTCTGGGGGTTAAATGTGGAAAATAACTAACACTTAGAAATAAAGGTAAAATAGACAAAACACTCACTAAAATACAAAAACAAGTAAACTAAGGGGTAAGGAAAATGGTACAAATAGCATTTTCCATAAAAATATCACAACATTGTTACAACATCACATATAACGCACGTGTTATCTACCGGTCTTAAAAAGTGTACGCACTAATTAACTTTTAGTGGGATGGATTAATAGCAACGCCTTTTATTATCTAATAATAATAATATACCCCATTTTTTTCAAAAATTCATTTTTTTAAAATTTAATTTTCAACTACACATTTTTCCATAAAATAATTTTATATAAAATTAATTTTTTTCTTATTTTATAACCACACATTCTTTAAAAATTCGTTTATTTTAAAGTAAATTTTTATGCAAAAATGGGAATAAAAAAAGACTTAATAAATTTATTTATATAATTTCCAATTTTATAAAAGTAAAATGCCATAATTGGTGGAATGCTTCTCATTTGCATGATGCATAACTAAATAAAATTAACGTTCTTATCTTTCAATATTATTCTTACAAAATCTATAGTTTATATTTTTTTGCGTTGTCACCCTTAGTTAGTTACACATTTAGCCCCTGTTTGATGCACATTTTTGCTCCAATAATGTATTTTTTTGGTTGATGTGATAAAAAATATGTGATTGAAAAAGAAGGAAAAGTTATTGACGTGATGAAAAATATTTTTTTTTATTGAAAAATGTGTGATTGAAAATGAGAATAAAAAAATAACGTGACTCAAACAGGGACTTAATTGCCAAAAACGTCATTTCGTTCATTTACCGTGAATATCTCTGTTAACTCAACACAAAATGTCATTTTTTTGAATCCCAATGTATCTAAGAACATTTTCAAGAAATTCTTAAAATGGGAAATACTTTCTTTTCTAAAGAGTCAAACTCTTATTATGTTTCAATAGACGAAACAAATCAATATTTTAAAATATAGCCCCTGTTTGAGCCACCTTTTTTGAAAATGAGAATGAAAAATATAGCCGTTATTGGGGCCCACACAAGAGATAGAGAATTTGAATTTAAATGTTGATGTGATGGATAACGGTCATATTTTTCATTTTAGTGAGGAAAAAATATGGCTCAAACAGGGTCATAGATAGTTAAAATGTATTAAAAATATTCAAATTTTCAATTCTCCATATATTGACCCAACTAAATAGTACATATAAAGAAAATGGAGATAAATAATATAATAATTTGGAGTGAAGTTGGAGAAAATAAAAGATAGAAAAAATAATAAATACATATTGAAAGTAGTAAAATTAAGGCATGTTTGGTACAGATTAAAATCAAATTTTAATCTAAATCTAAGTCAAACAATCAATATTAATCACATCTTTTACGGATCCTACAAATTTTCAACCACACATTTCAAAAACTTCTATCACAATATACTAAAAATCTAATTTTAATCCCCAATAAACACCATCTAAGCGTTGAAGATAAAAATATTGCTGAAATATTAAAAAAAAAAAAATTTGCTCTCTAAATTGTAAAATTTATTTTTAAAAAATAAAGATTCTTTTAAAAATTCTCACACGACGAAACCATCCATTTAAATATTCCAACCCCATGCATTTCACTTTTTGATTGATGTACAATTTTGAATGTTGACCCTATCGTTTAATTGGCCCAAATTTTTAATGGCCTAAGCAAGTTGGAAGGGCATTGTAGACATTTCAATTCACTGAATTTCTGGTTCCCATCACCATTACGCGTTACGAAACACCCCATTATTGGCCTCCAATAAAATCACAAATTATCATATAACCCACAATTTCCTCATTTTCGCTTCATCGACTCCTCTCTCTCACCTCCATCTCTGTCGAAGAAAAGGCAAGGCGAGTATGGCGCAAAAGAGGGAGAAAGAAGAAACGGAACTCAAAGTTCCCGAAAACTTACCACTATGCACCCCGCCGCCGATTTTAGGTACCGACAACGACAATCAAACAGCGTCGTTTACCAATTCCTCGAGGTCGCCGGAGAGTTCAGATCTGAAACTTTCCTGCGACGATGATTCGAGAACCAGCTTAGCAACATCGCTGGAGCGAACCGATCTGGAATCTGTTGCACGAAAAGTAGTTAAAGAAGTGGAGAATCGTGTAGGATTAAAGAGATCAAGAGAAGTAACGCGGTGTTCCGGGTCCGGTTGCAGGAAGAAAATCGGATTAATCGGATTTCGATGCCGATGTGGAGAAGTTTTCTGTTCGGAGCACAGGTATTCCGATCGTCACGATTGTAGTTACGATTACAAATCTGCTGGCCGGGAAGCCATAGCTAGAGAAAATCCGGTGGTTAGAGCCGCGAAAATCCTCAAGGTTTGAAGAAAAAAAAAAGTGCTTAAAAGTTACTTTTCCACAAAGTAACTTAATCCAGACACGCTGATCCTTCTTGGATTCCATAATACGCCTATCTGTATTGAGAAATGTTGAGGGAGGGGTGACATGGAATTATTGGAAAATTGTGAGGGTATTGTTGTCATTTGAATTATCGTGATGATTGTAGTGCAAGTTGTTCTTATTAATTTTTTTAATATTTTAAGATGATGGTGGATTGAATAATTTATTTGTGGGTGGCATGGGGATACCACCATCATGTTGTTTGTTGGGAACTTTATGGATGCAATTTGGCGTCGGCCACAGGTTTGATTATTGGAAATTGCTTCCCTACATGACGGCTCCTTTTCCTATGAATTAAAATATAAAAAAAATTAATAATCTGTTTTAAATTTAATAATTGCTTTTAAAAAGTTGATATTAAAGTAACAACTAATTTTTAACTATTCATAATTTTTAATAAAAATTGCTAAAATTTTTATAAAAAACTGTCATAAAATTCCTAAAAATAATTTATTTTGTCCGTACTTAAAGATTGTGGCCATTTTTCGAAAAAATATTGTTTCAAATAGTGAATTTTCAGAGAATATACCGTTCAAAAGTATAGAAAATTAATATGATTAAAAATAAATATATAGAAAATTGAGTTTTGAAAGAACGAGAAACAAACATAAACTCGTAGATACACTTTGAGGAATAAAGTAGTCCGCTTCCATCTAAATCTAAAATTTGAGGGTAAACTTGTGCTTTGGGGCCTTCAACTTAAATTGATAATTAATTTTTGAATAAGAGCAAGAGGATATGGCGAAATGCATCCGAATTTTTGTTAAATTATCACTTGACCTTAGTTGAAAAAGCATCTCACCTAAAATTTCCATGGTGGAAAGCGAATCTCAATCTCACGAAGTTACAAGTTGTAACTTACAACTGTATTGAGTTCCAAAAAAATAATGAAATAGATTGGACTTTTGCTTTTGCTAGTCAATATTTGCGAACTTTAGCTCGGGAGTTGGTAACTGCGGTTTCTTTGTGCGGGAGGACTCGTTAAACATACACAAAATCGACTAAAATGGGAACACTTCCTCTTGCATATGACCCATTCTTGCTCCAGAATGGGTAACTGGAATCACAAAATATGAAAAATTTGTAACCTGCCGTAAGCTGCTATCACATCCACAGATGCTTTAGAGCAACGAGACTTTTCCCCTTCAAAAGATGTATAATCCTAACAAATAAAGGCCTGTTACTCTTCTGAAAATGATATTAGTTACTATATTCTACTCCAAAGAAATTTATCTATGAGATGTCCTATAACAAAAAGTTTTGTCTTTCTTGGGTAATAAACAAGCTCCCATGTATCCAAACCCAGGCTCCTGAGTTTCACACTGAAATAAGGAATCTATGAGAGGGGACATGCTCACACATTAATATGTAGTAAGGAAACCACAATAAATCGTTACAATCAATCAAATATCATCTGTGGCAGTAGATTCAAGTTAATATGTAGAAAGAAAAACAACTCCAATGGATCAATAAATGAAGCAAGTCTCATGTAATATCATCTGTGGCAGTAGATTCAAGTTATTTTCCATAACAATTGAATTCATGTTATTTTTTCCGACATAGATTTTGAACGGAATTTAATAGTCTATAAACTTTGATTTGTTATAGAAACAAGATAAATAATGCAATCAATTTCCAAATGAAGTCATTTTAACCGATGATGAGTTGAACATATACATAATTTTTTATTTTTTTAATAATTTATTAAACATATTTTCATGTTATATGCAGCGTGATCCCATTTCCCAATTTAAATTCTGTTATACCCTCATTGTTAAATATTTCCTTAGCCTTCTCATAGTATAGGGGTAAAGATTCTTCGTTGTTCTAGGTCTGTTTCACACAAGAAAACACATTCAAAAATGTCTTTCGTAATTTACCAATTATCATTTTCATAGCTACAATGTCTATCCCCACCTTAAATTGCGTAGGGCTGAACATTCCTTTCAGTTACTACATAGATTTAAGTTTTCTTGAGTTTGAAATGTATGAAATTAATACGCTTGAAGCACCAACAGGGGACAAAACATAGCAGGGGGAGTTTCTTCAATATATTTTCATGGTGAAATATACAACAATATCAATATTTGTGTCCAGTATAGCTCGGAACTTATTTATGGTACCTGTGACTTCATTAATAGTTACAGACATAAGGACTATAATGTGAGATCTTATGTTAGAAATGCATCACATGAAATACTACAACCCGGATAGATATACACGTTTGAATGCACCAATTACTTCAAGAAGATGAAAGTGGCAATCAGACATCTTTTCAGATTTATACTTTCATACTAGTAAGGTAGAATTGTAAGTATATTTCATTTTTTAAACGTTACTATATTATATTAATTTCAAAAAAATTGCACACGAAATATTCAGCATTATACAATTTTAACTTCGCATATGTAACATATCCCAAGCCAGAAAAAAGGAGTAAGGTTTTTAAAACTCTATAATGCTTTTGACAAAATACAATTTCCTTAAGTCTCCATTATACATTTTTCAGTTTGAATTCAAAAAACAAAGAGCAGCGAGCGCTTGTAAGCTGGCTCGGCTCGCCCTCTTGGCGAGCTCCTGGAAAAAGCAGAGCAGCGAGCTAGCTCACAAGAGCAGAACCTCGTGGTGGGCCAAGCCGAGCATTAAACATCTCTAGTCCAATCCAAGCTTGATTTATTTTTGAACTATTTTATTTTTTACATGTAGTCTGTGTCCAAAAACAAAATAAAACCCATTTCTAAAAATAAAATAAAGCATTTTTTTGCTTTATCCCCAAAGTTCATGAGCCAATTGAAATTTGAAACCCAATTCCATTTAAATTAACCTCATTCTTGATTTCTCCCCACCCATCCCCGTCTCCGAAAATTTGCCACCAAACCAGGACTATATTCTTGACTTTCCAACAATAATTACAAGATTTTCAACATGTTATTAAGTTAGACGCTAAAAATTTATGCTTCAATCCTTAAGTTCTTTCTTTATCCCCATTACCTTTTTAATTTCTCAATTTGGATTCTAAGAAAAATGTATAGAAAATGAAAGAAAAATACCAAAAAAAATTTGAAGCTTTAAAGTTGGTCACGTAACCATGGTTTCGTGGTGGCTTGTTGCATTAATTGGTTTGAGTAGTATATTGAATCATGAATATTTTTTTTTTCATAAAAAATAGATTGCTAGAATGCTTGTTACTAGAGTGCTCGTGCCTAGTTACTTTACACTTGATTTCTCATCGCTGGGATACACATCTGGCAATTAGCAAGTACTATGCTTGCCATCGCTATTTTTTTTTTTTCCCCAGCTAATTGCTATTGTGCATTATAACAGTTTATATGTAAATGTTGGATTATTGTTGCCTTGTCAACAAATCACTGAATTGTTGATTGATTGGATAACTTGAACTTTTCAACTCATTATTGGATGTTATTGCCTTGCTAGCTTTTTGTTGGATTTTAGAATTGTTGTTAAGAGTGCCAGATTATTGATGGATTGTTATTTTTTTGTTTGCGGTTTATAGCATTTATAAATGAAAGGTCCACCTCCTTAGGAAAAGTAAGAACTTCTTTTCGTTCATTTTAAGGGTAGATCAATCTAGCGAAAGCACACTCTACATCAAACAAGAATCATTGATAAAATATATATGAATTCTATTATAGATGAATTTTTTGTTTCTCAATTCAATGACTTTTAATGTTATATATGAATTTTATTACGTCAATTTTTTTAAATTTCAGCCCCAGACTAAATTCTCATATCCACCTATGCTTGGAAGACATAAAAAAGAAATAGTGCCAATCCAGGATTCTATACCAGTATACCACTTCATTTAGATAGGCTGAAAGCCTGAAATCATAACACGGCCAATAAAACAGAACCACCATGCTATATCACACACATTACGTGACTAAAATGTTAATGCAGCATTCCTTAGCCTTATAGGACTCAAGGTAGAAAAATGATCATTTTGTAGTAAGTTGAGATTAAATAAGCAAATTAACAAAAATGTTTCTCCTCTCTGTGTAAGTGATATGGAGAGCTAAATTCCATTTTTGGATGTAACAAACTCAAACCTGGCTCTGCTTCCACCTTCCTCGAAAAGCACAGGTAATCTTTCCGTGGGAGATAGCAAAAAATCCAGTTAGAACATCATCCTGACATGACATAAAAAAGAACAGACGTTAATTGGCTTATGAGGAACAGAAGAATGTGCTTTATCAAGTTTCCATTTATATTGTTTGAAAGAAACTCAGAAATACAAATAAGAATGAAGATGAGAAATTATCATCTGTGCGAATAATCCCTTTACCTTGAATACACTAGAGACTGCTGCAATTGTCATGACTCCAAAATTGCAATCGAGGAACTTGTGAAAGTAGAGAATTCAATAACATTCCATGATATTTTCTGTTCAGTGCCGTAATTTAACAGACCTCCAACTGAGCATCTAAATCTCTCCATAACTTAATAATGTGCAGGCTCTCCTCTTCTGTTGATCTATGTAGAACAATTCGAGAAGCATAACCCTTCTTCATCATTTGAAGACAAATTTCAGAGGGGTTATTAGCAGTGAGTGTAACCAAGTACAACCAACCCTTATCTGACAAAAGCTTGTCAGCAACAGGCAATATCTTATCAATAACACTCCGGCCATTCTCACCTCCAGCCCAGGCAGATGCAATACCAAACTGACCAACTTCGTATTCTGGTGTTGGCACGTAAGGCGGATTCACAACCATCACATCTACTGATCCAGCCAAACGCTTCTCTAACCCTGATGCAATGTCAGTTGTTAACAAATCGGCATGACATCCATGTGCTTCCATTGTTTTATGAGTCACTCCAACTGCATGAGGGTTAATATCTGTTGCAATGAAGTAGCAACCAGAACTATCTTTCCCAAGCATAAGAGCTAGAGAAGTAATAACATATCCACTACCACAACCAACTTCCATGCAAATTGAAGGACAGTGCTCTAATAAGTTTGCTCTATCCGCTAGAAGTGCATCAACCAATGCAAATGAATCATCACATGGGTCATATACTTCAGGATGTGAACTCACCAGACGGATTTGGGCAGTTCTGGAAAGCATTTTGAATAAAATCTGCTGAAATATTTTAAGCTAATGAAGTATGTAAAGCAATGGACCTGAAAATTGTTGATATCAACAATAGTAACTTCAGCCATGTTACAAACATAAAAGAATCAGAGATGGAAATCCATTTGTAGCTTGATGTATAGTTGCCTCGGAGTTGAGTTTCTAGATTCAAGAATTCTCATATCATACAAAGTAATACCAAAAATTATCTTAGGGTCCGTTTGATATGTTGGAAAAGTTTTTCCAATTCTAGCTTTTTGTAGTGTTTGATGGGTTCCATTTTCCCTAGAAATTGTTTTCTTCCCTCCCCACTGACGCGCCTACTTTCCATGCGTGAGATGAATATGTTTTCCTTCGGTTTGGCTGGTTTTTTATTTTCTAGCTTTTCTTTTTATTTTCTTTTTTTTTAGCAATTGAAAAAAAAAATCTAGACATAGTGGTAAAAAAATTTCTCGCTTTTATTGACAATTTCCATGTAAAATAAAGCCAAACAAATGATATTCGGTATGGTAAATTTTTTTCTTTTAACTTTTTGGCAATGGAAACAAACTTTATAACTAATTGTGGAAAAAATTATCACTTTAATGGACAATTTTCATGTAAAACAAAACCAAACGAACACAAAAAGATACAAAATTTTAAAATTTTCCGGGTGAAAAATTATACAAATCAAACACACTTAATTAACAATTCCCTGAAAAACAAGTTCCAGTCAATTATTTTCTCTGAAATTCATTTTCTTTCCACCCATTTTCCACCCTTGCAATCAAACGGACCCTTAGTCTTTCTGTTTTCTCATTTTGGGCAGATAGTAGTGCAGGTCCCTAAACTTTTCAGTGTAACAACCTGGTCCCAACCTATTACTTCATTGCTTTGAAAGCACACTCCCCCGCCTTCCCCCTTATAGTTTCCCAAATTCCCACCATCCCTTGTGACCAATTTGCAACAAACTTGAAAGGCTGGAGACGACTTAATAGGAATGTCCATTGCTATTATTCCTTTCATTATTTCCAGGAAGTAGTTAATCAACTTTGAACTTTGAGTGTTTCCCGAACGTCAATTAAAGAACTTCAACGGTTTTATATTTTACATTAAGCAAAAAAAAAAAAAAATCAATCTCCTCCAATTCATTCAGCATTACTCAAATAGAACAAATTAATATTTAATTGACAAGAATCAATTGTCATCCAGCACAAATTTTACCAGACGGCCTGTCAGTTCTAAGGGCAAGGTGAAAACAATAAACAACCACATCAAATTCAAGAGAGATTGTCGAGGAAATCTCTGTTGTGTAACGAAGATTACAAAAGAAACAGCAATTTTGGGGAAAAAATAAATAAATTCAAGGAGCTAGAAGATAATGAGAATGGCGGGTGGACGAAGTGTTCAAATTAAATCATTCACTACAATCAAATCATGCGAAATTAATATATAAAGCCCGTTTTTGAAATACCTTCCAGGATTGGTTATGCAGAAGTTGACTTGTCCTGGTAGAAATCACGGCAACACACGATAAATTGGCGACGAGAACCCTTAGTCCCTTTGCTCTGTCAATAAGACTTGGCCCTAACCCATTATAATTTTCATTCTCGGCTTTGACTCAATTTCAACCCTGGATTCATTCGGCAGGGATTAAAATCGAAAAATTAGCCATTATTATTAATTTTTATTAGATGAGTGAGTCTCAATAACGATCATATTTTTAATTTTAATTAAATTTTAATCCCTACGAACGGGGTACATATATTTTTCGATAAAATAACATTTTTATCACAGCAATAACTTTTTTTTTCAACCACATATTCACCCTCACGTCAACCAAAAAAATATATATTTCCATTTCAACGTGCATCAAACGGGGGCTTGAAAAAAGACTGGGTTGCACTTGTGGATTACATTGCGAAGCTTTCAATTGGGTTTTACATGGCTTATAAACAGTGTTCAATGTGAAGGCCCAACTTAAAACTTTACTTATTTTTGTTAGGAAAAATTACAAAAATCAGGGATAAAGTTTACATCAATTCAAAAATTAGGGTGAAAGTTTAATTGTTCAAAAATCAGGTATTTTTCAAGCCCCTAAATCTATCCAAAACCTAATCTATCTCAACTCTCTCTCTCTTTTCCCCACCATTTCTCTTCCCCCTCCCCCTCGTTCTCCGTCGTCGCCGCCACCACCACCACCACTGCGCCTCCACCTCCCTTTTCCCTCCCCCTCCCTAGCAGCGTCGAGACGCTGCTGCGATTCACAGTAGCAGTCGCAGCAGCGCCTCGCGGTGCTGCTGCTGTGATTCGACCGTGGCTGTGGTGTGGTGTGTTGATCGGCTGTGGCTGTGGCTGTGGTTGTGGTGTGTGGCTGTGGTGTGTTGGTGGCTGTGGTATGTGTGGTGTGTTGGTGTTAGGTGGATATGGTGTTGGTTGGTGGATGGTCCGTGGGTGTGTGGTTGTGTGTTGGTTGCGACTGTGTGTGTTGTGTGAAGTTGTGGTGGTTGTTGGTTGTGACTGTGGTGGTTGTTGGTTGCGACTGTGGTGGTTGTTGTGGTTACGGTGTGTGTGCTGTGGTTGGCGACGATGGCGGTTTTGGCAATGACAACGGGATGAAGAGTGTTTGTAATTTTGGTTTCGTGACTAAAAATATGATCCGTGATCTTAAAATTAGGTAATACGTGACCAACCATTTTTTTATCTATGACCTAGAAATTATATAATCTATGACCGTAAAAAATCTATGACTAATTAATTTGGAAATATGTGACTGTGTGACCTATAAAATTTGATCTGTGACCAACCGTAAAAAATTTGTGACTAATGAAATTGGAAATTTGTGACTGCGTGACCTATAATTTTGATCTGTGACCAACTAATTTTGAAATTTGTGACCAACGATTTAATTGTGACCTATAAAATTTTAAACTGTGACTGTCAGAATAATTGTCGGAATCAAAGTCGTCGTCGGAACGATCGCCGGAGAAGAGTGGTGGTCGAAACGGTCGTCGGAATAGTCCCCGGAACGGTAGGGGGTGGTGGAGGTGTGATGAGTTAATTATATTATTTAATAATTAATTAATAAAAATATTTTTAATTAGTAAATAAATACCTGAATTTTGCATTTTGAAACTTGACACCTGAAAAATGAATTGTGTCAAAGTTAACACCCGACTTTTGAATTCTTCCTTCTTTGTTAATACATGTCATAGTTTATCATGCATTGTACGTTATTTTAAAATATTTTATAAGTATTGTAAAAAAAAAATTTGATATCAATTTGTTGGGAGGATTTGATGAGTTGCAAACGAACTAAAGACAATAAAATTTAGGATAAATATTTAAGAGAATAAATTGTACTATCAAAACTCAGTTTCTATGATTCAATTTTTTTGTGATGATAAAATACTACAAATAAACAACTTTTTAATACTACATTTGATACATAAGAATTAATTGCTAATACATGAATTTAAACATATTAAAATTCCTAAATACATGAATAAAAGTAAATTTATTTATAATGATTTTAAATTCGTGTAAATCAAGATTCATGAAGTCAAGATTTATTGAGTCTAGATTAATGTAAATGTTAACTAATTGAGAATCAATGACATGAAATTCATACATGGCAAAAAATTTTGTAATATTTATTATATATTGGAAAACGAGAAGTAAGACATTATTGAAATAATTTTAAAATCGTCCAAAAAAATTATTTTCATTTGATGTGAAATTTAATATATTATAGATATTAAATATTTAATCATTCTAAAAATTATTTAATAATTAAAATAATACACATCTAAAATCATAAAAAACGATTAACTAATTATATATTTTTTAAGTTTTCAAAATGTAAAAACTATCTATTTTTCATCGTTTCAATTTTCAATTAGACAAATCATACTTAATCAATTTATTATAGGAACTTCATATATAATTTCGAAGTTTCCAATAAAATGATAAGTCTCAAAATCATAATTATATAATATAGATATTACCGTACCTTAAATCTTATCTAAATCTTTATCGAATAAAGTCATTTTCGACTTTTGTATAGATAAAGTCATTTAAAAAATCGATGTTTTTAATAAAGCACATACTTATTTCCAAAACAAAGTATTTTACCTGTGTCTCGCGCATGGAAGGCTCTTTAGAACAATGCTTATAAGCAAACAATACAATGGCCTGCTGAAGAGTTTTAGCCTACGTATAATGCTTGCCCCCAAGACACATTTTCAAAATAGTAAAAGGGAAAGGTATGAGTGGCAAAAAAGTTCGACAGCTCGGGACTCGGCCAGGCCCGGCCCAGAAAAAGCCCTAGCCAGGCCCGGCTTTGGCTCAATTATACCGAGCCGAGGCTCGGGCTGAGCTCGATTTTGGGGGGTTGGCTCTAGCTATGTCAATGAGCCGAGCTGAAAAAAAAAGCTTGGGTTTGGCTCGAGCTTTTTTTGGCCCGAGCCGAGCCCGGTAAAAAAAAATAAGACTCAGCCCGAGTTTTCGGTCCGAGCCTTAGCGGGCCGAGCCCGGGCCGGCTCGATTTTTTTATTTTTTTTAATGTCAAATCTACATTTTTTACTTAAAAAATTTGTGTGATTTATACGTACTATAAATTAAAGAAAAAAACCTGGGCTCAGCTCGAGCTTTTTTAGGCCCGAGCCAAGTAAAACCTGGCCAAAAAAATGAGGTTCGGGCACGAGCCTCGGCTCGTTGTAACCGGGCTTCGCTTGAGCTTTTTTCGAGCCGAGCTCGAGCCGTCCGAGCCGCGAGCTTTTTTGCGATCCATAGTTGGCTCGAGCCCGGGCAAGCCACCCCTTTATATACAAAAAAAAAAATTTAAAAATTTTTAAATTTTAAAAGCCTTTGCAGGCTGCTATTACATTAATTATTAAAAAAAAATACAAAACAAACAATAACTCGAGCTCGGGCCAAGCCTCATTTTTTTGCTCGAGCTCGGCTTGAGCCCAAAAAAGCTCGAGTCAAGTCCAAGCTTTTTTTTTTTTGCTCGGGTTCAGCTCGGCTCGGCTCGGTTCGTTGACATAGTTAGGGGAAGGTGAAAAAATTCCAACTTTGCTTGAGGTTGCCGTGTCAAGGGTTCGAATCCTGAAATATGGATTTGACCATTGAGTAAGTGCAAGTGTACAAACAGTCATCCACCATATACCTTTGGAGGCATAACTTGTGATTTACCTGATTCACCAAGACTCATGACAAGGCAAGGCAGGTGAGGATCGTCAATGATGCGATTCACCCTTTACAATGCTCTATAAAAGTCAAAACATCAACTTTGACAATATATTTATAATTACTACTTAATTTATTATTTACATATTTTGTGGAATTCATTAGTCCTAACAACTCTACCGAATCAATCGCTTAATGGAAAATTAGGTGAAGGAGTACATTTAACTTTCGACTATGAGAAATTAGGCGAGCTTTAAAGTTTTGATAAATCTGGCCATATTAGTTATTTATTTAATTTAAAATTTAAAAATTGCTTTTTCAAAGAGTTATTTTCAACGTGTCTTGATAAACCACATTTTTTGCAGAGAATACCAAATTGACTACACAACATAATCTTTTAATAATATTCTTTTTATTGTTTTCCCTTCAATCAATTTTGTTAGTGAGGTTATTTGATCAAATGGGCATATCAAAATACTACAAAGACATAAAAGATTAAGTATCACTCATTTCAAAACTAAGATACAAAGTTTAAAACTTCAAAAATAAGATACTAATTAAATTTTATTTATAAAATGATTATTTAAAAAATATATTTTATAAATTAAATATATTAATGTCACAATTCTATACAATTTGGTTATAATTATCAAATTAATTGATCACAAATTATTTTTCGATCACATATAAAAAATTTTATAAGTCACAAATTATTTCATAATCATATATCAAAAATTTCATCAATCACGAATCAAAAAAATTATAGGTCACAAATCTCAAATTTTATAAATCAAAATTTATTAGACAGTAAAAAAATTATCAATTTATTGATAAAAAATTAATAAATTTTTAGATCACATATTATTTATTGGTGACATTCAACAAAATAATTTGTGACCACCACCAATATTTGTAACCACCGCCTCACCATTGTCTCCAGTCGCACTGTCGCCAACACCTCCCAGCAACACCACCATCGCTACGCCACCGTCGACACTATCTCCAACAAACTACCATTTTCAATTTCAAAACTACTACCACCAACAAATCACAATTTTCAACTACAAAACCACCACCAACAAATCACCATTTCCAACTACAAAACCACCACCAATGTCAATGCTGTCACCACCATCGCCACTGCTACCTGCACCACCATCTCACCATCAATGTCACGGCCAGCAGAAGCAGCAACACCACCTCATGTACCATAAATCACAACCACCATCTCCATCACACCACAATCACCACACACACCAAAAAATCCTCAAACTCGTTGTCGTCGCCACAACCACTACTGCATCATTACCACCGCCTTATCAAATCCATAGCAGATTGCAGTCTATAATCGCGACGCCGCTGCAAGTGTGTGTGTCATATGTGAGGCACAGCACGACGAGCACATCACCGCTTGCAGTTGCTGTAGCAACGTCGCACACATCGACGCTATTGTTGCCCGTTGAGCGCAACATTGTTGTTGTGGCTTTCGGTGGCACTGCTGCTGTGTGTCATCTCCTGCTATGCGACCTTTCGGCTGCGTTAGAAGAGAGACAATGGAGGATATATAAAGATAATAGAAATGAAAAATGATTTATGGCTAGGTGAGGGTTTGGGTTGAGTTGGGTTTGGTTGGGCTTCGGTTGGAGCGGTTATATAGATTAAATTATTTTATGCGATTATTTTTAAAATTATATTATTATTTGATTTTTTTTATAAACAAACCTTAAATCTGATTTTGAAATGTAATTTTTAATAGTAGGCTTCCATGTAATTTCCACAAGTTGTAAACTATGAGCCTCAAATAAGTGGGTAATAATTACGTGTCCATTATATTATGGTTCAATATCTAATACAATGTCATGTACATAATTACAATGATATAATCGTCCAAAAAATGATTTAACATAAATTATAATTCGACACGATTCTATGACACATGATTTCTTTTCATAGTCTAGATCGTAACCTTTTCAAGATTCTTCAAATCACCATTTTCAAATGCTCTTTCAATCACTCGTGTCGCGTGGGAGCTTTCCCTTCGCTTCCATGTAGACAAGAAGATATTTGCTTGCCTTCTTCTAAGGGGACAAGATGTCTCTAACTTCGACTATCATGTATTTCGCTTGTAGGGCTCGCCTGATACGCTTCGACTATTTCTTTGGTACTTGCATATTTGACCTCACCCAAGCTAGGCTTTGGGGAAGTTGGTCCCATAGCTTCGCTTCGACAAAGCCAATCCGGTCCTTGTTTTACAGCGTCATTTTGCACACTATTCCACCCTGGCATCCTTGTGGGACTATTTTGTTCCACTTAGATTAGAGCGATAAGTATCTAAAAGACTCGAGATATTTTGTAGTGAATTAAAGTTTTGCCATTTGTACGTATTAGTCGTAGTTGAAAGTGCGTTGTACTTTAATCTAAAGTCCTTTATTGGTGCTATAAAAATAATGTTGTAAGCTGTAAGAATATAAAAAATAAATAATACAAATTGTTTATGTGGAATGAACTTTTGATTCAAATAAAATAAAAAACTAGTTTGTGAAAATAATTTAAACCAATAGTCATTCCCCATTTATCTTTTTGATCTGAATTGAGTATTCAATGAATATCATTATTTCTTTATATTAGCTTAATATGCATTGAATATATCAATTGAAATTATTTATTATACATACGCATTATGTCTCTTCATTTACTTTTTTTGTATTTTAACATTCATTGAATAAATCAATTAGAAGAAAACTCTAACAATATTCTGTCAAATATGGTTAAATAAATCAAATACATATTGAAAAACGAAAAGTAAGATAATTAATGTGTCAAATTTATATTCATCATAACTAAATAGTTGACAAAATAATTAATGATAATATTGTTCAAATAGTTAATAAATTAAATATATATATTGAAAAACGAAAAAGTATGGTTTTATTGAAATAATTAAATACATATTAAAAAATAAAAAATAAGGTATTATTGAAATAATTAAATTATGATAAGGTAGAATCGTTCAAAAAATGATTCTCACTTGATGTGATATTTTTAATATATTATAGATAGTTATATCCAACTGAGATGCATTGTCAACCTCCAATTGTTGTGTGTCACATTCAGAGAAGTATTGGATCCAACTCACGTGACTGAGACATCAAATAATGAATTTTCCAATCTCTTTTGAGTGTGGTTTTATTATATCCTGTCCACTTCTGGTCACACATAAAGGATCTTAGGGGAGTCGTTTTTGTGACGAAAGAATAAAGAGAGATGTGAAAAATATTACAATTCTCTCTATTAGAGTAAACAACAACTATAAATATTCTTAATACAATAAAAATCAATGAAAACCCACAACATTTGCCTTTCTATAATGGTACAGAAAATTAGTGGTAAAAGTGTAACGTGGAATAATGCTTGTGATTTTGGGGTATCTATATGATTTCTTGGTAGAACTCTCATCCAACATTATACATTTACTGTTGACCTATGATTAGCTCTACTTATTTTGATTATAACAAACAATACACTTGTATTTCTAACTTATCTAGTTTTTTGAGTTTTTCATGTATAAATCTTCCTAAACACTCAAAGGCTCAAATTGTCATCAGTTGAAAAAGAAGCCATCAAAAGAGACTCGAACAGAATAAGAATTTTGAAGATTAGAATTTAAAAGTTGTTTATCGAAACTTCAATTTATATGTAAATATATTGACTCATCGATTTTAGCAAATGTACAAAGCTCAAACAATTTCTCATCATTCATAACTTGCATAAGAAATGTTTTGACATGAAAATAAGTTTTGAAAATTGAATATTTTGATGAAGAAATTTTTTCCAAAACTTACATATTTCGGTCGACCGAAATGGGGACCGGTCGACTGGTTTGGTCAATTGAAATATGGACCCGGTCGACCGGTTTGATTGACCGAAGTGTCAGTCGAAATTCCAACGGTTTGAATTTTACAACGGTTATATTCACACTTCGATCAACCGAAAACCGATCAACCGAAACTTCCTAATTTTCAATCTTTTGATCTATAAATAGTCATCTCTCTCGCATTCAATTCCAACAACCTACAAGAGCAATTAAAAGAGTTTATTTATTGAAAATCATTGAACTTACTTGATTATATACTCTGTTTCATTTATTACAAAGAATCTATTGATTGATTAAAACTAGTTTCATCTATTTCATCAAAAATTATACTTTGAAAGAAAACTTCTCAATCTCATCTATTTCTCAATTCTTGATAAAAAATTTCTTTGCCAACACTTATATTAAAGTGTAAATCTCTCTTCATACTTAACTTGTATTATTTGTTAAGAGAGATCATTGGTTAGAAACTTTGATACAAAGATACAAACTATTTCATTATCCATTATTTATCAAAGTTTACAACAAAAACACTTGAACTTTACTATTTGCTATCTATCGAAGTGTTATCCTAACTCTATAAACACTTGACTTGATTATATCATTTGTTAAGAGAGTTCTTTCAATTGTAAAATTATTACTTATATTTTGATGGTTTCGAGACCCCTTTGAAAATTCGATCGCTGTTAAGGATATGTGCTCATTTTTGTAAGTCACATATGGATAAGTGTTCCTTATTGTAAGTCACTTAAGGATCAGTGCTCCTTGATTGTAAGTTACCATTATAGTGCATTTGACCTTGCTCGTGACAGAGAGTTTGGTAACGGAGACGTAGAACACATTGTGTATCGAATCTCATTAAATTCGCTTGTTATCTTTACATTCTTGTACTTTATTTTAAATTGCTATTTATATTGTACCATATCCATACTTGAATTAAGTTATTGAATTTTCATATTTACTTCTCGTATTATACTTTGCATTTATATCTTGTGAATTAAATAAATTTGAGACCAATTATCGAAAAAGTTTCAAAAACCAATTCATCACCTCTTAGTTAGTTATTCTACAAGTTGTGATCTTGCAAGTGCCCACACATGCTGAATGCCAAATGACAACCAAACAAGGGGCAAAGTGCTATTGTGTTCTCATCAATCTTTTTGTGGCCAGCTATAACTAGCGTCTCATCAACACTTCATGGCTTTAAATATTTTTTATATTAGTGTTCTAAAATATCAGCCTGAATGTGGAACACAGAAAAAATGTCCCGCATCATGCAAGTTGGTAAAAAAGAGATCAACTCTTCTTTGACCATCTAAGACGCTACTAGGCGGAAAAAGATGCACGCCTTTTTGTTCCGCAAGTTATATTTTCTTGTTATGAAACTTAGGGTGTGTTTGATGGATATTATTTTGGAAGAATGTATTTTGGAATAGTAGATTGATGGAGAATGAGAAATTTAATGTGGTTCAAACATGGACTTAGTCAACAAAATGTGAACCATTGCTAAAAAACCTCAAGGCGAAAAATTCAACAAAAAAACTCATCATAGCCCTAAAACAGTCCGCGAACGTAGCTTTATGAATAAAACATTATTGATTTGGGATTTTTGTGATTTTGAATAATGTCTCTTTGTTGGAAACTTGAAAAATATGCATGAAGTTCCTACAAATTTTTAAGGTATATATTATTTTATTGGTCTCAAATAATTTAAATAAAATAAAATAAATTAAAAAACCTTATTACGCTTAGGCTTCATCTAAGCATACCTAAACTCATAAGGCTTGAGATTTGACCTTCACACTTTACACCCTTTAGAATCTTGTTTAGGCCCCGTTTGAGCCATATTTTTTCCCCACTAAAATGAAAAATATGACCGTTATCCATCACATCAACATTTAAAATCAAATTTTCTATCTCTTGTGTGGGCCCCAATAACGGCTATATTTTTCATTCTCATTTTCAAAAAAGGTGGCTCAAACAGGGGCTTAATATATACAAGACTTTCTTTTATGAATCATGCCATTAAAATCCAATAGCAAGTTAAAAGAAAATATTGACGAAGCACGTTTGAGGTGGTTTAAGTTCAAACTTTTTGTGGCCCACAATAACTATTGTGTCATTTATTAGAGGAGTAAGTTTAATCAATCATCATTGAACTTTAAAATTATTATTATTTACTCACTCATATTCAAGGGGTTATTTTCTTTCCATGTAATTACCCGTTTACCGCTCATTTAACTCTCATCTCTCTAAATAAATGAAAAATTATACGTGGATAACTGAAATGAAACATGACAAGCTTTTTCTGTTAAATCTTAATAATCTTGAATTAAACCCACGACATTTCTTCTCTGAAAATCACGTCTTCAACCTATTTTCACAACACTTCTTCTATGGAAGAGAATATTAAGAAAAATTCTTATCAAATTCTCCTTGAAATCAATATCAATATAGTATTAGGCTTGGGAATGAGAGCTCTCTTCATAGTTATGGCGCCTATAGGGTCTGCTCGCCTTCTCTCGCTAGTAGTTCACTTGATTTTGAATTGAGTTTTGAACCCCCATCTTCCTAGAATTAAGGGTGGTTTGAATTGGGGGTTCCAATATTGAGATTTTGATTTGGGGTTTGGAATTAAGGCATATTGCAATTAAGGAATGGAGATCGTGTTTGACTGGTGCGTTTTTGGTGACATATACATGGTTAGCAGCTTAACGCCATCAATACGCCACGTAGGATTGCCGTGCAATTTTCCATCCATAATTTGGGACAATTACTTAACAAGTGGTGAATGGACAATTACTTGTATGTAAAGATGAGTCAGCATTGAGTAACTCATTAAAGTTGAATAAGTAATTAAAATATTAAAGTTGAATGAGTATTCGTTAAATTTACTCTTTATTTTAGATAATAATTAAGATAAATATTGTGCACACAATATATCTTTATATTTATCAATAGTTATCATTATCGATACAAGTAGTTAGCCCAATATTATAGTTATCCTTTTATGTAAATTTAGTTATCTTTATTTGGGGCCAATTTTGTGTAGAATTCATATAGAGTGTCAAATAATCGATAGATTTGTAGTTAATTCTCTTTATTTTATATTCTAGGTGTTCAAATATTTGGTACTTACTTTTTAGCACATTCATCCCAAACATGCGCGAAGTCTTGATTACACGACTTTTTATGATAATCTCATGCCATCGAACCCATTAAAAATAGAGATTTTAAATTGAAGTGTATGTTCATACTCACAAGTTTTATTATGCATCAAATCTTACATGATTTTTTCATCATGTATCACAGTATCAGACTCTGATAAAAGTCGAAAGAGAAGCATGTAATATTGAAGTCCCCCGTTTTTTCCTCACTTAGGATCGAATTCCCATGCCGAATAAGGCAAGTTTTTCATAAGACAAACTTCAACATGATACGAGAACAAACACATCCATCAGTCATGTATAAAAATTACAAATGCGTAATACCGTTATTAATAAAATGCACGTCTCGCGTCTTCATTTAATCATATAACATAAATCAAAATAGGAAAATGAAAGGCTATATGTTTGTGTCAACCAATTCCAATTACTAGTTAGATCTATTAGAATTTTTTGTGAACTAATAGAGTGGATTGCAAAAAGAAAATACGTGATTTATTTATTGAAATAAAATTTTGAGAGAGAGAAGGCAGAAAATGCAATGTCACGGGTGGTTAGAAAATAAACATCATAGGTTAACATAACCAAACAACCAAGAAACATAGTATTATTAATGATAACAGAAACCCAAATTCCTAGCTTTATTCTCCTAAAAAATTCAAGAATTCTTTTGAACAAAATGAACTTGAAAATCACGGAGAGAATGTCTTTTTTCTGTATTCTCACATTCCCAAAAACCCTTGGCTGTGTATTAGTCAACTTCTGAACAACCCTCCAAAGATATTGACACAACACCCGTGATTCTTCTTTGGCAATATCACATTTTCTCTGTTTATACATACAAATGCGTACGTATATACGTGTATGCTTGTGTGTGTGTATTATTTAACGATCATTTGGATAAAATTATTGTGAAGCATCTATAAATATCTTTTTCATATCTATGTGTGTAAATATCACTTGCTCTAGGTTATCAATCATTCATTTCATTCTTACCTTAAACTCCATTTTGGGTCCAGTGCATTGCCTTGCACTTGAACTCAAGGGCATCTTGAATTTTAAGCCAAACAAGTAATTTTTCACTGCCATTTACTGAATTCTATAAAGTGTTTATCTCAATTTCCTTATTCTTTATACTTGGTATTTCTGTTTCTTTTACTCAACAACTGGCGCCCACAAATATTTCATTTTTTTTCTTGGAGTTGTACAAGAAACCATTCTTTGCTTTCACGAGACCTTTTGGGTTCTTTTCAGTTGTCTCATTCTAGTTTGATAGGATTGCTTTATATAAGTGGGGTTTATTTGCACTTCTTTCCTACATGGAAGATTCAATGAAGGGGAAGAATTGATATATACTTAAGATCAAAAGCGCCTTCTCTCTTGAGTTTTGATTCATACAGTTGATAAAAATGAAGTCTTCAGTGTTATTCAAAGTGATTATAGTTTTATTACAATTATGTGGATGTTCTTTTGGTAAGGAGTGTACTAATACTCCAACTAGTTTGTCTTCACACACCTTAAGATATGAATTGTTGTCATCTGGTAATGAAACATGGAAAAAGGAGATGTTTTCACATTACCATTTGACTCCTACTGACGATTCTGCCTGGTCAAATCTGCTTTCGAGGAAGAGGTTGAAGGAGCAGGATGAATACAATTGGGCAATGATGTATAGGAAAATTAAGAATTCAGGTGGTGTTGAAGGTTTGCTTAAAGAAGTTTCATTGCATGCTGTGAGGTTGGATACTAATTCAATGCATGGACAGGCCCAGCAAACTAATTTAGAATATTTGCTGACGTTGGATGTTGATAATCTCGTTTGGAGCTTTAAGAAGACGGCTGGTTTGGAGACTCCTGGCAAACCGTATGGTGGATGGGAGGCTCCAAATTCCGAGCTTCGGGGCCACTTTGTAGGTTGGTTTAAATCCTCTGCCTATTCATATTATGGGACCTATTGATTGAAATGAATGCTTCTGCCTTATCACTATACGAAATAGCACAATTGAATAATTGTGTCCACGTGTTGAATTTGAGCAGTCTATGAATTTTAGAAGAAATGTAATTGCCTCATGACTTCAGAACTAGAATTGATACACCCCTGTGATTTATATCCTTTAGCATGACTTATGATGTACTTAATTTTTCCAATTTCGGATTGATCCTACTGTGTTCTACCTTTTGAACTGAACTTCAAAAAGTGTTAGATTGCGTGCAGCCTAGACGTACTTACATTAGGTTGCCTTAGTGTTCTTATTATATATAGGATTTATGGGTGGGGGGTGATTTTGGATGCAAGAGAGGTGTGAAGAAAACTTGTACTCTGGCTAGTGGAAATAACTCCCATGTCGAGGCTGAACCACTACAATTTGTTTTTACTTTTCTCGTTTTCCAAGTGTGTTTTTCTATCTATTCATTATAGCTCAAAAAGTACAGATTAGGGCTTCATCCCTAACAAAAAAAATTAGGGTGGTGAAGTTATTTCTGCTGACTGATTCTATGCTGTGTATAAGTTGCACTGTATTTATTTGGCAACTGAGATTTTGTTTGTGGTGTTGATTTCATGATTTTCATGTTACTGATTTGGCTTTACATATTGAAGGGCATTACATGAGCGCTTCAGCACAAATGTGGGCTAGTACTCATAATGACAGCCTCAAACAGAAGATGACTGCTGTCGTTTCTGCTCTATCTTCTTGTCAAGAGAAAATGGGAACAGGGTATCTTTCTGCTTTCCCCTCTGAGCTATTTGACCGGTTTGAAGCAATAAAACCTGTTTGGGCACCATATTATACAATTCACAAGGTACACAGTGTTTATTTTTCTCGTCAATCCTATTCCAGAATTGTTATGTTGGGATGTTTGGTACAGAAGAAAAATAAGCTAAATCTTGCTCATTATAATGTTTAGTCTTGTCCAATACAGCATAGCAATGTGCACGCAATGTTTAGGCTCACTCTTTCAAACTTTGACAGATATTGGCAGGTCTTATGGATCAGTATACTCTGGCTGGTAATGCTCAAGCTTTAAAAATGACGACATGGATGGTAGATTACTTCTACGACCGTGTACAGAACGTGATATCAAAATACACACTTGAAAGACACTGGTTATCATTGAATGAAGAAACTGGAGGCATGAATGATGTTCTTTACAAATTATACAGCATAACGGTGCGCAATACTGAATTATAGAGATGCCTTATCTTTTCCAATCAGTTATTTATTCAATAGAACTGGTTCCCACAACCAGACCAAGGTTTTTTGATCTTACCTTTGGAAATATCCGTGAATCTTAACGGAAATTACACCTGAAATTTGGCATTTATTTGGGATTTTTCATGCATAATTTCTCTTTACTTTGTGTTTTTCAAAATATAAATATTAGGTTGCTGTAATTCAACTTGAGCTGTTCTAATAGTTATATAATTTGAGCTAGTATCCGGTTTTATCCTTCTTTGCAGGGGGATCAGAAGCACTTGTTGTTGGCTCATCTTTTTGATAAACCGTGCTTTCTAGGATTGCTAGCTGTGAAGGTGGACTCTGTGTTTCTTTTCACGTTGAGGCTTATGCCAATAAGATCCTAAACTTCCTGTTCTCTATTGCATGCCAAACATGCCCTTAGTGTTTAACTCTGTTAGCTATATATTTTCTCACTTGTAGGCTGATGATATATCTGGATTTCATGCTAACACTCATATTCCAGTTGTTATTGGATCTCAAATGCGGTATGAAGTTACTGGTGATCCGCTATATAAGGTACTTTTTTGCCTTTTCTGATCAAGCAGTCTAATCTCTACGTCATAGTGTTGATATGCAGTAAACTAAATCCGAAGGGCTTTGAATTTGAATGAATTTCTCGTGTAAAGTTTCACTGAAATTTCAAGGTAATAAATTATGTCTTTTTGAAATATGATTCCATTTTTAACTTGATTTTGTCAGGAAATAGGGATGTTCTTCATGGACATCGTTAACTCTTCTCACAGCTATGCGACAGGAGGAACATCAGTTGGTGAGTTCTGGTATGAACAATGTAATTCCAAAAATATATTTTTACATTTATATAGCATCACTGTTTGTGACCGGCTAATTCATTAGAACTTTTTTCCGAGAATTTCACTTTTCATTTATACTTTCACTTGATCTGTTCGCAGGTCAGATCCAAAGCGTCTAGCTAGCACTCTACAAACTGAGAATGAGGAATCTTGTACGACCTATAACATGTTGAAGGTGTGCTGACAATCCTTTTATTTTTGTTAATTTTTTTATTAGGGTGGACTTACTATACCTTACAGTATTAAAGAAGTGCAAAAAAAGAAGCTGTAATATTATCTAGTGTACTGTATAGTCCACTCCAGTACTCTACCAAACTTGCTCTAAGGATATTCATACGTGCACCTATATTTGATATTGTAGGTTTCACGTCACCTGTTCAGATGGACCGAGGAAATGGCTTATGCGGATTATTATGAGCGAGCTTTGACGAATGGTGTGCTGAGCATCCAAAGAGGAAGGGATCCTGGAGTAATGATCTACATGCTCCCCCTGCGCCGTGGCGCTTCCAAGGCTCAAAGCTACCATGGATGGGGAACAAAGTATGATTCTTTTTGGTGCTGCTATGGAACAGGTGGGTATAACAGATCTTACTTTCAACTCTTATCCTTTCTGTTTTTGCAAGGATTATGTATTTTTCCTAATTATTCTAGAAGATATATCTGAATCCTCGTGTGTCTGAAACTTCATCGAGATTTTGAATTCAGTCCATGAATCCGTGCCTATCATGATTAACTGATTTCCTTAAGTATACAGTGTTTCTTGATAGAATGAATTGGACATCTTGCTACTTTATTTTTGTCGTATTTTAATTTATATTCTTTAAGATAAGCCCCTGTTTGGTTTGGATTAAAAACCAATTAAAATCTCAAGTTAAAGTTAACAGTTAATTTTAACCACACATTTCATGGGATCCACAACTTTTCAATCAAACATCTCTTCAACTTTTATTAAAATCTACTAAAAATCCGAGTTTAATCTCTATCAAACATGCAATATTCGGAGGAACAAACTTCTGATAGATCGAATTTTCTTTCTACCTTTACTGCTATAGGCATTGAATCATTTTCAAAACTGGGAGACTCGATATACTTTGAAAAGGAGGGAAATACTCCTGCTTTGTACATCATCCAATATGTGTCTAGCTCACTTGATTGGAAAATGGGACATATTTCCCTGAACCAGGAAGTAGAGCGTGTTGTATCATGGGATCAACGCCTTCAAGTGACAATGACAATTTCCTCAAAAGAGGTATGTTATTTCCAAGTCATCTTTCCCTTAGACCTCAGAATTTACGAGTTAATGTTGTCCTTTTGTCATTCTTCAGCAAACAGAAAATGCTGCATCTACGTTGAATTTTAGGATACCACCATGGACATATTCCAATGGTGCAAAGGCATCGTTGAACGGTCAGGACATACTGTTAGCAGCTCCAGGTAAAATTGATAATCCTCTTCCTTGTGCTGCTGTTAATTTCTCCTTTTTCTCCGAAGTCATTTCCTTATCATTTTAAAGTTGCTGTGTATGTTGAAATAAAAAAGACGATGAGACTACTGGATTTTTTTATTTTTTTGAAG
This sequence comes from Fraxinus excelsior, assembly GCA_019097785.1. NCBI lineage: Eukaryota > Viridiplantae > Streptophyta > Magnoliopsida > Lamiales > Oleaceae > Fraxinus > Fraxinus excelsior. The sequence continues at coordinate 19,522,016 of CM032626.1, forward strand.
CTAACTTTTTAATGTTCCTTCTTGTTGTAGGCAATTTTCTCTCACTGACTAAAAATTGGAATCCAGGTGACAAAATTACTTTGGGGCTGCCTATAAGTCTTAGAACCGAGACTATCAAAGGTATATCTCTTAGCATGAACCAACTAAAATTCTAACTAGAGATCTTGTAGTTAGAAACTACAAACCCAATATAATTAAGACAGAAGCACTGGAAAGCTTAGCGAATTATGAAGGAAAACACCCCATATGGGTTATAAATAACTAGTACTAATTACACAATCAAAAGAAAAATCCCTTCATTACAAATGCTGATGTGTTGTTTTGATTGCTTTAGACGACAGGCCTGAATATGCTTCTGTTCAGGCAATATTCTATGGTCCCTACCTTCTAGCCGGTTTTTCAAATGGTGACTGGGATATCAAAGCAGATTCTACTAAGTCTATTTCAGATTGGGTTACTCCAGTTCCAGCTGATTACAATTCTCATTTGATATCCCTTTCGCAAGAATCTGGGAATGCAGTCCTCGTCCTCACAAACTCCAATCAATCAATAAAAATGGATAATCTCCCTCAAGAAGGAAATGATTCTGCTGTCAGTGCAACTTTTCGACTAATTCTAAAAGATGCAACAAAATCTACAAAGTTTTCAGGGCCAACAGATGCTATTGGGAAATTGGTCATGCTAGAACCACTTAATTTTCCAGGCATGCTCATTGTGGATCAAGGAGTTGAACAATATCTTGGCATTACAGATTCATCGAAAGGTGGTGGTTCTTCTACTTTTCACTTGATTTCTGGGTTGGACGGGAAAAATGGAACTGTTTCCTTGGAGTCCGAGGACCATAAAGGTTGCTTCGTGTACAGCAGTGTTGACTATCAATCCGGTACAAGCATTAAGCTCAGCTGCAAATCATCAGATTCTGGATTTGAACAGGCAGCAACTTTTACTTTGAGAAAAGGATTGAGTGAGTATCATCCTATCAGCTTTGTGGCAAAAGGGACAAACAGGAACTTTCTTCTGGCTCCATTACTTAGCTTAAGAGATGAATCTTACACTGTATATTTCAACATTCAGTCATAAGGTGGGTTGGGGTAGTAAAGGTGGAATAGTTCTGAAAATCTAACAATTCAAAGATCAAACTCTACTGGTTTTATATTGGCTATTAGCTCTCTGCATCAAGTCTGAAATGAATATGTATGAGATAGACATTTAAAGAGAGATTTGCCACCCTAATAATGCTTAGGAGAAAGGCGTTTTATTGATTGAACCGTGTTTTCCTTTACAGTGTTGGTATACAATAAAGTTACATTTTTTTTTGATAGTTTAGCTCTTTGTTGACCTCAATTTTTGCACGGATACGTGGCGAATGGAATCCCGACCACCTCCCCTCTACGTAGGCATCACGCGCGCATTAGCACACACCGTTAGGAGGCAAATGTCGCCAGCTGAGAAAAGGTCGGACAACCGTTTGCACTCCGACGGTTGATTCAACAGCCAAATGAGAGAGAAGTTCGTGCAAGATACAGGAGAAGAGATTTGGCTAGGTTTAGAATGATACACTTTGGTGTGAAATGATCTCACATATATATGGAATTGGAAATGGGCTAAGTGGGGCTAATGGACTAAGACCAAGAATCTTCTTTTTTCGGAAATATCACATATAACCAAGAAAAATAAAATATTTCATAAAGTACTAGGTGATATTTTATATTCCAAAAATACTGAATATTATGACATAATGAATCAAAATTACCGAGCCCCATAATTTCAGGGTTTTTTTGTAACTGAAACACAATATTGCTGATGACAATTGACACGCACCCCATTAATTGTATCTCTATGTCTGTCATCTATTATTTTTCTTGAGAATAAAATAAAGCTAAAAGCAATGTCAGCTAATTTTCTCAATTACGTGAAGTAAATAAGGCTTCATCATTCTACTAATCTAACTGCATAGTTGTTCCAGGTTCATTTCGAAAATCAGCATATGCTATATATGGTCTTAGTATCTTGTCATCTTCATTCTATACAATTTTGGTGCTTTATGAGTTTGTTATTACTTGTTACTATCTCCAAAATCTTTGGGTCCAAGTGATGATTTCCGTCAATGTATGTAAAAATAACTGCCTCCTTTTAGTTGATGGTCAATGTTTCTATCATCACATTTTGTTTTTCTTCTTGTTGGAGAATTTATGGAAACCATGGTTATTTTCACCTGCCATGCTCTCCAGCTTCCGATTAAGCATTTTGCAGCATGTAAGAAGAGGGTTAGCGGTGGTTGTTTTTGCAGTAAGCGAATGTGGCTGCTCCTTAGAATGCACTCCTCAATTTGTGACCATCCTCTAGTTATGAGTACATGATGCTTGTGAATTATGAGATTATTACTTATTCAGCAAATATAGGGTTAATACCCTAAATAGTCATTGAACTTTGCCAAAAGTTTCTAGGAAGTCACTGAACTTCAAATCTTCCCTAGATAGTTACTCAACTTTGCAAAAAGTTCATAGGGGGCCACTGGATCATTGATGTATGAGGTCTCAATTTATGAAGTTCGGCGACCTCCTGAGAAGTTTTGGCAAAGTTCAGTGACTATTTATGGTATTTTTGAAGTTAGGTGACCTCCTGGGAACATTTGGCAAAGTTCAGTGACTATTTAGGATATTAACTCACAAATATGAATCAAATTGAATTTAAGAATCATTGGTATATGCTGAAATTAACTATGTGAGTAAAATATAAAAGCATGCTTGTTGTTCGTGTAAAACCTAATAGTATCATTCTCACGAGGAATAATGTCTATTTGTAGTTTAATAGCTACTATTAAATTCGAAGTGTAATGAAATCAAAAAGATGATTTGTATATTTTTTATACTAATCCTAAACTAACAATGCAAATAAAGTATTTATCTAATATGTGAATGTTTGTATTGTAATCTTGAATCCCCCTACTGTTATTTAGTTTAATTCTTAATTCTTAATCTAGTAAATTCATGTATTCAAGACAATCGATAATCTACTGTTATTTAATATTTTTTTCCAAGATATATTAAACCTATGTTTAATACTACCCGATCCTATTCCTAGTCTGAATTCATATGAAAAACATACATTGATTCATAAGATTTATCACACGTGATTGCACATGCCATAGATATTATTCATAATACCTATTGTCCATGTGTTGATTTTGCCGCGTTCTAGACTTATTGTGAGTATTCCTACACTACAACAAGCAACTTACTATCTAATTGGTGATCAAACAATTAAATAGTTCAATGGGAATGCAAAACCAATCGAGAAAAATCAAGAAGTACTAAATTAATTGTCTCGAATTAAAATAAATAAGCAACATGATTCATCATTCATCCAATATAATAAAAAACTAGCCTAACATTCTTATAATTAAATTACACAAGAATAATTGAAAAAAAAAATCACCCGGAAATAAGAAATATAGAAGAAGTAGGAAAAATCCACGTTTTTGACTCAAATCTTTAAACCGGGCTGTGAATTTTCAAAATCCTTGTATGATTCGCCTTGAATTGATGTGCTAGACTCTTTCTTGTGGTGAAAATTTGGATTTGATATGCCCTGAGTCGTTCATGCCGTTCAACTCCCTTAGAAAGTAGGTTAAATTTGATTTTTATAAGAATTTGGATAAAACCAGAAAATTGGGCCGTTCTGGCCCAGAATTGGCATGTGCGCACGCGCCGTGTATTTCCTTGTCCACACGCCGTTCAAGTAGTTTGCTCCCAGTAAATAAAAACTAAGCCCGTGCGAGTGCGCATGCATAAAATCTTCCAATTGTTGCACTTTGTCCCCGAATTGCATTCTTTATTTATTTTGGTTCTTTCTTTGTATTTTCTTGACCCTCCATCTTTTAATTTCGTGTAATTGACTCCAATATCTCTCCAATCATCGATACTAGGTCCGAATCATCTATTAACACTTTGTGATTTAGTCCCCAAACTTTGGATTAGGTCCAAATTTCGTGTAATTGTTACACTTTGTCCCCGAATTGCATTCTTTATTTATTTTGGTTCTTTCTTTGTATTTTCTTGACCCTCCATCTTCCAATTTCGTGTAATTGACTCCAACATCTCTCCAATCATCTATACTAGGTCCGAATCATCTATTAACACTTTGTGATTTAGTCCCCAAACTTAGGATTATGTCCATTTTTACCAATTTTAAGCCAATTTTCTTCAATTCCATGATTTTGCATCGAGATGTACATTACATACCAAACAAAATATATACATAAAAAAGCCACAAATCATTTAAAGTAACGACAATTACTTTAGTTTAACGACATAAATGAGTGTATAAAATATACTTATCACTTGTTGGCATCAAATATTTTCTTTGGCACAAGCATATTCGAATCGTTTAACATACCGCATGAATCCAGTGATTTATTTTGTCATTATAATCATACATGAGATGTTAATAGAAAATTGAAGATATTGTCATCGTTGAATCATATTCAAAGTGTCCACATCCTATTTGGTTGGAAAATAGGTCCAGTCCCAAAGTGTCTGTATTCCACAATGTGTTCATGGCATGATACATGGATGTCATGTCACAGGTTGTCCTTTTGGGGAGATTGATTAGCATTTGTGATTTCTTTCGTGTCTGATTTATTTGATTTTTGAGGAATTAATCTGCATATCTGTTATTTAATTTAATCGCACATTATGTCCTAATTAACTTATGGAAACTTATGGATTTATAAATAACATTTTTCATAATGGATGCCATAATTGACAAATGGCGGCTCCCTATAATATTTTGTCAATCTTCGCTTGACTTGACTTAGCGTGATGGTCCATTGAAAGCAGATTTTAATGTTACTCTTTTTTGGGAGTCTCATATATAAAATTATATTGATGATAAATGTCCTACTATGGATATTCATTTAAAAAAATATGTATCGTTATAACTTTATTAGGAAAAACTCTTAAGGAAAAAAATTATAATAAATAAAAAAGAGTAAATTAGTATTTTAAATACTCTACAAAAGTTGTCTCATTAAAAAACTTGTTAGAAAAATCCAATAACACAACTTAATAAATAATAATAAAAAAAAGAGCACAACGCGTATATATTCTCCCCTACACAATAATATCATTTGAATTATATTCTCCCTACATTAAAATCTTTCAGAGATAGTATTAATAATCACGCGAGATGAATTTACTATAACCACATTTATTATGCATATCAAATTTCATGTACTAATAGGATAACAATATAGACTTGTGATTTCATCTACCACATGGTAATTTATCTATTTATACTAGTATTTTTAAAATTCATAACGTTAGGAGTCATGCATTACATATTTCAACTTTTTCACATTTTGAGTATATACACCTTTAGGTGTTCGAACTATAGGTCCAAAACTTTCAAATTTCTCTAATAAGTTCAATTTTGCTAGGAATGCGTCCTTTTATTTTGCCAATCGTTTTTTTTTTTTTTTCAATTTGATATACTTCATGAATTTATTTCAATATAATCACTATTCATTATATGAAACAATACATTATGTACAAAAGTATTGTCAATAATTTTTTCTTTTCATTATATTTCTATCTCATAACGACATGATTAATTAAGATATCTCTACTTTCAACAAGTATTTGAACCTCTCTTGGAGTTTTATAATTAATTATGTTTATTATATTTTGTCTCCATAATGGGATCATTTTTCTTATTTGCCTTTTTTTTTTTTTGGAGAATATTTATCTTCAGGCATGCTATTTATATATTGCAATATATTTATCTTTCTATGACATTAATACAAGATGGGAGCATCTATAGCTAATATATAAGATTTATTAATCTCTTATAGGTAAGTACATCTTGCAATTGAGTTATCTTTTTATATTGTCAAGTGCGATGGTATAGATAGGACAATATGATGCATTATGCATTATTTCTAACTACTAATTTCTTTCCCCTAATGCTGAGAAAACAATTGATGGTCAACAACCTAAGTTATATATTATCACTCATTTGGGTTTAAGAAACTTTTATTAGAGGTTTAAACTAAACATGTATTCTTAGCATTCTTTAACATCCATCTTAGTGCAATGCGGTGGAATAATTATACCTATATTGCTTTATCAAAAGTTGCTAGATGAAAAATATTATGCTCGACAATAAGCCAATTATAACGGGGAGAACTTTGATATTGGCTTGATGCGCATAAGTTTTGCTACACATAAATAACAATTTCTAAACAAAAATGAAAAGTACTTTGCTCTCAATAGTAATGTTTAAGGAATTAATTGAAGGCACTTAATAATTAATTGTGTTAAACTAACATTTATCAAAAGTTTGAGATGTAGACTCACTAACATTGACTTGATATATTGTCTTGATGGTATATTCTGAAAATAATGATTACAATTTAAAATTTAAACACGTAATTTCGCATATTTCAGGTTACAAACATCATGAAATCATCTAGTGTGTGTGTGTGTGTGTGTGTGTGTGTGTGTGTGTATATATATATTTAGATGGTCAACAAGGAGGTGATGGAGTGATATATATATCATCCTAATTAATTTTTAAGATTATAAGAATTTAATTCTAATTTTAGTCAAGATCAATTTATAACAAAGAGAACAAGTGTTATATGGGTATTATTTGGATTGAAGAATTTTCTAGTTCTTCGTTGAATGTCCATTTGAATTCTTAATTTCGTATTATTATTGATCCAGTGATGATCCAATTAGCCGCAACAATAAATAATTCATTCAGTAATTAAACTTCAAGTTCAACACAGTATTTGTTTCAATTATATCAATATTGCTATAAATCATGACTTATATTTTAGAAATGTAGTAGGTTTCTCTTTAATTTTGTAAAGAATAAATTACTATAAACGGTAAAATTTTATTCTCCCACATAACGTAGTATTAGCTCTTCCAAAGTATCAAAATAATACTCTTCTAAAATATTGACATAAATAAATTTTTGCTTCTTTAGAAGTGGTTTAATTAAAATTACAATTCTCCGAGATCGATACCATATTTACATTGAAATTTATAAATTTATGATTATTCATGAAAGTATAATATGCTTAAATTTGTGATTATTCAAGAAAAACAAAATACTTTTTAAATGTGTTAACATGATATTCCTCTAGAATATTATTTTAACATGAAAATTGTGTTAACATGATATTCCTCAAGAATATTATTTTAACATAAAGTCATGCTTCTTCAAGATTGATGACACAACTTTGTTTAGAATATTGATACATACTTGGTTATGATTGTTCACGAGCAATAGAATAATAATTCTGAGTATTGGTATAATGTGGGTTGTGTTTATTCGAGAACATCAACACCATATAGAATAAATATAATTTTTAATTACGCTACTTCAGGCGTGCAAGTAAAGATCATTGAATATTCCTGCTCTATTAAACAAAAATAATAATATTATATTTTTTTTGAAGATATTAAAAATTTTAAAGTTGTGCTTTCCAGGAGCAATATTAATACATTATTTTATCGTAATATAAACATATGCTTCTCAGGAGAATTAATCAAATCAAAAGATTTATTTAAAATTTTACAAATATGATATATAATAGATTTTTTTTTTTTGGAAGGATAGAGTTATTTGGATTTGACAGACCTAAAAAGAATTTGGAGATAGATGATTGTTTGATACAAAAGAGTCTTCTTTGTCTAGCCAAAGGGCATATATAACAAGGGACATATCTATTGAAACTATTACATGGCAATTGCAATTGATCCTTTAACGTTTCTAATTTCTGGAAAGATAAATGGCCAAGTCTATGATACCATGTATGAGAAGTTATATTGTTTACTGTTGAAAATACAGAACCAAATGTGTTGTGAGTCATATTACGATTACTAACAACCGAATTACAAGGATCGGCATCTACAATGTAAAGATCAGCAACCTTTCTACCCTTGCCAATCATCCTCAAACTGGTTAAAGAACTAATAGACAATACATTGAACTTGAATTGGGGTACAAACAATACATCCTTAAGCAACATGTCATGATTGAGTTTCACAGTACCACTGAAATATACATGGATTCTATCATGGTTTAACAATGTGACACAAGCATTCTGAATGGACTTCATTGTATGAAATGTTGACTTTGTGAAACATATATGAGTTGTTGCTTCTGAATCCATCACCCAACTAGGGGAATTGAGTTTTTAGTTAAGGGAAATAGAGAAACAAGTACCTGATAAATGACCACCATTAGTATCTCCTTCATTATCAACTTTAGCTGCTGTGTGGTGAGTACTTAGCATACTCATCAGATGATCATGTTGGTACTGTGCAGGATTTAAGGTTTGCACAAAGTCTCCTACCTTTCCAAGTGTCTGTTCTTGTCTGTACTGTGCAGGATTTAAGGTTTGCACAAAGTCTCCTTACCTTCCCATGTGTCTGTTCTGGACCATATTCAGATACTTGATTCACAGTAGCATGATTAGTGCTGTTATTTGCAACAGATTGGTTTGGAACATGTCTTTGCTTGGCCTTATATCCAGGTGGATACCTGTGCAACTTACGGCACTTGTCCACAACATGATCATTATAACCACAATAGGTGCATATTGGTCTCTCTTTTTTCTGATTTTTAGTATAAGACTGCCCTGCAGAAGAGGTTTTGGCTTCATTTCTGATATATAAGGCCATGTTACAGCATTTGTACTAACATTTCGTTGATGCTTCTCTTGAGACACCAGTGCAAATACCTTATTGATAGGGGAATGGGACCCATTAGCAATAATTGTCCTCTAACCTAAACAAGTGAATCATTTGACCCCATAAAAAACGAGATAACATACACCATATGATAGTGATCAACTAACTTCTTGTTACATTCACATTCACATTTTCCATGAGTGCAAATAAGTCTATAGTTGCTTAATTCTTCCCAGATGGTTTTCAATTTGGTAAAATACACTCCTATGGAAGATTTCCCTTGATTGTGATTCATCAATTCTCTCCTTAACTGAAAGGGCAATTCCTCTGCATTTCAGGAGTTCTGTTAATCTAACTATCTATTAGCCTCTATTAATAGTAGCGTCTATGTTGTCTATTTCTTGTATTGCTGCTTGATAAGTATTTCAAACAATATTAAAGAAGAAAACGAAGTTAAAATCTCATTTATCGTAACACTCTGTGCTCAACGTGCTGTTAAACAACTTCTCATCTGTCGATTCTTATGAATTACAATCGTAGATTCTATCACAGTACTAGTAAGTGTTAAAATCAGAAGTGGGCTTTTTAATTTGAAGTTCGAACTGGAATTGTTAAAAAATAATAATCTAGGAATAGAAATCAAATACTCATAGGATCTTGAATGACACTGTTCAACATGTAGCAAATTTGTAAGATTCGACAAGTAGCAAGTTTGCAAGGCCCAAGTAGCAAGTAACCCAATTAATCAGATTCATTCAATAATTGAATAATATTACTCTCATTTCGTATTCACTATTGAACGCACTGTACACGCTGTTCACCTTCTTGAGGTGTTGCATGCGGAACTACAACCAAATTGGATGCTAGGATTATATTGGTAGATTTTGAATGTTGTTTGGTGATATATTTGCAGTGAATTAAGAATATTGAAATATGCACTAGGTAACATATTTTATTTATTTTAGATATTGAAAGATAATTTGTTTTGTCAACATAATCTAAAAAAAAAATGTTATGGATAGAAGCGAAATGAAATTGGAACTAAAGGTTTAGGTATGATTCCAATAATTACGTGATCCTAAATATTTTATTTATGAATTATCTGAAGTGTAATGATTAGTTTTCGATATTGAAATATTCGGACTGATCCATCAAACATCGAAACATAGTTAAAATCTTAATTCAACATGAAATCAGGCCGTCGTTTTAGATTTTTGTCAAAATCAAAATTAACAATTAATTTTAATTGCATATTTTATGAGGCTAACAAATTTTCAAGTACACATTTAATAACTTTCATTATAATTTACTACAAATATAACTTTAATCCACACCAAACATGGCAATAACCTTCCAATGTTAGATGAAAGATAATGCTATTTGTACATAGCATTAACCCCTCCAATAGGGGCCGACCATGTGGTTATTATGTGAACCCTTATGGATAATGCTATGTACCTCATATGAATACACAAGAATGTAGTTAGAGGTATCAAGGCGGACGGACCAACCAGACCTGTGAAAATCGGCCCGGATTGACCCAAGACCGCGGGCTGACTCGTGACCCTAGGGGCAGTTCACGAGTCAAGGATGTGTGACCCGCGAGCTTTGTGGGTTGCACTTTCACGGATCGCGGTTAACCGTGATCTGTGAAAAAAAAATAAAAAAAATAAATATTATAATTAAGTAGGTATCAATCTAATTGAGATGTACTTAAATTATAAATTATAGTAAAAGTAGGTATCAACTTAGTTGTGATGTACTATACTATAAATATTTGATAATAGTAATTAGAAATGCATTTAGTTGTTATTTGTTTAAGTTAAATTTAACTTTTCAAATTTATAAATAATTCATATAACATTAAATTTGAATTCTATGCAAACATTTCTTAGTATAAATATGAATTTATCATTTTATTCAATTCTTAGTTTACATTTAAATTTTTTTTTTTTTTTTTTGCTATAAATATGAAAAATTCTATATTTTTATAATTTTATTTATACAATTATACGGGCCAAACCGGAACAAACCGTGACCTGTAACCCGCATGGCTCGACCCAGATGAGTCAGCGGGCGGACCTGGGTTGTAGTCCAAAATTGTGGGCCGACTCGTAACCCGTAGCGGACGAGCTTTTTTTCACGCAAACCGTTACCGAGCTCATATGTTAACGGACCGACCCGATCCAGACCACCCTGATTGACACCTCTAAATGTAGCCCTGTACTAACACAATTATCCAATACGTAACATAATGCTATTAAAATCAACTATTTAAATTTTGAATTATGCTACATTACTAGGGCCCATGCCATTGGGCCACCTGACCCCACGTGATAGGTTGGGGGAAACTTTTGGTCCCCTGTGCTTGTATAGGGCCTCCTTAAATTTTCATCCGAAAAAGTGCATTGTACTCGCTTCCCATTGGTTAAATAATGCTAAACGAGGATCGCAATCTGGACTAATCCTCATCGTCCATTACTAATTCAATCGGATGGCCTACATTTCCCCATCCCCAAATTTTCAAACCCTCCCGCCTCTCCCAATTTTCACCCAAATCCATATAAATATCCCCTAAAAACAATCAATACCACAGATCATTCGCAAACAAATAATTGGAATTATTGTTAGTGCTTAGCATCATATCTCAGTAATCAATGGCACGTACAAAGCAGACGGCCAGGAAATCCACTGGCGGGAAGGCTCCAAGGAAGCAGCTGGCGACAAAGGCGGCGAGGAAATCAGCGCCGGCTACCGGAGGTGTCAAAAAGCCTCACCGGTTCCGCCCTGGCACGGTGGCGCTGAGGGAAATCAGGAAGTACCAGAAGAGCACTGAATTGTTGATAAGGAAGCTTCCATTCCAAAGGCTTGTGAGGGAGATTGCACAGGATTTCAAGACTGATCTTCGCTTCCAGAGCTCTGCCGTGGCCGCGCTTCAGGAGGCAGCTGAGGCTTATTTGGTTGGACTGTTTGAGGATACGAATTTGTGTGCTATTCATGCCAAGCGTGTCACTATTATGCCAAAGGATATACAGTTGGCTAGGAGGATTAGAGGCGAGAGGGCTTAGAAAGTTAGAATTACTCAGTATGCTTATAAATTGTTGGGGGAATTAGAGTATGATGAAAATTATGATCTGGGTTGGAATGTGATTGGAATCTGTTTCAATTTGAGGTGTAAACTTTATGAAATCAAATGATAAATTGGAGAAATTGAGTGACTTTTTAATGTTATTATTTCATTTTGATTTAGTTATTTCTCAAATCATCTGGGAATATTTACTTTCGTCCATTTTCAAATATGGGCTTGTCATGCTCTGATTTCTTAGTTTGTGACCTTTCCATGGCTAGAGCTGAGGCCTTCAAGCTCGGTTGCTTCACCATGTCTTGTTGGGACGTTAGTTTGACATCATTAATTGTGAAGGACAACTATGCCCAATCAAATTGAATGGATGATAAAAATTCATTCGCTCCCCACTTTGTAGACTTTGGTTTTATTTTAAAATTGTATTGTTTTTTATATTCATAATTGTATAGCGAAGATACTCATCTTAAGGATAATTAGTACATACTGTTCTTATTTTTTATTGTTATTGTAGAAAATGTTCATATCTTTTTTTTTTAATTCGACATTTGATTTTGCAAAAGGTCATTTTATCTATTTTCATTCATTTTCTCTGTTAAGTGAATGATATTCTTGTAATTTTTTTTTTCTTTTATCCCCATTTGAACCCATTTTCTCCTTTGAAATATCAAATTCGGGCAAATCCAGATTGGCCATGTTCATGTATGCTTGAGCCCTTCTATAAAGTTCCTTCACGTTTGTACTCTTGAGTTCTTACACCTTCACATACTTTCCTCATTAAACAAATGAAATCCATTATTTGAAAAGGCAATTAAAAGAAACCAATTATCCAATTGAGCAAATCTTTGTACGCAGCTTCTTTGCCTACTTATTATCTCTCAATTTCAATTTGCAAGTTGCATTGTTCAGATTGCAAGTGATTTTCAGTGAACTATTACTGAAAGAGGTTTCATACTCAATGTACTTGGTTGCTTGAGTTCAAAATCCCTCATGAATCACATGACTTAAAAATACACAACAAATATTACTTTGCTAACAACTTGTGAATGGTTACTTTTTCATATCTCTTTGAGGTTCTCACTTATTTTCCTACTTTGAACAACACGTTGCCTTGTTCCTTTTTCTTACTGACAATCTCAATCTTTTCTTGGTGTTCATATCCCAAGAAACTAAATGTTAGTTTTCAGAGAGAAATAGCGGAGAAAATGGGTTCAAATGGATGAATATTTTGCACAATCAAATAAGAACGAAATGTCAAAAAATGGAAAGTAAGAACACTTTTCACAATAATAATAAAAGGTAAGGACATTATGCACTAATTACACTCATCTTAAATATAAGATTTAAGATGACATATTAGTTAATGCTACATAATCGTTGACCTGTAAGCATCTTTTATTGAACGAATTTGTAGCATTCTTTAATATAAATTTTGATTTAAGATTTTTACTTGAAAAGAATTCCAAAATCTTTTTGTGATTGAACACCCTTAGTATTTCATGTCCACAATTTTGCATTTTTCATCATTCATATGTTTAGGGCTGAGCAAATTCAATCAGGTTGGTTGGGTTGGAAAATCAAAATTAAGGTCGGGTTGGATCACGGGTTATGAATTAAAACCCAACCCAACGAATTAAAATTTTTTAGTTAGCCAATGAATTAAAAAATTTAACAATTAAAATGGAAAAACCTAAACAAACACAATAGTTGAGATGATGACTTAAAATGTACAAACATCCCTTTTTTTAGATAGATTGAGTGACATGAATACTATGTACAAATGCAAAATAACGACGATAGAATAAAAATTAAGGACGTGATAATGAAATGATTAAATTCCAAAAAAAAATGCAAAAGTAAATGCTCTATAGTTTCAAACTTATTTGTACATTATTTTTCATAAAGAATTCCTTGCATAGATTGAAAACAACAAAGACTTTCAAATGGTTTCAAATGGCAATCCCCGCCCCGCCGGGCAGATTTTTTTGCCATCTCTAGTTGTGTTGGGTTGGGTTTGTATTTGTGTTGGATAAAAAATCGACCCAACTCAACCGAACATATGGCCTCAATCTCAAAAACAATGGAAGGTGATTTTTTTTTTTTTAATCAACAATCTAATTGTCAAATTTTGTGAGATTTCATGCCAAAATGTGTTCTAGGCACTAGTCTATTTTGGTGTAATTTCTCATACAAATTTTCACACTATTTCTGTCACTTTTTTTTAAAATTAGTATTGGAAATTGAGGAAAGTTGAACAGAGGTTGAGGGAAGTGAATTTGAATTCCATTTAAACTATTCCCAATAGCCAACTTTAAGGTCTTGCGGGTTAGATCATCCGACATGTGTGACCCATGATCCGATTTTTCCTACATCTTTCACTCGCACATGATAAGCTTGACCCAAACCATACAGACAATGGATATCACACTTTAGATCATTCTAAAGATCTATTTTACAAAGATTCATATCGCAAATACATCATGACTAACGAGTACGTATTATAACTCACAGTGTTATAAACTTCTCAGAGATATATATGTAGCTCTACTAGAGGTGTATCTCATCTCGCTATACTCCAAACTCATTTTCCAACATCAAGTCAACTATTTTTGATCCCTCAAATATGGAACATATTTGAACTCCGTATTGTATTTTTGTATTCACATTTATGTTTTATACCCTAAACGGTTAATATAATTGTTCAGTCGAATAATACAAACAGAAAAGTTGGTCAAAATATTTTTCATTTCCTACTTGGATCTTTAACTTTAAATCAACTGCTTTCCTAGACATGTTCTTTCAAATCGAATCAATCTTAATTATTGGTAATATGTTAAAGTAGCAATATTGAAATAAAATCTCGAGAGATAGTAAAATTAGCCAAAGGTACATATAATGTTATATAAACATCAAAGTCTCATACAATGAGGAAGCATCAATTCATTTACTCATTTATCCAATATCGATAGTAAAAGAACACGAGGTATGACATACGTGTTACATTGTTTTCCAATATCGATTCATTTATCCAATATCCATTTTTTGAGGTAATAGATTTTGGAATAGTGAATTTTTTAATTTTTTTGTAAATGTATGGTTAAAAAGTAGGAAAATTTTGACTTTATGAGTAAAATTATTTTACCGATAGAATGTATAGTTGAAAATGACTTTTGAAAAAAAGTGAATTTTGGGGAAATGAGGGCTCAAACAAGGGTTAAGTTAACAACATCAACTCAATCACATTTGAAAATAAGATCATCTACACTTTTCTTGTATTTGAAAAAGTTTTTGATCTCTATTCTTTAGAGTAGTAGGACCCACATCAATTCTAATATTGTGCGATTGATGCTCTCCAAAGCATCATGTTCTTTAGTACACCCAAAATCTTATCATGCCAAATATCCCATTCAGCTTATCAATTTTATAAAGGTCAATAACTATAGATTTTGATGCCCCAAACTATCAGATTTTAGAGATAATAATATTGTTTATCAATGCCCATTTATTCACATATACCATTTTGCATTTAAGGAAATTTACATATACGGTAGTTCAATATTATTTATAGAGTTGAAAGTTCACTTTGTTTCCAATCATCATCCACAATCCTAATGTTTAACTATTATAAAATTAATTTCATAATGCAAAGTTTCATAAGTTCTAGGCGAGTTTAAATTAATTCTTCCAATCTTAGAACTCTCACCCAGTTATCGATTAAATAGTTATAAATCTTGCAATTACCAAACTATCGCTCAATCAATAACCAATAGACCTAAGTCAGAATCTCACTCATTTTACTGACCCTAACATTTATAATAATCCATGAATTATTAGATATAAAGTAATTCAATAAGACAATATCATAATATGCAATAAGAGCATAAATAATTACATTTATCCAATTATATCATGTATCACGATATTGCAAATTAACTATTTTCATGTATTTATAAAACACATTTTAAACTTTAATTACATTAAAAGGTACATTAACCATATGAAAATATAATATTTATAAAATTCAAAATAACACAAGGACCAAAATGTAATATTCAAAATTACAATATGACCCCATGCTCTCTCATGCACCCATGACGGGGGGTGGGTGGGTGGGGGTGGGGGTTATATATATTTTGGTTGGGATGCGTGACATGCGCCCCCCAATTGCACCGGATGCGCCATCCATCTAGAAGTTTTACTGTCAACTTTTTCATTTGCACCCCTAATTTCAACGTTCTAAGTTCATCTATTTGATCAGAATTTAAAAATTTCATACTTAACATTGTGTTTGGAACAACAACACAACACATGGAGAGTGAGGGTGAAAAAATGTTTTCTTTTTATTCTTCAAAATTTTCAAAATCCAACCTTAACTTTAAAACCTCATTACTTGTTTGTTTTAGGTCCAAGCTGAAAAGATCATTGAAATAAATTTCTAAACATACCAATATGACTGCATGACAATCAACAAACAGAAAGCAGTAAATTTTAATGTTTCTGCATAATTGATTAGGTTTTCAATTTTCTCCCTAATGCAATAATAAAATTGATGAAACTTTGCAGGTGAAATCTACTGCATATCAGATACAAAATTCCAAATTTTCATTAATTTTAGGTATGTATTTAAAAAATGCCATTAAAAACCACAAGGTTTTAAAATTTAGCATACAAGATTCATAACTCATTTGAATTATGTAATGTCATATTTAAATATTAAATACTGTAAAGAATTCAACCTTAAGGCTTTGATATCCGTTTAAGAATTTGCAACACTCTTTAACATAAATTCCGGTTCATCGTTCTTACTTGAAAATAAGAATTCAAAGGTATTTTTTTGTGTAATAGAATTACCTTTCTATTTCATGTCCCCGATTTTGCATTTTTTAGCACTCTTATGATATCAATCTCAATTACAGTAGAAGTAGATTATTATCCACAATCCAAATGCCAGATTTTGTGATAGTTCATGCTAAAAATGTAGTTCTAGACACCTTTTTATTTTGGTGTAATTTTTCATACGAATTTTCACACTATTGCTTTCATCTTTTTTCTCTTCTTGTCCAAGAAAAGTGTAGAAGGTGGAGGGAAGTTGAATACAGGTTAAGGGAAGTTGTGAGTTTGAAGTCTGTTCAAATCATTCTTTCCAACTCACTTTAAACTCACGCAGGCCGGATCACCCCACATGGACAATACACAACTCGATTTTTCTAACTCTTACGAATTGCATTATGTAAATTTTTATGTACGTGTAGCAAGATCATTAATTAATTACAAGTACACAATAAAGTAAAATACAAGAAAAAATCATTCTTTATTTCATATGCATTGTTTAATTCTCAAACATGTATTAGAGGTGTTAGGTCCAATATTGTAATTGACATATTTGTGAACAAAAGGGTTTTAATTGAACACTTGTAAAAAGTCAAAACTTGGATGCAATTTTGTATAGATGAGTTAAGTTAGAATTAGATGTTGAAAACAAGGAAAATGCGGCATCGGAATTTCCCTAGACTGTCGTCATGACTTGGCTCGAGTTGCAAAAATAGAAACATTATCTCTCGCCTTTCGCCTCGCTGTCGCTCGAGCAAAACGCTTCCTCGCTTAAGTGACCTATTTATGCGGCCATACCTAATTTGCAATTTTAAAGAGTTTTACACGGGCCATAATACCTAAACGCCCCAACTATAAATACAGATGTTTGGGACGAATTTTGGAGGGTTGTCTTATTGTGCCTAATATTCATATCATCTTTTAAGAGATTTAAGAACACAATTCATTGGTGGGATTATTCATTCTTGAGACCCGGCAACCGAGTTTTAGGAAAACATCAAGCTATATGATTGTAGAAGAAAATGAAGAAGAAGAAAATGAATAGGTGATTCATGTGTATCTACTTGGAAGAGGTGATTGTAGAATATTGTGAGTCTGTAATTTACAGCAGATCTTGGAAGCTATATGATGTAGATCGAGAAATCTAGCAGGTTGGTTAGATAGTGTCTACGGCAGCAGATAATGAGTCTGGAGGAACAGAAAATCTTGGAGATTACATGAATTACAATAACGGAAACTAGTGTAATTTGTTGGCTGTAAACGAATTGTAATTCATATTATCTATAGTGGAGGTAACTAGCTTGGTCTTGGAGTTTTTACCCAGTTGGGTTTCTCTGTCATCATATCGGTGTTCATTATTTACTACTTTCCATATTACAAACCGTGGTATTCAAAAATAGGATAATTGAATTGTGTTAGGTCCAATATTGTAATTGACATATTTACAAAATGGACTTAATTGAACACTTGTAAAAAGTCAAGGACTTGGATGTAATTTTGTATAGATGAGTTAAGTTAGGGTTAGATGTTAAAATATGGAGAATGCGAGGTCGAAATTTCACTAGACTGTCTTTATTACTTGACTCGAGCGGCAGAAACAGTAACATCATCGCCCGTCTTTTGTTTCGCCCTCGCTCGAGTGACAACTCTCTCGCTCGAATGACATATTTATGCGGCTAGACCTATCACGATTTTAAAGACTTTTACATGGCCCATAACACCAAAACGTCCCTAACTATAAATACAGATGTTTGAGACGATTTTCAAGAGGTTGCTTCATTGTGCTACATTGCAAAATACATTATTCTTTCTTTGAAGATCCAGAACAAAATCCATTTGTGAAATTATTCATTCTTGAGATCCGGTAACCAAGATTTGGGAAAACTTCAAATTGAAGAATCCAAAACACATGACTTCCTTAACACTTCAAGGAAGGTACTTTCTCAGTTGGACTTCAGAAGTTTCTGGAGGTTGAGAGAGGTTGGACTACAAGCGCTGGAAGAAGAACATGAAGGTAGATCGGGAAATCTAGTAGGGTGGTTAGATAGTATCTACGGTAGCAGATTGTGAGTTTGGAGGAACAACAGATCTTGGAGATTACAGGAATTACAATAACGAGAACTAGTGGAATTTGCTGGCTGGAAACGAACCGTAACGCACATTGTTTATAGTGGACGTAACCGACTTGGTCCCTGAGTTTTTACTCAGTTGGGTTTCTCCGTCATCAAACTTTGTGTTGTTTATTGCTTTCTAATTATTATAAAGTGCGGTAATTCAACATAGGATTAAATTGGACTGTTTGTTTAACCATCTAGAAACTCATTAAAAGTGACTTGTTGTTTTAGTTAATATAATTTCGCACGTAAGGTCAAACTTAGTTAGTAAACGCGTATTTTCAATTGGTATCAGAGCCTAATTTTGATTCCTGACATTAAATTATCTAAATGAATAGTTCATTATCTGTCCCGCCATATTTTGATGGCAGTAATTATGCCTATTGGAAGGTGAGAATGAGAGCCTTTTTAAAATCTATGAATAAACGAATTTTGCTGAGTGCTGTGAATGGTCAGAGTGCCCCTTGTACTACTGTAGAAAACGTAGTGACCCCCACTCCCATTGCTAATTGGACTAGGACAAACTTAGACGAGTGTAACTGGAATAGCAAAGTCTTATATGCCTTATTCATGGCGATATCTGTAGAAAAGTTTAGGAGAGTGTCTATGTGTGAGGTGACCAAAGAAGTTTGAGATATTTTACAGACCACACATGAGGAAACTCAAGCTGTTAAGAACTCTAAACTACAAATGCTGACCACTAGGTTTGAGAAGATTAAAATGAGAGAAGATGAGACGTTTGATGCCTTCTATGTGAGCTTAAACGATGTGGTAAATTCTAGTTTCAACCTAGGTGAGAGAATCTCAGAGCTTAAAATTGTTAGAAAAATTCTTAGATCCTTACCTGAGCGATTTAGAGCTAAAATTATCGCTATTGAGGAGAGTAATGTTATAGACTCTATTAAGGTGGAAGAACTGGTTGGATTTCTCTAAACTTATGAGCTAACCTTAGATAAACCTGATAAGGATAAATCTTTGGCCATGAAATCCGTGAGAAAGACCCATATCGAATTTTCTGATTTTGATTTACCAGATGATGAGGAGTTAGCTTACCTGGCCAAAAAATTTCGAAAAATGTTTAGGAAGAAAAATAACCCTCAAAAGAGATACAAATGTGGCCCGAGTGAATCCAGGAGAAAATCTAAATTCGTGAGGTGCCATAATTGTCGAGGTTTTGGCCATGTTAGAAGTGAGTGCCCTAAAAGTAAGAGACATTCGGATAAGACTATGAATGCTACTCTCACTGATGACGAGTCTAACTCGGACAATCAGAGTGAAAGATCCACCCGTGAGGAAAGTGGAAAGTATATTGCTTTTACTACTAGAATTAGGAATGAATCTGATAAGGGGAGTGAGAGGTTGATGACTTAGATAGTAATGAGGATTCTGATAAAAAGTTTGAGAGTGAGGAAGATATCCAAGAGGCTTATGATGAAATGTATGATGAGAGTCTTAAGATTCTTATAAAGAATAAAGCATTGAGTGCGACAAATAAGAAACTTGAATTGGAAAATGAGAAGTTTGTAGCGCATATTAAGGAATCTACCTCTATCATAAGTGAGTTGAAATCCATGAGTGAATCTTTAGATACTCAGGTTAAGAACCTCATTTTTGAGCTTGAGAAGTCCTCTAAGAGAGTCAGCGAGTTGACCACTGAGAGAGAGAGAGAGAGAGAGACATTAGAAATATAGGTTAAGAACCTTTTGAACAATATAGAATATTCTAAGTCTCAGTTGTTTGCCTTCTCTAGTGGTTCTGAAAATTTAGATAACATTTTAGGAATAGGCAAGCCGGATGGAAATAAGGGAGGTCCTGGTTTTAAAGAAAACCTTGCTAGTACTTCTAGACCACATTTGTATCTGCCACTGACCAACCCAAATACGTGCCTAACCCTGATCTTATGGATACAAATTTGTTAGATAGAGACCTACTAGATAACGTAGGACTCGTTGACCTAGGAATAGACATCAGCGTCCACATAATGTTGGTCCTAGGTTTGTCTCGACCTGCTTTCACTGTGGCGAGTTAGGACACATACGACCTAGATGTCATAAATTTTTGAATAGACATCGAGTCAAAAGCTTTGATAGGGATAGATATTTGGAGTTTGTTGGTTAGACTGGATTCCTTACTAATCAAGTGACTCGTTTGATCGAGTTGATGACACAATTGTTTGGGAATCGTTCTCGTACTAGACAAGTTTGGATGAAAAAGAGTGATCTTAAAAACTTTAAAATAGATCATGGTGCTCTTAAAGTTAAGAACGTTTACATACCTAACTGATTAAGTATTTTTGATGTGTGCTCATGCTTTACTCTTCACATGACATTGAGTTATGCATGCATCACGTTTAATTACTTATTTGTTCTCATGCATTTTTACTTTCAGTTCTTTGTGTTTTGTTTGTGTGCTCGGTGCTTTCATGTTTGAATCTAAAACAAAAAACAAACAAAAATAATTTTTTTTTGTTATTATGATTTTTCATTTAAAAAAAAAAAAGAAAACAAAATGATTTTGATTTGGAAATTGTTTTACAACATGATATATAATACACTTGATTTTGTTGGTTGTAATCAAGAATGAGGTTACTTAGTGAGCTGTAATATAATTTCGATGACTAGCTCATGATACCTATGAAGTATTTAATATGTCTCTTCAATACTATCTGCACTGCACACACTATGATCTTGACAGTGAGACTTTACCACGTGTATGAGATTTGGGATGTCAGTCACATGTTAGTAGGGTGACTTTGAACATGAATTGATCATTTTATTTAGATCTAAGCTCGATATTATCCCTGCAAGAATCAATTTATGTCGAAAAATAAAAAAAAGGGCTCAATATCTTAATGATACTTTTCGAAGCTTACTTGACTTAAGTAATTAAGCCTGCGGAGTTTCTCATAACCAGGTGCCTATGGTCATCTGACTTGGGTTAACCGGCCTAAAACTTGTTACATGGGTCATGTTAGTCTTTTAATGGAAATGAGTCTGCACTTAAGATAAATAAAAATATACGAGCATTCATATTGAAAGTTGTAATAAAAGAAAAATAGTTGTGCTGTAAGTCAGGGGGAGAAAAGAAACTCTTCATTAGAAATGAGCTTTCATATGTAGGTTCTAATGTGTTATACGGTTTGACTTTCATAAGTAGAGGAATATACTTATTAGCAGTGATGTTTGACATGCCCTTTTTCACAAATTCAAGGTTTGGAGTCCCACTACCAGATGATTAGTGACATTTAACACATATGAGCCACTTGGAAGAGACAATTGCAGAAGATTGTGAGACTGAAATTTACAGCAAATCTTGGAAGCTACATGAGGTAGATCAAGAAATCTAGCAGGGTGGTTAGATAGTATCTACGATAATAGATCGTGAGTTTGGAGGAACAGCAGATCTTGGAGATTACATGAATTACAACAGCGGGAACTAGTGGAATTTGTTAGGTTGAAAATGAATTGTAACGCACATTGTTTATAGTGGAGGTAATTGGCTTGGTCCCGGAGTTTTTACTCAGTTGGGTTTCTCCATCATCAAACTTTGTGTTGTTTATTGCTTTCCAATTAGTACAAACTGAGGTAATTCAATATAGGATTAAATTGGATTTTTGTTTAACCATTTAGAAACTTATTAAAAGTGACTTGCTTCTTTAGTTAGTATAATTCTGCACGTAAGGTCGAACTTAGTTAGTAAACACGTATTTTTAAATTATATGCTTAATCATCTAGAAACTATTAAAAAGTGACTTATTGCTTTTAATATATTAATTCTGCACGTAAGGTCAAACTTAATTTTGTAATCCGTAACTTTCAAGAGGAAAAAAAATACTCTATCGAGTAATTTTAGTTCCAGTCTTTCCTTCCTACTTTCTCCTTTGATTCAGCACTTTTATGATGTCCACTGAGTCCAACAACTACTCCACAATTATAACTCCCACCCCACCGCACCCATCTCATATCCTGTCTCTTCTCATGATACTTCAAGAAATCTTTTGTGACAATATTGAGGATGTTAGAATCAATCAACCAACTTAACAACATTCAAAATCCATGGAATTGCTTGTAATATATTGTTGTGTATATAATGTGAATGAAAGGAAATGCTCATTGAGCTGAAAGCTCTCAAAAAGTAATTCCAATCTTTCAATTGGTATCAGAGCCATATGGCTAACACCAGTACAGAAAACCAATCTCCTCCAACTGAGTCGAACACAACACCTTTCACTCAAATTGCTGTAAACCAGATTTCACCATTTGGGATGAATCTTACCCAAACTCCATCGATGAAACTGGACATAGATAACTTCCTACTATGGAAAAATATGATTATGCCCATAATCAAAGTTCATAAACTAGTAGGCTATCTGTTGGAGACAAAGCAATGTCCACTAGGCCTGTGCACGGTTTGGTTTGGGTAGGTTTCTGCTCCAACCAAAAATTGAAACCAAATTAGTCGGTTTGATTGAATTTCAATCCAAACCAACCCACCCTAGATCTTAAATCAAACCAGCCCAAACCAAATCGATTTGGTTTGGTTGGTTGATTTGGACTTTTAGTCCAAATTGATTTTTTTTTTAAATTTTTGGGCCCACTTAGATTATAGGAACTAAAATAACTAAATAAATTTATATTACAAGAACTGTTGACTAACGAATAAAATCAAGTTAATAGAGACATATTAATGGAAAACTTAAGAATTTTGTTGTTTTTTTATGCGTAGTCTAATTGCTTGTGTATGAAAAATGCTAATTATAACATAACGTGCTTGTGAAAGAAAATTTCCAATGTTATTACTTATTGTCAATATCATAGATTGGAGAGAATCGAGATATAGTTATGAGATTGTGTCTTATCTTTTGATTTTAATTTTTATTAAATAAAAAAGCAAACATTTAAGTGGGTTGGGTCAGTTCTGTTAACCTACGATTTGAGGTTTCAAATCATGGCTGAACTGACCCACCATGATTTTAAAAAAACTAAACCAAATCAATTACACGTGTCATACCAACCTGAACCGACCTAAGTCGAGCCGATTTGATTTGATTGGTTTAGTCAAATTTTCAATTTTTTTTTTGCTAAGAACAAGTGCCCACCCGGGTTCCTAGGCATGCAAACCACCACTGGTGGAGAAGAAGCCATAGAGATGATTCATAATCTTGAGTATAATAGATGGACATCAACCAACCAGCTGTTAATGGGAAGGTTGTATTCATCCATGACTTCTGAAATAGCAATGAGGTCAAGCAAGTTATGGAGTGCAATGGAAGAAATCTATGGTATATTGAACAAATCAAGGGTTGTATTCCTTACTGAAGAGTTGCAGAGGACTAGGAAAGGGTCCATGACCACGGACCAATATCTTACTACCATCAAACAGCTAGCTTATAACCTGCAAATAACTGGAAAAACTATTGATCACAATGATTTTGTAACTTGATGAAGAATATACACCCATTATTGTGTAGATCAGTATCACTGATAACATATCTTGGTATGAGCTATCTTCCGTTCTTATGAAATTTTAGAGCATACTTGAATATTTGAATCAAATTAAGAATAACTTAGCATAAGTGAATATTGGTCAGTCAAACATGTAGCTGGTTCAAAGAACTGGTTCATGTGGTGATAGTGATTTTAGATGGGCTAATAGTGGGAGGTCATTGAATTTCAAAGGAAAAACAAGAGGCAGAGGTAGAGTAGGTAGGACAAATGAAGACCAAGTACCTTGGTCAAATTTGTGGACTCAAAAACCACTCAGCCACTTTGTGCTTTAACAGATTTGATGATAGATATATGGGAAGCAAACCTAGCAATTAAAATCATCATATCAATAGTTTACCTCCCATTGACTATGTAGCTTCACAAAGAATAATTGAAGATCCAACTTGTTAAGCAGCTTTTGGTGCAAGTAATCATGTGACAACTAACAAAGGAAATCTGACTATTGTTAAGAAATATGGAGGTAAGGAGAAACTACTTGTTGGTAATGGAAACTCTTTATATATTGCTCATATTAGAAAAGAAAATGTTCCAACATTGACTGATAAGTCTCTTGCATTAAATAGATTGCTACATGTGCTTACAATTAGGAAAAATCTAATTAGCGTTTCTCAACAACAAATGACAATAATGTATTTATGGAGCTTTGTAATACCTTAACTAATTAAATAGTCATCACTTAAAATCGAGGTCAAATATGTCATGCTAGAAAAATAAAAGAATTGGAAGCAAACAAAATTGAAGTCAGGTGGGTGACCTTATGTATTAATCCAATTATATAGCCAAAACCATTTCATAAAATTCATAATATACACACAACACATACAAATAGAGAAGCCGAGAACGGAGAGAAAGAAAAGAGGAAAGAAAGAAGAAAAAAGAAAAAAAGAAAAAAGAGGAAGAAGAAGAAGAATAAGAAAAGGAAAAATAGGAAAGTTCGGCAACGAGGTTGGGAAATAAGTGATTTATCTTATTAAGCTTGAATTCCTCAATTTCGACAAGTTAAAAGTTACTTATTCAAAAGTTAATGCTAAATTTTAGAGTTGTTAGATTATTAGTTTAAATTCAGTTTTATTGAAAGGGAACTATGAAATTATGTCTAATAAGTTATGAAATTAAGTTAAACGAAAGAAAAAACAGTTTGAGTGATTAAAGAAAATGGAAAAATTGCTCAAGTATAAAAAGATAAAGATTTAGTATCGCCTATTTAATAATTGGAGTTACTTAAAATTTTTAATAGTTAATATAAACATGATATCACATTTTAGGCGGCAATATGGATATCAGGACAGCTATCAGCCAAACTAATTGCCAAGTAAATAGCTTGTGAGTGGAAAAAATTAAATATTTTTCAAGTATTGATAAATTAAGTATACTATTATACATTTTATGCAATTATGCAAATTATTTGTCCAATTACATGATTAATGTGGAAATATTCTTTTATTATGATATATGTGGAATTTTAAAGATTGTATATGAATTATTTGCGAATTGAAATGTGAGACATATATGACATTGAGATCGACCAGAAAAGCACCCGTGATTGTATACTTATTCTAGTTCACCGATGGGCCTTGACTGTGGATGAAGGGGTCTTGACCGTGTGCATATAATTCACTGTGGGGCCTTGACCTTGTTCTAGTATTGATTATGAGAGGCCTTTGAGATCTATTTTCGTTCACTAAGGGGGCCTGAGGCCCATGTCGGGAGTGCTTAGCCCAAGGGATAGTCTAAGCACGTTTGACCAGATTACAAATTTCAGTTAGAGGGTGTATATCTGGTAGATTTCCCGATACATTTGATGTGATGAGATGATTGTATGGATTTCAGTTGATGATTATATCTTGATTATGAGATAATATTTTTCAATATTATGAGGACGTCTCACTTTTTGATTATTATTATTATTATATGTCGTTATACTGTGGATTATTAAATAATGTAAACTTGATTTTGATAAAAATGTATAAATGAAAAGGCGTAATTATTTTTGAACTTCTCCATTTACTAAGCTACTAATTCATATATTTTCACAGTTTCTTTATCAGGTGGCAGTTGAGTTTCTAGGCATCTTTTAGAGTTGAGCCTTGATTTTAGAGTCAGAGCCTCCGATAGAGTTAGTTGGTATGACTCATTTTATAGAGCATGTAGTCCGTATTTTGGGATACATGTTCATTTTTGAATGTCATTCTACATCACTTGTAGATAGTTGGATGGACTTACTATGTATTTTGCGAAGCGCGCGCGCGCGCACACACACACACACACACACACACACACACATATATATATATATATATATAACTCATGTTATTTTCATAGTAAAAGTTTGAGAATTCAGCTTATCTGTATATCGTGTTGTATTATTGTGGTTATTGAAGAGAATAATGAATTATCATTGATATGATATTGTTGTTGGGAGTTGTATATATTTGTTTATAGGTTGGTTAGTCCTAATTACAAGAGAAATAATGTCGGAATTTAATTAAAAATAATTTATAAAAGTTGCATATTGTAGTAGCCTTGATGGTGGGTCCAACTTTTAGTTAGTATCTATCATCGGTGGCTTTATTAGGAGTGGGGTGTATTAGTTTTATCCTCATTGTTGTGTCGTTAAGGATCTAGAAACGAAGAAGACTCTGTTGCAAGTGATGCTTAGAGATGTGTTGTATCAGTTGAGGTTGCCAAGTTCCAAGTCAAAACTCACAACCAAATAGTCAAACCACCAAAATAAGTCCAATTGTGTAACCATCTCAGTAAGCTCTAGTTGTGATGAGTAAAACAAAGGCGTCAAGTTGCTAGAATTAGAGCTGGATGTCTAGCATAGAAGATTAGGTCATCCTTCAAGCCATTGTCGAGTCAAGTTTTAAAGTCTTGTAATAAATTCACTAAAGCTAATAAAAATGTAGTTTTCTGTCATGCCAGTTTGAAAAATCTCATGCACTACCTTTTAACATATTTTCATCACATGCATCAAATCCATTAGATCTTATACATACAAATGTTTGGGGATCAGCACCAAAGAACTCTACCTCAGGGTTTAGGTATATCATAATTTTTGATAATCATAGCAGATTCACCTGGGTCTACCCTATGAGACACAACTTAGAAGCACTAAATACCTTCATTCTATTCAAAAAATTAGTAGAAAACAAGTTGGAAAGGAAGATTAAAACACTACAATCAGATTGTAGATGAGAGTTTAGAATTTTGACAAAATTACCTCATAATCAAGGATTAAACTTAGGCATTCTTGTCTACATACCTTTGCACAAAATGGCAGGGCAGAAGTATAGACATATTACTAAGATTGGTTTAATACTGTTAGCTCAAACACAAATGCCATTACAATACTGGTGGAAATCTTAAAATAGCAACTTATTTGATAAAGAGGCTTCCTATTCCTACATGTAAACACAAATCACTTTTAAGTCTTGGATGGAAGAGACTTTGGCTATAAAATGCTAAAAACATTTGGTTGTGCTTGTTACCCATGTCTTAGACCTTACCAAAAGCACAAGTTCAACTGTCATTCGCAAATGTATATCTTCCTTAGCTATAGTAATTTAAGTAAAGGATATAAGTGCCTAAACTCAAGTGGTAGAGTTTACATATCCACGTATGTGGTGTTTAGTAAGTTAGAATTTCCATTTAAGTCAGTTTCCTAAACAAACATGTTCAGCCACTAACTTCTGAGATTTTTATGAGTTTCTTCCTTTTGATACTAAGTCAAGTCACAAAATAATGCCCCAAAGTATAGTTGATATAGCTCATCCTAGTGCATTACCTGTTGTAGGTTCTTTCAACAGAGAATTAAAACTTGAAGTTGAAAATGAGATAGATGAAGAAAATAGTAGTGCTAAGATGAATCAAGAAGTAGCAGTCGACCATGAGGTGATTGGTATTCAACAAGGTAGATGTAATGGCATAGATATTGGCAATGATGTAAACACCAATTATCAAAATGCCACACAATGTTGGATATCATATGGTGTCTAAAAGCAAAGCAGGGGTTTTCAAACCAAAAGTTTACGCAAATCAGGCACTAGACAAACTAGTAGGCACTGAACCACAGAATGGTGATGATGCATTGCTGAGTAACAATTGGAAAAAAAAGTTATGCAAGAAGAGTATAATGCCTTGATGAAAAATAGATCATGGACATTGGTACCTTCAAAATTCGGAAGGAAGATAATTGGCAATAAAAGGGTATATAGACTAAAGTATGATTCAGAAGGCAAGGAGTAGAGGTATAAAGCAACGTTAGTAAAGCATCAACCCTGAAAAGCATCTTAACCCTCATTGTATTCGAGACTGGCAGATCAGACACGTTGATGTAAACAATGCATTTTTAAATGGAAAGTTGAAGAAAACAGTGTACATAAATTAGCCACAAGGTTTTGTAGATTAGAAAATTCCCAATTTTGGGTATAAATTGGAATATGCTTTGGATGGATTGAGGTCGACTCCAAGAGCTTGGCATGAAAAGCTGAAGAATACCTATTGAAATGGAATTTCAAGCAGTCCAAGATAGATAACTCATTATTCTTCTTAGCAGATGAAAGAGATGCATTGTTTGCACTAGTTTATGTGGATGATATTGTAATAACAAAAACAATGGTCGACAACTGCAAGAGTTTATTGACAAGTTGAATACTTGTTTTGCTCTTAAGGATATGGGAAACCTTAGTCAATTCTTGGGTATAGAGGTATATAGAAATACAATAGGAATGTACTTGACTCAAACAAAGTATGCAATTGACTTTCTTAAGAAACGTGGCTAAGAAAATTTGAAACCAGGCTTAACACCTATGGTAGTGGGCAAGTTGATTTGTAAACTGAAGGAAAAATCATGAAGGGTCCAACTGTGTACAAAAATGTGGTTGGTGGTCCTAAATATCTGTCTTATACAAGACCTGATATCACTTATTCTGTAAATAAAATGAGCCAATTCCTTCAAATACCTATAGATGCTTACTAGAAGGCACTTAAGAGGGTGTTCATATACTTGAAGGTACACTTAATCATGGCCTTGTCATTTAGAAATGAGATAGCCCAGATATAATTGCATTTGTAGATTCTCACTAGGCAACACGTCCGACGATAGAAGATCTACTGCTAGCTATTGTCATTTCTTGGACATAATTTGGTATCTTGGTGTTCTAAGAAATAACATGTTGCCAGGTCAAGTACATATGTTGAATACCAAGCACTAGCTTATAGTGGATTAGAAATTACTTGGATACAATCTCTGATGAAGGAGTTGAACATATCACAAAAGTTAGTTTCAAGAATCTGGTGTGACAATCTGAGTGCAAGTACATTGGCTTCAACTCCGGTTTATCATGCACTCACCAAGCATATAGAGTCGGATATTCATTTTGTAAGAGACAATGTTCTAATAAATAATTGGAAATACACTATGCACCATCATGAGATCAAACTGCAAACTTATTGACAAAACCTCTTGCTCATTCAAGATTCTTATCCTTTAGAGATAAGCTTGGGGCGGTAGAGACACACTCCACCTTGGGAGGGTGTTATAATCAATCAACCTACTTAACAACATTCAGAATCCATGGTGTAGGGCAACATACATCCTAATTTTTAAGAATAGGAATATAGGTTGTTAGCCACTTGGCATTATTGTATAGGTAGGATCAAAATATTCCCTTTGTATGTAATTGCTTGTACTGTATTGTTGTGTATATACTATGAATGAAAGCAAAGGCTCATTGAGTTGAAAGTTCACTAAAAACAATTCCAATCTTTAATTGAGGAAACTTATCTATCAATAAATTCAGTCTTACACTATAGAATGAAGTAAATATCTATTGATTTTCACTCCATCTGGGATCTTGTCAATACTTGTCGTGTCTTTTGCTTATCTAAAAAAGATAGCTAGAAGACACTCTTACATATCTACGATCTTCCTCGACTTTATATTAATTAAGAAAACAAGATGAATCTCTCCAAATCCAATGGAAACAGTGTCTTGCAAGGGTACGTAAAGGTTTTCTATAGCTTAATTTAAAGGAATACAAATGACATCCACTTTTGTAGACCTTTGTTTTATCTTAATCTTGGTTATGTTTATCTTCATAACTATATAGCAAAGATAGGTTATAAAACTTTATCTTCATTTCTTTGTAACTCTCTCTCCAACTCTTTGTAACTATGTAGTGGTACATATCATAATGTAATACAAGAAAACTTCATTCTCTCTATTTGTTGAGAGTATAATTACTGTCTTAAACTTTACTCCATCCGTCCCACAAAGATATACTTGTTTTCTTTTTTGTTTGTCTCAAATTACGAACTAGAGTATAATTAATGTCTTAATTTCTTAATATAACCTTATTTAGTATGTTATGCTTGATAAGTGTAATTTTTATACTTATTTAGAACCTAAAATAACTATATTTAATAGTTCTTTTGATAAAATATATTCTAAATTGTTATATTTTACGTTTAATAGGTAAAACTCTTTGAATGGAAAAGAAATTGAAGAAAGGGAGCAAAATGTGGTGAAAAATGGCAAAAATTCAAAGTACAAGGACTAACTTATATTACGTGAAAAAGTTGAGGATTTGGAAAGCAAACATTAATTAATTGGGCCTCAATTTTGATGGACTTTTATTGGGTTAAAAGAATTAGGTTATATATATACAAAGAACGGGAGACGCGAAGGAGGGAGGAGCCAAAAAGAAAAAAAAAGGAGGACGACACGCATCTAAGGAAAATAAAAACTGGAATTGCTGCTGATTGAAGGGTGAAGAGTTGGATATTTTCTATTAAACTAGTGGTTGAAACAACTAAAAGGAGAAGGCTGAGAAATTAATAAGATATACGTACACGTGGCTTTGGAGAATATATATACTCACACAGGAAGAAAAAGACAGCTTTAATTAAAATTAGTCACGTTTCGTCAATTTTCGGTGATGTTGTTCCACTTTTGTGTGTTTAATTTCAATATTATGCTAGACTACATTTTTACATTGCGAAAAATATAGATGAACTCTTGTTTTGAAATTTTTAGTATTAATTAATTATTGACGTTAATTTGTTTGAATACATGTATATTTATTATGGTTTAGTTTGCTGTTCAATTAATTGGCCACTAGTTGAATTGTTTGTGGATTTTATTATCATCGAGAGAGGTAGTAGAATTGTTAGCACATAATAATAAGTAGTGTAATGTTCGATAGATGATATATATATATACCTCTATGCTTTGAATGGTTCATAAAGATGTTTTAATTCGTTAATGCATTTATCATGTTTGTATTTTTCATCAAGAGATATAAAGGTCGCATGCAGGAAATAGATTTAATTGCTATTGAGAGAAGCTTTTAAATAAATTTGGAATTCCGACCAACTCGCATGATAACAAATTGTCAATTTAATTGTTAAGTTAAAAATGGATGAACAAGGGGGATTCTAAATCTTAACAATGCATCTCAAAAATTTGATTATCTTTTACTTTAATTTTTAGTACGTGATAAATTAGACGTAGAATTATTACAAATTATTATTGCTATTCGATTAATGGTATTTTAACTTTAACTCGATCAACCACGTAGTCCTCGTGGGTTCGACACTTTACACACTACTATATTATTTGATCACTGATAAGTGTGTTTTTACACACTTATTAGGCACTTTTTGGAAGCTAATTATAATTGAAATTGAGTGAATTTCTATTCATAATTATGTAATTTTCACTTTTGTAGGCTAAAACCCCGATTGGAAGAAGAACGAGGTGAAAAAGGAAGAAAAGGGACTAAAAGTGCACAAAAATGTGAAGATGTAGACCAAAGCATACAAGTCACAAGTTGGAGGACATTGACATGCAATTTATGGAGGGCAAAATTGAAAGCAATGTCAAAATTCGAGGGCCAAAATGTATCAAATCATAGTTGAGGGACCTAATGCGTAAATATTGGAGGACTTAAACTGCAAAATGGCAAAAATGGCAAAAATATCCCATTTCTAGGCTACAGTAAGGAGGTGGCGCCACTTTTGCCAAAAGATTTTGTTAGGGGCCAATTTGCACACTTGCCAAAAGTTAGGGGACCTTAGTTGCAATTTTCCCTTGATTTTGTTTAAAAATCTGCACAAAATATCTTAATTAGAGAGCTTCCATTTTTTCCATCTTTTTTTTCTGCTGGGACGTTCCTCTGCCGGTTTATATATATATATATATATATATATATATATATATTTTTTTTTTCTTTCCTTTTATTTGTTTTCCATTTTCTTCTTTTGTTGTAATCTTGGCTCATTTTGGGGATCACAAGTAGATAGCAAGGAGATTATTATTCAAACTCTCAAAGAAGCTTGGAGAAAATATTGGAGGAATTTAAAGCTAAACAAAAGGGTTGTAACTTCAAACTTTTGTGTTCTTCCATTATTTTTCCAAAGTTTGGCATGTATAATATGAATAATCTCATTTGTTATCATTTTATGATGAAAAGCTAGATTACTTTGTTGGAATTTATGGAATAACTTAACCTAATGCTTCATTAATGTCGATTATATGTTTGTTAGAATTTTATTATGCATTTGTTATCAAAATAATAGTGTATTAATCATCATGTTGAAAATTACTTCATTTATGTGACGACATGATATGTGGTAATTAGGTGTTTTTGTGGTTGTTGAAAGATAATTACATTTACTAGACCGAAATGATTGATGCCATGGGTTTGCTTAGTGTTCTAGGCGCATCTAGGTGATGTAGAAATATACGCCTACCTCATGTGATCCGTTAAGCATTTTCACAAATATTGAATGCGATTAGTTAATTTTGTATCAACGTAGAAATATGTGGTGTGAATTAATTAATTAGGGTTAATATCACTCGAAAGAGGGTATTAATTTAAAATTGGAAAATCGGGTCTGACTATTTATTTTGGTAATTTGCATCTGCGCGTGATTGAATTGACATTAATGAAGTATAGGTTAAGCGAAAACATAAATTCCAACATCTTTTCAAAATCCAAATCTTTTTACTTTTTATCTGTCATTTTATCAATTTTAATCAAAATTATAGTTTTTAGGGTTTTTAAATCTATTTCTTTTAAATATGTGCGTGTTCGTTAGATTAAGACGGATAAACTTAAAAATTGAATTCAACACTCTCTGAGGGATCGACTTGGACTCTAAAGGTCCACTTTTACTACTTGTTCTCGACCCGTGCGCTTGCTGCATATTTTCAGCGAACAATCACGACCCCGTTCACTTGCGGGAAATCAAATGATCAATGCTATTAATGAATATGAACTATCATTATCCAAGGTAAGGGTATAATAAGAGAAATGTAAGTAAAATTTATAGTTTTAACATACATTAATTAAGTTTTCTTAATATGTGCAAAAATGGAAGGAAGTCTATATTTGTGGGACGGATAGAGTATTTAATTATCTAAACTAGCTTGGTCCTAGCATACTGTTAAGAGCTAAGGCTCTTAATATAGACTGAAGAAAATTCGAATCAAATAGCAATCGGGGCTAATCTGAGAGTAGAGCAACCACAAGAAATTGTAGCCAATGAAAATGCAAGGTTGATGTGAGAGTACATGGTCCCACCGATCGTGGAAAGCCAATCCAGCATAGTATATCCGGCGTTTGGTCAGGCGAACTTCTACCTAAGGACGGACGTGATCAACATGTTCCAGAATGCAATATAGTTCTTTAGGAGACCTACTGAAAATCCCAATGCCCATATCTCAAGATTCTTGGACATATGTGCTACCATCGAATATCTGGGTGTTTCAAGCGAGGCAATCGGGATGAGGCTCTTCCTATACACTTTGAGAGATTCAAATAGGGAATGGTTGAACACATTTCCTCCTCAAAGCATCACCAGTTGGAATAGCCTAAGTCCGAAATTCCTGAACAAATACTTCCCACCAAAATGGATTGACAGATCGAGGGATGAAATCACTACATTTTCTCAACTTAACTCGGAGTGCTACTATAAAGCTTGGGAAAGATACAAGGGATTGCTCCGGCCAGTGTCCACAACATAGACTGCAAAAGTGGCTCCAAGTGCAATATTTCTACATTGGCTAAATCCGAAAAGCAGGGCTAACATTGACTCCTCTTGTGATGGATCAATTACGAAGAGAACAGAGGATCAAGTCTATGAAATTATGGAGAACTTGGCATTCACCAGTGCATTGTGGCCAACAGAGAGAAAATGTGTGCAGAAAGCAGCTGGGATACATGAGGTGGATCAATTAACAGCCATCTCAGTGCAACTGGTAGCTCTAGCTCGAAAAGTGGAACAGTTGAATGTAACTTAGACAGTGGGATCAAAATGCAACCATTGTGGAGGGAATCATGAGAGCATAGATTGTACCGTGGTTAGTCCATTTGTCTAATCAGTGGAAGATGTTAACTACACACAAAACTTCCAGAGGCAGCAAAATAATCCTACTCAAATACATACAATCCAGGGTAGAGAAATCATCCAAATCTCGCATAGAACAATAATCAGGAGGCTCAGACTTTTAGCAACCTGAGAAGAAGTCTTCATTAGAAGACATTGTGACTAAATTGGTTGAGATATCTACTCAACACATACAAAGAACAGACAAAACCTTACAAGTTCGTGGAGTTGCCATCAAGAACTTGGAAAATCATATGTGACAAATAGCGAAAACACTTTCAGAGAGACCACCAGGAGCACTGCCTAGTGACACTGAGATAAATCCCAAACAGCAAGTAATGACAGTGAAGGTTATGCAGGAAGAGCAGATTGAGGCCATCACTACTCGTAGTGGGGTACAACTACCTGGTATAAATGTGAAGAGACAACATGTTATACAAAAGAAAGTACCTACCACGGTTGAAGAAAAATCAGAAGAGCCCGATCAGAACGAGGAACAAGAAAGATTATCAGATGATCTAAAGGTTAAGGCAACCACTCATCTTAAACCATATGTGCATCCTATCCCATTTCCCCAAAGATTAAAAAAGAGAAAACTCGATGATCAATTCTAGAAGTTCTTGGATATGCTGAAAAAGTTCCACATCAATATCCCATTCATCGATGCTATACGACAGATCCCGATGTATGCAAAGTTCCTGAAGGATATGATATCTAAGAAAAGAAAGCTCCCAGACTGGGAAGAAGTGGCATTAACTGAGGAGAGCATTGCAAGACTGCAAAATAAATTGCCATCAAAACTTAAGAACCCAGGGAGTTTCACTTTACCTATTTCACTAGGCAAAGAATTTCATTTTAATGCTTCATGTGATATGGGAGCAAGTGTAAATTTAATGTCTTTGTCTACTTTTAGGAAACTAGGAGTTGTGGACGTTAAAAGGATCGAATGTGACATTGCAGCTGGCTGATAGGAGCATCAGATACCCATGGGGCAAGATTGAGGATGTTCTCATCAAGGTTGGGAAGCTAATATTCCCGACGGATTTCCTTGTTATGGACCTCGAAGATGACCACAATATGCCAATTATCTTAGGTCGACCCTTTTTAGCAAGAAGTTGAACGTTGATTGACATGGAGAATGGTGAGCTAATTGTGAGGGTGGAGGACGCATGTGAGATCTTTAAATTATATAATCTACCCAAACAACCATTAGTCCTGGAGGAAGCTAAATCTATTGCTGAAGAAGTTCAACAATGGTCAAATGAGATAAAACCAAAATGTCTAGGGAGCTTTGGACGAGGTGGGAATGGAGAGTTCAAAGTTTAGAGGGCAAAAAGAGGATGTAAAGCTGGCAATTGCAAGGAGTGTAAGGCTGCAAGACTCCAATGTGAACCACCATGATCCTTCCCTCCATATAGTCCAACTAAATACTATAAATTTAGCGCTTATTGGGAGACAACTCAATTTCCTATCCTTTTATTTATTTTAGTTTTCATATTGCATTACATGTAGTTCTATTTTTGATTAATAGATTGCATTGGTTATAAACATATTTCAATTTACAGGGTATCATCATCCAATCATGTTTTTCCTTATGTCTTTGAATTTATTGTTGGTTGTTTCAATTGTTTGGGCCAAGTAACACATGTTCTAGGTTAATTGATCTTTATTGTTTGATTTGACCGATATGTGCAGGAACATGACATCGCAGATTATTCAAACCAACATAGACCAAGGAAGAGAAGATTGTGTAGCCATCACACATAATGCCTCATACTTCAACATGAAAATTTGGGGAGCACCTTCTTCCTTTTCTTCCCTGTCCTCTTATATTTTTATTTATGTTTTATGACATTGAGGACAATGTCAGTTTTAAGTTTGAGGGTGGGAAAAACTTTGAGTTTTTACTTTTTATGTGTTTTTAGTGTTTGCTCTTCATTATTACTTTAATATATAATAAAAAAATTGAAAAAAAAATTATTTAAACAAAAATATATATTTTCTTGTTTTAGTTTGTGTGCTTGTGTGAGTTAGATAATCTGGCTGATAATGATGATTAAATTTGAGATTTGTTGTTAATTTATGAGCTGTGGTATGTTGCATACTAAACTGATTGAGACTTAACCTTGCAAAATTTGATATTATATGTGCACTAGAATTAAGTTGGACAACGTGATGTTATGAGTTGATTCATATGTTGGATAGGTTGATATAGTTGGACTTAGATGCTTAACCCAAACCATACTAAATTACTTATCCTTAGACCAAATTTAGCAAAGTTTGGGGTGATTTTGCTGTTGTAGGAAAATACGAATGTGGACATGGATTCTATATGTGAAAACGTTTGTGTGAATTGTCTTAGATTAACAAGATAAAATTGAGTGAATTTTAAATTGGAGGTCGGTTTGCTTGAATATATGTTTGATAAGGGGCATTGCATTGATCAATGCATAAATTCTTAAATGTAAATATACTCTTCGAAGCCTTTTTGACTGGGTTATTAAGCTTGTAAGGGTGTTTAAAACATGGTGCCCAAAAGTCATCTGACTTGGGAGTCATCGGCCTAAAACCCGTTACATGGGTCATTTAGAAAGTTTAAGGGAGAGAATATAAAGAAAAAAGAAAAAAGAAAAATACATTTGAAAAAAAAGGTGCATAAAAAAAAAAAGAAAAAAAAAAGAGAGCATTAAATGCCTTGGTTAAGCTCCAAACACTTATTTAAGGAAACTTGACTTTTGATGAAGGATAATTAGCCTAATTGAGTCTTGAAAGTCGAAGCAATCAAAGAATTTGAGAATTCTTGTTTACTGATGTGTTGACTTGCAATTGGTAAAATTCACCTAAACTAGAGAGAGTGAGGATAGTAATGAAAATTCAACCTTAGATTACACATTGAGAAAATTGTGAAAAAAGAACAAGTTTGGAGATGTGTGAATCATATGAGAGGTGAAAAAATATATTTGACCACAAAGGGTTAGGAATTGAAACAACTTGTAAGGTCATGTATGTCTACTTAGATCTTCATACACATATGTCGATTTTGCATTGGAAGAATATATATTGGTTTGGAATTGTGACTTTGAAACAATTTGTAGATTTATTACTATAATTTCAAATATTGAGATATAAAACTAGATTGTCTAACCAAATACTTTTGCATGCTTGTATATTTGTTGTTATTTAGATTATAATTTTGTTTGAGAACAAACAAATGATTAAGTTTGAAGGTATTTGATAAATGTAATTTTTACACTTATTTATGACCTAAAATAACTACATTTAATATTTCTTTTGTTAAAATATATTCTAAATTGTTATATTTTATGTTTGATAAGTAAAACTCTTTGAATGAAAAAGAAATTGAAGAAATGAAGCAAAATGTGGTGAAAAATGGCAAAAATTCAAAGTACAAGGACTAACTTATATTACGTGAAAAAGTTGAGGATTTGGAAAGCAAACATTAATTAATTGGGCCTCAATTTTGATGGACTTTTATTGGGTTAAAAGAATTAGGTTATATATATACAAAGAACGGGAGACGCGAAGGAGGGAGGAGCCAAAAAGAAAAAAAAAGGAGGACGACACGCATCTAAGGAAAATAAAAACTGGAATTGCTGCTGATTGAAGGGTGAAGAGTTGGATATTTTCTATTAAACTAGTGGTTGAAACAACTAAAAGGAGAAGGCTGAGAAATTAATAAGATATACGTACACGTGGCTTTGGAGAATATATATACTCACACAGGACACATAATCTGGG
The DNA here is from genome assembly GCA_019097785.1 of Fraxinus excelsior. NCBI lineage: Eukaryota > Viridiplantae > Streptophyta > Magnoliopsida > Lamiales > Oleaceae > Fraxinus > Fraxinus excelsior. Next base: position 19,560,411 of record CM032626.1, read on the forward strand.
AATTAAACCAGTGGCTAAAGCAACTAAAGGAGATGGCTGCGAAATTAATAAGATATATGTACACGTGGCCTTGGAGAATATATATACTCACACAAGACACCAAATCTGGGAATTGAAGAAAAAGGCAGCTTCAATTAAAATCAATCACGTTTCGTCAATTTTCGGTGATGTCGTTCCACTTTTGCGTGTTTAATCTCAATATTATGCTAGGCTATATTTTTACATTTCTAAAGATGTAGATGAACCATTGTTTTGAAATTTTTAGTATTAATTAATAATTAATGTGAAGTTCGATAGAGGATAGAGATGTACCTCTATGCTTTGCATGGTTCATAAATATATTCTAGTTCGTTAATGCATTTATTATGTTTGTATTTTTCATCGAAAGATAGGAAGGTTGCATGAGGGAAATAGATTTAATTGCTATTGAGAGAGGCCTTTAAATGAGTTCGACATTTTACACACTACTATATTACTTGATCACGACCCCATTCATTTGTGAAAAATCAAACGATCAATGCTATTAACGAATATGAACTATCATTATTCAACGTAAGGGTATAATAAGAGAAATGTAAGTAAAATTTATAGTTTTAACATACATTAATTAAGTTTTCTTAATATGTGAAAAAATGGAAGGAAGTCTATATTTGTGAGACGGATGAAGTATTTAATTATCTAAACTAGCTTGGTCCTAGCACACTGTTAAGAGCTAAGGCTCTTAATCTAGGCTGAGATTTGATGAATTTTATGTCGGTGATAAATCATGTGGCTTCATCTACGCGTTATTTTACCACGTCAATCACCTCATCAATATCACTAATCACATAAATATTTCCTCATTATTTGAATTGAAACTCTGAAAACGATTTCGAAAAAAAACGACGTGTATATATTTCAAGAAAAGGTGGGCAGTGGGGCATGAGAAAACGCTGGTTCAGCTACCACCAAGTTGGAAGTTAGAGCTTAATTCAATCCTCCTCGACTATACAAGTTGACATCGATTTGTGAAAGATACATGAACTAGTGGTTTTTTAATTGCCTAATATTTGAAGCACAACAAAATTATGCCATCTGTGTAGATAAAATGCACTGGATTTTTATGTGAAAATAATGGAGAGCCGTAAGAGAATATATACAGGCATTTTGGGCCGACTATTATGGTTAGACAATTTTTTTAATTTATTTTGATGTGATAACAATGCCAAACCCGAGAGACGGGCGTCATAGCATAGCGGCAAGAAGAGAAAACAGGGCGAGTCCACTGCTCGGGAAAATCTGCCGGGCGCCGCAGCGCCCACCACGGGGCTCGTTAGCGTATATTTACGCGGTTTCCTGTTTTTATTCGGACTTTGTGATTTCTTCTCCATCTTGGACTCCAGTAAGAGGTTTTATATATATTGCCACATTGTATCTTCTTATTGTAACATTCATATATTATTCTTTACATCTTCAACAACATATTGAGAGATTGAGAGTTTAGATTTCAATTGAGATTATTGAAATCTTGATATTGTATACACAAAAGTATTGATTATAGTGGATTGTTCTCTTCTGCCTGTGATTTTTTTTTCCGAATTGGGTTTCCACGTAAATTCTTGTGTTCTTTTTTTTTTTTCTTCATTATTTTGCTACCCGTTTCATAACACAAATTAAGCAAAATAGTCCACTTCTTCATATTACATAACTTTAGTAATTATAACTCATAATTATATTTACAATATGGTTAATGATGGACATCAATCATCATCATATCTGGGTCAGGTGGGGGGGGGGGGGGTATATGTGGTATGAAGACGTATGTAAAAAGCAGGAGAAAAAGAGGCAGACAACAAAGAAAGGCCATAATAGCAGTATTAAAAAAGACTAGGCAAGCATGCTAAACTAGCATGACCACAAGGACTCTTCCATATCGGTATGATCTACCACCATGTCCATGTTAAAAAGGGACTTGGTCGACTGAGAGTGTGCATGACTGGACGACGGCAAGGCATTTTCTGGTGAATTAGTGGCAGTACCGGGAATTGATGAATACTGGCGCATTCGCATGTGTACCACTTCAGCCTGTGCTAGTGCCAACTGAGCTTGTAGGTTGTCGATTTGTTGTTGTAGAGATGATATTGCTCCCACGCAGCCATACACTGGATCTCGAACTCTAGCGTTTGCTTCGTAAACCATTGAACTCACTGCATCACCTCGTTGATACTCAGGCAAATCCTGCACAGTAGAGCAGAAAATAGTTTAACTTCTTTTTCCTTTAATCCTGTTTGGTGTGATGTAGCTCAAAATACAGTATTGACACAATATACCATGAGATAAATTAATTCAAAGTAAAAGATATGGTAGAATTAGACTGATCTTTTGAAGTGAGAGATTTTGAAGCCCAATGTGGGGTTTTCAAGAATTTCCGCCCCCAAATCTTGAAATTTTTTAATATAGTGATGTCATGTTAACGCATATAATTCAAACTTCATTTATATTTTAAGCAAAAATATGAATTTATCATCTAAATATTTACATGCATTGGAACATGGGATTTTTTACTTTATCAGTGTGAACTTACATTCTTTATAAACAGAAAAGTTGGCTTATATTCATAATGGTCAATGAGCATACCATTTTTTACCAAACGTAGAAGAATCTTTTGACCAAAAGCATAAGATAATGTGCCCATGTAGCAAAAGGAGAGCATGAAATTTCATCCTCTTAAAAGATATCAGGTGGGCTAACGAAGGTTTATGCTTTTAGTCTTTTAGGTATATGTTTGATACACAAAGTTCGATGGTAAAGAACATAATTAAACAAAGATATGCAATACAAATTTGCTAAATGGCATGTCCACTGATCCACTCTTTAATATATACATCGTACTCATCATGTTTTAGAGCTACATAACTTTCTAAGATTAACGATCTTAGAGAATAAAAATTAAAAGTTTCCAATATGAATGAATTGCTTCTCAAATCATAGAAGTGTAAATAACCCGTCTCACTTTGGAATGAGGGATAAATAATTAATGCTACTCAATATAGTAACTAACTATGAAAATTAAGAATAACTTGAGGGGAAAAAAGTGCGGTGTGGTTTGAAATGACAAAAAGTCTTGAGCAACACTATTATACTATCTATTTCTTGATAATGATGGGATCTTTCAATAATTAATGGGAATAATTGCCACCTAAAGTTGTATTTGTGGGGTCTTGGATTGTTGCAGCTATAATAAAAAGTATTATCACTTAAATATTAATCAATATTACTTCTAAGAAATATGGAATGTGAGAGAGTAGGAACAAATTTCATAAACCTAATATAGTGTAATTTTCTTCACTCAACTAACATATCAATTACTAATTAATGAACATAACTAGTGCAATTAGAGTTAAACCACTTTGCTAAAAGAATAATGTCAGAAGTATTGCCAGAATCTTAAGTGGAGTTAGGCGATTTGATGAAAAAATGACTATATTTTAAACAATACAATGATAGAGTGCCATTTGACATTATGTCAATTATTCTAGCACTATAACATGTTCGTCCTATTAATGCTCCTATTTAGCCCCACTTTGCTTTGTCACCAATAATTTTGGCTGAATTTTTAGTATTTGAAAATGAAAAATGCTAAGTGTACATAATAAGCCCTTGTTTGAAATCCATTTTGAGGAGAATATAAATTTTGGAATAGTGATTGATGTGAGAATGTGTGGTGGAAAAGTGATGAATTTTTTTTGATTTGTGTGTAATATTATTTTATTTGGAGAATGTGTGGTTGAAATGAAGAATAAGAATGAGAATGAGAAAGAAAAAGAAAAAGAAAAATTAATGAGTGTCAAACGGGGACTAAATATACACAATGATTGACACAATGTGATGTGGCACACATCCTATCGTTGATGTGTAAATGTTAGATTTGAATTAAAAGTTTGAATGAATGCCACGTATAATTATGTAGATCATTATGTAGAAAGTTATGTACTTGTAGCATCACTCTTTGAAGATTTCATAAAAGTAAAATATTAATCGAAATACAATAAGAATAACTTATTTATAGATCTTCCTGTAGAAAATATATGATAAAGCAGTTATAATACGACACAAAGCAACATAGCACAATACTAATTAGGTAAAACATAGCTTTTATAACCTTTGTTATGAGTTTTGTTGCCTAAAGTAACAGAATTAAGGTCTTCATTCATAATTTCTTAATTTCCTTTTTGTTTCTCTAAAATAAAATATGTATGGAGGTTAGAAAAGGTCTAATCACAATACTAATGCGACATCGTACAAAGTAAGGTGCATTATTATATTGAACCAAAATCTTTAGGTGTATTAATTAAGAATAATGCTATCGATCTAGATTGTTGATAGTCAATTAAAGAGCATTAACGATACGTTATCTTAAAGCTAGAAATATGAGTCTCATTCAAGATCATATATCAATTAATGTCACTTAAATGTTATCTAAACATCTAATGACTCATTATTTATGTGTCCGGCGTGTGAACGAAACATAAAATGAGTTGGGTTGAAACATCAACCACGTTAAGTGATATGGCTCAAGCTCTTTTCATATTTTCAATACTGGGTGATTTAACCTCAACTAAATAAATGTAGGGGAGAATTGATCTTGGACCGGCTAAAGATTCATACCATCTCTGTGTGTAAATATAAATAGAGAGAGAGAGAGAGAGAGAGAGAGAGAGAGAGAGAGAGAGAGAGAGAGAGAGAGAGAGAGAGAGAGAGAGAGAGAGGGACCTGCAGCATCTTGTTGACATTGCTAGCACCAAAGACCTTATGCACACTGGCAAACTTTTGAGGCTCATCAGCCGGAAAATAAGGAGCAAAAACACAATCATGGGCACATCTTCTTCTCAGTAACTTGCATGCTGCACATGGTGATGCTGCACCTTGTTTTCTACTGCTCTCCTTCATTCTATCAATATATATTTAGATATATATGCTCAATCTATTGTGTATATGTATCTATTCAGTCTTCACATATATATCAAACCTTACTCAGTGCTAACTCGTGCTTTTTTATTCCTTAAAATATACCTTATTCATGTGAAATACATACATATATATGTATAAAAGGAAGTGCAAAGGACAAGAAGCAAGAAGAAACACTTGTGAAGAAAGTGGTGAGGGGAAGGAGAAGGGGGTTATATAGAGAAAAAATAGATGCTAGAAAATCTTTGGTAGGGCCCACAAGAAGAAGAAGCTTTAGATTTTGCTGGGAAAAGTACTCTCGTTTGTTTACTTTTTGTCCCACGCTCTCACCACTTTCTTTTATACTCTAAACTCGATTTGGCGGTAATTAAAATTAAATTTTTAGTAAATTTTCATAAAAATTAATAAAATATTTTATTGAAAAGTTGTGGATCTTATAAAATATGTAATTAAAATTAATTGTTGATTGGGTAGATATGGGCTAAATATATAATGACCAACTGTGTAATCAGCTATTTCTTCATGAATCGGTGATTATTTTAAAGGTTAAATAGTATTTGGTAATTGTTGACTTCCTTGTCAAGATAGATCCCAATCACTCTCCTCCCAAATGTACAAGGTATGTTGCTAGCACACATGAAAAAACACAACATGATGCAATGTCGTATCAACGGGAGGTGGTGTAACAAGCGTTTGCACTCCAACACTTGATAAAGTGTAAAAAAACTTACACTAATGTGGACATAAATGAGGATTTTGTTAGTGTTTTCAACTCCAATTTCTATTGATTTTAGTTCATTTTAGTTTCTTTAGGACAAACTTTGAGCTTTGATGACATTGCCGACGAAATTGATGAGAAGATATGGGAAAAGAAAGCCTAGAGTGTATTGGTCCTATTGGAATGAAATAGAAAATGAGAGAAGCAAAGAGAGGACATCAAAACTCGAAACACTTGGAAAAATGAGATAACCAAGTTTAATACAAAGATCTCCAGGTAGCATATGATATACCAATTGAAATTCTATTGAGTTAAGACTCCCTATAATCAAAGCTCGAAAAGCTTGGAGAAATGAGATAACCAAGTTAATACAAGGATCTCCAGGTGGCGTATTATATCAATCGAAATCCTATCAAGTTAAAAGTCCAATGTATTTTACGCGTATCGATACAAAATTTTCAACGTTATACAGGTTTTCGTCATATATGCCCAGGAGCATGGCATTTGCACTCGAGCGAGACCTATATAATCAGCCACGAGTTGTAATCATGGTAGGATATCTTTGGGGTTTTCTCGAGGAATTTCAACACGATTTTAAAACCTTAATATTGTGTCTACATATGCTAGAACCCATCTATGATACTTGGTGATTTTGAGCTAGAAAACTACGATACATGGTGCATCTATAGTCGCTGTTCATTTTCCTGGACTTTTAATGTGGATTTGAGCACGATACACTTCGATGGATACTTAAAGTGGTAAGTAGGTCTTTTGACTAAATGTCTGAGCACTTGTGACGAATTACCCTTTGTTGGTTGAGTCATAAGCTCAAACCAACATAATCATCTTGTATCACAAGAATAATAAGTATTAAGGATGCCAAATAGTAAAATCTTATTCATTATATAGCCGGTGAGGGATCCAAGATCTCGAGTGAGCTAGAGTGATCATTAACTATTGACCGCAACGAAATTGTTTATTAAATAATATTAAAAAAAAAAAAAATTCTCCAATCAATATATAAATGTACTAAAACGTAAAAATTATAAACATATGAAAATATAATACAATATAACCCAAAATAATAAGGAAAAAAAATTTAATAACAAAAATATGATACAACCTCACTAAATTACTGTAAACTTAGACAACTGCATTATCCGGAGTTTCATATTTTGAAAGCTCCAGTGTTCAATTGCTCAAGTTTAGTTAGCCCTTGTTTATCTTCTATTATTTCAAAATTCTTATTTTTACGTACTTATTCTCAATCATATATTCACACAATAAAATATTCTACACATAAGCTCAAAATTTTTCTGTATTTTTTAACTTCTCATTCTCCAAAAATTCACTATTTAAAACAATATTTTTTTTTTTTCAAAAAAATGGCCACAAACAGGGCTTAAAGGCTTCTCAATTATTGAATATTATTTTGATGACATTCATGTAGCGCGTATAGCTTATTACTAAATTAAATATTTTATCTAATGCATGTTTTACTCACAATTATATAAGTAAATAATGTAATAAATAATTTGTAATCATGAGAGCTAAAAATAAATTACTTATTTTAACTGTGAAAAAAACTTATAAGGTTTGACTAAGCTTAAAAGTAATTATTATTTTTTGTTTCTTCTAATGTTTCCATATATAACTTATTCATACTTATAAGAAAAAAATATTTATGTTGAAAATTAAATAGAAGTTATTATCAAAATAAGTAACTTGTTCTATATTTAATCTTGTCAATAAAAAATATTTGCTAAAACTTATTTATTTATAAATCAATCTGATTGTAAGTATATTATTGAAACAAAGCCAAACTTGCATGTGAAATAAAACCAATTTTGGACCCCTAATAATTCCTGGTCAGTTTTTTCCACATTAGATGGGATTCATAGCTAACTGTGATGTGTATTGGTATAGAATACATATACTAATGTTGATGATAACGACGTATAATAATGTGTTTTTGAATGCGTGTTTGATCAGAACTTTCAGTTGTTTGGAACGACTAATTGTTAATGTTCTTTAGAATAATTCATATTAGTTATTTTCTTATGTTTTAATTGATGGATATATATCTCTTGCTTATGCCTATAATACAAGCATTGCATAAGATGAGAGTGTTTTCCTATTTGACAAGAAAAGCTTAGGGTATGCATCTAAACTTGTACTTAATTGAGTGTTGACACTCTTTGCCGTGAGTATCATGAGTTTTGCCTCCTAAACTCAATCTCTTACGGCATGAGTTCACGTAAAAAATTTAAATTTCAGCCCAATTCAACAATATTTTCTGGCTCCGCCCTAACTGTAGGCGATCTTAATATTTATATGCTTCATTTCATTTTCATTCATGTTAGATCTCTCCTCAAGATTTACTTAAAAGTTAACTGTATGTTGAGGTTAAAACCTCAGGTAGTAACATTTTAGAATAATTAATGGCTATGATTAGTAGTAACATTATCTTACCAGATATGACATTGAAAATGGTTTGGATTTATTCAAATTAAACTGCTCATTAATTTTTTAAGATCTCATATATACATTGATTTGGACTGAGGCGCGACTTCACTGAGAGTGAGTGCTTTAGTGATTTGACTGCTAAATTATATACTTCTGTTGGTGCATGCATAGTACTTCAGAATTATTATTTGAGTAAATCACAAAGATCACCCGCGAGGTTTATGTCACTAATATACGCTCTTTCCCTTATCAAAATTTCAAAACTTCATCCCTTAGCATACATATCGTATTTTTCCAATTTTTTTTCCTTATGCTCTATGTATGGTTATATATTTGTTTTCTAATTCCCCCTCCCCCCCTAATTTTAATTTAAATCAACATAAAACTACTTTAATTATAGTTATCAGAATTGATCCGATCATTAATTCAATCAAAGCACCGGATTAGCAGGTTGGTGATCCAACGGGTCACTAGTTTAATTGAAAGTGTCATTGTTGGATAAAAAATTAAAATAAAATAAATTTGAAACGAAAAAGAAGCATAAATCATATGTTTAAAAGTTGATGTATATTGTAGTTTAATATATCATTTAGTAATTGAAATATTATAAATTCAATTTTTCATTGTTTTGAAAATTAGATTGAATATATATATATATAACTCAACGATGTTGATTGGTTAATTTATTGACATTGTGTGTTACTGAGTTGATTTGGTTCGAGTTGATTTGGTTCAAGTTGATCGTGATTTTGGTTCAATTTCCTTAATAACAAAGCATTCGAGTGAGTGTAAAGATCGAAGTGCTAGTTTTTTGTGCTTAGGTATTCATAAGAGATGTTTTCTAGGGTTAGACTTGAGCTGTTCAAAGAGAGTATAAATGTCTAGTTAGCTTGACCTCTTATGGGTTGAGCCTCATATGGGTGACCTTGCGAGGCCTCTACTTGGTAAAATATGTTTTGGTTTACTTTTTACTTCATAAAAGTACATTTGAGCGAGTATCAATTGTGACGTGTAAAGAAAGGATAACAAATTTCAAGATCTTTCATATTTGTGTTCATATATATATTAAGATTTTGTCCGAGAGATATTTTTCATGTGAAAAATGATTTTTTTTTTTTTTTGAAAAATATGTTGTTAAAATGTATGAAAAAGTATTGAATTTGACAAAATATATGAAAAAAAAAAAATCTCTTTCAAACAAACTATAGATTGGACTTTTACATTCCAAATATTGTATGCTATTTCAAGATTGACAGGTTGCTTAAGCATGAGACCCTAAGATTGGCTGCAGCGTCACTTTCAAATTGCATCAAGAGAGCATGTGCATGCATTGACAGATGATCAATTTGTAGATTTGTGGGTTTTATCTCAGGATGATGACAGATTGTCATTTTCACAATAATTATTCCATAATTTAGGAAAAAAAAAGAAGAAAGAAAGACAGAGATAAAATGCTCGAAGTGAAACACAACTAGTCCAAATATAGAGTTAAAAACACTTGTTTATTTGCTTATAATTTATAAAACACGTCTAAATATTCATTGGTTCTTCTTATACTCAAAAAATTGAGTCAATTAAAATATTTAGTAAATTGCACCTTTCAATGCTTCACATCTTATATTATTCAAATTTATTTAAATATTTTGGATATTGACATTTAAAAAGTATATATTAATTTAAAAAGAGAAGAAAATAAATGATTATTAAAAAAATAAAATAATGAACTAAAAGTAGTGAGTTTGTGGGAAGGAGTCACAATTTTTTATTTTTAATTCCAAAGATGAATTTTTTATTATGCACAAAATATTTTTAAAAATAAGAGCATCTCAAATATTAATGTGAACTGCAAACAAAAGTGTAATGTCTGCAAAAATTTCTCTCAATTGCTACCTAAATGAGACTTTATCTAGTTGGTGTAATAAGTTAAAAAATAGGTATTGCGTTTGGATGGAGAAGTTGTGTTAGATGTATTGAGTTAACAAACTTTAAATTTTTTAATTCTCATATTGAATGAGTATTATCAGTGCCAGTTCCGTGATTTTTGGTGCCTGAGGCAAATTTCATAAATTAGGCCCCAAAATGGTAGAATACATACAAAATCTATACGTGTATTATTGATTCAATATTTAACCTGTTAATTTAAATACTTAACAATAAAATAACAAATAAAATGTAATATACGAAAGATTTATATTATAATCAAATAACAAAGTCGATAATGTTCTAAACGTTTTATCAACGAAAAATGGGAAGAGTGAAATAGACTAAAATCTAAGGCCCCCTTCAATGTTGGGCCCGAGGCGCAAGCCTCACTTGCCTATATGCTAAACCGGCCCAGAGTATTGTTATTCATAAACAATTTTTACCAATCATGAGTGTTGTGGGAATAATTGATTTATATTCTTAAATCTTACATTTAAGATGACAAAACAGTTAAAAGTTATCTTAGAGTCACATCACTGCTTGTGGGTAAGTAGTGATATGAATAACATTATTTATTAAGGGTCTGTTCGGTATGGATTAAAATTGAAAAACTAATCGTTATTGTTGACTTTTATTAGACGAGTGAGACTCAATAACGACCATATTTTCAATTTTAATTGGATTTTAATCCCTATCGAACGGAGCCTAAATCTATATTAGAGATGAATGTTGAGTTATAATCCTTTAGAGAAAAGATACAATAGTTAGATATCTATTTATTAGACATTTATTTTACATGCTACATGGAAATTCACATAATGCATTGAAAATTATTTAGAATTTCTAATTGTTTAAAAGAGTCAATAATTTCTAATTTGTTACTTCTCCTTTAATTTGCTCTGACCATTGAAAAATCTCAAATTAATGATTAAATTATTGAATTAATTTAAGAGTGTTTAATTTTTTTTATTTTTCCTTTTGGTAGTTGCGGCAGAACATTACCGTTTTGAAATTGATTAGTTTGACCATTAATTAAAAATGTACAAATTACTGGTAATTAATTTATTCTGTCGGTCACGCGGGCACTCACTTCTTTTATCATAGCTATTGTTTTTTTTCCCCCTTTAGGAAGAGTCGTTGGAATGATGGCTTAACCAACCGGCAAGACAGTTGAAATAAAGCTACTTGAGAACAACATTATATAACTTTGGGTAAATCTTGAAGTAATATTTGGTAGGTAAATTAGACATATTTATTGATAAACTCTATTGACGATAGTTCAACCAACTTTACTAGTTGAAAAAAACGCATTAATTCACAATCTCGTTCAGACTCCGACAATCAAATGATAGAGTATCATTTGACATATATAAGATATAACATTGTCATATATATATGTGTGTGTGGAGTTTGTCCCAGAAATAAAATTTGGGACCCGACCCGACAAATAAAATATGGATATCTTCCACTAGAAAAGCAAATTAAAGCTAATAAATTAAAAAAAAAAAAATGCCAAATCTTGTTGTACTTGTTTCTGGAATCCTTTTAAATTCATCATCTTTTTACAACTTGCCAGTGGTGACCCCAATGGGACAAAATTATCATCAGGTAAGCCCTGCCTCTTCTATTAATAAAAGCATTTGACATTGTAGATAATTAATTATTACATTCTCTTGGAATGGGAAAAAAAAGGAAATTATTGGCACCACCACTAGGTGTAACAATCCCTAACAATTATATAAAAGTATTACACAAAGTGATCCTAAATAATTGGGAACTTTTCTACATTTTGTGGGACCTAAGTGTCCTAAACTGCCATGCAAATTGTATCCAATTTGGATGTAAGGAACAAACATGGCCAACAAAAGAGCCTTAATTCCACGGCATGTGAAAACTTGATGATTTCTTCAGAGGGAGAAAAAAAAAGAGCATGCATGGGGTTATGTTTAGGAGTGATGAGTAGAAGCTGAGCGCAGTGTGTGGCATTAATTCGATACAACAAAAGCAAGTTAATCTTCAACATTGAAATCAACATGTCAGTCGTTAACTTTCGTCGTAGTCACATAATTAGTTTTCAACCATAAAAATTGTCTAAATCTTCATTAAATTATGAGTTACCCTTGTGAAAATATTTTTAACTTCAAATTTTTTGACACCAACCCAAGGTAGAAAAGCAAAATCTAACTTCGTCAAGTTGATCGTGTAAATTCTATGCGATCATTTAGCAAAGACTTGTAAGCTTTTCATCACCGAGAATATACTATGCAACTATAGTGAAAGATTAAGCACCGATTTGTTCCTTTTCAAAAGTTGGGATCAAACTTACTACCTAAACAATAGATTGGGGCCAAATCATGTAATTCCAACTAAGATCAAACGTTAATGATTAATTTAAGTAATAGCTAAAGCATCAATATACGTTGTAAGAGACTCGTTATTTATTTTAGGATCGAGTGATATCAGTATTCAGAAGGAAAACGAAATTTCCATCTTACTCTTTCTATTGTCTTGACTTGTCATTTTTTTTCCGTAGGAACCCACAGCCGCTACCCGTGAGTGCGCACTGGATAAACCTCGCTCCATGTGCAGTAGCTCGCAAAATACACAGGAAAGATAAACCACAATAGACAAGTTTGGTGCGACGAACTCGACCAAAGGAAGCGATGACAGGGAATTCGAACTCGAGGCATGTCATGTTTGCATGCTAAACATGTTGCGGAGAGATTAAATTAGTACGTTGATGACAAGATTGCAATAAAATAACTCAGACAATTACAGGCCAATATATAATCCCAAAATTGAAAAACTTTGTAAGTTTTTTAATGTCTAGGCGAATGATTTTCAAGGATAAATCCATTACTTTTTCTCAAAGAGAAAGCAACTCAACTTCTACTCCAGTAATTAATTACAGATTAAATCTGAGGGACGGTGATAATAAGGGATATTTTATGGTAGACAGTGTAATTATGATTGGATTAGTATCATTTGACGCATGGATGGACATGGACTGCTTCACTTTTAATTGTTTTCTTGCTTAATAGATATTGATTAAAATGTTAAATGCGACATTAAGGTCCACTAAGACTAATTAATTTGTCTTCCTACATTCCATTAAATATTATAGTTTGACATCACCAAGATCATGATCAAGATTTTGCTTCAAAGGAATAAAGTTATATAAAAAATAAAGGACCAAAACAAATGTAAAGTCAAAAATATTGAAATATTTTTTATATATTAATCCACTGATGTGGTCATGGAAATATTCTTATGTGAAGATTTTGCATCTAATTATAAGTAGTGTAGAAGATTATGATTTTGCTTCTTGGAGTGTCAATCTTTGAGACCTTAGCACATCTTGAAAAGTCAAATTTTTATCAAATAGAATAATCTAAATCCTAATATGTTAGTTAATAATATCATTTTTAATTGATGTAGAATTCTCACTTAACATGCCTCGCAAGTTGGCAGTTTTGTTTGAGAATTTGGAATCGAATTACGCTTTAAACAAGCAAATTTGTTAATTGGAATTTAATGAACTCTAATATATATGTTAATTTCATCTTAAATCGACGTAGACTTCGTCCATAACTTGACTCGATGCATGGACAAGTGGGGTCATTTGAAGAAAGAATTAGGGTTTTTAAGTGCGTTCATAATTCTTGTTATGCATCTTGTAATCACGGGCAGTTCTAGACTTTAGGTGCAAGTAGTTGACATTTGGATATAATTATTACATTAAGAATTAAGGTTATAAACAAAATAGAAATAATTACAAATAGAATTATGACATTATGAATTAAGGTTATAAACAAATAGAAATAATTACAAATAGAGCTTGTGCATATCATTAAATTGGTTCTTTTGTTCTTAGTACAGGATATATAAAATTGACTAGAATTAAGTCAACACCAGAAATGCAAAAGGCCAATTTGGTGTAACAAAAAGTCAATGACAAAGGTAGGTCTCTTGTTTAAGGACCAAATGATGATCAGGCTCCTATATCATTGCCTTTTTTTCTTAAGAAATTGGTACCTAAAACTTAATGAGAAGGCCACCCCATGCCAGAATTTCTTTAAATATGTCTTTGAATTTATTAGAGATATGAGTTAAGCGAAATTGCATAAGCATATGATTACCTTATGGGGAGATATTCGTAACCCCAAATTATATAAAGAGTATTATTTGGCATCACCGGGGTTAATTACCTAAATGGTTACTGAACTTAGCCAAAGGTTCCCACGGGGGGTCAATGAACTTCAAAATTTTCCTAGATAGTCACTAAACTTTGCAAATCAAGACCCCGTCCATCACTAACCTAACGTCGGTTGCAAAATCGAACAATTTTGACGGTGTGTCAAACAGAGCAAGTGACGTGGCACGTTTGTGTACAATTTGTTGGCCAAGTAACCAAATCGCTAATGAGGTGGACAATATCTACAAAGTTAAGTGACCACTTAGGGAACCTTTGGCAAAGTTTAATGACCTCATGCAAACCTTTGGCAAAGTTCATTGACCTCATGGGAACCTTTGATAAAATTCAATGACCTCATGTGAATCTTTGGCAAAGTTCAGTGATCTCGTGGGAAACTTTGAAAAAATTCAGTGATCATTTGGGAAAAATTGTATATTTTAATAGACTAGTCCATTTCTAAAATCGATACAATTATTCAAATCGGCATGACTCAATGAGCATAAACGTTAGGACACATATTCACATACGTGCAGTTAAACGCCACTATTCAAATGGAAAATCTCAGTGATCATTTATGCATATTCACATATGCATTAAGGCTAATGTAGTAGTAAAATGATAAGAGTACTCATAAATTAGTATAGATATAAGGTCTGCATGTTGGTTTGAGAGAGTACGTGAGAGCTCTATGATGTGCGTCCAAGTGTTTTCAATTAATAACATGTGAATTTCAAAGATTTGTCTATCATGCTTTCGGGTTAACTTAGGCAAAACAATTTAACCTACTTAGGCAAATTGAAGATTATATATTATGGAGAATGGTGACTAAACTGACCTCTAACCTTTTGTACCTTATGTGTGTGTTGAATTATTGCCAAGGATTAATCTTTTCATAAATTTTTATAGTCCCGTGTCCTAATGTTTATGCTCATTGAGTTATGTCCATTTCAATAGTTGCAGTGATTTTAGAAATGAACTAGTATCTTAAAACTTACAATTTTCTCCAAATGATCACTGATCTTTTTCAAGATTTCCCGTTGAGTCATTGAACTTTGTCAAAGGTTCCCATGGGGTCATTGAGTTTTACCAAAGACCCCCACGAGGTCTCCGAATTTTACCAAAGGTTCCCTAGGTAGTCATGCAACTTTGTAGTTGTCCACCTCATCAACAATTTGCTTACTTGGACAACAAATTGTATACGAACATGCCAGTCACTTGCTCCGTTTGACACGTCATCAAAATCGTTTGATTTTGCAACCAGCGTTAGGTTAGTGATGGATGGAGTCCCAATTTGCAAAATTCAGTTATTACTTAAGGAAAGTTTTGAAGTTCAATGACCTCGTGAAAACCTTTAGCAAAGTTCAGTGAACATTTAAGGAATTAACCTGTATCACTTATGTTAAGTACTAATATAGATGACATTCAAGTGAATAATAGATAAATTATTTTAAACTAGTGAGACTAGTCATATTTAAAATTACTTATTAGATTATCACTTTGAATGTTACAAAAGCTGGTGTTAAAATATTAATGGTGCTACATAGCATTATTTTTATATAAAACAAGAAGAGAATTTCAGTTTTTCCATATAACCCATCAAAAAAGGTTGAATATACAAATTCTTATCACACCTTTTTCAATAAGTTTTAATCATTGGTAAATGTGTTTTAGTCTTAAAAATAAATCTTAGAATCTGAAAAAGAAATTCGAATTAGAACCAAAAAATTAGTCATGGAACGAAAAGACACAATTGGTGTTGCTTGGCAGCGTGTGAGCATTGAGCGCGCAGCAAAATTTGTGCTAGCTAGGCAGTGCACCTTGTTGGCGCACACATTGGCTTAATGCGCAGTATAATGCGGCGACGATCTTGAAAACATCCCCTTAATACGACCCACGTCATCTTTGGAAAATATGGAGAAGTATGACAAAAATGACCGTAACTTCGCAACTCCATAGCGTAGTATAATAGAAGTTCTAGCTTTAATAGAAATAATAAAATCGGATTTGGGGACTATTTGTTGAGTAAAAAAGTATCCTCCGCGAGCATTTCCCTCATCTTGCAAAGCTTAAACGATATGTAGGAGAGACAAGAGCAAAAAAAGGCTAGCTCAAGGTGGGCGAACCTTTTTATTAAGATTTGAGATTCCATCTTAAAAGGTCAACCTTATTAAAAGGAGTAGTCCAATATCTTTATTAATTGGTCCGTGTTAACATTATTTTTCGATGTGAGATATATATCCCTTAACACGCACCGTAGGATGGTGGCTCATTTGAGCAGACCAATTTTGAAATTCACGTACTCATTTTTGAGTCTTAATCGGATCGAATTGCTTGTTGGAGTTTAATGGTCTCTAATACCATGTTAAGATTTGAGGTTCCATTTTAAAAGGTCAACCTTGTTAAGAGGAGTAGCCCAATATTTTTATTAATTGGTATGTGTCAACATCATTTATCGATGTGGGATATATATCCCTTAGCACTTTTCACATCAGACCAGCTAATAGCTAATATTAAAACACATAATCCAATCAATAAAATGTGATATTCTAACGGAATCAGATACAAACTAGCTAATAAGAAGCCACCATCTGTCGTATATTCAAAAAGATTGAATTACTTCAAGTTCTTGAGGGAAATCTTATAATACACCCACCTCAGAAGAATAAGGTATGTAAATTCAAATACATTCCTCCCAAATAGCCATTTCTCCCCTTGCTCCAGTTTGAACATCAAAATTAGTAAGTTTAGGAGATGAAAATCTAAATTAGGTGAGAGAAATTTGTTGATTTGATTTCTATCGTTGACAAATTGGCATTGTCCATAAAAAAACTAGAGTAAAGTAAACCACAAAATTTTATGGTATAGCTAAAAAAATCCTTGAGATATAAGAAAATGAATCAAACAAAGGATAAATAAGAAAAAATAAAAGCATTGGACGTTGAAGTAGTAGAGTGCAGCGACTGTTTGGTGGACAGTGACCTTAACCTTAAAAGGCAATGAGAAGAAACTCCGACAAAAGTACAAGCCGATATCTTGTCCGTATAGCTTCGTCGCTTGCAGAAGATGTCCACGGCCAAAACCATAGAAAAAATGACAGAGAGCTTAAAGGTGTTGACAGCGAATAATGCATTTCTGTGCAAAGGTTGAAAACACGAAGGCCAATGTACATGGCGAGTCTGAAGAAAATAAGATAGATCCTGCTATCAGCATTTCTCGCAATGGTAACAATAATCAGCAGATGTCAAAAACTAGCGACAGTGCACCTGGGCAGCATAAATTGCAATGCATAAGCAGGCCTGCCTAGGAAAGATTTAGGTATTATAACGGTTTGGTTAGGAGAAAATCATAACCACACCACCAGATTTTTGGTCATACAATTAATCGCACCATAATCACGAAAATAAATTATTTTTTATAAGTCCAAACTCCAACCGTCAAATTGAAAAAAAAAAATATGAAGAAAAGTCAATAAAAGCAAAAACACAATACTAAGCCAATTTAACAAACAATATTCCAAATGAAAATGCAAACAATATCTCAACTTCCAAATGCAAAATTCGAATTTAACAAAAAATATTATCAACATAGGTCAGTCTTCATTCTTCCCCACAACTCTTACTAGCATTGGTCAAAAGTCAAGATTTAAAATTGATTCCTATATAGTAAATATGAAATGTAATTAGAGTAATAATATAACCATACTACCTAATCAAGAATGGTCTTAACTGAACATTTAAACAAAAAAATGTACCTCTTCATCAATGTCCTCCTCACTAAACCTTGCACAAGTTCCGGAGAATGATGAAAGAGCAGAATTTTCTCACATAACAGAAAAAAATTAGCAATAAAAG
This sequence comes from Fraxinus excelsior, assembly GCA_019097785.1. Taxonomy (NCBI): domain Eukaryota; kingdom Viridiplantae; phylum Streptophyta; class Magnoliopsida; order Lamiales; family Oleaceae; genus Fraxinus; species Fraxinus excelsior. Next base: position 19,578,511 of record CM032626.1, read on the forward strand.
AAAGTGCATGAATAACAAATATAAAACAATAGATCCTACCATTAATATCAGTTCAAAGCCAATCCCGAACACACATTAAAACTTCTAAAATCTTCGGGTGAAGCATATTTCTATGTGATGTGGACTCACAAATCTACCACTCATACTAAACGCTAACTCAGATGCCACAGTAGATACTAGAATGGTCAATAAATCTCTAGCAGCCTTCTGTAAAGTATATTTTATTGAACTTGCTTTCCACCATGTCAATAAATCAAAATCGTCCACCTTTAGCAATACTGACTCGTCTAGAAAAATATCAAACTTTGTTTTTACATGAAGAATGACAATAACTATAAAAATAATATTATAAAGAAAATGAAATCAAAACAGACTAAAAAAATCACATTTTTCGGGCCACACATCATATATCTAAATAATATTTTTAAAAAAATGCAATCAAATATAATGTATCAGAGTTTTGTTGAATTGTACATGGAAGAAGGTTTGAAGCCAATGGACGTAGAACAACTCAGGGAGTGTGCTCACAAAATGGTAGACTTCGTTGTTGATTCCTACAATTTGAAGTTGTGGTACATGCATCAGAGTACCGGCGAATCTGATTTGATTCATTAGTTGAGTGGACGAGTGTTTTATAAGTTCAGTTTCCAATTTTCAATTTTAATATGTAGGGTTAGAGTTAGGTTATCGAATTAAGGGTTTACTAGTAATGTTAATTAGGCTAGAATTTTGGGGAAGTCCAATTGTCGAAATTGTCCAATCATTAGTACAGTAAGCTACCGTTGGGTTCAATCCGGAACTGGCCACTATTGAAGCAAATTTTCTTAGGGGAAGTAGTAGGATGGGACAAACCCTGACTACAAGGGTAATTGATACGAGGCAGGAGGAAGGTGAATCCCCCAAAAGCTACTTTGCATAATTCAATGTTAAGTCGATCGCTTGCGAAACTATTTTTGATGAGAAAGCCCATAATGCCTTATGGAACGGTCTACTGATTAAGACCCCCTTGTGACGGGGATGTCAATAACAAGAAGCCAACCTCCTATCATCCTTTGATAAGTTTAATACAAAATGAAATTCAGACGAAAAATATTTCTTGACTCAACAACAACCGTGTTTTTAATAGTGCCTTGACCTTATGGAGAATGGTATTAGAGTAAGAATTCAATGTAGCTAAAATGAAAATTCCAAGATTTTGAAAAAAAATAAGGGTCGTTTGATTGCAAGGGTGAAAATAAAATGTTTTATAGAGAATTGATTTTCCTAGAAAATGTTTTACTGGAAATTGTAATTAATTGTGTTTGATTGGTATAATTTTCCATGAAAAATGTTGAAAGTTTGGTGTCCATTTGGCTTCGTTTTTATGAAATTTTGTCCATTAAAGTGATAATTTTTTCTACCATTGGGTTTAAAATTTGTTCCAATTGTAAAAAAAAAATTTGCCATACTGAATATCATTCGTTTGACTTTATTTTGGATGGAAGTTGTCAATAAAAGTGAAAATTTTTTTACCATTGTATCTAAAATTTGTTCCTATTGAGAAAAAAAGTGGAAAATGTTTTCCAACCAGATAGGTGGGAAAACAAAATTAAGTTTTTGTGCATCAAATGATTGTACTTAGAAAAATGTGGAAAACATTTTGCCAGGAAAATTTGTGTTATCAAACACCCTTAATTGGCTAAAGTTAGAAAATATTTTCCTTTTCCACCCATTTTCTAAGCTATCAAACGGAACCTAAAATTGATAAGGAGATTCATTCAAATACTATGAAAGAAGAAAGCAAGTTCAACATTTGAATATGGAGGTTGAGCATGCAATTTGTCCTGTCTCAATCCACCGAAAGCTTAAGGACATCATACAATTCGACGTCATAATTATATTAGGAGCTTTTTTTTCTTTTTAATGGTACAATTTATGAACCATTCGTGGAATATATTTTATTTTGTTAATTCGCTTTCTAACAATGCTATCATCAAGATTCATAACACGATTTTGGATGGAAAACTGATGTGATGCAACTGATAGGGAAAGCAATTGAATTCATCGACAAAAGGTTGAAAAAACTTGGATGGAAAACGTCAATTTTTTCAATAATAGTTGTAAACTCAATTTTGTTCATTTGCTTAGAAACCCTAAAAAGTAAAAACTTCCCCACGAATCATTAGGTATATTCGTCGAGGTCTTATCT